>JAVKLA010000010.1:26664885-26736451 GCA_034782735.1 Sagittarius serpentarius
GCGGTGAACGCGGAGCTCAGCGGGGCGCGGCGCACGGCGGCGCAGCCATGGGCCGCCTCCGGCGCTCCGGTGCCCGCGGCGGCGGGACCCCGGCTTCAGCCCGCCGGCGGGAGGCTGAGCGCGGCGGGGCAGGCTCCGAAGCAGTCGCCCTGCTCAGCCCCAAGCCTTCCGAAGGGGGGGTGGGGGGGAATATATATATATTTTTTTTTAAATAAAACACCACAACCCACCCCGCCTTCGCTGTGGAGCGCGTCCCCCCGACTGCTGATGGCTTTAATGGAGCTTGGCAGCCACAGGTTCAAGTTGCCAGAAGAGGTGGAGACTCCGCCGCCTGCGCCCCACATGCGGCCGCGCATCGCAGAGGCGGGGGAGGCGGCGGGCTGCCCCGCCGCCGCCGGCCGGCCGGCCGGGGCTCGCACCTCCGCCACGGAACCGGCACTTCTCCCTCAGGGAGCAGCCCCGACGACCGCCCTGGCCATGGGCCGCCATGGCTGCAGCGGGCCGCTCTGTGCTTCAGGGCCCCCCGCGGCGGGCCAAGGCGGGTGTCACTCCCGCCTCACCCCCACCCGTGGCGGCGGGGCTGCCCTGGCTCCCCCGAGGCCTTGCAGGCCGCTGTGGGGGCTCGGGCCAACTCTCCTCAGTGGGGCGGTGCGAGGGGATCATCCCCGTGTCACCACAGCCTGGGCCTCCCGGCCACCACAGGCCATGGCTCCCTCAGACCCGTCAGCCCTCCTTTATGTTCAGCCTCGGCTGCTGGGGCCATCAAGAGACACCAGTGTGTCTGAAAAGCCTAAAGCGCTTAAAAACCCTCTCAACATTCCATGCTGAAAAAATGCAGGACCCTTTGAAGGCCACTCCCAAGTTCCTACCTCAGGCAGCGGTCGCCCAGGGCCCTTGTGCTCATGTCAGCCAATTCCCTTTCCTTTCCATTGCCCAGATGAGGCCCACGGGACAGAGCCGTGACCTATAAAGCTGATAACCAGCTCTTGGCATGAAGCTAAGCACAAATATGAACTTAGACGTGCCTAAGACAAAACAACTTGTCTATATTGGTGATTAGCAACGAACCAGCCTGTTCACTGCCCTTCAAACGCAGTAAGACAACATGGGTGCGACGATGTGCAGACCTGGTTGCCCTTGGAAGCAGTGAGGGGAAGAGGCCGAGCCATGATGGCTCTGATAGTCTTAACACTCATGCCGGTGCTGGCACTAAAGGTTGAAGTTTAGTGCATTTTTCCAGACTGAAAAACTAGGTTCAGTTTTTGCGAATGAGGCGAAGAAATGACAATACACGTATGCCCCCAGCAGAGCCCCAGGACCCTGCAAACTCACTTTTCCTAGTGAAACTGGCTGTTTCACTGGGTAAAGGGAAACTTCAGGGGAAAAAAGAAAGCTAGTCTCCAAGTTCACAGCAGTAATCCCGTGGATTGCAATGAGGAGGAGAAGTTAAGGCCTGATTTTGCAGTCACATATTTGCTGAGCAGAGGCTTCAGTGCACTGGGGTGAGGTCTCAGTGCAGTGGGTTTATTACTTTGTCAGAAATAACACATAACATCTTTAATCCGAAGTGGGACAAACATCTGTCATGGGTGCATAAAGAATTAAAGTTTAATGATACTTGCCAAGATAAAAATAACAATGTCCATTTGTAATGCAGGCACTCCTTTTTCCAGCTGATGTTTTTATCTCTTTTTGTTTCTCAAATTCCCCAAACCAGTCATTCTCGGTAAATGTCCAAACCACTGTGGCTTTATTGTATTTACAAATACATAAATTATCAAATGCATAGGCAAAAAAGTTGTCTTTTATAATGATGCTAGAGAGAAAGGAATAATTTTGCAACAAGTTACCTTTACAAAGCAGGACTTACTCTTTTCAGGCATAGTCAACTGAAACCCAGAAAAATCATGGTACAGGTAATCTTCTACTAGTAACAAACTTTGATTTTGGCTATGCACTTCTCATATGACACTTCCAACCTCTAATGCTAGTCTCCTTCAGTTCTTTTGAAGTATTTTAAGAGCATTTGTTTGAGGGGGGGAATAAAACCAAAGCAGAGTAGTTTTTATAGAGGTGCTTGAAAATTTTTATAATCATATGTAAACTATCATGAGCTTTTATCATATATCAGACTAACAGGGCATAGCGATAGTTTTCATTCATATGGCCTCTTTCATCCCTGCAGCTCCCAAGGTAACCAAGTCATAAGCACTTTTTCTTTGGAAGAATTCCTCCTGCCACCATTGTGTTGCAGAGCTGCCAGAGCACAGCAATGCAGCTGTTTTGCAGCGCACTGCCCCGGGAGGATGAGAAGAGTGCCACAGCCTGTTAGAAATACCAGGAGGATTTAGACAGGCGATCAAGTCTTCCAACCTGGAAGTCTGCCAGGACATCAGTCTTAAATTTTCAGCTCATGTAAAAATTGCTGGGTAATCTTCAGCTCCTGCAGAGGACCAGCAATGTAAAAATGCCTATAATTTATATTATCAAATAATTACAGACTACCTGCCGGGCAAAGCACGTGGAGGGAGACAAATGGTTGCAAATAGCCTGTAATTCCAGCAGAACTATGTAGCCTGATTTACGCATTCAAAGTGAATATAAGTTGTTCCTGTTCTGATTCAGAAGCACTTTACTCACAGTGCTGTAAATACTAACACAGCTGCAGGGTAACTGGGAACCAGACCAAGGTGTTTTTACATTAGCTATGCTTCACTTGCCTGGCACCTTGTGTAACATTCATTCCTGTGCAAAACAGGTACAGAATATTTGAACTTAGAATCATGTACTCTTGTCAGCAATACAGGGCAATGAGTTGCCTAGCCCCGAAGGCCAAATATTTTGCCTTCTACTTGCCAGACTAGCAAGGATAGGCAACCACACATGAAGGCAGCAGGCCAGGAAACCAAAGATTAATAACCCAACAGCTCTGAAAATACTGTTTGTCTGAAGAAAAGGATCCTCTGAGTAGATACTCGGGTCTCCAAAAAACCATGTCCATAAGGCATAGTCTGCCTCTGAAGTTCAGTCTCTAAGAGGTAATACCAAGGGATATAATGTTTGCAGAGCGGAAAATACTGGGTGATCTGAAAGTGCTGAGTATGTGCATTTACAACTAATGTTTACCCTGTAGAACCACTTGCACTCTATTTCAGTTTCAGGGGTGTATTTTATGGTGCTATGGGAATTAGTATGCCCTAACAGGTTTCTAGGGTAGCCTGTATGTTTAGGCACAAGACTACTGCAAAAATGTTAGTGAAAGTACAATATTAAAAACAATCTTTCTTAACATTCAGACTCTGTTTTCATCCAGGTAATTTCAACTGCTATGGATGGTCGCCTGTAAAATGTTGTTCTGCATCGGGATAGAGTTTACAGGCAGAGCCAACATCTTTCTCAGTGCCTGTGAATGACTTCCAATCTACATCTTTTGTCAGGTCTCAGCCAAGAATAGATGGAATTAAATAATAAGTCCCTGTTTTGGGGGGCTTGTGGGAGAAGAGCTAGGCATCCCTCATGGCAAGAACTTCATTGAATCTCACTGGGAGACTCTGGAGGGAGCTATATACATTTAACACTTTGACTCACCAACAGATGGACTATGGTGCAGAGTTGGCAGGTGGGGACAGAAAAAAGATATTAAAAAGTTATAAAAAATAAACAAACCTGGAAAGGATTCTTGAATTTCTCAGAAAAAAAAATATAAGTTGCAGAATCTATTTCTTTCACTCTTAAATAGAAACAGTTAATATGTGTAGAGGATTCTTCATCAGAAATACAATGTACAGAGCCTTTACTCATTAATTCTCATAACATGGCCAAAGGAAGATACAATTATCTTCCCCACAGGGACACCAGTGCCAGGGATGATACATTTTGCTCAAACAAGTAAACGGTGTCATTGGTGCCTGTCTCAGGACATCTCCCAGCTATAATGTGCAGTAACAAATACCCTGTTTCTCTCAATTCAGCACAGAACAATACTTCCCTGTTGTGTAACGTACTGACTGTATTATTGCCACACTCTTCACCATTATTAAAAAAAATGTAGTGTTGCCCTCCTTGATCGCCTCTCATTTCTCATGCCAACCTGACCTCAAGCAGGTGATTTCCTCTTGCTTTTCCATGATTGGCAACAGCCTATTTAGACTCTGCCGTTTGAGGCTGCTGGTGGATATAGACAGAGATCGCTGGCGTTTTTGTCATCTTTATCAGCCACTTGAGATGGGCACCTTCTGACCGTGGAGCAGTGAAGGAAATATCACCCTCGTTTAGCCTGTTACTTTGTGCTGTTCACTGAGAAGTAGCATTTAAAAAGATACTGCAGAGTCATACAGTGCGTACCCAGTGCACTTTACAAAGTAACAATAGGAAAATGTGAATAAACCTTTCAGGGTACCTGTCTCGGTGTATGCATTTATATGCTAAAAAGCACTGGAGTATTATTTACATGCTTAGCTGGGGTTTGTCCTTTCTAGAGAAGTCTGGACTGCTACCTGTTATACTTGGCTCGTGATGATTTAAATAAAAATTTATAGACCCTAAACCATCTGCAAAATGTCCCAGTTCTTCAAGGCCAATGTAAATGCAATGAGGGGGGAAAACCACAGAAAGAAAAGGTTAACAAGGTTTCTCCTTGCCTCCCCCTTGGCACATATTATAATTAACTTTATAATGTCTGAGAGCAAAGGTTTGAAGCAGATAAAGCTCCCACATCCTTGGAGATAACTGCAACAGTTTGAATAGCACATTACACCAGAAGCAACTTCGGTTTCATTGCACTGCAAGTTGTTGAGAATATGTGCGTTGCAGGGCACTGTGGAGTGCTGGCTTCACATCTCAACATGAAAGCAGCTTGCTGTGATTTATATCATCATGCTAATCAGGAATGCGTGTTAATCCAAGGTTCCTTTTGGGGCTAAGGGAAGAAGAAAGAATCAAAAACGAACCAGCTTTCTATCTTGTGCAAGGTGCCACTGTTTTCCAAAGTGTGAAGGAATTAAGTGTGTCATTAGTTTTCAGACACTTTAAAAGGCAGCTAGAACAGAGATCTTGCTGCATGCTGCAGTGAGAGCCACAGGTGATAGAACCTTCTTCTGCTCCCGGACTCTATCAGCATTAAGGAAATTTAAAATTTAAATAGATCTTGAAACTCTAGCCCACATTTTCTTATGAATGACAGATCCTTCCTGCCCTCAGTCCACCACATTTCTCTAAGCCTGAAAACTGACGCTTCCTTCTTAACAGCAAAAAGTGGGAAAGACGTTTGTGGTCTGGTGGTTACACCATGGGGTTGGAAAGCAGAAGAAGGGTTGTTTCACATCTGGGCCAAGTTTCTTGTTCACCATGGACTTGATCCTGCCAGATACTGAGCACCCATTGATTTTTCAAGGCCAAGCCCTCACGCAATTCATGTGAGTCCAAGTTCTTGTTCCAAAGCAAAAACTGGGCCTGTATTCAAAAAAATTGGTGCTGATTCTGTGGTTATGCTCCTTCCTTCACAATCCCAGCAGCCCAGCATTAATTTCCATTCTCCCTTCTAGTGGCATGAGAGCTGGGACAGTCATACTCCAACACCTGACACCTCCAAAGCGCTGATTCCTCATTAACATTTTATTTTACTCTTCTCTAGGGTTTAGCTTTCTCAGATTAGTGGGAGGTCCTATTCTTTTCTGTTTCTGCCCATATCCCGGAAGGGAGAAGAATAACAATCTGGAAAGAAATTGCTTTTATTCTTATGAATTGCAAAATCACCACTGGCTCTGACTTTTGCTAGAGGAGAAGCTGCTATAGATACAGATGTAGCCTGTACTGAGACTGATTTCTTTAGGGCTGCATGTGGCTTAGAAGCAACAAGCATAATCATATATCTAGTCTGATTGCTGGGCAAGTAATAAAACTTCCTCAAGGTTTATTAGTGTTCACCCATTAGGACTGTAGGAATTTAGGTGCTAGCATCTTAGAAATACCTTAGATGTGTGATTTTATGTATGTTTTCTATGGACCTTGCGCTGACTGTGAACTAATTCTAAGGTTTTACAAAAAGTAACCAAGAAAAGCAAGTCTATTGTTAGTGACTCCATGGGGGTCCATGAATCCTAAAAGACTGGAAACCACCACTGAGATCAATGGATGGATTATTTAGATTGGATATGGCCCTTTTTTGCATCCTTATATGTAATCCAATTTTCAGTCTAAGATTTCAGTGTAAGAAATGCCAATTGCACCACTGCATGCAGACAACTGCACAGAGCTGGCTGACTCCAAAGGTCTGTGGCTCCAGGCATGGCCTCTGCCATTCTGCAAAGACAGAGAAAATAAGAGGGAACTCAGGCCATCAATAAAGAAAGGTAAAATAACCGTATCTTTGTTCAGTGACTGTAGTAACCATAAGCAGCTGTTAAAACAGATTGGAGGGTGTTAAAAATCCAAGCCTTTCTGGGGTCCCTAGTCCGGGGCTGTTTTAATAATGCTTGTTTTCTCCTCGTTAAAACAATCATTTACTCTTTACGTTTAGGAAGATAAATGTTCTCAAGGCACATAATGATATCGGCAAAGATAAATTACAAAGGCCACCAGCCAAATTCATGCTACTGTGAGGAACGCATCATAAATCGTTGCAGCAGACACATGTCTGCTCTAGAAGCAATGTCAGTATGCACCTGCTCACGGCTTGAGACCAGCCCCTTGCATGTTATATTCCTGCGAAGCGTGAGAATAATCTTTGCAGGAGCCTGCAAATAGCAGCCAAGACTGGTGCCCTATTCAAGAAAGCACTTAATCACTTATTTAATTCTTAATGGCTCTACCCAAAAAGTATTTAAGGATATGAACTTTAGTTCAAGCCTTACATGTGTAGAATCTTTATATGCCCAAAACATTATACCACCATGTGCATTTTTTCTGGTTTATATATGTGCACTTTCCCTGCCACTGTTCAAAACTATTGCAAAACGTTCTCAAAGCTTTTATTTAAAGGTAGACGGAAATGATGGAATAAGGGATGTCTTTTGAGTGCCTTGGATTATATAGCACACTTTCATCTGCAAGTGCCCCGTGGGTACCTGGCTGTTCCTTGTGCTTGCCAGTACGTCTCATTGCACAAACCCTCCTTGCTGCTCTGTAACAACCACCGACTGTCCCAAACTGCTGACCTATTAACCAAACAAACTCTGCTAAATATTGCCATGTGTAAGCGTACTACTATTTTTCTAATTGCTAAAAACATGTCCTTCCTGCATTCAATAGCCTCTAGAAGAGATTGTTAACATCTGGGTATTTAGCACAATAGAGGCTTTAAACTTAAAGGAACGTTGTCCAGGTTAGCCAGTGAATTTGGCCATGTGTAATTTTTTATAGATAATACTTTTCATGTTACCCATGTTACATTTGAAACCGTGAATCAATGACTCTCATGAGAATTAAGTCAGCAGAGAGCATAGTTCATTAGAAGAAGAATAGACCTGAGAGAAGATGGATGTAACCCCGGACAGGTGATGATGGATTGGGACTGCTTTTTGACTGGATGTACAGCCTTCTACCAGGGGAATGAGGTGTGAGGGGAACAAAACCTCTCTTGGTATTTTCTAATGTGGTTGTATGGGATAGCTCTGAGCCTTATGACCCAAAAAGTCCCAATCGCTCATAGCTATTTAGGGATCAGTGTATGAAGAGTACTCTAGACTGTGCTTTGCCTGCGGCTTCAGTGGTGAGGGAGTCCATCTTACATATGGCTGTAATAATTTTGAAAACCTAATTTTATTTTCCACCACTAATTGCAAGGGGCTTTTTGCTCCTGCTTTTTTCTTGCCATGGAGGACAAGTCATTTTTATTCTTGTTTCTAGACAGCTTCAATTCCTGCAGTTGTGAACTGGTTTGCTGTTACAGCATTTGTATTTTAAGCATGAAAAACAGATGTCTAGACCCAGTAGTGTTGGGGAGAGAAATTTCTTTGGTATTTGAACTATAAATATGGCAAATTTCCCTTCATCTTATATTTTGTAAAGCTTTGTTTTTACAAAAGTATCTAATCTTAAATCAAACTGTGTCTCTGTTTAGTTATACCAGTCCTTTGGAGCCAATACAGTCTATCACACCAGTGACAGTTTAGGTATTCCAAAAATAAGATGATTATAAATTTGAGCTCTCTACCCGTATGTCCCAAAATCTTAGGGCTAAAGCAGAGATACTCTGCATTTACAGAAGCAAGATATAAACCTCAGTATCTCAGTGAGTTGCATGTGTACTGTAAAGAATGATGTCTTCGGGCTCAAGAGTCAAGATTTCACAGGAAGAGGTGACTTTTTCTGTGACTTTCTCTGTGACTTTCAGTGCCAGCCTTTCCCTTTTTCTGCGTCACCACTGCAGCGTCATGATACACAGCTGCCTGACTGCATGGATGCTAAGAAGTCAGAGCTACCCAAATGCTGGAACCACCTCGTGATGCCGGTGGCAGGAGCCTGCAGCCAAGGATGTGCTGCAGGACAGAGGGGAGAGAGAGACCTGCATCAGGACCCCAGCCCTGCGAGTAACTGCCCAGCCTGAAATGCAGAGCTGACAGGGGGACCTTTGATCCTCTGCAAACAGAAAGTGCAATTGATTCTTTTCACTTAGAAGCATGACTGGTGTTACATTTCCTGTGCTGGACAAGGGTGGTCCAGATGTCCATGACAGGTTTTTGCATAAGTACTTTATATTTTTGTTTTTCTAGCTGTTTGCTTTTCTTCCCTAGTTTAAAAAAAGCTCTTCATACACAGTCGCTGTTGTTGAAGCCACTGCCTTAAAAAAGGAGTTACATCAGCCTTTAGCCTTCAATCGTTCATTGGATCTCTGGTCGGTAGTGGGGAAAACAGACAAAATTAGGCAGACAGGAAAAACCGTGGGACAGGTATTTATGTGAATTTTGTGTCATTTTTTCTTTCAGACAAGTTAGTAGTACAACCATATGCTGGAAAAAATATGCCAAGTTTTGCCCAATCTACTCACAAGTCAAATAATTGGACATACGAACTGATTATTCAACTGCATGTGCATTTTGAATGATCTGGAACGTTGTTTTTTATGGACCAGATTTCAAATTATTCAGACAATCTGCAAAGAGTCAGAATGCAATAAAAATGTCATGATTCTGTCTCCATCTTCATTTTCCTGCATGATTATGTGTCCACTCTATAATCGCTGTGTACACAGAGGTCCCAGTCCTACCCGCAGAGAGCTGCACAAGGTCCCTACAGAGGAGAAATGGAGGCTAGTTGCATACCTCCAGGTTTCTGTAGAGATGGGCAGGTTTAAAACATAGATGCAATCACTGTTCAGGAAAGAAATCAGAATGGTCTGAATGTGTTTACTGCATACCAGTGTGTTATCAGTATGGAAGGCTGCTGTTCGAGCACAGTGTTTTCTGTCCATACGTACAAGTTATAATATGATCAGCAAAATCTTTGTTTAGGAAAGACAACGCAAGAACACAGGTGATGGAAAAAGCTCTTTTTCTGCTTCAGTTAGTAAAAATCTCAGTGACTTACAGTGTATGATCGAAAGGCATGACCTGAAAGTCAAAGTAGGTCCTCCTTGGTCTAAACTGGGGTCGTACTCAGTTGAAAATCCATCGAGATGGGGACATAACCGCAGAGTATTTGGCTGTCTCTGTGAGCTGATTCCAGCTTTCTTAGGTGAGAGGAACCTTCTCTGCACTGCCTCTGAGCCTGAGCTCTGTTTTTTGTCCCTGTAACTATACACTGGGAGGACCGGCCCCAGCAAATGGCCTGTTGCCATCAGTGAGTCTTCATGTGTGGACTTGACCCAGACTGGCTCAAGATATCCTGGTCAGCCAAACATAGTGACTGGTGTGTAGAGATTAGCATTTACTGCCGTGCACAATGCAACTGTAAGGACATAGCTGCCCTTTAAGAACTTTTTAAGCTTGGAGAATGTAAATGCTGCTTAATCCTTTTAGACAGGTTACTAGGAAGGTGTAAAATTCATAGTTCTCATTAAATAAATAAATGTTGCTGGATATGTAGCCATATGCTCCCTTGAAAAATACCATTTTTTATCCTGGCAGTGCTACCTTACTTAATGCATCATATGCTCAATAGTGACATATTTCCTTCTGGAATTTTTACAGTATTTTTTTCTTACTATTTCTCTTTGTAAGGCTTCTAAATAAAGGACAACAGAACATAATGGCCTTCATAAATCTCCTCATTGATCCTTTGAGATAAAAAGTTTCTAATATGCACAGAAATACTTACCTTTTCTAGGCAACGCCGCGACAAGGACTTGCAGGATCACAAGGAGTGTCAGATAATCATAGTAATAAATGAATACTAATCATTATATGTAATATTAGAATTTGACTCTCACAGGTTATCACATTTGAATTCCTTCTTTAACATCTAAGGAAACACAAAATGTTGAGTGTCCAAATATTAGTCCATCTTTCTGACCGTGCCCCATCCAAGGCCCGCTGAGTTCAGTGGCAAGTCTGCTGTTTGCTTCAGTGGGCTGTGATTACCCCTGTATGCCTGCAAGACACTTAGTTCTCTGATAATAAAAATAAACTAAAGCAGTTTCTGAGCCACTTCTGAGTTCGCTTCTGGTATATCAAATGTAAGTTTTCATTCTCTTATTTCTTGATTAATGCATTGAACATCAACTTTTTTCGGTCACTTCTAAACTTTAATCAAGGAGAAGTGATCCCCCAATGGACATTTTAATCTTGTTTCTATATTTTTAAAGGAAATTAAATGTTAATTGCTGCTAGGCAAATTCATCTAAAACAGTGATTTTCAATTCATCCCACAAACAGTAAGAAAATAAAGATAATTGTGTGGCATTTCCTGCTGAATAAAGGGAGCAAGGACTTCTTTCCCCAAATAATATTTTTTAAATAAAGTATTTTTAAAGATTACTGTTATTGTATATTTTTAAATGTCTGTTATTTTCGAATGCCCAGCTAAGCCGACTGCAGTAATTGTTAGGAAAATATTTCTCTCCCTGTCTCAGAGGTGACTGTGTAAGAACTATGACTTTGCTTAAGGAGAGATTAAAAAGTAACAAGAAATTGCCATTGCCTATCCAATAGCAGTCCGAAAATACAAAGCCCAGCTGCATTAGTGGACTGGTATGTGACATCCATGCTGCTACAGCGTGTGTAGCTTGAGTCCATTGAAGCAAATGATCAGACACTGGTTATAGCACAACCTATTATCAACTTGGAAGTCAAGACCGTTGATTTGGGGATCTCACCACTTGTACTTGCCCTTTCATTATGTATTGGGACTGGTCTTCAAATGTTTTGACTACACCATCCCAGGAAGTTGGGAGTTTCAAAAGATGTTACAGGCTGACTACCCTGAAATCAAGGCATCCCAAAACACACACAAATTGGGACCAACACATCTGGATTTCCAGCAGTGCTACCCACAGCCAACCAAATTTTAGGATTGAGCTCTTGTATTGCCAAAGATTTAAACCTAAAAAATGGCTTTGGACTAAAATTTCTGCGAGATTTACCACTAAAAAATCTCTGTAAGCAGCAAGCAAAATCATCATGGTTTCAAATATTACTTCTTGACGTTTTTGACAAAAGCATTGGCACTATTCTATGAAGCAAAGAAGAAGCCATGAAGATCACATCTTCCACATCGTTGCAATCATAAGAAGAAAAAAAAAAATTGAAAAATGTCTCTACTATATAATCTACACACTAACAGGTGGAAAAACAGCAACATAATTTAGCTTTCGACACAGAAATGTCTTCCTTGGAGCCAAGCAAATTCACTCTGGTGTTTAATCTGAACAGTTGCCAATTTTCTGTCTGTAATGGGAATCCAATGGAAACTTTGGGGGAGAAAGAATTAAAGATAAATGCCACTTTTAGTGCAGAGGCTTTATCTAAGCAAATTTCATAGAGGCTAGCAGAGCACAGTCTTAGGGACCGGCCTCAGATCAGCGGTAGTATTGCCTAAGGAGTGTGCTGGTTTGCTTTTGAAAGTGCCTGTCAGAGTACGACGGTGACTTACCTAGTGTATATTGAAGATTTTACGGTGTAAAATTATCATTATCAGTTAAGACTTTAGAACAAACATAAATTCAGGTCCTCCCGACTCACTCGCTCTCACACACACGTGTGCGTGTACACACACAGTCAGTGCTACCATCTTGGCCGTATTCTGAACCAAACATTTCAGTGATGCTCTGCAGCCACTCTGTCATGTGGTCCATGACCAAAGCTGGTGCTCATTTCTCCCTGTCTCTGGAAATGATCAGAGAACCCACCCACTATGGTCCTGAAAGTTTTCTACTTTGAAGAAACATTGGATTGCAATAAAAAAACCCTAGGACTAAAGAAAACTGCTCACAGGAAAGTGAAATCTGCAGGAAGGGCTTGCGGGAGTGGAGGATGGGTTTGCATTGGGTCAATATGACCATTTAAAATCCAAAGGTTGTAAAAATTAATATTTTTTTCTAAATTTCACAGATGGTGTTTTATTAATAGGAAACTCTGAGATGTTCAAAAGAGGCAGGGAGCTAAGCTGCCAGTGTCATTGAATTTTAATGATAGATGTATTCCTTAGGCTCTTTTAAAATCCCAGCTTTAATGTGTTTCTTCATGCAAGGCTAGAAAGCTTGATTCCCAGCAATAATTAAAAATCTTCTAATCCCAAGAAAAATTAGATTAAACCAGAATTCCCCTTTCTACTGATTAGACTAGAGCTACTAAAATTGAAACTTCCTCATAGAAATTACTTTCCATTTTTTATTTTTCATGCCTCACTCTGAATCAAGAGCTGCTAAGTGGGGTAAATATAATGTTAAACATGTTAACAATGAAGTTTTCAGTCTAATCAATCTCTCTGTTACTACAGCAAATGTAATTATTTTAATGGAGTGCCAAGATAAGTAAGAAACTGAAAGTAATCTGAAAATTTCTCTAACTGCCTGTTAATGGTGGGCTTTCCTTCATTTTCTCCTTTGAAAACATTCCAAGAGTGTTCAGAACTTGAGTGAAATATCTCCTCAAATATTACCTAGGAATGACTTTTGTGTTGGCTGGTTTAAATGAAAAAACTCAAAACAAAACCCAAACTCAAAACAACAAAAACGCCTTCTAAATATTACTGCAGTCTTTCCTTTTGCAAAGATGGTGAAAAAAAATCTGGAACTTACTTCTCCTTTGTTTGCATCAATAGATATTTTATTAGGTTGCTGGAGATTGAACAGACATTGATCTTTTTACTTTCAGTATAAAACCAGAAAAAAAATTAGGAAAATAAATAAAAATACAGGAGGGGAAACTTATAAAAAAAAATAGCTGCACAGTGAGATAATAACAAAACAAAATACTTCTGTTACCAAAATTACATGGCCATAATAAAGACTCTGCAGTAACAACTTTGTTGGAAGGATCACCACAAATTATCAATAAATATTTTTAAAGCTTTCTTGCCTATAGGATAAGAGATGAAGCATGTGTAAAGATACATGCATACCAGAGTTATGTCCCAGTGAGTAACTGGTATCCCATTTTTCTTTTGAACTGGCTACAACTGGGGCAGGCTCTTCCTTTGCTCCGCTGCTCAGAAATCACAGGATCTGTCCTCTGGGGACAGGGCACGATGCAGACCATGGGACTCAGGGATGTGGACCGTGTGACAGGCATGGTTTGATGGGCACATTGTATTTTAACACTTCCACAATAACCTGCCTCCGCAGGGCATCAAGACCGCACAGTTTGAGCTCAGAAATTCTCGCCAGCTGCAACCCTCTTCTCCCAGCTCCTCCAAAAGCCTGTATGCTGCCATGCACCAGGCTTTTCCCCAGAGCCTGATCCTGCAGGAGCTGCCCCTCCTGGGAGTGGGGCAGGCACCAGAGCACAGGCAGCTCTGTCAGAGCCTCCCTGCGCCGCAGCCTGCCAAACAGTTCTTTTTTCTGTCCTCACCACGGGTATTCCCCTCTGGTTGTGGTTTGCTGCTTGCATACCCTCAGAGAGGCATTTGCAGGAGGGGAGTCAGGGTAGAGAGGCTTTCCACTACATTTAAATACCTTGGAAATGCTCTGTCTTGTTTGGAAAAGGACCTTGGTGTGTCTGCCATGTCACGGTGACAAACAGCAAGAAACCCTCTTGCACCACTTGTGCTTCTAAATGCCAGCCACGCTGTACTGCCCACCGAGAGATCCCAGTGCCAGCCTGCGATGGAAAATGCTGCAGCAATTTGCAGGAGGACCACTGAAGTCCATCAACAACCGAGAGTTACTGAGCAATAGGCATCGCTGCCAGAGCCGCCATGGCATGAGTGAGAGCCCCGTGCTGTGGCATTGCTCCGGGCAGGAAGTTTGCAGCCATCCTCTCTTTCTTTCCCCCCGGCACGCCAGCGCACAGCGTGCCATTGGGAGACATTGTTATTGCAGCCTGCGGTATGTTTTGAATGTTGCTACTGGCATTAGCCTCTCGGAAGCAGGCTTCCTCTTGAGCCCCTCGCTGTCATGCCTTAAATCATCAGTCTGCCATCATTCCAGTGCTTCGTCCCAGCTTCTAAGATGTATTGGCAGTGACAATACTGGTCCTCAGTGCAAAGCTTATAAAACGTGCCCATTTATGTAGGTTTCTAATACATAACACCATAAAACGTGCCCATTTCTGAGGTTTCCTCCTAGTGAGCAGCTCAGTTTCAGCAATCAGAGGAAAAATGGGCCAGGGTAATTCTCCTCTATCCTAGTTGCTCTTACCTGTCATGTTACTCAAAGAGGTTTTCAACACGCCAGGCCTAGGACAGCCATAGCCATGCAAAGCTCAGCCATATGAATAATTCCCAGAGCTTCATTTCACAAAGCTTCTTCCTTTCAGTTTGTTTTTTAAAGAGGAAGAATTTCCCTGTGGAGAGTAATTTCATTGCATTTCTTTGTGAAGTGTTTCATCTAAGCTTTTCAGTAAGTTGAGAGGCCAGGAAAAAAAAATGATGTACCTGGTGCTGAGGATATTCTCAATGCAGCCTGAGTGGGAAAACAACTGAGGCCCATGACGCACCGGTGAGGGCAGTTCTGGAAAGACTAAATCACGTTGTGCAACATCACCTGAAGAAGAAAAAAAGTAGAAAAGAGGGAAGTGTAGGTGCTCGAGCACCTAACCATAGTGCAAAAGGAATCCAGGCTTTGGTTTGGTATTTAGAAAAGCCAGGCTCCAATCTCCTGTTGCTTAAGCGTATGTAGCTGCAATGTAGACACTAGCAGCTACACTTGCATGGAAGCAGATACTCAGTAATTGTCCTAATTTACTTGCCATTTCTGTTTCTCAGTGCTTTTCTTTCATAAAGCTATGTGAAGTCTAGTCTCAGTTCAGGCAGAACTCCTCTGCTTAACGATATAGAAAGCATATAGCACTTTATGCTGTATAGAAGTACAAGCAATGCCTACTGCACCTCAGTGGTGGGCTGGACAATATCCCAGACACTAACGTAGAACTTTTAATCTTAATGCAGTAAACATGTTTTTCCCTAAAGATAGCTTAGTCTACCAAATGACCCTGTTTATTGAAACGATCCATTGACTTTTTAATAAGTATTCTCTTCCAGTGTATGTGTACAGAATAGAGAAGGATTTCCAGCTGTATTTTTTGCTGCACTAGAAGAGTTTAAATAATCAATCAATAGTTTAAAATAAAACTAAAATCCAAAGAACTCAACTTGTGAGTGCCCTTCAGTTGAAGCAGTCTTTCTTTTCTTACATAGAGTTTTCCTGTAAAATCCTTTTGACACATTTTATCTGTTTATCGAAGTCTATCAATGCCTGATGCGATGAACTCAGATTTGGGGAGAGACAGGCTGTATCAGACAGCAGAACAGGTCATTCTTCATGACTTAGTTTTGGGAGACTTCACATGTCCAAGAATCTCTGAACATTTACACAGGCCAGTATTTCACACCTTTGTAATCTGGAGCATCAGTAAGTGATGCTGTGACCTGCACTGTTTTGATATAGGATGCAAAAGAGTAAAAACACAAAATCTGTTCAATCTGCTGACCTGAGCAGGAGGCAGATGCCCCTGAAGGAGCAGAGAAAACAGAGGCATTCTTGTGGGCTGTGTAAATAGCGCAAAGGACTTGATGCGGCTCCCTGGCTGTTTGCAATGCCTCTCTTTTTATCTACCCCTTACAGCGATGCAGTTTTGAAGAATAAGACTTTAAGCTCTCTCTGAAGAGCCAATACCATTAAAGGGCACTGGAAATCACTGCCTCTGTCAAGTTCAGACCAGTCTTGATAACAAAGCTTTGTTCCTGCTTTGCATCCATAACTGCCTATGCATCCCTCCTCTCCTTTGCTCTCTTGTCCATACACATATAAGGAACCCTGGCATAGGAATGGCTTCTTGTTGTATGCTTGTGAAAGGCTCAGCATACAGAGCCACTATTTTTTCATCTTTTTAAACATAAGAATAATGAACAGAGTAAATAATAATGTAGCTGCTGAACTGGCTGACTTTGGTCAGCTCTGTACCTGGTTATCCAGTCTGAGCACTCAGCTGCGCACACAGATCTGCTGTCTGGTTCCTCTCCCATCACTGATACACACACACACACACACAGATCTTAAAGGTTCAGAAAACCAGTACAGACCCAATAAAACATTTTTGCAGGCACTTTGAATTGGAATTGAAAAGGAAGCGTTTCCAGTCATCTTAAGTACTTACTTTTCCTTTCTGGCATATTTAGCCAGGTGAGAATTTGAGGCAGGTGCCCTCCAGTGACTGCCACTATTATTTGCTGAATTTTGTAGCGTAAAAGTAATTCTTTTGTATTGGTGTATAATACGTGTTTCTGTACACATCTATGGAAGCTGAAAATAAAAATGAATTCCAATGATGAAATCTTAACCCAAATTGCTCTAGTACTCTAATATTATCCAATTATAGAAAAAGCAATGTTTAATTTGGAAAGAGGAGGTACCAGTTATAGGATGAGTTATGGGTATTTAATTACAGAGCAAGATTCTCGTTAAATTGGTATTACATGATGTGTGAGTAAAAGTTCTTAGGATTTAATAACCTGGTCTTCCTGCATTTTTCAGTTCTCCTATTTATTGAGAAAAGTGATCTCTTTGCTTCATGGACACAAGACCAGACTCAGGGATTTAGGAACTGGAAATAAAAAGGAGAGGACAAGCAAGTGGAGACAGGGGAGCCACTGTCCTCCTAAATAAACCACAGCCAGGAAAAATGTAACTGCGATCACATTGCCCTATTTTCAAGAATGCACTTTGTTCCTAGAAACTTTCCATTCATGTATCAGTTAATCTACTGAGCAAAACACCTACCAATAAAGAATATAGTTTTTGTGGCAAGAATATTCTGGACAAAATTTTATCTGTCCAGTAGAAAGCTCTGTGCAGCCTGGATTGCTTCCTCCTGCTTCTGGCCTGGGTGATGGAGCCAGGGGATGATGGCATGTCACTGCCAGTCCCCTTTCCTTAAGTGTGTCAACACCAGCACAATCAGCATGAGCTATAAATGTAATTTTCAATTTTCTTTTCATGTACAAGCATGAAAGGCTCTGACTTGAAATCTGACCCCTGGTATTTCCAAAGTTTGGAAAAATGCAGCTCAAACTCTGGGCTTTGGAGTTGTCCCTTCTAGCTTGGGTTGGCAAGGTGACTTGTTACCGTGTACCAGATGCAGGGACCCAGTGGCACACGCTGGTTCATGCAGAGCTTTCATGGGCTAACAGAGAGCCTAAACACGGGATGTGCCAAAGTCAGTGCAAGCTCTAAGCTCCCACTGCTGTGAAGAATCAAATCCTCTTTTTAAAATGCAACCCTCACCAGTCTGTGTGACAGAGATAGGAGAAGACAGTGCAGTGCAGTATTTGTGTCAGCCATCACAGAAGTGTGAGAAATGTGCTGTCAGAGTCCTACAGCTCTATCTGTTTGCTGTCTAGTGGTTGCATGATTCAAGATCCGTTTATAAGTTTTTTCTGGAACCAGATGGTTGCAAGGCAACAAAACAAATGCCAGCAACATATAAATGTCAAATGTTCAAACCTTTACATGTCAACATATATGGGGTATGCAGCAAGCAGTGCTGCAGAGCACAAAGACAGAGACAAGGAGCAGGTCTCATTGAGCCAAAGAAATACAGAATTTAGGAAAATGCTGATTCTAGTAGAGAGACTTCATGAAAATAAATCAGCTCCTTATAAGAAAAATATGACCAGGTCTCTGTGTCATGAGATAGCCTGCACTATATGTCATGAAAGTGAGTTCTGTCAAATTTCATTACTTTTTTCTTGCAGCTTTAAACAGAGCTGGCTTCAGGATGAAGGCAGCTCCTTATTAAAAACTAAATATAAAAGATGAGATTACTAACCATGAGGAATTTACCAACAGAGACAGTATCTAATCCTGTGCAATATCCTGCGCAATCGTGTAATATCTGTGATATCTGCAGCATTCCAGAGAATTATATTTTGGCATTAATTAGTCTTTTTAATTAATCTCATCAGACAGAACCTAACTGCAAGGTCTTTGCAATGTTGGAGAGCACACTTCAGTGGGCTGTATTAGCAGATATGATGTGCTACTTTATTCCAGACCAAAGTATTCTGCCCAGTAGCTCTGCCTTTTTATGCCAAATCCTGATCCCACTGAAATAAACTTTAAAAAATCCCATGGACTTGAGTGGGGCCAAATTTTGGACTTTGGCTGGTTTCTTTATGTTCTGGCAGAGATGAATGCAATCTTATAATGAAATATTCAAAATCTTTCCAAACAAACTCAGTAATAAAAGGATTTCCCCACTGTCAGAAATGAGGTATTTAGATGACTTGTGATGAGTACAATCTTTTCTAATAAGGGCTGGATATATTTTCTTTTGAGCTGCACTTCATTCATTTGCTAGAAATCCAGGAAACATTTGAATCGAGTTAGGACCAAACAGTGCAAAGGCTGAAATGTGGCTATCATCATGTCATGCACAAGGCAAAGACTCAGGCAGAATCCACTCCCTCCAGAATGTTCCCATCAATATTATGGGTGTGAGAAGGAGTCTGCAGCCATCTGGCCTTTATTATCTGTGTTTCCAAGCTTGATATACATGAGGAAGAAGTCCAAGAGACAGTCTGTTACAATCAAAGATTTACATCAAATGCCCAGTCCCTGGATGAGTGATCCCAGGAAACTACCTGCAAATGAATATAACATGGCATTTTGCACCAAGGATGCTGTTAAACTGATAAGCTTTAAAATGTAGTTTATGATTGTCTCTCTCTTTAAAATTAAACAGTATGTACCATCCATTTCAGAGCCTTTATAACCATTCATTTGTCTCTGCAAGACTTAGCAAGAACAAGTCTTTTGGTAAAATCTGTGTCCTTCCAAAATTTGTTTCTCACAGGCTGTTGCAAAATTGTTTGTCCTCCCAATACATCAAGTTTTATTGCCGTCAATACAAGTGCACAACAGTGTAATATGATTACATCCCATAAAAGAGCCAGCAGCGTATCACTGTGGGCACCTCTGTGAACCTTTTGAGGTAAAGTCCTGCCTCATACATATGTGTTCAACAGTCCAGACAGTGAGCTAGTGCCTTTACATGGATGCTGGACTCCTCCATCCTGAAAACTGGGACCAGGATGGATCAAAATCTATATTAGCCTTGACCTTACAAGACCTCTGTTAAATTCCTACTGATTTTGGTGGGTGGTTGGGCATGGGAGGTTGGCAAGACAGAAGCTGGGGTTTTGCTGCAGGAACCATTAAGGGACAACGCACTGTATGCCCCAAAAAGTCTTCCAAGACCTTAATTAAGGCTGGGCACTGTCTGGGTCGGTGGTTACAGAGGCTGCAGAGATTGATGTGGAGTCCTCAGAGCACAGGCAGTCACTCCATCACAGTTGTTCCCTGGGTTTGTTCTCTGCAGCGGTTTGCACAGCATGTGGGAAAATGTCTACCAAATCCATCAGCGCATTCTGCAAAACCCTGCTCCAGCCCAGGCAGGACAGTTGTGGGTCTGTAGTTAACAGTGTAAATGTGGTCCTGGATCCTTCCTGGACAAAGCATGAGCTTGCAGAGTCCTGGGTCAGAAAATGATGTTTGTCTCAGCATATTGAGAATTGCAGATCTTAAAAAAAAAATAATACCTATTCTAAGATTGATGTGTAACATAAATCAGAACTAATCCAACTGAGACTGTTAAAATTAAGCTGCTTTTTCTTCCCAAATGGAAACATTTTGATGTGACTAAAATGAAATGGTAAACGTAGAACTACTGCTATCGACTATTGTAAATGAGATTTCACTTTAATCAATAAGGTTCTGCAATGTTTCTGACTTGTTTTCCCTGGCTATTCTCAGAGCCTTGATCTATTAATATTTATTACCTGTATTTTCACACCCAGAAGACTAGGTTGCTCCCTACTGTTAGTGAGCTGCTATAACTTTGAATTTCCTATCAGGACTGTGCTGTCAGGCTGGCTGTTGCCAGCTCCATGGTTAGCGCAGGGATGGGAAAAGCCAGGCTTTAGTCTTCCATGTGGTTTGAGCTTGACATCTTCAGCTTCAGATTCTTGGCTGCGAAGGGGGAGACAGTGCATGCAATTTTATTCAGCCAGATGTGAAATTTTCTTTGAGATGCTCAGCTGAAAAGCTGAGAAATTAGGATTACTTTTGTACCATTCACCCTGGTGCAAGAGGAGGATTGTCTACAAAAGATAGAGAGTCCCTTTGGCTGTGCATCCTGCTGGCGTGCGGTCGACACCTGTGTGCACAGAACTGCCTTTACCGTGGTACTTCAGCTTCTCCTGCGCAGCAGGGTCCAAACCAGCATGCAAACATAGCATCTTCTACAGTCAGAAGTGCAGAGCCTGTTTTGGGACATTGAAAGCAGAAAGAAGCTCCTGTGTTCACTAGAAGGGAAGCTGTCTTTCTGGAAGCTGTCCTGTTTCTTCTTCCTCCAAGGACAAGCAGATAAAAGCAACCAGAGTCACAGAAACACCAGTGATTTCCACAGAAGATTCTTGCAGAGAATTTTCATACTCAAAAAATGAAGAAATTGGACAAAACGTTTTTCAGTTCTTAAAAAGGTGGGACCCTGTTGAGAAGAGAACTTTCCTCCTTAAAATAATACTATTTCTCCACTGAAAACCAACGTTAACAGGATCCCTTCCAAGCCTCCCACATCAGTGCCTCCTTTTTGCTGCCTTGAGGAACCCCCGGTGCAAAGGTGCCAAGCACCCAGTGCTGGCAGCATGGCGGCAAGGCCGGACTATGCTGGGGAGACAGAACTCCTCCTTGTCCCCTTTGCTCGTCCCAAAAGGTCAGAGTTGGGGCACGTGCGAGGAGGCTGCTCTGGGGCACATGGAGGTGCTTTATCACTCTGCTGCCTTTCACGACTGCTGCCTTCCCGCTGACAAATCCTCCTCACTTTGTCCTTGCGCTCAGTGAAAGGCTTTTCAGATTGCCTGTGCAGTTAATTTTATCTCCGTCGCCGGTCTCCTCGTTTCTCTTCCCACACAAAATGAGCAGCCTGACAGCTGAAAGCTAATCAGGAGGAGAGCCAGAAGCGGTGCGTGCCAGCGGCTCGTAGCGTGCAAACAGCCACTGCCTGAACTGTGTCAAAGCACCTCCGTTCACTGCGGGGAAGATTTTCTGATGCCCCAGACAGATACCTGAGACAAGATAGCACTTATATACTTCATTATCTGTCAGACAGAGATGGAAAATGGGTGATAAGGAAAAGAGGCGGGGTGGGAAGCACTCTGTTGACATTGGTAGTGAAGAGGTGAGTGTGGAGGCTCCTGGGTGGCCTTGGGGAAGCCACTGTCGCAGGTCCTGGCTCTCCAAGAGGGGCAAGGCTTGTGTCTCCTCAGCCCAGTGGCACATATGGAAGGGACCCAGAGGACTGCTAAGTGCAAGCCATTGTACAGCTGGGGCAAAATATTTACTTGGTTTGCAAAAGTGAGTGAAGTCAGTTAATATAAAGGCCCAGAGCAGTTCAGTCTGCCAGGAAAAAGATTGAAGAGAAAAGAGCAGGAACTAGGATGGGGACTGTTGCCCTGGCCTGCAGGCTACGGGCATGGTGTCTGCTTCTTGCTGTGATGGTGCAAAGTGTTTATCCATTACTTTTATCTCCTCAGTGTTTAGCCACTGTCTTTACTGAAGGAGAAGCAGTCAAACCGTCTTTCCATCATAACATGAGGTGAGCCTATGCATAAGCCTGGGAAGCTCTGCTTTATCCCATTCTCCTGAAGTCTGGTAGATCCACATCAGCACGCCATGGTTTGATGAAGTCAGTGTTGCAAGACAGCCACCACCATGAGTCACGGACTTACCGACGCGATGCCAGGCCAGCGCAGTACCCGGGTGTCTCCAGCACTGGTTCCCATGGGAGAAACCCATGGACGTGATCCCTGAGCACGGCCTTGCTTAGCAGATGCTCACTGACTGTAATTTTGTTCCCCAGAGGGAACTGGGCTGACTCATGCTCAAAATTTTAATACAACATTTGGGATGGGCAGTGTTTCTGCTCTGAGTCACACTAAGCCATTCCTCTTTATGACTGGAAAGATGCTACTGCGGGGTTTCAGCTAAATGCTGAGGTGCAGATTTCATGTGGTTGTCATGGGGCCTTTATGGAGGTCACTTTGTTCTCAGGAGGATCAAAATCCCGTCACTGCTGCAGCCATTCCCATGGCACACTCCAGGAGTTAAGTTTCGCACAGGAAATGCTGAAAGCGGTCACTTAGCAATTGCAAGTAAATATGTAATTGGAGCTCAACACTCAAAAGTGTCAGGAGCCAATATCACCACCCTCCCAAGACATGCTTGCATTTAAAGATCCCGAGGAGGCCCTTGCTGTCCTTATTATAGTCCCGGATGAAGACTGAGACTCTATTTCTCTCTCTGAAGACAGCAGCTGCTCTGCCGATGCTAGTGGAGAAACCACCGCGGAGCTCGGCTGCTCAGGACCCCAGCAGGCTGCCTGAAACTCCGGCCAAGAATAATATTACAGTACAATGTAGTGAGTTTGTTTTTCACAAGGTTCTCCTAGCTTCCATGGGCTGGGCGCATGACTCAAAATTAATGGAATGCAATAATTAATTTCACTTGTCAAGCCAGCATTACCTTATCTTCTGTGCTGAAAGTGGTGTTGCATCACACCGGGTCTCAGTTTAGGGTGGAATCCTGGAGGAACTCGTACATGGAGAAGTCATGAACAGGGGGCTAACCTGGGACTGGATACAGCATATCTAAGAGGGTTACTTTTAGGTCTGATAGTTTCCTTTTAATTAAATGTAAGCGTGCCTAAGAAAATAGAACTTGAGGTCAGGGGTTTTGGATGGAAAACCAAATGGCTGGGTCACAGGTCATGTTTCACAGAGGGAAGAAGCGGTGCAAGGGATTTTTTTTTACTCAAGGTATAGAGATTAGCTGGTTTTCCATGTTTTTTTGGGTAAAACCTTCAAGTGCAAATACCCAAAGGATAAAAGCAAATAGTGTCCCTCCTTCAACAGCACCTTAACTGAACCACTGCTGGTAGTGCAGGGTGTCCTCAGATCTGTGGGGAGCATTGCTTGGTCCCGGGCGAGCAAAGGGGTATTGGAAACCATGGGCCTGTTCCCCTGAACCTACTTTTCCTTGCTCTCCCTCTTGCAAACCCCAACTGGCTCTCCACGTAGAGGACTTGGGCTCAAATGTGAGCTGGACACCTGAGCTCACAAAAAAACAGAAGACTTAATACCTGGGTCTCAGTCACTATACTGCAGATTTCCCAGCCAGGGTGAAGAGAAGCACCTGTAACACGGTGGTGAGCCACTGCTTCCAAAGAAGTATTGCTTTCCTGTGTGTAGCGGCAGGTAGAGGCTGGAAGGGTTGGAGCTGCACGTGCCACTATCGCAATTACTGGTGTTGCTGGATGAATGTTTTCCTTAGTGCTATGCAAAGTTGTATTCTTTGGGAGAAAAAAAACCAACCCAAATCTCCTCAGAAACCACTTAAGACATGAGATGCAGAGAAAGATTAATGATAGGAATGAATATAGTGCAGTTTCTCAGACTGAGGACGTGGCTTGGTTCAGCTGCACTAAAATGCAGGCTCAGATGTGTACTTGAGGGCTCTGGGAACCCACTTTCCGCAGGCTGGGTTCACAGCACGCCTGTGATTTCTCTCTCAGCAGCGTGTGCACGCCACTGCCAGAGATCAGGCGAGGCACTGGCTTGTGTCACTTGCACACTTTCCTCCTACCTTCAGGACAGATTTAGACTTTTTTCTTTTGGCCAAGTCCATCCTTCACTCCTAGGAATGAAAATTATATTCCAGACCAGTTTGGTTTTCCCTCCCTTTACTGCTGAAAATTGTTTGCTTCAGGAGTGAAGAATCATGAAATCCATGAAATGCTATTTTCTTTGAAGGAAACAATTTTACACCAGTGAGTTTTCTACACGAATGTTTGTTTGCATCCCTCATTTGTTGCACTCTGAGCCAAGCCTATGGCCTCTGGCAAACTGAAGGGTCACCAAGGAGAAGGAGACACGGGTGATCTCTGCTGTCCTGGAAATCACAGGCAACCACGCTTCACTGCAAGAATTCTAGCTTGTATTTGAACATTTTTTTAATTATTTCTTTTTTAATAACATATTTATACTTCAGAAAGTCTATTCCAAATCAACTTCAGCAAAGAGCAATTGCATTATGAGAGACGGATCCCTTTATTCTCGATCACTCTGGGAAAAACATGTTCATTGGTATATTTGGTCCAATGCAAATGTAAGTTACTAAACCGATCATATAAAATTGCACAATCACTAACTTTCTGCTGGGCTTTATGAATTTCCTGGTTTTTAACCACCTATGCTTTAGTGTGACATATAATTCCTTCCAGGGAAATACTGTGATCCGCTTTATTAAAATCTCTGCCTACCTAGGGAATTCAACTTCTTTCAGATAATTTATCGAGCAAATGTGGATTTTTTTTTATCATCCTTTTAAATTTTGTGCTAATTTTGACCCTGATTTAAGATTATTGACATTGAGATTCACCCTCTGTGGACCTTAAAATTCCAGGCTCATGAAAACCGTTTGATCTCTAGGAACTGATTTCAGTCTTTGAAAGGCTAGCACACACCATGGGGTCATATTTATTTTATGAGATGATTTTTTCCTAGTGAGATCAGTTAATGGAGCAGCCAGTGTTGCAAAACGTGGAATAAATTTCCAATAATATACCACAATACCCAGAAAAGATCTCACCTGCCATTTAGTAGTTGGTAATAGGTGCATTTTAATAGCTTGCATTTTACATATCTCTGGTTTCATAACTCCCCTGCCTTACTATATCTCATATATATAAATATATATATATTTTAAAAAAAATATATATATATAAAAAATGGTTTCCTGCTTTCTTACTGAACACTGGGGAATTAAAAGTCAACTCTGCTTCCTTGAGTTGCTGAAAGATTGCTTTCAGGTGCTATAGGAGTTCTTCCCAGGGTTTACTATAAATCAAGACAGCATCCACACAGGCCACTGCATACCCCAAATGTTTGCATAGCAGCAGGCTAGTTACTTGAAAGACACTAAGGAGCAACCCACACAAACCACAGCTTTATGCTGAAAAAAATCTGGTAAGCACTGAAAATTTTATCGTGGTCTTGGAAGATTCTGCTCTAGGTGTTGCCAATATCTGTTACAGAAATCCAGAAAACTGTTTTTTTCCTTGGCCCTAACATCAGCTGGTACCCAAGGCATTTACACAGCTTGCTGGAATTATTATTTAGCCTTGGTGCTGCAGCACTAAATGACTTGGTGCCAACCTCCAGCATAGCCATCAGATCAAGATCTCTTTCTGAAATGTTGCCTTCTGTTGCCAGCACTCACTCGTTTCCAGCCTAGTTATCCAGTCTCTGAACATACCAGAATTTCAGGAAAAAGAGCATGGCAATTTAAGGGCTAGTGTTAGATGCTGGCTGCAGAAGAACTATTAAAACCTGTGCACTGGATCCACTAAATCCACTGGAAACCTTCACTGCATTCACCAGCAGCAGGAGTAACACCCTTCACCCACTCCACTCAGGCAGAAGCCAGCTTTCACCCCATGAGGAAAGCTCTCCGCATCCCAGATGCAAGCAGAGTCAAACACTGCTCTGGTTCACACATTTCTCAGTAATGTGATACTCCAAAAATGATTATTTTTCCCCCATTAAAGTTTGAAAAATGCTAGGATGCTCCCAGGCAAGTGAGGCATGTGCATGTTGAGGGTGTGGGGAAGGGATGGCGGAGCGTGGACGTTCACGCTGTCTAATTTTAGATGTCTAATTCAATTAAGATCTGGGCTCGTTACACAATCAAAGAGACTCGCCTTCTGACGAGGGTTACTCAGAGCTCCTAAATTAGGAGCCTGCTGCTCACCATGAGCCGGGCAGGCAGCATAAGCCTGGAGTCAGACAGTGTTTGTACATCCTAGACATGTTAGTTCGTTCAGCTCTCTCTCCACTGTGGCATGTTGAAATACGCCCTTCTTATTTTGTCTCAAAAAAGGCTTTATTGGCTTAGCCTTATGCCCCACTTTAACCTCTCCTTCCCATTTGTTATTTGTGAAGAGTCAGCCCTGATTAAAACCAGCCCCATCTTTTATACTGTGTGATGGCTGTTGCTTCCTCTCCATGGATTTCTTCCACAGGATTCAGAGTTTCCTCAGCCCAGCACGTAGGAAGCCAGCAGGCAGAGCAGGCCAGAGAAAGAGATTTCCTTTGTAGCTTTACTTTAGTTTTCCTTCTGTTTGATTTCCAGGAGAGAGATTTTATGTTGCCTGTTTTTTAGTATTTAAAAAAATACTCAGGGCCTGGCTTGCTCGGTCGGGGTGCCAGGCAGCCCAGCAAGGCACTTCTTAACTCTTAGTGGTCTTGCACCACTTTTAGACATTTTAGCAAAAGTTTCTTTGTCCTTCACCTTTCCTTACCTTCCCTCTCCAATGTAAAGTGATCGTGGGTGAACTGATATTCATTTTCTTAATTATTTCAGTCACAAAAAGGATTGGCTTACATTCTGAGCGCTGTGATGCCAGAGATTAAAATGACCAAAACAAAAATGCATTTCCAGCCCCTCAGCTATTTGCCAGTAATTATAAAAATCCCCCATACTCTCCCATTGGTTTTGTGCAGCTGAGATCAGACCGGAGTTGTCCCAGACACCAGTTCAGTGCTGCTCTCCTCATGGCCAGCAGATGATGGGAGCCCACTTCGACCCCAGAACAGGGACCAAATTAAAACCCTGTTGACTGACTTGTATTTTCAATTGACTCTACTTTCTTCTGGTCTCTTAAACTAGCATGTGCACGGGGTGTGGATTTGTCAGATACAGAATTAATTAAAAGTCTGCATCTTGACTCCACTGTTCATTGCACTGAAAAAGTCCTCTTTTCAGCCATGGCAATCTTCCACGAGTCTAAAGAGGTAAGAGTTGTACACTGGGTATAGTGTACTGGCAAGAGTTTCCTGATGCTTTGAGCAATTCCTTTTAAAATTATGCGTAGGAAACCCAGGCTGTAACCCTAAGTCATGCCAAAACAATCTCCCCCTTCTAGATTTATAAAGTTTGCCCAGCTTTCTACCGCTGCCACCCAGGTGGTACTTCACCCTACTACAGACAAACACCTATAATTTTATTCCTTTGAAAAACATGTGAAAGTTTTGGCTCAAAGGCTGGGTGGGAAAAAAGTACATTTCTTAGTGGTTTATTGCCCTTAGGAAAACATACTTCAGTTATGAAGTATTCCCCCCTGAAAACTTACTTGACATTTTGTCGAGAAAATAGTAACATTTCTAAAAAGTTAGCCAAACTACTTAATATCATAGCTGTAAAGCAAAGACCTATAGAAATGTCAGTGTTCAGATCAGGCTAGTGACCTGGATTGTTTTTATTCCACCTTTATGACCATGCACTTCTGCTAAGGGACCCATCCTGTGAAGATTTACCCACAGTAGCAGGAGTTGCTCCTGTAAGAGAAGCTGTGCAGGTCCTTCCCTGCAGCAACACCATTACTGTCTTGCCAAGGCTGGAGGGTGGGAGGTGAAGGCAAAAGAAGTTTGGACATCATGGTGAAGCTCCCAAGGGGCTCGACTGGGTCCCTGGAGGTTCAGACATGCTCTGGACCCTTTTCAGCCAGCAGACCTGAGCACAGAACAGCTTTTCTCCATATTTTGGGAGCCTCAAACCACTCCAAATCCTCTGCCCTTCCCCATGTTGGGCTCCCAGACACATGCCATAAGCAGCTCAAAATGAGTATGATAATGCGCTTCTGTCAGTGTTCACCTGCATTTTAAAGAAATAAGCCTAGCTTAGCTCAAATGAGTTGATTAATTAGTATCTGTCTGTCTATCTGTCATCTGTCTCTTCAGCCTGAGTGAAACTGGCTCTGCTGAAATCAATGGAAGTTTTGCTACTCACATATATGGGACCAGAATTTCACTCCTTAACTCTCTGCTTTTCAGTCTCAGGGCAAGGACACACCAGAAAGTAAAACCCTGTCTCAGCTGCCACCACTTCAGTCACATCTCAGGTGCCCCTGACATATGTTCATAGCTGCGGTACCACGATGCACATCCAAACTTTACAGTTGCTCCCATCTTTCAGGAGCAAGAGAGTTAAATGCTGCGTCTGAATAAATCTGAACTGCAAGAAAGTTCAGACCCATGCTGGGATGTGAACTTTATGTCTCGAGCCCATTTCTAGTTTCGCTGTAAACAATTTCAGAATGTGATTAGATTTTAGGGGAAACTTGTAATAGAGCTGTAATAAGATATGATGTAATAGGTAATAATAATAATATATAGCAGCTGTTAAGTAAAGCTTTTTCTACATTTATCCCAGAAGGATACAGGGAGTCAGCTGCAACTTCATATTTTGAAAGAGGGAATATTAAACACTAGGACCATGATGCAATGATGTTATTGTAAATGCTAACAGGAAAGCCCAAAGTGTGAGAGTTAAGACCAGCAGAAGATGCACGCAAACAGCTGCTCTGACGTAAATTCCCTCAAGTTTGGTACATTTTCTTTTATTTAACTCAGAGTTAATACACTGGACTCACAGATACTGCTTTCAATAGGTTCTGAGCTGCTGAGAACAGTGGGATTTTTGCTCTTGCTTTCCACCATGGCCTGAACGAACCTGCAGAGCACACCTAAAGAGATTAATGTGAGGTGTCTCTCCAAACGCCTGTCTGAAGCAGTGTCACTCAGCTTCAAGCGACACCCTATCCTCAGTTCATGCCTTTGGGAGAAAAGAAATATAAAGTCAACAGGAGTTAGGACTGGAACATCAACTTCAAAATGGAATTTCCTGGCGTTTTTCGCAGCATGCCATAACTTAAGTGTTAACTAATATTGCTCCGTGTATTTAATCTCCACGTGTTGAAGGAAAAAGATCTTTCATGGAAAGACTAGAACAGATAAACCTATATTTAGCCTTCTATAAACACCTCCTAGGGTCACATTTCTTAAATGCAGAGGCCAAGGATTGCACAGAGAAAGTGTATGAACACAGGCACAGTTATATTTGACTCAAAAAATGAGCATTTCTGTGTACGATGGACAGAGCCCATTATAAATTTTATTAAAATAAAACTTTTAATTGTTGACCATAACAAGAAATGATACAACTGGGGAGAAAAGGAAACACATTTTTTGGGTTGTTAACCTGGCAGAAGGTTTCCAGGGTGAAGTTACTGAGCAGCAATATCAAGCAGATGGAGGGGCTGATTCTGCTGTATATGGCTGTTCTTCTCACCTGCCCTTGGCAGACAGCAGTGCCAAACCCCTGCCTGTCCTGGGCTCTGCCATTTCTGACATCAGCTTTACTTTCCACATAACTCATTTGGCTTCTGCAGCCCAGGAGAGAGCTCTGGGTCCCATCCTTCCTGCCGGTGATAGGGGCAGCTGGGACCGCTTGGTAAGATGAAGACCCCAGCTCAGCATCTGCAGACGCAATGAAATGGTGAGGCTTTTTCCTTCCAGACTTAAGGACATGCTGGGATACTCGTGGTGTCAGTGTTAGAGAAGAGAAACAGAACCAAGTGTCCCATTTCACTGGCTTTCAGCTGTATGTGGGAACAACCATTACGTGAGAGGCACTGCCTACTGCGTGCTCTAAGTAATCCAGGCCTGATCCAAAGCCCCAAACCATCTGCCCAGCCAACAAAAGCATGTTAAATAACTTACCAGAAAGTACATTAAAACAGTCTCCTGTCCTTGGTGTTATTTTGGTATTTTGCTGCCTGTGCAATGTTACTACATTGTGCTTGCTGCTCAACTGTATTTTTAGCATAATAAAACTAGAAAAACAGTCATCGTTTCACCTGAATCTCCAAAGCTGATTCATTTTTAATGTTTGAAGATGTCCTGAATTCAAACCGGGATTTGATTTTTCTGTCAGTTTAGGTCTAAAGTTGAGGGAAATTTTCAATAAGATTTGCAATCTTTTTTTTTTACTCTCTTTTAAGAACTGAAGGTCTTTGTGTCATGTTATGTTGCCAACTTCAGGGAGAAAAAACAGGTATTGGTAGGTGTGCTGATGAATCCAGAAGAATTTGAGAGTGATTAACTTCAAACAAAGAAGCTAGGCTGTTTTAATGATGAGATTGTTATCTGAGTTGAATGCATTTAAATGTGTATTTTACAGTCCACTGGTCAAGTCATAAAAGTGCTATAAACCTTAAAAGGAAAACTGAAGGTTAATAGGTCAGAAATCAGCCACAGAATTTTATGGGTCAGGAAACAGCAGGTTTTATTCTTTCCAAGGTACTCTGCAAGACAAGGTGGACAGAGGTCAGACAGTTGCACGCTGTGTGGGGATGGCTTTTCAGCAGTCACCTTACAGGGCGGGAGGAAGACCACACCACAAAATCTGGGCTGTCATACTGAAGCGAACAATGATGCCAAGCAGCGTCACCAGCAAATGGCTGGTGTCATTTCCCAGCGACACAACCCTTCGTTGGTGCTGGCTCCATGGCATTTTGTCCTTTGAAATCTCTGCCCAATAACACAGCAGTAGCACCTGGGGCAGCGCAGAGAAAATGCCATGCCGTTGCCTCTGCATGTTCCTGGGCTTCCTGAAGATTTAACTGAGCATGTTTCCCATCTGCAGCAGAGCGGCTATGTTTTGCCTTTTGAAACAGGGAATGTTGTTCTCCTGAGATTGTTGTATTTATTTTATGAGTTGTACTAGGAATGTTGTGTGGCACTCTCTTGGCTGCTCTTGCCTATGATTTACAGTAGTTATAAACATTCCAAAGTATACATGTAAGTTAAATGATACATTAATATTATAAAGTTACAATTCTGGTATAAATGTGTCATCAGTTTGAAAATTCAGTTTTTCCTTTGCCCAGCTTTGTGATTAGCCTGACTGGAATCAGCTTGATGCAAAAGCACCACGGACATGAATTCAGTGTGCCTGTGTGTCCCCAAAGTAAAATGCTGTGAAGACAAGAAGAGAAGGATATTCTGCCAAGCTGAAACAGTTCAGGATATTTAACCACTTACATGCATTTTTATCATATTCTTCAACAAATAAAGTGAGGGGGAAAAAAGTAATTGAACCTCATGACCACGACAGGAAGGCAAATTAGACTCTCAGCAACACCCTCCAAGGTCCAGCTCTTCCCGTGGGTTCATGCCACTGAAGTCGGTTCTGCAGTGCCAGAAACCACAGAGCTGGACTCGCTGCTTGGAAGGGTACGTCTGCACCGATGGCCCTTCCAGACCCGGCCACACGCTGCCACGGCTCCCAGTTGGTCGGATCCAAGCCAAGTCCGCAAGCCAATGCCTGGTCGTTGCTGGCGTGAGTGTAAAATGCCCCTGGGGCACTTGTACAGACGTACTCCCCTGCTTCTCCTTCGTCGGTCTGGGCATTTCAGCCCCGCTGCTTACAGCAGCAGTGGCACCACTGGGCTTTCCTTCCCCACTTACCCCCACTTTTCACTTTATGAAAAGAAGCATTTACATGTGCTAGGAGGAATGACCCGGACTAGGATTTTCACAGGAGGATTTTCACAAAACTCAGAGACATCTGCATCTCCTGTATTTGCAGAATAACTGCCACAGCAGCAGTGAAACAGCAAAATCAGATGATTAGTTCAAGATCATTCAGGAAATCAGTATCACTGGGAGGAATGAAACCTAACACTTAAGAACTATACACCCAGGCTCTAACACTCAGCTGGCAGGTATTCTGTAAAACATAATCTGGCTATGCAAATAAGACTAAGAATAATCACTTACATAATGAACGCAATAGGATAAATTAAGATGAAAGAGACTATCAAAGGAAAAGGAAATTTGTGGCATTAAGAATTTACAGGATCAGTCTCAAAGTCAGGTGGAGATAGGCTGTTTGGAAGGAGATGAAGTGACTGTATTTGTTATATCCATCCAGCTATGTGCTACTAGTCTGAAGAACCCCTTGGAATGCTTGTTTTCAGAATAAAATACATTAATGAATTATTTCATAACAGGAGGTGACCTAATTCTTTACACTCACATCGCAGCTCTATTTCAGCCTGACTAAGGTGACTAGTTCATCTGCTTCATGGGCAGGGTGGAATGTCCCTAAATCCCTGAAAATGTCACCTGCATTGTCTTAATAGTCAGTTCTTCATCAGTCATTCCATACGAAAGTTTTTTTCTTTGTAAGAAATTTAGGAAAACAGCTTAGCATTCAGAAGCAGGGCTCTTGAGAAACATTTCTCCCTCCTGCTAGACCCAGTAAAGGGAGCTGGGTGAGCTATCAGATCAAACAAGCCTACCACAGAGCAGCTTCAGTTTTCATTGTTGCGATATGAAAATATTTTATGATGTCTCATAACTCATGCATGAGGCTCTGATAATGGTCACGTCAGCCCCCACATTTCACACTGCGTTTAAAAATATGGCTTGTTTATCTACCACATGGGCTGCAGGCTGCAATCAGATTTACTTTTGAAAACACTCAGCACCCGCACGCAGTCTCAGAGACTCTCTTATGAAAAGCACCTTAACATAATACAATCTCATTGTAATTAATGTTTTAGAATTTCACATTTTTTGTCTCTGGGTTTGGAGACAAACTGAGTTAAATCCATACTGAGTGTCCTTTCAGGAAATGCATTTAAGATATTTTGCACATCCCTTTCACCCTGTATCCCCTGCAAACTGTGGGTGAACAGGGTAGGTGGGTGGCTAGATGGGGCAGAGCCACAGTGTGTCTGTGTTAAGGGTTCCCATGGCCTCTTTATTTTATTGTGGTTTGGTGCATTTAACATTTTACTTACAGTCCAAATCTTACAGACAGTTGTGAGAGGACCTCTACTCTCAGCAATAAAAAATAGCCATGTAGTCCATAGGATTACACTGAAAATCTTCAACATGCAACTGAGATGAACCTTTGGGTCTTAAAGCAAAAGCAATGAACCTCAAGCATGCATTTAAACATACAAACAGATAAAAATAAAACAACGTAAGTTCTAAGCCAATTTCACAATTATGCTACCTGAGTCACAAAACTAAATTCCTTGGAGTTGACAGCAACATATGTACTTTTATTTGGGTCTGCGCTCTCTATTACATTACTCTATTAGCTCTTTAAATAGCAAAATAAAGTCTGACTTCGCATTCAGCAGTAAATCCTTTCTTTTTTTTGTGTCCTATGCTGCAGTAGCATAGTTTAAGTTAAAATAATTTTTGACAATGACAATAAGTGCAAGATATTGCTGGACTGTAAAAATGAGGTGGTGTTTCAGTTAACTATTTCTTTCTTAATGCAGAGTATAAAATGTCAACCAGAGGCATTAGCCAGTGGTTTAAAGGAGCCTGTGGATGATTTTAAATATTCAAGCAGTGTTTTCCTGCCTTGTTTGTATACCTGTTGGGCAGCTGACAAGTAGTTTTGCAGAGCATAACAGTTGCACTGTATCGCACCAGAGCCTAGAGAGAGCCAGATGCTGCAATATAAGGGATGGCGGCTTCGCACAGGCCAGCACATCTTGTTCAAACTGTGGAGTTTGGTGTGTTTATTGTTAATCCACGTTTATTCAGGATGTGTAACCTCCTCCCATCTCCCCAGCTGGCCCATTGCCCCAGCATCCCCAGTCCACAACGTGCCCATACCACCTCCAATGCTGCCTTTATCTCCGCGCTTGCTGAGGCTCACTGCCCACTGCACAGCGTCTCTTTAATCTTTGTAAACTGAATTCCTGGCCAGAACAAACTCTGCGTGCCAGAATGTATTTGGGAGGGATGGCAGGGATGAGCAGTGAGAGGCTGCATGGCAGAGGAACCAGCATAGAGGCCTCATGGGTTCATTTCTGGTCGAGCACCTCCTTTCACAAGGCAGAGCAGCCAATAGAGAACTATTAAAACACCTTGGAGGTTTTTCCATTGATTACGGCACTGATCTAACCTGTATTCTCAGGCTTAAAATCAAATAAAACCACCTCGATGTGACCTGAATTTCAGCCCTGAAACGTCTTCTCATGCAGAGTTCCTGGCCAAGGGTCGCTTTTTGGGTGTGATTTCAGGCAGGAGAGGCAAGTTGCTCTCCAAAAGCTCAACCTGGATACAGGAAACAACAAGCTTTCATGAAAATCTTATTCTGAAAAAAAATACTGTATATTGTATTTGGAAGCACGTGGGGGGTTATCCACACAAGCCAAGTGTTATGTTTTCCAATTGTCCAATAAAATAGATTTACATAGGAGCAAGGAAGAAATAAGGCATTTTATAAGACTGTTCCTAACCTCCATGAACTAAGACATCTTGATTTAAAACCTCTCAGTGCCCAGCAAGAGGAAATAGTTTAGACTATATGTGAAAAGAGAATAATGGCTCCATCAGGTAGTCTGTCAGCCTATGTAAATAGGACCAGGTTGGTGTGTAGGGAAGCAGGGTGAATGATCTACTCTCCCAGGAAAGGGCTTCAGTGAGGCATTTAATGAAACTAGAACAGACTTACTGTTCTATGGGACTCATACGGCAATTCCCCTGGGTCCCTTTGAAAATCAGTTTGAACAGACACAACAGGAAAAATAAAGACAGGGGAAAAGTTGAGTACCAAAGCATTTACAAGCTCAGTCTAAGGCGTTTCAGAAGTACAAGCTGAGTGCGTATTTCTCAAAACCTAGCACCTTCTCTACAGAGCATCTCCTCGTTCAGTAGAAGCAGCACAAAATGTACCATCTGATGGTAATGCCACACTCTGTACAAAACCTTACTGAATTTATTTTTCAGGATGTCTCTTTGCTACTTTATTGCAGGCAAAACTTCACATTGCCAAAAGACTTCAATGCAGAACAAAGTTTTACAAACCTAAAGACCGAGGTCAATTGAAAATCAGGAATCATTCATGGAAAATTAGCAAATGTGACACATGCAGAGTGAAATCTGCATTAAAAATTGCCTCCAACTGGCGAGGGCCTAACCTACAGGACAGCTTTATCGTATCTCCCAGGATTACAGCATAATTTTCTCTGACAACTAGTTCATGATCCAAACTAAGCAGAAACCCTTTTTGGGGCTCTGCTCTGAGGCTGCCTACTGGGCTGGGATCTGTGAAAAATATCAAGACAAAAACAAGCAGGAGGGATTTTTTGCTTTGTTGTGTGCGAGGAAGAAACAGGCCTTAAACCGGCGAGAGCTTCCATGTGCCAAGGCGTTGTTACAGACTCTAATTCTTCTGTCCAGATGCACATACGGCTCCTATTAACATCAGCTGGAGCTACACATGCCACAGCGGAGGAGCAGACCCAGCAGCTGACATTAACGCACGGCCAGGCACATGCGTTCCCAGACACCGTCATGCCTCAGGTACATCCGAGGCACCATGTCAGGGCTGACCTCTTCCCACACCTCCGTCATCTCTCCAGCGCTTCTCACTTCATTTGACTTTTTAATCAAAATCCTGGCCAAAATAGGTCAGAGCTTTTCTAGGGCCAGTGAAAAAGCCTGGGAGAGCCCATTCATGCTATGGAAAAAAAATGTGGGGCTCTTGGGCATCACCTCTAGCCCTCTGTGATCCCCTTCCCACAAAAGGGAAACCCAGTTGCTAAGGGCAGGAGGAAGATCCTTATAGAGATACCAGTTGAGCGGGGAGGACCAGGAGTGAGGTAGCTGATGGAGAGCACCATCCCCACAGTTTAGCAAAGTCTTGGTTGATTTTGGTGGGGCTTGGAGCCATCTCCAAGTGACTGAAGGTCCCCAGGGTGCACCGTCCCCACTGCGGGCGTCAGTGGGGCCACATGCATTCTGGGTTGTTAGGCAGCAGGCAGTAGTGGTCACCGCATAAATGGGAGGTATTTTTTGAAAGGAAAGCAGAGAGAGGCTCGTTGCAGTGCTGTGGCAGAAGGGGTGTTGAAGGGCGGATTTGGGGGCAGCTGCATGATGCGCAGGACAGAGCCTGGTCCAGGCGCAGGGGAAGGGATGCTGTTGCTCATGCCACATGGGATGGTGGTGGGATGTGACCTGGAAAATCGGCAGCGATGCATGGAAGGTGTGGCATGGGAAGGTGCTGCAGTCTGCGTGCTCTGCTGAGATTGGCATATGGATTCAATGTCAATAGATGAAAGGCCACACGCCTGGGGAGGACCAATAAAAATGCAAAATATACTTTGGATGGAAATGTTCATGAGGAAAGTAAAGAGGAAACAGACCTGCTGGCAACAGTAGCTGCAAAGCAGTCAAACAAGGCTGGAGAATATAAGGGTGGAGGACAGGGTTACAAAGCAAAGGAGATAACTGCTCCCCTCATCTGGCCACATCAGGAATTCTGTAATGATGTTAGGGAATTTGCTTTATAAATTACACTGGGGAAGAGATTCAAAAAAAGGCCTTGTGATAGGAGAGGTGCTGCTTTTAGGAGGACCTGCTCCAGCCAAGCCTTTTTGAGCAAGGCAAAGGGCAATTTCCTCCTAATACAGGATGAAACCACCTGAAGGGCTGAGTGAGGGGAGAGGTGCTCCGTCTTTGGGATGGGTACCACTGCTTCCCTCAGGCAGGGCTGCTGTTTTTGCCAAAGGACATGGTGAGAAAATTTATGGCCGAAGTGTTGCAAACAGACAAGACACAAACTTTCCCAGAGTAAGAGATGTGGGTCCTGTCAAGCACTCATTACCAGAGGCACAGGGCTGGCTGTGTATGCAGAAGTGCACTGGTAGGGATGCCCGTACCTCTCCAGGCAGCAGCCATGTACTCAGGGTGATGAAATTCAGCAGTAAGCGATGGGGACTACAGGAGGTGGCCCTGGTGATGCTTCAAGGGCAAATGTTCTTGCAGGTGTCATCACAGTGAGGTCATTGGGGTAAGGGTGAATTTAGACAGGCTAACAAGTCCCCGTTCTCTTCTGTGATCACATCTGGTAATTGCAGGAGCTGCAGTCTCAGCAAGAACCATCTTCTGCCTTTTTTTCCTCACATAAGCAGCAAATGGGGTCATGGATGGGAAGTGCCGAAAGTAATCTTTCAATCTCTTGTTTTCTTAATATGAAAAATGTATTACATTTTTCAAGAAGAAAAAAAAATGAGACAAAGAAAAATTACTTTGTCTGGAACCAAAAATTAAAAACCCCAAAGCCTTCCTTGTGAAATGAGCTAGGAGTGACTTGGATAAACACATCTAATGACTTTAAAATATAATACTTTTCTTCAGAAGGAACAAGTGACACGAAGGGTGTGTGTATCTCAGAAAGGTATTTGCATTGCCTTAACCTGGATTCACCTTTTTTTTCTCCACAGTATTTATTTTCTTTGCATAATGTTCTTCTTCACATTAGCCCTTCTCCCATAATTTCGTAAAAGGATTTGCAAAAATGCAGATTTTATTGTCTGCAGTTGTGCTTTAACCTTTATGCAACTTTTGTTTCCAACAAACTCTTTCTAACTTTCTGCATTCTTTCTTGTTCCTTCGTATTTCATCTTCTCTTCGTAATGATTCTTCTGCTCTTCTTGAATCTTTTTTCCTGTTAGTTTTCAATAGATAAAACCTCTAAGCCCTCTCAAAAAATGAATTTTGGCTTTTGCTAAGTATGAGCCAAAACTCCTACTCCAGAAGACTGAATTTGTATCTTTTCTATTTGTAAAGCTTCGGTAATGCAGTTTCTCACCATATTGAACAAAGATCTTTTTTAAAGCACTGCATGGTGTCAATGTTCATACATTTGATTTATTCATAAACCCACTGGAGGAGGCTTTGCTCTTATCAGGAGGCTGCCAATATGCAGTAATAACTGCGGGGCTGTTCCTCCCTCTCCAGCCTCAGCATGCGAGGGATTATTACTCCTTTACATTGTTCTACTTCACTTCCCTGGTGTCAGGAGATCTGTGGGATGTGGCCAATGGCCTCGTCAATCTGCAGAATAACTTTCTAAAATACATGATGGAGAGGAGCTCAAAGTGTATGGGCTTAGTTTGTAACCCCAAGGATGGCTACGAAGAGACTTCAGCATAGCTCTGCAATTGCGCGGGGAAGACTTGGGGATGCCGCAAAAGTACTGTAATGACTGAGATACAGGCAGGCTCAGAACCATTGCTTTTAAGTCAACATGGTCCACAGAGCTGTGCATGATGTCTCATACCAAGAAAACAAAGTTGTCGTGCATCCAGCCACAGCAAAAGGGAGGGAGGTCAAAGCTGATCCAGGGATGTTTTTTTCCACGTGAAGCCTGATTAAGTCAGAATTTAGTACCAGAGGAAGCTTTTGTGGTCAAGAATTAAGCTCGTTCAGCAACCATATAGGATAATAAACTTGTCCAGAGCTATAACTGTTAAATCCTAGAAATATTTTTAAACCTAATGCTTCAGAGCTGAAACCAGCCTTCACCCATTACAGAATAAGAAGTGTCTAGAGTAGGCAAACCTCCCACACCAGCATCTTAGGCATTTCATACCAGCACAGGCTGGTGACTGCACAGGGACCAGGATAGGTTTTATCAGTAATGAGCATCTTGAAATGAAGATGCCTACATGAATGCTAAACTCCTTTAAAGAGCTTGGCCCAACCCAGAAAGAAAAAGAAAGGGTTCTCCAAGGTACGGTTATTTCTTCAGGCTGTATTGGGTAGCTGCCAGCTTTATTCACTAAACTGCTGTTTTCCTCCTTCCATAATTGCAGTGGGCAGAAAGCCACCTCACAGAAAAGAACTGGCACATCCTTGAGCTCCGTCCACCCACCTCAACAGAGTTCGTTAGGATGAGCTGGCTGGCAGGTGCAGCCACTGTCTTCCCACAAAAAATGCAGTGTGACCTCTCTTTGCTCCTTCAAGCTCAGTGCCCACTTTCAGTGTCGAATTTTCCAGTGCTGTGAATGTCAGCCTCTAGTTGTTCAGGTGCCTTTTCACATCAAAAGCTTGAAATTTTCCTCCTCCAGCATGCAAAAATTGATTATTTATCCTTCCACGGCCAAGTTTGATCCTGCCTTATGTCATGAGCACCATCAAACCAGTGGCAGTTATATCCAAGTCACCACCAAGCTTTCAGTGAATTGGGGTTTTGTGTTGTTGGAAAATAGCAGTTAATTAGAACTGAAGCTTTCTTGCAAATGTATTGGTTTTGCTAAATTTAACTCAAGACAAGGTGTGAAACTGCTGAGCAAGGAGGCAGAATGGGAGCATACCTCTTTCTGTCTCTCCTGCTCTGATCATCCAGGAGAGTATCTGGTGTCCAGATTCCTCACCCGCACGATGGAAAGTTATTTTCAAGACCTTTTTTTGAAATGGTGCAAAATCTTTCACCTGGTACCATAACCAATGGATGAGGGAGCAAAGAAATCACTGGTTTCTGTCCCGTGAGAGATGGATGCTATTAACCGGTGCCTCAGGTATTCATTCAGAATAAGAAAATAATTCCCTTATTTTTTCTGAGAAAATACCCCAGAAGTTTTCAATTTCATTCCTTTTCAGAACAAAGCAACTATTGACACCTGCACATTTCACAACAGGCAACTGTTGGTGTTTTGGTTATTCCTGGCATTGGAGTGGGGGGTGAACCTTTGATGACCCACCTTCCTTCCCACCAGCTTCTCCAGTGACCTGGCATCAGCATTCCCGATTCATCAGTCCAGCCCTGGCACATCTGAAAATCCTAAGGTCATTTGCAAGGACAAGCCTAAAGTTTGCATTTAATAAACCATTTCCCGTAGTTAATTAATAACAGTTCAGGGTAACTGGGAGACCTGGGTGAGGAGTGAAGATCAGCCCTGTGTGTGTTATCCTGGCTTCCCTCAGCTCTTACTCCTTCAAGTCCAAGTATGCACCACAGGTAACTAGAGGGAAAAGCAGAACAGCAAGTTGCAAAATCACATTCTTTCCCCTAAAACATGAAGGGACATGTTTGCTCCAGCATATTGGGTTTCATAGCGATGGAGTATAAGCAGGTTAGGGAAATAAGCCTGTCTGCCTGTGGTTATCAACGTGTCTTCATCTCCATATTACTGTAACTGGTAACACAAGTGCGGAACTGTGTCGCCAGAGAGCTGCTACCTGCCTGTGAGCAGCCAGCAAAAAGTCCTCAAGAGACCAAAGTCTTTCCCCTCCGTTTGCCCAGGCAGTGTGGCTCATTTGTACGTGTTGAAGAAAGTCTGACACCTTTTAGTTTCTTGAAGAGTGGATGTCAGAGCAATGGGAGAGGAAAGGTGAGGCAGGAAATCTGGCTCCCTTTAAAGGCGCTTTGATAATCTCCTGCACAAAAAGCGAAAGCCCTCAGGTTTCTCACATTGTAACACGGAGCATGCACTGCTTGAGACCTACATTTATAGCTCCGTTACTAGGAGTGAAATGCTTTACATGCCTCTGGGGACATGTGAAAGGAGAGCTGCCCCCAGTGTACTACTAGAAGCCATGCCAGCAGTTCAAATAATTTTTTTCCAAGATTTTATGATCTGATGCTTGGATTACATTTGTTTAGCTGTAGAGGTGTGAGGTCTGAATGATTTGTCAAAGGAAAGAATAGCCCCAGCTCCAGACGTGTGTGCATTTGGAGTTCAGCTTCAACCATGACACTGTGGAAATCCTTGAGGAGGAGTGAAGTCATAGGACATCTTGCCCGAGACCTAAAGTGCGGGAGAGAAGAGGGGCACAAAAGGTGGCAGAGAGTGGGGAGAAGTGGCTGTGAGCCACCTTCCCCTCCTGCAGAGCAGGCTGGGTGCAGTGCTTGGGGACGGTGTCTGCATGGCAGTGGGGAGAAAGCCCCAGAAGCCATCGCCTGGTGTCGGCAAGTGCCGTGCTCCCACACCTGGGGTGAATCCAGCACCAGAGTGAAGTCACCTAAAGCTCACCTGGGCATCTCCCACTGTGCAGTGGTCTGCACTGGACATGTTACATCCCAGCCAGACAGCCCAAGGAGCAGAAGGGGCTGGACATGAAACATCATTGTCTCAGTCACCTGCAGCGTGATGACAAGAAAAACCTTCACCTCCAAATGTCATTCTATTAAACTATATTATTCCAGCAACTTTTTCCTCAGATTTCAGGCTTCAGACCTTTATTTCTGTTGTGCCATGTGTGGAGTTGAATAACACAACACAATTCTCCCTAAATCTTCACAGATGTGAACTGAACCTCACACTCCCCAGGCTGGAAGGTGACTATGGCAGTCACCCTGCCGTGCAGGTGGGGCATTGAAGCAGGGAAGCTGGTGACATTTCCAAGGCCACAGACCAGAGCCACCCTCTTCCTCAGCCCAGGCAGGTGGTGGCAGCAGATGGGGACAGAGAAGTGCAAGTGATGGCCTGGGCAAGTCTGTAGGAATCCTCTCTCAAAGCCTCAGGTAAGGGTTAAATGGCAGGGCAGTAACCCCAGGACTCCCACCCTATATCCCTCTTTGCACTCCAGAGTTTCCTATCTCAGAGCAATCTGTTTTTCTCACTTATCTCACCATGACTGCTTTTTTTCTTCCCCATTTCCTCATCCCCAAATCCCCCCTTTTCCCCCTTATCAGCCTTCCCAGCACAGGTCCTTCTGCCAGCCCACAACACTTCTCATCCTGCCCTGGCCCTCCATCACCTCCCCATGTCCATCAGCCGCTTGCATCCACTGACATCCTGCATCTGCCAACCGTGGCAAACCAAAGCCACTCCTATACACACACACACACGCGTGCACTTCAGGGTTTGGGGAAACTTGGATGTGGGCTGCACCTATCAAAAATCCAGTGGAAAAGAACTTGGGGGCAGAAAAAGAAGACAAATGTAAGAAAAAAAGGTGGACATATGGTAGCCCTAATAAAGAGTGATAAAGTCCTCTGATGTTGCTGGAAAGACTCCCACTCAATTAACTGAGCTTTGGACCAGGCTCCAAAGCAGCTCACTTTCCAAAGCTGAGATAAGTTCCTGGCTCCTATTTCCAGCTCTTGTGCTCAGACTGCTCGACAAGACCCATCCTCCTCCTTTTATTTATATTAGGGAGTCACTCATTCGTAATTCATCTGGGACTGAAACTCACTTCCCGTGTCAGGATACAGATCGTTTATAAGGCGATAAGGCACTATATTAACATTATAACCTGGTGTTTGTAGATGCTCACATTCTCTCTCAAGATGTTTATCGCCAATAAACACAGCAGAACATCTGACCTTCATTGACCTTTGTTTCACAGATTAGTCTCTTTCACACTGTACATAAAACCCAACATTTATTTAATGTAGTGCTGTGTTGGGTCCAGTCGAGTTCAGTATGTAACACTGAAGACAACAAGAGATGTAGGTGCTCAGTACCTTTGAAAGTACTGCCCTTATAAACCTATTCAGGGGTTTTAATTGTCACATATGCCAATAGTATGTTTTTACTTGATCATCAGGAATTTCTCCCACATGCTGTCCACCCACTAAAACCCAAATTCATTTGTTTTCATTTGAAGAACAACAAAACATACAATTACCAAGCACATGACAAGACTTCATGATGGATTAACACCATTTCACAGTTGAAAAGTAGGCCTGTAGATAAAAAAACAAATGTTAACAGGTATTCACTTAGTGAACTCAGAAGTTCCACCCCATCTCTAATTGCCCTGTCATAGTTAATGTGTGCTGCATTTATTGAAATGAGTAGCAAACATTCATCTTTTATCTTTGAAACATATTTAAAGGACTTGTTCTCTTCATGGCTTGTAAAAAAAGTCTTTATATACTGGGCAGGTAAATATCAAATCAATCTCTCAGGTTAGACAGCATTAATGAAGTAACTGGTACAGGTACCACCAACAAAGACTGGGCATAGATGGCTCATACCATTGGGACTACTCTTTGGTTCGTATTTCAGGAGGCTTTCATTCCCAGGTAACAGGTTTGACTCTACCATGCTCTAAAATGATGACCAACTGACAGTGAAGAGTGGAGAGGAAATTCAAATTGCATCTGGTGCTCTTATGATGAAACAGCACTAGTGGGTCAGTGACTCAGTGGGTCAACCCTTCATGCAGCAACTCTGGAGAGCTTCTCCTGAGCTGGGATAGCAGAGCTTGGTGAAGGGTCAAGGCCCAGGGTGATGACACCAACACAGCCCTTGGGTGACTGTTGCTTATGACCTATTACTTTGGAAATGACAGAGCAAGATACGGGGCGCCCAGCTCTGAAAACGTGAAGAAATGTGACTTCCAGTAAGTGGTCAGCACCCACCTCTAAAAATAGAGGCACTGGAAATCACTGGTGACTTTTGACAGTCTTGGCCAAAATCAACTATTTTTAGTCCATCTGTTCCCTCTGAGCTCAGTTCTGTCAGGAAGAATGTATATTTTGGGGGAAGGGGAGGAGGCAGAGGTTCTTGTCACAGAGTGAAAGTTGAAACACTTTCATATCAAGAGCCCTAAAAAATGACAGGACCACTTAATTTCTTTAAATGGGTGTGAGAATGTTGCCAAGTTTCGTGAGCAATTAAATTTAATGCAGGATAAGATGGCAGGGATGAAGGATAATTATATGCTCTCAAAAGCTTGGTCTTTTTGTAAATTAAATGGCCTTAGGGAGTTTTCCAGCAAAGTTTGGGCTCAGCTTTTTAGTTCCGACAAAGCCGATTGCCAGTCATGGCTCTGTACTGGGCATATGTGAGATGATTTTTAATGAATTCCCTGTCAGATTCCCTTTCAATTGCCCACCAAACCTGACAATAGTTTGGTTTTTCTTTTGTGGTTTCGTGCAATGAAATCTTGCCTAGCATGTTAGCTTTCCCACACACCTGCACTCTTAGCAAGCAAAGAATTCAATATACTGGACACTGAGAAATTTATCTAATAAATAAACACTGGAAGCCTTTGAGGTGATAGTGTAACAAAGACATCAATAACAGCAATGGGAACACTAATTACGGTTCTTACTAATGAGCCCAGACCTGTGAGGTGTTTGATAGTTCATAAGAGGTGCTCAGTGCCACCATTCACTTTGCTGAAAGTCAAGAGAATTAATTCATTCTTGCTGAAGGGAGGCACAGGTACTGATTTGCCCTTACACAAGTTGCTGGGCACGTCAGTGAGAGTGCACCCAGACACCATCCCGTAGCAGTATGAGAAAGAAATCTTTAACAAGATTAGAGGCTGGTGGCAGAAGCTCTGTCCTTCAGACTTTGAGCACATTACTGACTCATTTTTTTTTGAAGTTATTTACGGGTGTTATATGAAATTATTCATTTATCAGTATTCAGACAATGTTAGATTATATATTCATGAAGACTTTTTCAGTTTTCAGAAATGTTGTAAACCCATCACTACTGATTCTCCAAGATCGGTTATTTAAGAAACTGGGGGAGGTGATATAATATTCTCTGTGTGATGCTCATTACTGTCCTGTTGGAAAAGGTTCGTGTAGCCAGACATGTAACAGAAACAATATAATAAGATTTAGACAGTATATTCAAAATATCTGATAGTCAATCTGAACAAGTTCATGAATATCCCAACAACGGAAATTTTAGGAGGGGATGGATTATGATAAAGGTCATGAATGATAAAAATATCATAAGAATGAAGGATTAACAAACTAAAAATGGGTAAATCCCTTGGATCACTCATCTGATGTTTGCTATCCACTCTTACAGGTCGCGGTCTGACAGGTTATAAAATATAGCCTTAGGCCAGACACCAACTAGTTGATTCTAATAGAAGGCGAGAATATTTATAAGCAACTTGTCTAACCATGTGAAAAAGTTATTTCCATTTTTTATTTACCTTTTTCTGTTTTCATTTTTTATTTAATAAATCTATTTTGTGTTATTTTGGCAACATTATCTCCACATAAAACATATTTTATTTGCAACTAACTACAAAAATATTTCCCAAGTACATTCCAACTAGCTTCAAGGATGATAATCTTCCAGACGTTTTTCTTTTTATGGTTCAATTATATTTATTTTTAGTTGAATTGCTGGGCTTATTCTTGGGAGCCTGTTGGATCCTGATGATGCTTGCATTTGCTGTTGGGAATATGGCACAAGCAGCAGCACTGAACTGGATGACATTTATAAAGGCTCTAATAGATTCGCTGCTGGCGAAGAGCTGAGAGTGTCATTTTCCCAACCCCACCTACAGATTTCAGGACCTAACAAGCTCCAGAACAAATGTTGCATTTCAATTTTGTAAAAATGATTTTATCTATTGCTGGAAAACCCTCCAGCACTTCAGGGGAAAAAAAAAAGAAAGAGAGAAATATGGTTATGTCTGATACCTGCATTTATTTCTCCACTGGTTGAACATATATCACTCTGACTAGTTCAGTGATATTGCCCAATAGCATAACCATACTTCTACATTACTATGTAACTGATATGGCCATGCCACCATCAGCTAGGACTTAATCAGCTTGTATAAGGCAGACCAGGCCAGAGCAGTGCATCTGGGCAAGCCAGGCTGCTCCAGAGGGATGCTCTGGTGGTTCGGTCCAGCCGGAGTATCCTTCTCTCCAAGGAAATGGATGGTGCAAATGGCTCATGACCCACGGCAACTAGAAGAGTTTACTGTGACCACTGTGCTGGATGCAGCCTTTGTGACCAGGGTTAGTGCACCGTAATGTGCATGGCAGGCAAAACAGTTAATGGGAATCTCATCTTTTCATGTTTAAAGACCCCACGTTCTTTTTCATAGGAAACACTTGACTTAAGATTGTGTAATTGCAATTTCCTCTCTGTTTTTTTCTCTAGTTTTCCCTTTGGTCATTTCCCATCCTTCTTTCTCAAAGGAAGATGCTGAACATTGTTAAGCAACTTCTGCTTGAGATATTTACATCTCAGTAACTGATACCCAGCATAGAGTTTGCTAATGTATCATTCAGGAAGGAATACACTAAATGTGAGGTACAACGAGGCATATATTAATAGTATGTGTTCACAGTTAGCATTAGTTTGATATCTTTTAAGATTTTGATAAATAGTGCTACATTAGAGAAAACAAAAAATAAATAATATCTGAGTAAAGATTTCCTGAGTAAATATGTTTCACGGGAAAACCTGAAATCAAAGCTGTCTCCTGGGTCTGTGCTTAACATGCCATTAGCACGTTGCACATGGCATTGACTGTTTGCCCATTGTTTATGATTATGGTGCTCTAGATACCTAATAACAGCAACAATTGGATGTTTCAATTTGTCATAGGTCTCACATCCCTGAGCCTAACCATGCATCCAGTCTCTGAGGCTTGAAAGCTCCAGAGATAGACATGGTTCTCATGTGCATGCATCAGTGTGCAGCAAAGTGTGTGAATCAGAAGTCTTTCTACTAATTGCCTAGAGGTGTCCTGTGCGTTTATATTGGCATAACTCACACCAGAATCCTGTTCCCTGAACCTTGAAAACAAATACTTTGGCTTCAGGAAAGAAAAAGGATCCACAACAAATGGTGTAGTATTGCTTAATGGTTTCCTGAGAAATCCCTGTCTCTGCTTTGGGGCTGTGAAAGCAGACGCAGAGACTGCTCTCCTTTCAGTCTCGGGAGGAGCCTGACAGGTGCAGTGAGCAAGCTGGTCAGGATAATAAAAGCCATAGGTTCAGTATGCTATTAAAAAAGGCATTATGCAAAGCTTGGACACTTCGCTCAGTTAAGGGCTGTCTGCAAAACTGCCATGAGAGGAGAGGTCCTGCGCTGCTGGTGTGTGCAATGCTTGCATGTGCTCAACTCCCTCGAAAATGGCAAGAAGGGGGGAAGCAGGTTCTCTGTTACCTGGCAAGACGTAAGACTCCCCAGGATCACAGCGACACAGAACAGGGACAAGTCAGATCAGAAGATGAGGTGAACTGTCCCCATAGGAAATGTGTACCTGGGGATTGGGTTTCCATGTGTTTTCTTCTTGCAACGGTTTTATAGTTTACTAGGACCTTCACCATGAGTTCAGCCACAGGTCAGTCACAGCCCAAGGTTTCTTCTCTCTTAACACCACATTCCACGGTAATTTCTGCCCCACATTCAGATTCTTTGCCATTTGAAGGACAGCATTGGATAAAGTTTTCTTAGTTTGTTGAAAAGTCTTACAGAACTAAACAGACTCGATCCAACAACCTTGAAAATCGATGGTTCTCCTCTTGCTCCAGCAAAGCGACAGAGCTGGAAGGGAGTGTCTAAAGTACGAACCCTTCTCTTCCTCTTCACCTGTCCAGCCTAGCCTAGACCACCTAGGTCCTTCCTCACAATTTATCTAGCCTGCTCCTAGAGACAGCAGCCAGCGCAGTCTGCAGCTGTGCTTCTCAGCCCTCACCCCTGGGAAGTTTTTTCTGATGACTTGCCTAAAACTCTCTAGCTTCACTTTAAGCCCATTGCTTTTTTGCCCAATCCACTTAGGTGCAGAGGAAGGCTTTATTTCTAAAATACTTCATAAATCGATAGAAGGTAAGATGGAGCCTTTCTGCTTCCATTGTTACTTATTTATTTTTAACTAGAAATTTGGAGGATTTATTAACTTCCTCAGAGCAGTTCAAATAAACCACACAGAAGAGCAATAGCTTTCTATGGAATGCTTTAGGGAAAACTAGTTTCATGTGCTAGTTAAAGCTGGTGTACTGAAGTCATGGGAAGTTTTGCCATGGAGTAGAACAGAGCCTGGATTTCAGCCAGTGACTGGCAGTTTTCATATTCATATATTTGTTAGGGTCCATTGGCTCATCGATCCTGAGAGCATCTCAGTGTCTTCCAGGTAAATACAGGTGAAACTGTGAAGCCTCCAATAGGTCTTGCTGAGCTATGGCCCCTTCACCTCCCTCCAGGGGAGAGACAAATGATCTCCTTAAAGCAGGGTTATATGGGACTTGACTGATTTGCCTGAGCTTGACTTTAAGTAGAGAAGAAAGAGCTGAGAGTGTAATTTTCTTACAATGAGAACACAGGTTTGAAGGAAGAAAGGAAGAAATACAGATTCTGGAAGAGGTGGAGACTCATGGCAGAGCACCAACAGCCTCAGTCCCATCCATCCATCCATCACCCCAGGCACAGACCAAAAGTCTGTCAGTCACAACAGTTTATTCATGTCAAATGATTCCAGCTCCCAGCAGGAGCGATGGGACCAGCACCAAGCAGAGGAGGTTTGAATCATCTGAGCTTATCACACAGAGGTTTCAGAAAGTTCACGTTACAGAGCCCCAATGCATTTTACAGCATACTTGAAGGGAAAGGACCGAAACATCCCATATATCTCCCATAGGCTGACAACCTAGTAAACACTCCAGCAGGATAACCATGATCCTTAGAACAATGGAAACATTTTAGTTAGAAACTGTAGAAGTTACAAGGCGAAGATTTATGTGCTGTGGGGTAAATAAATATTCAGTTCCCATTAATGTTAATGGGAGTTAAGTGGCTAATTCCCCACACATTATGCTGAAGATTTACTTCTCTGTGTTTTATAGAATAAATGAATTTATAGTCTTCCTGGAGGTTAGACCTGAGAAAAACAAAGAGCTCAGAGTTTACCCCATTTTTATGAGGTCATTTTTTTAAAGGAGGTTTATTCCCCGCACAGAAGGAAAGGTTAGAAGAGCACCGAGTTAAAGCAACCCCCTCCATGGGATGCCAGGGAGATTTGTGGCAGGCATTTAATCCAAACTCACAGACGGAGAGACACGCAAAGATCCATATAAAATGTCTTAATAACAGAAGCCGGAAATTCATAACAATAATAAAGGCTGACATTTATACAGAGCCTTTCATCCACACATCTACAAGCTGGATTTTGCATTCAGAGGCACTCACAAAATCCTCTTGCAAACCACATGTGATTTCACACTACGAGGGCAAAATGCATCAAGTAGCCTGACTTCAGCATTACCGAAACTCGGCCAACATTGGGGCAGGCATTTAATGTCCCGGGAAGGTAGTTAAGCTTGTTTCTATTTTGAAGCTCAGAGCATTCCCATTAACTTCAATTGATTTTTCATGGGGTATAGTCAGAAATGAGCATATGTACCTTGATGAACTAATACCCACACCAGCACTTAATAGTCATTCCCTGCATCTCCATGCAAAAGTCCCGTGGAATTTGTTGGTTTTTTCTTATGCTCCAGTCCCTAAGATGACCCCATAAATTTTCATTGCTGGTTAAAAGACATTTAAAGTCAGTTTTATCAACAAGTTAAAAGTCACAAGAATCCTTTGCCCAAGATGCAACCAGTATGCCATAGTCTCTCTGTTCAAAGATGACCAAATATTCATTCCAATCAATCACATTTTTCTCTTCCTCTGTTAAGGACTGCTACGTATTTGTGCTGAAACTGAGATTAGAGATTATGTATGAGACAATTACACATTTGTTTCCTTTACGCCTGATCTGAAAAAGAACAGCTTCAGAGAGAGGGAGAGAAAAAATCATAGCAGTGTTTTCAATAGGGCACAGTGATCTGCTACAGATAAGCAGCAGTCTTTTTTCCTTATTCAAATGTTAAGCTTTCCCAGGAAAATAGTATTTTCCCCTAACTGATCATTCATTCATCCATAACTCCACGCAATCAAGTCGTTTGCATTAGCAGGGTCACTCTCTCAGTTTCATTTTGATCAGATGTTGCTTTTGTATTGCATATATTGGATTTTTTTTCCTTTTTGGCAGCAAACCAGCCTCTCGAGACCTTTGACAGTAACTCCATGCACTTATCTTTCATTAGAACCAAGCTCTCTCAGATCACTTATCAGAGCCAACAGCTGAAGAGGTACTGCAGGATCAAGTGGACCGGGCACCCACGCACCAGCTTCACCCAGCGCCCTGGCGCCAAGGCTGGAGAAGCCCTCCCTCCCTGGCTTCTGTTAAATGCTCTTGATGCAACTGGTTATCTCCAGGCTTACCCAGAAATTGCAAAATGAGGTAGCACACACAAATTAAGTTATAGTCCAGGCGTGTTAACGCTTGGCCTGGTGTGAATACAGAGCACAAATTCAGCCCTTGGAGAGCTTAGGGCTGAAACGTTGGGGAAGAGACAACCTGCGGATGGAACGACAGCTGATAGCTGGGGGTGCTGATGGGAAGCCACAGCTCAGAGCCGGCCAGTCACCAAACGGGGGCATGCCCTATAAACGCAGCCCTTTCATCCTCTCCTCTGCTGCTTTTCTAGGCTGTAAGTGCACAGAGGAGGGCAACAGCAGGCAGTGGACCACAGCATGACATAAGGGGTTGGGTGGCTTCCTCTCCTGCTCGGGACAGGGGAGCTGCTGGTCTTTTGGGGTTTTTCAGTGCTCAGTGAAAGCCTCCTGATGAGGGTGATCGGGAACCTGAGTGAGGCTCCTGCCTTGTGTCAGGCTTTGGAGGGTCTGTCTCTTCCCATCGGCTGCGAAAGCCACATAGGGAGACCAGCCAGCCAACAGAGACACCTAAATTATGTCTCGTATGAAGTGGTGCAAGTATTCCCCGAAGTTATAATTGCTTGAGTTTGCGCTGGACTTCCCACAAGTAGAGCAGATCCTGGAGGGAAAGAAGGCGGCAAAGAGAAAACAGGACTGGAATGTGATTCCCTTGCATATTTGAAATGTTATTTACTATCTTGTAAACTCATTTTATAGCACCCTGCATTTTATTTTCAAACATTTCTACTGACACGCACTGTATATCAGTCATTATCTGATTACGGAATCTTTCACAATGGTTTCCGGGCAGCTTTAAAAAGCTGCCAAAGAATTCATTGTGGCAGAGATTTGAACTTTATTGCTGCTTTTCACAAAAAAGCTGAAGAACAAATATCAGACATGGAGAAAATGGATTTCAGTGACCTGTGTGAATGCAGTAGGCCCCAAACCATGAAAAAATGACCTTTTGGGGGTTATACAGTTCAGATAACCTGCTCACAACTTTCTGCCAGTGGATCACGAGATCCAAAGCCCCTCTGGCTTTTTTATTAATTCTTGAAGAAGAGTAATAAATAAATGTCATGTCATTACTGAAAAAGCATCTGTGAAACACAGAACAAATATTAATTGAACTTAAAGCAGTCCAGTTAGATATGTGCGCATCCTAGAGAGATGATGGACAGGTAAAGAAAGAAACCTTTCCGTTTAAAAGAGATAGCTGACTCAACCAGTTTGTTTTTGCTGGCCACACGTGAATAGGATTGCATCTGGACAGATTACTTTTACAATCTCTGCTTCTCCTCGGGGACAATACCTTGTCTTTTTAAGCCATTTAGTTGTGTTGATAATTTTTATTCTTTACACTAGGCTGTTAGCCAAGGCAAATGTTTGTGTTGTTTTAAAAAATTGAAGTGTATCACTGTGGGAAACTTAAAATATACAGATAACTTCAGAAAGCATTTTTGAAAAAAATTGTGATAATATCCCATGTTATTTCACTCTTTCCTTCTATTAGTTTTACATGTAGTGTGTGCCTTCACTGCCTGTTTTTCTGTGCTTCTCCCTTGACATTCCAAATACATGATAATACTGATATGATGCTAATTGAACTGAACCATCAACATTTCTGTAGCAAAAAAAATCAAGAAGCTGAAATCAAACATTATTTTTATCTTTGAAAGAATGTGTGAAATATGTAGCCAAAGTAAGAAAAACACTTTGAAGTGCATGTATATTAAATATTAGCACTAAACAGGACTCAAAACAGTAATGGAAGGACAGGCAAAGTTTAATTGAAAATGACAAAATTAAATAAGACATAGCCTCTGAGTTCACATAGAGAACATTTGTCTCAGTCAAATGCTACCAGTGCTGCATACCAACGATATGCTGTGTGCTGCTGAGCACGCAGGGATTCAAATCAAAAAGATTACAAGTTTGGCTTGTGAAGCCTGCCTCAGACTCTAAGTAAAACAAAGTTAGACAGCAGAAAATATTCAAGGACTGCTAGGCGCTGACGAGAAAGCTTGGGGGAAGGGGCAGAAGCAAGGAGGAAGGTGTCCAGGCTCTTGCTGCTTTTGCAGAGCCACTTGCCCTCCCAGCAGCTCTCCCTCACTCCAGGGGCGAAAGCAGAGGAGGATCTGCCACCGCGGGTTGATCTCTGTTGCCCACTCTACCCTGGAAGTGGATCCCGGCAGGATCCACCAGCCAACGGGATACTGCTCACTGCAGAAGGAAATATTAATTAAGGGTCAACCTGATCTGCAGAACCTGGGCTTGCATGTCTGAATCCAGCTTAACCCAAAGTTCAAGCACGTAGGTTTTGATACAGTGTTAGCAAGAAAATCAAGCAAGCACCCGCTGTCAGCCCAGCCCAGCACCCCGTATTTCTCCCTCATTTTTCATGGTGAGGGCACTGTTATGTGTTTAGGCAAGCCAGAGGCTGTCCTGCGTAAAGCCTGACATGTATGAACTATACATGTGTCTGTTAATCAGACCCCATGTGTCCTCGAGCTAGTAGCGGTGCTGGCATATTCGGTGTGGACCGAAATCTATACACCAGCTTGTCCTCATGAGTCATCATCACCTCAGACCTACCTTCCTTCTCCAAGACACACAGGCATAAGTCCCCGCAGGTTTGTTGTTTTAGGAGCAGATGACATTAAAGCAGTACAGAGTTGTGTAATGTAGCTTTAGTAAGCATGTGCTTTCTATTTGTCACTGCTTAAACTGTACTTTTATACACACAGCCCGGGAGCTTGCTGAAACCTGCAACACATTAACGGCAGCAAAGATGAAGGGGTTTCGAACGCTCCACAGGCTGGGGAGAGAGTCTGGCTGGGGAGGCTGGGTTGGGAAGAAGTCATTTTGATGGAATTAAAGGAAATAGTAATCAGGGTTGTAGTGAGAACTCTCTTCCTCCAGTTAATGCATTTTCTCAAACAAAGAACAGGAAGTTGTAACAGAAAGCTCCTCTGTGCTCCTTAGGCACACAGCGACCGGCATCCTTCAGCTTAGCACAAATCCCCTTTGATTGGGGTCAAACTGGAGAGCCTCCCCGTTAGCAGCACACCATCCTGGGCATGCTCCATTCAATCTCTCCTTTTCCCACTCCAGGGATGCTTTCTCTTTTCTGTATACCTCCTTAAATAGATGATCTGTTGGTGGAATAAAAAGAGAAACGTCAGTTTTCCCTCCTTTTCACTGAACTCTGTCCCTCCAGCTCTCTTGCTGGCTGTGAGGGTTCTTAGAGTGTCTGTTTTTCAGCAATAACCATTCCCTAACCAAGGTCACACATACTGTCTAAGTGCCAGCAACCAGAAACTTTAAATAAAGTGTTACTGAAGTAACTGTACAAATATCTTTTTTGCAATAATCTGCTCACTGTCTTTCATGTGCTTGCTAATGAGCTTTACCTCCTGTGGAAATTCAATGGGCTCTAGCTGTACAAATTTCCAGCATTCGAAAAATATATCAGTTTTGTTGGAAGGGGAGCTAGTGTTTGTTTTTCTGTGGTGAATTTTGTTTTTATTGCTCTAACTGCAGCTTCAGAAAACGAAATGTCTGTCAAAACAAATCAGGAGTAGGAATGCTTGAAACTTACATTTTTGGCACCATCCTGCAACATCAAGCGTTCATCCTCTCTATTTTTTTAAATGCTGAACATGGTTAAAATGAACCTCAAGATCAAAAATTAGTAGATGTCCCATTAATTATGTTTCAATGTGCAGTAAGCTTCCAAAGTGGAACTCAAGACCATACGGAATTTTTCTGATGCCAAAGCCTGAGGGCTTCTCCAGCTCTGCTATTCCTGCTTTAGTCACTCTCAACACATACCATCCCCACAACTCACTAATAGTGGAGGACCCTGGAGAAATCCTAGTTTTGCAAACACGAGCCACTGATTGTATTAATCATACTACTAGCACCAATACTCGTAGCCTTTACCCCTGGGAAGGATAACGCTAGTTGCCATGGGGTTACTTAGGCGTATAGTATAATCATGAGAAATATTTGCAGGTTCCAACAAATGTTCTTGAAGAACTTCAGTGCAGTGAACTGAAGTATCATGGATTATGAGCTGATAATAAAACCAGGGATGCTAAAACACAACACAGTTTGTCTTTGCAAATGAACCTACATCAACTTCTAGTTAAGCACACGCAAGTCGGTGTGCACGGTTGATTGGTATGCTACATGTGTCCTAGAATACAGCCTCCTCAGCATAGTCCCGTGATTTGGGTGGAGGATGGCAGGCCTGAAGGCTAGAGCCTGCATCAGACATGCTGACTGTGGTAATGCCGAATATTTTCAGTGTATTAAGTCTTCAGCTAATTTGTAAAGAAAGGCTAAAGAGGGAAAGTTGTAAGCTGAATAGCGTTATCACGATATTAGGGTTCAGATGCTGAAAATGCTGAAAATTGGTCATGTTTATGATATTGCTTATTAATAAAGTAATTTCCAAGAGAGGTCTGCTAATAACAGTAATAACAGCAATCAAATATCAACAATGAGCTAACAGTTGTGCAACGGGATGTGTGCTTAGGCTTGTGCGCCACCGGCCTGCATGTACAAATCTTAATGTGCACATTCCAAGTCCAGGACTGAACAGGTGGCTTCGAAGAAATGTTGATAAATAGTTTTCTAAACAAAAAATAAATAATAGAAAGCACAGGCAGGCTACCCTATTTAATATTTTCCGTATGCAACTGCAGAATCATGAAGTCCAGAGATTAATAAGGGGGAAATTAGTCCATGTCAACACTAGCAAAAGTTTTAGAGGGCAAAATACTCTTGAGTCTGAGCTCAGTCATGAGAATATTCCCTCAGTGAAGAACTGTGATTCTCTGGTAATAAAATAATGGGAAGAATAATGCATTGCACTTGCCCAGTACTTCATGGGAAGTGCCAAATAAGGACAGTGGTTGCATCTATGTAAAAATAAACCCCAGGCTGGGCTCAAGGCCAGCTCTGCTGTTCACCTACACTTCTTTGCTGCTGTAGCAACCTGAGCCAGCTCTGGGGTGAGCCATTTGGCAGTTCAAGAAGGGGAGAATTTGATGTGCTCTCTGCACTGTACAGCACATCCACAGTGTACGTGGGGCCCAGAGCTCCATGCCTAGCTCTGCAGCTTCCCTCTGCCCTATCTGCCTGTGTGTGAGGCCATGTCATCCACATCAGCCAGACAAGACCACTTGAAATCTTTCTTACAAGGCCACAATGTTAGCTGCCTACCAGGGCAGATGGGATTTCTAGGCATTTCAGGCTGAATCCCGTCTGCATACAAGGACAATAATGAATGCAAGGATCTGGGATTTAGAAGATAACCCAGATTTCAGGACAGCCCCAGACTAGCCAGCTAAATTTTGAGGTAGCCAGAGAGACCACCTCTATCTAGATCTATAGGACAGATCACGGTGTCCACTGTGGCCAGGTGCCATCCTTCAGCACATCACCATTCCCAAACACCATGCAGGCAGAAGGCTTGGCTAGGACACGTTGAAGGAGAAGGGGTGGCCGAGAGAGGCTCTGCTGGCCCTGCCTCACCTCTGGCTGAGTGGCCACCACCCCTCAGGTTGCTCAGTCACACTACAGGTCAAATAGCCATCCTGAAAAATCAAGAGTAGCTATTTACTGCTCCCCCTCCTCTCTGCAGTGTGCTGAGCAAACGTTTGGACTGATAGAACATATTTAATCTAAGGAGGAGAAGTATCTTTATTAGTTTGTGGCATCATTTTTCTTTAAAGTTCCATTAACAAGGTTTTGTGTGACTTTAGATGGTGTTCTATTATGATTTTTAAAAGTTAACATAAATCCTGTTGCTCATCAGTATATCTGCACTGATCTTATCTCATTAATTCCTATCTCTGCTCCTGCAGATTTTACTAATTTTAGTCAGTATATAATTAGATTTTTAAGAGCCATCATTACATTTCTAGCATTTGAAATAGTCCTCAGAGAATGACCCTGTAAATGTGACTGGCTTCAAGCACTTTTTTCCCTTTATAAGGAGTGCTGTAAGATCTTTTGTTTTATTCATGAAATGTCACGTTGTCTAGTATCACAGCACTACATCACATAACACATCCAGTCTGCTGTAGTAAATCCCTTTATGTTTCTACATTGTATTCCAATTTGCAATATTAATGCTGCAAGTAACATACAGTGACAACTGAAACTTTCAAAAGAACATACATTTTCCATTCCAGACACCCACTATCATTTCCAGTAATGGGTATCCAGTCTGAATGTATGTTTCTAGCAGACTATAACAGTACGACTGTTAAAGTACCAGTGGTACTTGTGAAACCACAAATATGCAGGTAATCTTCAGTGATTAGTAAAACATTTCCAAGAACTTTGACTTTTCCATTTCAAGTCTTAATTTCTTATTACTCGCCCAAAATACATAATAATAAAAATAACCATAATGATAATGCTAACAGTCAATGGCAGAGTAACTGTGAAGTGTCTTCCAGTAATACATCAGTGCACAACTAAACTTCTGTACGTGGCAGAGCAATTCATCCTGCCAATCCTGTCTAGAAAGACCCAAGAATTTGACTCAACCACAGATGTCATCAAAAGAGAATTCTGATTTTAGCTCTTGAAGATCTCAAAGGGTTTCCCAGTTCTTTCTGTGCCACCAGGTTGATGCAAGCGTTGCTACCTTCCCACCAAGTCACCTTTCCACCATACCCTTGGTGGAAGTCCATGCCTTCAGGGTTTCAAATCAGCCTTATCACAGCCTCCTTTTTACCTCACCAGAAATAGCTCAGGCATCTGCATACATTATGTTCCTGCTCTGCCTGCAGCTGTACTAATACCTGAAAATGTAAGAAAAGAAAAATGAGGGGCAGCTTTTGAAAATGTGATTGTTGAAATTTAGAAAAAAGTTCAAATGAAGATAGGCCCATCCCCTCCTCCTCCCACACCTCGACCACAAGTTTAGATTTGTTCAAGTTCTGGCTTTTCCTGAGGCCTCATTCTCCATTAGGAAGTTTTATCCTTTCTTTACTAACTGTTTATACCAGAGGTAAATCCTCCCAGCTGCCTATGAGGAGCGAAGAGGTTCCCACAGCACTGCTATCTCAGGGAGCACTGCAAGCCTCGAGGGAACATTTAAGAGGAACATACGCACTGCATGTCAGGGCCACATTTCTTTCAGGCACCGGTGATCTGGGCTTTTAATTACCTTCTTAGATATGTCAGGACAGGTGACAACATCACAGGGAAGGCTCACAATTCTCTGCTGGCATTGCATCAGTCGTAAAGCCTGGCTGCAAAGCTATGAGGGTGCCTGAAGACAGATGAGCCTCTCCAAGCGTAGCCACTTTCACCCCTGGGATTTCGCAGGTCAGTAATTCTGCCCTGGGTATCCGTGTTTACCCATTTCTTTTGCATCAAAAGGATGTTCCTGATGGATGTTCCATCAAAATGATCCCTGCCATGCTGGGGGGAGGCATATTCAGTTCATCAAAACTTGCAGGTAAAGAACAGCCACCATCACAAAACCTGGCTCAGCTCTCAGCTGCACTAGGTTGGTGCTGTAAACTCTGCTTCTGTTTCCCTGAAGCTGAGCAAAAGTTGGGCTGAAAGGCTTTCCAGCATATTTCAGGATGGCCTTGGGGCTGCTGCAGCACACCCCAGCTGCAGCCAGCTGCTGGCCCAGGAAAGGAGCTGGTTAAATACTATGTGCTGTCACCCATGTGTGAAGGCAGGGACTGGGGACAGGCAGCAGAGAGCCAGCCAGGGCAGCTCTGCTCTGCCTTGCGGCTCCTGTGCAGGAGAATCCTCCACTACTTTGCAGGGAAAGCGCTTTGGCTGCTTTCTGCTGCCTCAGCAGATAAAGAAATCTACTACCTGGACCAAAATCCAAGGATTTAGCCCATAAATCTCAAGGTTTTGATTAATTCCTTTCCTTTTATTTTTTTTTCCTTCACAGATGTTAACATTTTCCAAGCAGTTATATGCTACCTTGGTGAAGTGCAAAGAAAATAGAAACAATGACTGAAATTACACAGAGGATAAAGTAGAATAGCATGCGCTGGTTTAATGCAGCAATCAAGATTAGATAAGGAGCATATGCCCAGTGCTGGATCTGAGAAATTAGCAGGAATGCAAAAGACATTTTTAGCATGTGTTTCTGATATAAAGTCACTTTCACTCAGAGGGGAAATACATTGTGCACTAATACTGATATTTTCTTCCCTGATCCATCAGGTGAAAACATATTGGAAGAGGCGGGATAACACTATTTCACTGACGGTACAATTTTCTTCTTGCTAGAAATAGATTTATTGTGCCTTCTCAGTCAAAACTGATAGCATCCAGCATACTCCCATTTACCTCTCGCTGCTTCTGTCATCTGACATTTTTCTATAAACAGACAATGATTTAAGATTTCAGCAGAAATGAAATCATTTTGCCTGGTAGATGATGGTAAGCTTTGAGGCTGAGCAATCTTGATTATACACATTTAACATGAAAATACACCATACATCTAAAACTTGCTTCCTTTTTTTCCAAAACTTAACAGTTCAGGAACACGGTTGCTTTTCATCATCCATCATCGCGATAATGGTGATGATGAAAAGACGTATTAGCTGCACTTAAGGTACTTACTTGGAAAAGTAAGTTTTAATATGGAAGTACTATAATAAAATTTGGGAACGCCATAATAAAGGTTTTCATGTTGCAGTCTGTTAGCCGAAATGTGGCAGTACAGATGTACCTAATAGTTCAGAGAAATCTGGAGTCCTTGTTGAGACCTAGGAATCCCAGTCTCAGTTGCATTCAAATGAGCAGTTTTCACTGGGAATGTTATGGAATTGCCAGTCGAACTGACATGAGAAAAGGTTCATTTCCACTTTTGAGGGACTATACAGAATCAATGGAGGTTTTTCACAATACACTGTAGGAGCCTCATGTTGACGCTGTGGATCCAAAAGCCAAGGACTTCTCTGTCCTTCTGACTCACCCTCCGGAGGAGCCCCAGTCTCCCTCTGTGGGAGTCTGGCAAGATGAGCTGTCTATTTTCGGGGCTCAAGTTAAAGCTAAACAGGAGAGACTACTCCTACAGATACAGCAATGTCTTTTGCAGAGAGTGGATGAACAACTGGACCATTTCTGCAATTATTTCTGCGTATTTTCCAGTTATGTACAGCCTCAGTTGTTTTGCAAACTCAAGTGAGATGTGCAGTTAAACACATACATGTAGACATCTATCCCAGCAGTGCAGTAATGAACTACCACTCAGTCAAGCCTATGGCACTGTTCTTAGACCACTTCTCTCTTTAAATTCCCAATTTTACGTTTATATTATTCTCTATGCAAGGAACAAATTACTCCCATAGCACACGGGCTTCTAAAACGGAGACATTAACCTCGCATATGTGATGCTCGCCTGATGCTGTTTCCGACATACCAAATCCCAGGACTGGAATACATGACCTCTTTCTTCTCCCTTCCCACTAAAGGAAATCACAATATATTTTTTTATAAGGTTGTATACTCCCACACAGTGAGGGTAAAACATGGTGCTGCTCTTGTGTGTGCCTTATAAAAGAAATTCTTCTGTCAAAGAAGCCCTGCAAATTATACAGCCTAAGGCATAAAAAAGAGATCTAGATCCCAACTCAGATTTAGATGTGAACACACTGTGATCAAAGATCTTGGAACTAAAGATAATTACACCCTACTGCAATGATCATTGCTGCTTTAAAAATAAATCAGGCTGGTTAGAATCTTTTCACTGAAAGCACTTCCAAAGCAAAAATGGGAGTTGGATCAAATACAATTTTAGGAAAATATTATTTTTTAACTATTAAAAAAAGATATTAGAAATTTCCAGGCACAATTTGGATTTTTGTATTAATTATATTTTCACTTGAACCAGAAGTAACATAGTCATTTTGTTACCTTTAGAAATCTCCCACCAAACATTTCAAGTGAAAAAATTTTAAGCAGAAAACGTTCAGTTAAAAAATTTACAAGAAAAAACCACAGTCTGGGAAAAAAAAAGCGTAACTGGAGAAAACTAAGATTCTAAATTAATGAAAATAGGATTAGCTTTTATTTATAAAAGCACAGGTTTTAAATAGACATCAACTTAGCATTTTAAATGTGTGAGCCCAACATACTATCACCAGTACGACCATAACTACAGTCACTGCTGAAACTGACCGGTGACATATTGGTGTACTGAAGTGTTAACACGTGAGTTAAGGCAATGATTGCTATCATGCACAGTGCATGTGTCTTATAAATCAGGTGGATGAAAATCAAAATCCCTTATTACTGTAAGCACAAAATTACAGGGATAAATTTAGAAACTATTTTCGATTTTTCAGTATTCCTACGCCATTAATCCCTCTCTCTGCTTCTCCCATTAGTACCATATTAAGTTAATAAGCCTATCGCCAGAAGAACCGTCACAAACAGAGTCCACTGGTAACTAATATAAATAATTTATTTAATTCTGAGATTAATCAATATACGGCCTAATTTTTCTAGCTGTATTTTCTTCTATGCATAGAAAATGCACAGAATTTCAATGGCTGTTTCAGAATCCTGTTTAAAAATTGAACACTAGGGATCATATTTTCCAAACCTGCCCAGTCTGTCTCTTCTAATTAATGATGTGGTGCACTAAAATAGATTGCTGTGTGTTTTGCATAGTGTTGCTTGAAGTTTGACTTGTATGACTGCCATTGGCTTTCATGGCTGTTGCCATGAAATCTCCAAATCATTATAAAAAAAATAGCTGTCTATACAGCAGAATAAAGGCAGAAGTTGCAAATAACATGCCAAGAAATGAATACGCCTAAGTAAGCATGCCATCACTGCTATATACCAAAGATTGCTCCTCCAAACTGAGCTCCAGCCAAGAAGACAAATGGCAGTGACGAGTTCTTGTGCCATTTAATCCTCAGCCTTGAGCTCAGCAGCAGAATTAGCACCAGCACCTTTCGAATCTGTTTAGCAGAACAGAGAGCAATGAGTCATTTCGCAGGAGAAGTCAAAAACCGATCAGCTGAGAACAGCTTTTGATCACAACTCCTTCGCTGGCCCTTCCCTGGCCATAGGCCACCAGCTCGCCTCAGTGTCCCCTGTGAGAAGGCCAGTGGCCCACAGAAGCTGGCAGCTTCCACAAGAGCAACATGCGACTGCAGATTCTTTTGCTGGTGGATCTGTTCACAAATGAGTTCTGTTTAAAACTGTCCAGCTGCAGAAACTTGGCAAGGGGGCTGCTCCACAACACAAGCACTAACTCAGTTGTCACTCTGGATACAGGGCTTTTACACAGTGTGACATTCGCACTGATGGATGATGTACCCAAACATGGTGTCTATGAAGTAAATGCATATGAGTAAGCACATTTCATTCCCAAACAAAAATCATGCCTAGGAGAACAAGAAATCAACAAACACATTAGGGAAGTGAAAGGTCACCGGAGGGAGCTTTTCTCATTAACCCTTTAACTACCGACAAGCTGAAAAGAGATGTCAGTGTATGCAGAGCTAAAGGTCTCTGTTGCCTTCTTCCTTCCCACCCATACCGGCATCTAACAACAGTGTACACTGGGATTTCTGATATTGCAAAACGGTTTATGTCTTAGCATAGGCAAGAATCACTGAGATCGCTACCCATAGTAGTCAAGATCTGAAATATTCTGGCCTGTTGGTTATAGCTTTAGCTTCTGGCACTGAGCCATAGTATGCAGCAGAGGTGTAGCTGTATTACACCGCTATTAGTAGATGCATGATATAATTCAGCCGGTGTCGTATGTAAATGACCCACAAAGGATGAGTGTATGCTCTGCTGGGTGAAACCTTGCCCGTGGTGTGCACTGCAGGATCAGTGGCCCTGGCCTGCCCACTGATTCCTCCAGATCCCTCAGAGTTTGTTCCACTAACGCAGCACATCTACCTGTCTGCAGTCTGCTAAGCCACCGTTTGGACACTATTGCTAGGGAATCCTGATATCATTTTTAGCTTGGGTTACAAGGCAAAGCTGCACATACAGCCAATGCCTCTCTCTTTTCAGGTCTAAATGCCCTCAGGGCCTCAATATGGTGAGTTATCTCTGTTTCTGAAACAATCTGCCATATTTACTTCACCACTGCATATCTTTCTGATAATGTTTCTTCCTGCAGATCACGAAAAGCCCAGCTTTCTGCAGCTCTCCTAAATTCCCCGTCACCGCAGGTCACTTATCCTTTTCTTCCCCTATCTTCTGCATGCCATTTCAATGGCTTCTTTGGGAGGGGCAAATTACCTCCCTTCTCTCCATCAGCGCACGGTCTTCCTCTTCCTCATCCCACTAGCCAAAGCAGGAAGGGAGCGGGGGACCGACAGCGAAGTGAGCTCAGAGCTACTTGTGGCAGAGGAGCAGCCCTTTCTGCAGTGTGCTGTGCCCCAGAAAGCTCTCTCCAGCCATCGGGTGGTCCAGGATCCATAATTCGAGAAACACTGACAGGGAGAAACAGGCTTTCTCTGTTCTAGTCCAACACCATTTGGTGTTTTCTCATACAGGCTGTTCTCTCCACCTCACTGCACAGAGAAAACACCCCAGAGTATCCTGTTCAGAGCCACTTCCTTACCCTACATCCCAGTGGATGCAGCTTCTGAAAGGAAGCAGAGTCGGCAAGGATGGAGTGCTTTTGGGAATCATTCCCAGCATATGGAGACTGCATTCTGCAGCAAGCAAGGGCAGTTCCCTCAGCAAGTGGAAAATGGGCTTCACCTCCCTGTGGTCTCACTGTGGTTTGCTTCCCTTGCGATATTATTTTTGAACAGCAGGCAGGAGCTCTGTGTTTCTTGTTCTGTTTAGTAAATCCAATAACCAAACCTGGCCCACTTCTGGGTGGTCCTCACAAAATACCAGAAAACCACGCCAAGGCCATGTGATATAATAATCATAAGAAATACAGGGATTGCTTTGACAGATACCTCAGAATCAGTTTTTCAAGAAATGGGATGTTTCAACCAATGTGTCCATTCCATTTGGATTTTTTTCCCCTATTCCTTTTACTTAGTCAGTGCCTTTGTTCTTCATTCTGGTAAGCCAGAATTACCAGCCTGGAAAATGAAGATCACTGATGCATGATGCTTGACTTGGTCTTAGGCTAGGAGACGTTACACTACACAAAATGCCTTCCAGGTTAAAGAATTCAGATCTAAATTGCTAGGCAGACTGACTGCTTTCATGACCAAGAATAAGAAAGAGAGATGCAAAAAGCCAGCCATTAAAGCCCAAACGTAAGCATGGTTTCCTTTTATTTTCCTAAATACTTTGTGGGTAAAGTTAGCGCTGAAGGACTAATCTCAGTGCACAGGGCCAGCTTGAACCTTGCCAGGCAGCACGCCTGCCCACACACCCGTGGCAGACTTCACTTGCAGCAGCAGCCACCGCCGTCCCACCGTGGGGCCCCTGCACTTGCCGTTTGCCAAGGGGCTTCAGCCACGACTTCCAGTGCCTGCGGTCCAGCTCTGGCCCTCCTGACTGACATCTGCCCCAGCTCCACGAGCATTCATGCCTCTAGAATTGCTTTTGGAATGTATCAGCCCCCGGCGTGGAGATGGGTGATGTCAGATGGGCTAAGGGAAAGGAAATAATCCGAGTCCCTTCTGACCTGAGCAGATGTGGAACCAGGAGCAGAGGCTGCTCACAAACTTACTCTGCCATCTGGTCCCTTGCAGAAGCAGGGGCACAGAGGATCATCGGCCAGTTCATCCCCCTGTGCACTGGGGGTACCCTAAACATGCTTAACTCAGAAGGAAAATAAACATTATATAACGCATTCCTTCCCAGCTACCAACTATTAATGATGTTATACTTAACTAACACTTTTTCATTCACAGCTTTTTGTAACTGTGTTGTAAATATGCACGGTCATTTCTGGAGAGGATAGGAACCCAGGTCTCTTCAGATTGAGAGGACAGGCTGGCCAGAGGCACTGTAGTATATTCCTGTTCTGATAGCAATCAAATTAATAATTATTTGGAGCAGAAAGGCTCTTCCTTCTTAAGGGCCTGAGCCAAATCACATTACGTCAGATGAACTTTGTTCTTTTCTTCAGTTGCCTGTGCAACAGCGCCTAACTGGCCATCTAAGCTGTTGTTTGTCACTGCCCTGATTTAATTAATTGCCATAGAATTAAAAATACTGGTTTAATTCATGCTCACATTAATATTAATCATTCTTGTCGCTTTTCATAAACACAGGCCCTAATTCAAGTATCATAATTTTATACAGCAAACATAGCCAAAAATGTGATAAAAGGAGAATTTCATGATCAGAGGTTGGCTGATACAGAAACATAGCACAGCAATATGACCAAAGCAGAACAGTGTGATTGATTTTCCTCTTCCTTTACTCCCAGCTGCTGTGATTTGTGCGAAATCTGTTTCGAGACAATGGGTTCCCATGAAGGGAGCAACTGGTGCTGGGAAGAAGCAATCAGCATTAAAGGGGATACACATCCTCCCTCTCCTCCTGGCATGGATATACATCTGGATAGACAGTCATTGTGATCCTGGATGCCCTGCCATTTCCTCACAATCTGGGAACCCAACTGCTAAGCTGCACTTACAGAGGTGCTCAGGGTTAAATAGGCCCGACCCTCCCGAAACCTTCATCCCACTGTCACCTGGCACTTCGTAATCCTGCTAGCTTTCCTTTGCCACGTTACTTTCTCTCAGAGCTGCCTCTGCTCTCTCAGCATGTAAATAATGTAAAAAAGACTGTTCTCTTTGCATTCAATTAGTGAGGGAAAATGGTTTTGTGGTTAATGGACCAGGTGGGGACTCGGGAGATGTGACTTCAGTTCCCAGTGCTGCCACACACTTCCCGCGCGCCCTTAGCTTCCCACACAGCCTTATCGCATTCACCCAAGCCGAAAGAGTAGTAACAGAGCGAGCATGATTTCAAACAGCAAGCCTAGGCTGCCAAACCCACCAGTCATCAAAAGACCTGGCACCAGTGACACCAAGACGCTGCTGCCCACACACAGCTTTGTGCAACCGAGGTCACAGCCTGAGCGGAGCATGGTGCGGTGCCATCCCTCCTTCTCTTCAGCAAGAAAACTGCACCGCAGTATTTCTGACTACAGTGATTTAGCGTCTGTTCCCTTGCACTGCACCGAACCGAGCCAGCCGGGGCGCAGGGAAGCCTAGGACAAACTGCTATGAAGGGAGCATCACCGTGAAGACAGAGAAAGGTTTGTATAACTGCAAAGGCAAAAGGTCAAATCCTTTATTAAAAAAATCTGTAAACAATTAAAGTAGCCATGAATATGGGAGGTATGAGTGCAGGCATTAATATTTAGGGGAGTGGAGGAAGGAAGACAGAGAGATGAAAGCTGAACACCTTCTTGAAACTCAGCCAAAGCTTTATCAAGCGTATAACTAAGAGAACACATCCTGCTCAGTGAGACACGTATTCACCTTGTTTCATTACATTCTGTTCTGTCCTCAGTCATGATGGATCCTGCTGAGACTCGTGTTTAACAGCTCCTTCCTGGAGTGGCTCGAGCAACAACAAGAAAAAAAATATTGTGAAAGTCACACCCCATTGAAATTGCATCCTAAAGGGACCTGGCAAGTGCAGTAATTACCCGAATGACTATGAACACCAGGGCCACACTTGGCTCAGAGACTGCCGTACATGTTAAAATTAAAAAGGACTTTAAGCAGATGCAAGAAAAGTGGAAATTAGGGACCAAAGTGTAGGCACAAGAGCGATTCATCATTCCTGATAAGGAGCCATTAGGCTGGATTTTGATGGGAGCAGAACCCGGGGAAGCTGGCCTTTCTAAGCTTACAAATGCAGTGTAATCCCCAACTGTTTGCAGATAATGGAAAACGGCATTAACCTTGTAATGCTTCCCTGGTGACTCTATCACCCTCTTACAAGCCTCTCTGCTACTTTTTTTGCACCCTCTGATTTCTCTAGATTCTGATTTCCACCCTCTGGGTCCAATGCAAAATGCCTTGGTACACAAGATCAGAATCCGGCCGCTTGTTATTTCAGCCAGAACAAGATTTCTGGCTTGTTTTAGCCATCGGGATAGCCTTGACATACTTTGACTTGCCTGCACCAAAAATGTAAACAGCAGCACTAAGTACAACAATTAACATCGTGTCTCCGCAGATGTTTGCTTCCCTTGAAGGAGCTTGGAATTTGAGTGGGGAAAAGCAGGGTAGGCAGAGAACAGAGGCTAATGCAGTCTGGGGCAAACTTCCCAACTGCAGTTTTATAAACAGCTCAAGCTGCTCCCCTTTCTATCAGTGATGTCACTCCTAACCTTATAGCGGGCTGCGGCATTGCTATCCATCATCTGCCAGCTGCTATTCCTTCCCCACCATAAAGCAGGAGGCACGTGGTGTGTGAAGGCGGCTGGAGTCTTGAAGTGTTTCAGTTTCATGTGAATGGAAGCCAGTAAGCTTCAGATTCCCTGGATTTTTCATACAAATTATCTCACCCAAGTCTGCAGATAATGCCGTCTAACAGTTGTAGGTTATAATTTCCAAACAGCAAGATAACCTGCATCATCAAGCAAAGGCAAAAATGCCATTAGCAGATAGAGAGGTGATTTAACTCAACCTAGCCATTTGCTCACAAGTCTGAATTTATGTCATCAGCTGTGATGAAATGAGTGTTTTCTTAGATAGATATGGGCGACTAACACAGCGCAGAACTCGGCAATCTTCAAAGGACTCTGAGTTTTAAGTTCTCTGGCTGAAGTCAAACATTTGTCTTTCTTATCATTTTCACTCAAAGGATGTGTCTTTGCAATATTGCATCAGGTTCATTTGCCAACAGAAGAGGCCAAAAGGTGACATCCAAGAGATGAATGCTGCCTTCACTTACACGACAGTAACCCATCAGCTGCACTGGAATTACTCTGGGTTTCCAGTGAAGGACTTGACTGCAGGACCATGACACCCTAGTAGAACTTTTCTTATATCACCATTGCAAGAGCTCCATAAATCCAGCACTTTCCAGCTGAGACATTGCAGACGAGAGCTTGAAGTTGAGGTGATCAAACCACTAGCGCAGAGGTGACTGAACAATGAATAACAATAGAACAGTTGCCTTCCTTCCCCTGTCCAAAAAATGTGTTAAGTTAGAGCAATACTAAATGCAGAGTTATTCTGTGTCTAAACCTATTTTGTCTGCAGTTATATCCTTTCACAGCATGAGTCCTGTAGGCTTTGGGAACAGGACATATTCTTTAACACGTCACCTGCATTTTCTTGTTCTCTTCTCAAATGACAGCACCTTGGATGCTCTTGTAAGCTCATTTAAACTGTTTCTGAGCCAATCCTGTTTGATTGCTTGCGGTGCTGCTCTCGTCCCTCAACAGGCCATGAAAATCAAAGCAAGTTTCATTTGCTTTGGAAGCAGATGCCTTGTGAAAAAGCCTCTGTCTGTTTAGCAGCGTGGCAGATTCATTCCTCCTGCAGTCAAAAGGTTTTAAGTTTAGTGAGGTCACACAGTCAGAAATTGGCCGATTGAACACTCACCAAAGAACCTCTGCCTAAGTCTGACGTGATTCTACAGGACAGAGAAGTACCATCAGCATCAGGTAGAATATTAGGGCATCTCTCATTATTCAAATAGTGAAGTGGTTTCACTGCACTACATTGTTATTATTATATACAGCAAATGTTGCTACATCAGTTTTACTTTCCTGCAGCCTCCCATGGGGCTTACAGCAAAAGTAAATGAAGTGAGCAATGAATGATTGTAGGCGCTGGACTCCTTCAGGCATAGGAAAGGTTGAAGGTGACTGAGTGTTTTATGCACTATGTGACTACAAATCCAGAGCTGGTCATTTGCCCCTTTTCTACCAAGATAAAAAAAAAATGCCCCTACTCTGTGCATGCAGTTCTCCACAACGCCATGAACTCTGCAGGTGACAGCCCAGCCAAGGGAACAGAGCCAGCTCTCTGCACACACACTGATGGATTTCAATACATAATTGTGACAGATGTGGATATTTTTCAAAGCTATCTGTGTACTGGAGGATTTGAAGTGTTTCTTACCTGAGGCTACCTGCCCTGCCAATAACTACTACTATTCTTTGCAGCTGCAAACACCTTCGAAATGAAGGCAAAGTTCCAGCTAAGCCTGATGTTCCAACTCCAGCTCCAGCTTTAAGGTATGTAAAGAATTCAATCAACCTACTCATGCATCTTGTTGAACAAAGATGAGTTGGTTTTTGTGCCCATAGTTTCTGGACAGTTGTGTCAAGCTTTTTGCTACATCTAGCCAAAGACTCATCTAAACCCAGATGCATCACTAGGTTAGTGAGGTTAAGTCATGCCACTGTCTCCACTGTGACATTAAAAGGAGCAACACTCTTTGCATCACAAGTAGCCACCTTTGTTGCTTGAGACAGACGGATCAGCTGGGAACAACTAGGCAAGGATGACCAGAAGGTTTCTGCACAGAAGAAGCTAAAGAAAAGCGCCCTAGCACAGTGCATTTAGCCATCGCTAACACTTATCAAGTGCCTCATTTGAAACAAAAATAAAAGTAGCTGCAATTCCAGTCTCTGCACTCCCTGTCTTCAAAGAGCTTCCAGAGGCAGCTTGAACTCTTCATCCTTTTGCTAGCATGCTCGGAGTGACATTAGAAGCCACTTCTGGCACTAGCTGTTATCACATCCCGGTAACTGCAGCCCCCAGCTAGCCACATGTTGGCAGCAGCAGAGGAACGCAGCTGTAACACTATCTGACACACACCAGGAGAGTTTGTGCAGCCCCACTCACAACTCCACTACGCAGCGGATATCAGCCCTACACACTAACTATAGACTTGCTGAAACATTATCATACATGAAGGACTAATTAGGTGTGCTGGGCCATTAGCCATCTCTGAACATTGACTGATGAAAAACATAATTAATGGCAGCTTTCATAAACCGACTCCAGAATGGAGAATTAAATTAAAAGGAAAACAGCTGTTGCTAATGGAAATAAGGACCATTTCTTGATTAAAATATCTGCCTGTCTTTCTGTGGGAGTTTTTCCAGAATGGTGGGATGGAAGAGTGTAACGAGATCTCGGAGCAGAGAATCTGCAAAGCTTCCTGCTGAAGAAAACACAGCTTCTCTGGCTGATGAGTCACAATGTTTTCCTTTTGCAGATCTGAGTAGGGGAAGGAGCTGTACGATTGCCTTGTTCATCTCACTGCCAGTCTAAATGGCTTTATAAACCTTGGAGATCAACCTTGACATAAAAGAACCCAGTTCAGCTTTAACATAAGACAATATTTCATATTACCTGAACCCACAGATACAGGAGGGTCTAGATTTCAAAAGCTAACTGCTAAAGCCCTAAGTACTAGTACAGAGCTCTGAATCCAGAAGACAACATCTCCACAAATCTCACTTAAGCTCATATATTGATTCTGACACCAAACCTCAGCAATGAATGCACAGCTGAAAACATCTATCAGAGGGGGACTTACACCCAGAGAGTGCCACTATGGACTCAGCAAAAGTTTGCTGACAAAAAATGAAAGGGCCTGAAAGATAGAAAATGTCAGAATCAAGATTTTTTCAGGTTGTGATGCCTTTTCTTCATGCTGTGATGACTGATCCCCTCTGACAAGTAGTGCTGCAGGAGGAACCTACAGTATGGAACAGTTAACATCCAGATTTTCATAGAAACCGAGTAACACAGCTTCATCTGCCTCCTACCGTCTTCTGTGTGACTTCTGTCACACACCTGTGGGGTGAAAGTCTTCTGAGTCCCGGAAGTCATTTACTTTTACATTTACTTCATTTAGCGAAAACTTTTTCAGTGTGATTCCAACTGCCGCTGGGGCTTGTATGTCATTAGATGTGGCCTTCTCACAGTTTTACCCTGTGTGTTTCAGTGTGTCCTCTCCGAGGCTCACAGACGCTTTAGTCTGTCTTCATAAAAAGTCTTGAATCATGGGTTTGATTCTCTGGGAGGGCCCTGAGCACTGCGTGTTACAGATTAATACTGGTACTTAACTGTTGACCAGCTCTTTGTAGATTTGCACCCCATTCTGCACCTGGGGCAGGAGAGCCTCTGCTCTGCCACACCGACTCCATCAGTCTTGCTCTGCCTTGTTCAAAATGATAGATCTTTTCCATCACTCTGATGCTTGAGAGCTAAGCCCTGGAAATCCTATGCCCCATGAAGCCCGCTGACAAGGAAATACATGCTCCATACCACCTGCGCCTTGAGGAATGAAGGCGGTATGAAAGGCTGCGTTCAGGCTGCACTATCAGATTCAAAGTAGAAACTAAAGAGAGAGAAAGGTCTGAAAGATGAGCCAGCCAGGAATGCCTGTTGCTTTCACCTTTGATCCACGTGGTTCTTTGATGTGGTATTTCAGTCCTTCAGACGAGGTAACTTATCCCAGTGTGCAGCTCATGGCACCTCCAATGGATATAAATGAGGCAGCAAGCCGTGCTCTTCGGCTCTCACTGAGGCACTGTCAGTTAGCAGCATAATTCAGTCCCAGCTCCCTTCCTATCCCCATTTTTTTCTCTGCCTGCAGAGTCTAAAAGGAAATTCCCTCAAATAAATACAAAAGCACTTGATGTTCATCTAATGGCATTTCAGGGAAAGGAAGCATGAAACCACACAAGTTATTAATCTCCATAAAATCATTTTATCAGGGGCCCAGAAGACAATTTCTTAGCCTGAGGAGGTCTGATCTTCCTTGTGAGATGTAAACGCATGACATTATGTGCAGAATGGGTGCTGCTTAAGAACCCAGATAGATACAGAGCAGGCATGTGGGAACAATCAGCATAAAACATTTCTTTTTAATGATGTGCACACTTCTGCTCCTTTGAGGGAGAACAGTATGTGCACTGAGTACTGCAGCACGTTCTTCCAGTGATATGGAGGTCTTGATCTGCTCGTGATGGCTCAGACTTGAGATGATATCTGTATCACTGACTCAGCCAAAGGTTTGCCTCTCCATCGCTCAGGATCACAGCCTCCCTGTGCTAGGGTTTTCCCAGCTGCAAAATGGACAAAGTTCATGTCCATGGGTTCACCATCTGGGCAATGAGCTGAGCTGGAAAACCTGGCTCTGAAGTCCCTGGGGTTTGCTCCTTTCGCAGTCAACTGCAGCATGGAGTTTATTTTTCTCCCCTAAGATTATCTCTGCTTCTTCTTTCCCTCTCACAATAGCACCAACATAAGCCTGAACTCCCGATGCCCGGATGACTGAATCATGTCCAAAGGAGCCCAAAACCAGTGCGGGAATGCAGCCTGTCTTGCCGGGGGGGGGGGCAGGGGGGGGCTGCTGGGTATACAGTGGAG
>JAVKLA010000010.1:26736551-26764306 GCA_034782735.1 Sagittarius serpentarius
CCCACGCTGGGTAGACAGTGGAGGGGTCCCGCTGGCTGGGAAATGATCTGTCAGGCTCAGCTGCTGCAGTCTGAAGTGGTGGCACTGGAGCCGATCACCGCTGCTCTGCTGGAAGCTGCTGTCACAGCCCAGCAGCTATTGCAGAAATCACAGCTAACGGCCACTGCAGTTCACAGTTCATTGCCATAAATTAAATCACCAGCGTAAGGTAATACAGCAGACTGGGAATTGCAGAGGCTGAGGACCTGGCAGACATTTGTGTCTCTCTCCCCTTCCATTATGAAAACAGAGGCTTATACCTTCACCGCCCCAGGAAGATTTGGCACAGTTTGTCTGTTGGAGTCCCAAGCAGCTCGCTGGAGGTCACGCAGGAAATGTGTGTCAGCACAGATTGTCGTGCAGGGTGTTGGATTTGTGTCTCCGGAGGCCCAGGCAAACACCCCGCCATGAGACTAACCTTTTCCTCCAAGCAGGGGCTGGCTGTAAGCATCAGCCCCAAGCCCTTCAGTTACCACTGCTGCTGCCTGCCAGGCGTGGGGCTGTCAAGCTGCCTTGTGAGCGGCTGGCATGTGCGTTATGAGGAGCATTATTCTGTAGCTGCCTTTCTAAAGCCCTGTTGAAAAATCTGTCCCAAAGAACAGAAAGAGAAGTATTAGTTTAAACAAGCACTCCTTAACGTGAATGTGAAGCAAGTCCTGGAAAGGGAGCAGAGCTGGAGCTGTTACTTGCTACCTCCTGTGCAGGGATTAATTGCACATTATTCATTAATCCTTTGCTCTTCAAAGCAAACAGATCTGTTTCAATACATTTGTGTTACATAAACAACCAGAAACCCTTTTGGATGAGTGTGTGTGTACACATCCACCCAAGGGAGTGTCGCAGACATGTCGGAGATTCTCTTTTCCCCATGCAAGTGCTGTGCTAGAACTGACATAAATTAGTATTCATAGAGTGGCTTTGTTGGGCTGGTTTTGAAATTGGTTTTACAAAATCCACATGGGAACTCAAAGATAATTGCCTAGCTCTTGGTTAAGTCAGGAACAGAGGCACTTTCAGGAGTGGCACTTGGAGGGAGGCAGGTATTTCCAGGAATGCTCTGAGCTACAGGAGGCATCTCACCGAGACATGGTTCATAACACAGTCCTTGGCATGAGGGAGATTCCTCCTCTCACCCACCAGCTGTTTGTGACTGCTGCCACCCTCATGCACTTGCTCTGCTGTCAGACCACGCGCAGATTAGATACGCAGTTCTGGGTCTACAACTATTAGCACTCACCGCAGTGATACGGTTTCACAGTCGCTCTATAGACAGCATCATTCTGGCACTGGGACCATGAAAACAGAAAGAAACTAACAACAGAGCTGCAGGAAAGGGTGAATTCTCCTTGTCCAGGGCTTTGATTTCTGTAACACACCTGCCACCTTGCTTAAAAGAAAAGTTATCTGGAAATAGAAATGAGGGAGAGAAAGGTGAAGAAGCAAATGCTGGGAGCACAGAAAAGTGTTCACTGGTCTCTGTCGCGCTTGGACCGCACGTTCAGGAAAATCAAACACAAATGCAGCTCTGTCGTTCTTCGATTCAGTAGGAATGAGTCCTAGTTCTGAGGGGAGGAGGTCAGGGTAACAGGCAATTGGTGCAGCAAGGAGACATTTTGAGCTGGATCTAGAGCCAGACTAACTATTGGCCAAAGCTGTCTCTGGTGTAACACTGCCAAAAGCAGCTCAGCATTCTTCACCTCCCTTGAGCTTCACCAGGGACAAACCTGGCTGGGCTGGGCTCAGCCCGGATAATCCAACTGTGGTAGGACCCAAGCTCAGCAAACCAAATGGCCTTGCGGGCACTTGCCAACCTGACACGTCTGAGTTCATGAACTGCAGATGGTGCTGGCCCGTGTATTTCATTTTCCCTCGACATCCCCAAGCAAAGCGAGTCAAGCGTGCCTTACCACAGCGCCTGGGAGACCGCGGGCAGGAAGGGATCAAATTTTCCAGTTTTGCCTCAAGAGTGTCACCACATCAGCAGACAACTCCTTTGCCTAATGCCAGTGTATTGTGTGTCACCTCATATTTCACGCGATACAACACAGTCCAGTGATGCAAGTCCCTTCTCCTGCTGGCTGACCGGTATTTATGGAGATAGCAATCACCAGGAAGCTAGAATTTAGGGCACAGAAGGGCTGATGGTGGCACCGAGCCCTTGCTACTGGTGGGTGGGATTCCTTTACCTCTCCCTGAACTCCTGCCAGGCCACTCAGCACATCTCCAGCCACAAGAAGTTTGCAGCTGTTTTGGTTTGAAGCACCAGAGGAGGGGGAGAAGCGGGGGAGGCTCTATCAGCTCTTCCCAGGGAATGCAGTGCAGTTCCTCACACCTCATCTTTGGTCAGGAAACTGAGATGGGGATAGGCAAAGCTGCTGAGCCTACTTAGACAGAATACCTCAAGAAAATATGTGGAGCCAAATTATGTCCCGTTAACTTCTCCCAGCCCACCATCTTCCACAGCTATGCTGCAGGGAAATCAGGTCAACATTTGGACCATTATCTTGGCCCCCAGCTACTGAACACCTCCTGGTCTCTCGCATGCTCTTGTTCGCAGTGGTGGGGAAAGGCAGAGCTGTTAGCTGGGTCACTGTAGCACCAAGAATAATAGAGATTCAGGCACCCTAAATCCCACCGTGGTCCTTGTACTCAGTGTTTCCTGCTGGCTGAGTGCTTCTGATGGCCTCTTCTATGAATTTTAAGAGGGACACAGCAGACAGAAGCCAGGGTGGACATTCCCATGCAAGGAAAATGGAGTGGCTGTGTCAGGGTAACCAGCCAGCCTGGACTGGCACAGGCTGGATCCAGCCCTCCCTCAGGCACAACAATTCAGACATGGGTCTCTTTTTTTGCTGCATCTCAGCTCAGGGCTCCAAGGATCCCAAGCCCTCTGTGGTCAATGGTGGATATACCCCAAGCATGGGAAGATGTGACCACCCCTGCAAAGCACAGACAAAGGTCACTGGACTACCTTTCCCAACAGGAATGCAACAAGGACGACAGAGCACAGAGATGGGGCCATATGCTCTGGAGACAGCAGAGCCTCCTAGATCAGCCTATACGTGGCAGGAAGAGGTGGGAGATCAAAGTAACCCCCTGCCCACTCTGGGCATTGCTGCCATCATTCACAGTGCACTGGATCATCCTCTGCCAGCAGTGGGGGTGAGTGGGGAGTTCAGGGCACAGATGATTGAAGAGGATATTCACTACCCCTGCAGACCAGCTGGAGCCCACAGGCAACAGCTGAAGGGTCCTGGCCTGAGGCCAGCCACTGGGACATCAATGGGAGGTAAATTAGTTGAGTTTGGGCTGCATGAGTCAGCCAAGGTCGGGCATCCATGTCTTCAGAGGGATCAAACGAGGATAGCTTGGAGAAAAACTGATTGTCAAATCAGCATCACGCTCCCTTGCCTCAGTTTCTTCAGACTGGGGACAATAAGACGTGTTCCCGTGAGGCCTTGCTCTGTGGAATGGAAGTTCACAGACAGTGGTAAAAGTGTTTCTGGAGACACTGTAATTCCTTTGTCTGAGCAACAGGAAGAAAAGAGAAAGAAACAAGAGCAGTTCCTTTCTTGGAGCTGCTGTTCTGCTGTTCCTTGCAACCCCTTTGTTTTGATTTCAGATGTATGGTTTCCACATTTTTTTTTAAACTGTGATGCTATTTAAGGCAGAAAGGGGATTTCATCATCTCCCTATGGCCATTCTCAGCTGCAGCTCTGACCCCCCTCCCCACCTTGCTCCACTTGGTCTAATAAACAATTTTTTTTTGCTTGGTCTAGTTTCCTTCCTTGTGCTCTTACATCATCTTTGTACTTATCTCAGATTCTAGCATTTCCCATTTCTAAGCACCTCTGAGAATAGCAATAAACACCACGTACAGCAGTATCTTGGCATAATACGTCAGCTGCAAGCAGCAGTCCTAAGTGACAGAAAACCAGTCTGCAAATCTATGATTCCCTTTTTAGAGGATACCCACTTGCTAGCCACTTGGCACCAGTTCATTAAGAAAATCAGTATTTACTGTTCCTGATTCTACAGGAAAACCTAGGCCAAAAAAGTGAAGATTTGTTAAGCAGGAACCTGCTCTTACGTGCCCTCTGCTGCTCCCGAATGGCATTGAAATTAGCAGGGTCATTCCTTCTTTCCCTCTTGTTTCAGAATGATTTATGGTTAATGCTACTCATTACAAAGCCGAGTCAGACTACTTCTGTGCAAGATAATAATTATGCAGACTTTCTGACTAGATTTTTTTTCCCTATTTCATTGATTATTTTTACATTGTAATGTGCGAAAACCTATTCATGTCTTTATTAGCCTGACTTGTTTCCTGCATTTATGAAAAAGATCTTTCTTTGATAACAGTTGTTGTTGCTGGAATGAATGTCAGACCATGATCTACTGTAATACGTCTTTCTGAATTGCCTTCTCTAGTTTTATTAGTTGAAAAAAATACCACCTAATTTAAAGAGATAAAACCCTCTGGAAATGGAACATTGCCACTAATTAGGATAACAAGAATACAGGTATGAGTTGCTGGGGATACTGGAGTCTAAGCTTCCTTTTCTAGCACAAGCACAGGCGTTTTTTTCTGGAACAGTCTTCCTTCTTTTTATGAAATTTTGCTGCTTTGGGGAAAACTATTGACATTAATCTCCTTATCTGTAATTCCCTTGAGAAAAATGCTGACCAGGACTCAGCAGCTCCAGATTCAGGTCCTGGGTTTGCTATAAATACCCTGTGTGACCTTGAGCAAGCCACTATTGTTCTGTGACTTGGTTTTTCCATCTGTAAAATGGTAGTAATGATGAATCCTGTGTTTTATTGCCAGCTTTTACATTATGCATATCTGCAGGGGAACTGCTCAGTGAATCTCTTTGTGGCTTGGTTCCTCATCTCTAAAAGAGGAATAATAATACTTCCCTTGTCTACTTATTTTGATTACGATCTTTTCATGTATGGATGTACTTGAAGTACTGTGGGACTCTGCCACAGTAAGCAAACAACACATTTCCCTCCTCTTTTAATCCAGACACAGTACTGTTCGACCCTCAAATGTGGGTTTGCAGAGTGGCTTCGAGCTAACTCCCCTCAGCGCTCCAGCGTGTCAGCTGCGATGGCTTGACCGCTCAAGGAAAGCTGCTATATTCATAACTAAACTGATCGACTTGCACTAAAGTACATGAGAAGCACTCACAAAGCATACTGTGCTAGCTAAACTGCAGGGTAACATCATTGCTGTAGTCAACAGCAAACAGCTAGGAGGCAGAAACTTCTTCAATTCACACTGTTATTTCTGTGGATGAACATCTAACCACTGCTGTACATCCAGACCCACAACTTTTTTCTCAGCTAAAACATATATCCATGACTGCTAGGTATCCCATCTTGATCTAAAATCTTTGGATATACATATTACAAGAAAGCGACCAGTAACAAATTTTTACATTTGATACATTAACTCAAATACAGAATATCTTCACATGACTACTGGAGAGGTACTTAGGATAAGCAGAGATATAAATGCCTACAATGAGCAATCTTTTGTCTTTGCTGTAGAGGTGACCTAACACCATGGTGACACAGAAGATTTAATATAGTGCCCAGCTGAAGAAAGGAATTTTGCACAATATTAGATGACAAGGTTGTTCCACGGTTTAAGTACCACAGGCATTATTAGCCTGTCACGAGACTGTGGTACGAGCTCATAGAGTATAACTCTCATATCTGCCTTTGAACAAGGTTGCCTGTCTAATTATGTATGTGAAGTATGTCTGCCTGTAAACACCAAATTTTTGCAGCTGAATTTTGATTTAAAAATTCCTCCCAGCCCTCCAAGCAGACACAGCAGTCTTCACTGCCTACCCAGCTGAAAGACTTGATTCCACCTGGATTGATTGCATTTCAGTAGCAGGGGAGGAGTACAGACTCATTTGTAGGACCCATTCTACCATTTTTCAGTGTGCAGAAGAGCAGCTGAACTCAAGTTCAACATTTGAGTGTAGAGCAAAAGAGGACAGAGCCCACTGAGAGATGTGAATTTCTTTCTCTTTATAATTTAAACATCCATTACTTAGAGTGTCTGCATGACCAACTTATTCTTTTTCAGTTGTTCTTAACTAATTCATTAGATTCTACAATCTGCTGTTAAAATTCTGGTAAAGTTAGATCAATAAGAAAAGACTGTTTTTTCAACTGCAGTTTTCCAGGAAGAGTACATAATGCCAACAGTTTGAACCCAGAGAAAATAACAGTTCTCCTCTGTTTATATTTCCAATGGGTGCATTCAGATTATAGAACATCCAAATAAAGAAATTATGGGCAACTATGTCTAATTTTCTTTTAAGAAAGTCGGAATATCAAGGGCTGACTAAGAAACCAAGGGACCGAATCTTAAAAATAGCATGGGCGATTTTTACTCACATCTGACTGCCTTGCAGCACCACCTACAGAGAGACTGTCAGAATCACACCCACTGCCAAAACTCGGGGAACTCCCAGTTCACTGCCCGAACAAATCCTGGTTCAGTGATTAACACACTGGAAACTACGAGTTTGACAGCCCTGGAGCCTGAAAATCTGCTATAGGACAAAGGCAAGAACATGGTCTACTTTTCCAAAAGCCCCTCAATTCCCATGCAGAAAATGCACCTCTAGCAATGACAGAGCTAACCCAGCCACTTTGCTGATTTTTTCTTTAGAAACTTTCCTGCAGAAGAACATTTCTAGCAGCCAGGTGTCCCAGCTGCAAAAGGATGGTGGGATTTTCCAGGGCAACATGCACTTAATGGTCCATTAATCCTACCTTTGGCACAAGCCGATTGTTCAGGCTTCAAAAGAATGCAATATTTCACCTCCTCCGTGTATCTACTCAATTACACAAGATAAAATGTCGTGGAGATTGACCTTCATCTGATCACCAAAGCATAAGGTCTGTTTGCCCTTGACTTAGCCTGGGTAGCTAAACAGTGGTGATACAGGGACTGGAGTGTGAGAAAGGAGTTTACAAGCACAGTTTAAAAGCTGTCTTTTGAAATAGGGGTCTGATTATCTTCCCATTTAAAAAAAAAATGCTTAGCTTTTCACCTCAAAATAGAATGTTCTTCTGAAATATGGAGTATTGTTGTCTTTGTCCAGAAGCCTGATCCAAATGCCATGGTAGTAAGTGGGAAGTTCACACCATTTTGGATCAGGCGCTGGCTGTGGGAGGTGGTGGGTGCAGGAATGTGCGAGTGCAGGCAGCATTGCTATCTCATTGCTCATTAAGAACAGCAGAAAAGAACAGGCATTAAAAAAGCAGATAAAAGGGCAAAGGAAGACACAGGCTCCAAACCTATGGCAGTGAACTTTAGCATCAAGAAGCAACAGCACAAAATATTAACAGTATATGCTTAGAAAGGTATGTTCAGGAATATGTGCTGTCTTAGGAGGGGAAAATATGATCCTGTTTATGAATGGACTGAGTGCTACCTTATAATGTGGTTTTTTGCCCTTGCCATGCCTGTAGGAAAGATATACCAGGACCTCATTCCGCTAATGGTTAAACATTTTCTTCTAATTTCCAGCCTACAGTTATTCATTACGAGACAGAATAATCTACTAGCTTTTCTCTGTTTAGAAAACTAGTTACCTTACAAAGACACAAAAAACCTGCCACCTTACATAACACTATCCACCTTCAGTAAATGCATGTTGTATTTTAGCCCATTTCTCTCTGCCATCATGTCTGGTATTATTCTTTCCTGCTAAATTTATCCAAAAGTCTTGTATTTTATTTGGATCAGACTTAAATCATTTTCCCCCTTTTAAATGCTGGAGCAATTTTTCCTGCTCTCAAATTGTGTTGTGCTGCTCCTGCAGTGATGCTGTTACACAGCCAGATATAATCTTCAGAGGCCAGTGCTGTTAGATGTCTGGGTCGGAAATTAGAATACTGCAGTTGAAAGGGACCTATAACAATCATCTAGTCCAAATTATCATCGCATTATGATCTTTATGATCTGTTCCACTTGGAGGAGATAATCTCTATCTCCATGCATTTATTTCATCTATGTATATTTCCATTATATATTATTCATTCATTTGTGTCCTGCCTCTCCCCCTTTCATCACCCCTACCTCTTCTCCCCTTCATCTCCTGGTACCTATGCCCGAGGGACATTCTGCTATTTGTTTTAATTTCCTTTTCGAGGTCTAACTCGGCTTTACTTCTGGCACATTTCCCTTTATGCCTACACTTCCTAACTTCTAAGACTTTGTTGTGTTTGATTAATCCTTTTTTCCATTCCTTCTACCCCCTTTGCTTATTCCTAATATGCACATTGAAGTGGTTATTCACTGAGTTAGGTCTGGACCCCTTCCTTGCAGAGTTTTATCCCTCTGTGTACAAGTCCACAATACTTTTTATAGACTGTGCTTAAATTCCAAGCCTGCCCAACATTCAAACCTTTTTAAGCTGTCAAAAATCAGGAAGCAAAAGATGTTAATTGCTGGTGTGTACCACCTTCCAGTACACTAGGCTTCCCATTGGGTTAATGTTTGCCATCCCACTGTGTGAGACGTTCCAACTGGTTTTCCCTGCGCACGCATCCAGAGCTAAGAGATCACAGGGAGACTGCCAAAGGCAGGAGAAATTCCTCTTGACCTACAGCCATGGCAGCAGTGCCAAGAGAAGGATGGAAGGTTGTTAGCTGAAACTGTTCTCAAAGAATAAAAAATTGTTACAGTAGATTAAAAATTAGCATGAAAAAATGAAGTACGTATATATATTTTTAAAGCCTCTGTCAGGCAGCCAAAATGGAAACAGATTTCACCAGACCACGAAAAATGAAATGCGTGCCTTAGTCCTTGTATGACTGGAGCTTATTTCCTTGCTAAATTCCAAGTTTCAGGTCTCTCCCACTGAGGCAGAAGGGCTGCTCAAGAAAACTCCCCAAATGTCTTATAACAGCAAAGGAATACTTTTTCTGTTTCTCACTGTACAAGTTTGCCCAGGCGGTTAGATAAAACGAGGTAATGTTTCCAGAAAATGTGGTTGTGATTATAGTCACTGTTCCTACCATATGTGTAAATACTAGTTGTTTTGGGGGGTGTTTTTTTGAGAATTTAAGCTAAGGAGTCTCCTGACGACCAGCATGCAGCTGCTGCCCTGGCCGTGCCGGGCAGTGGCCGCTGCCTTTTTCACAAGGGACATGTTGGATGTCCTTTGGGGCACAGGCACGAGGTGCGGAACTGGCATGGGGTGCACAGGAGGGAGCCCAAACCCCAACTCATGTCACCTCTGCCTCTCGCAGGATGGAGCCAGGCTGCCCTGGCAGAGCAGCAGGGAAAAAAAATCATTACAGTCCACCTTATTAAAAAGCCTCTTCCAGAAAGCCAAACAATATTGTCATTTTAAATGGCTTGTTCGTTTTCAGGGAACATCCCGATTTTTGAGTAGTGAGGAAAAAAAAAGGTGTGCGAGGTTTTTTGGAAAAGAGAAAATTCACTGGAAGCAAAGGAAATTGGGGGGAAAGTGTGGGGGGATTCAGAAGAAAAAAAAAATGGGGAAAAAGACACCATCAAACTGAAACGGTCATACTACAGTATTTTGCTTTGAACCAAACTTGTGCCTTTTGAGGATGATTCACAGCAGCGAGAAGGAGCAAGTTAACTGAGAAAGCTATGGAAATGTTAGGGCTTCTTCGTACGAAGCCGTTTTGCCAAGTTTCCCGCCCCCCCGCAGGGAAAGGCAGAGCTCCAGCCCAGCTGCCAGCGAGGGAGCCCAGGGGCGCCCAGGGGAGCCCAGGGACAGGTGTGGAGACACGGAGGCTGCCATTCCTCACAGGCCCGCACCTGGCTCTCATTATGGGCAACCAACATAAGGCACTAAACGCCCCCCACCCACCCTCGACCCCCTAGCTAGGGCCAGGAGCGGCGGAGGGCTGGAGCCAGTCAGCCCTAAGGGGGTTTCACTAGCCGTTTGGGTTGGATGTGGGGCTCTGCTGCCCCCGGCCCCAGGAGGGCCGGAACGTTGGTGCGGCGGCCGACGGGCCCGGGCGGGAGCGGGGAGGCGGGCGGGCCGGAAGGGGCTGAGCGATGCACAACGCGGAAGTGAGCCGGGCCGTTGCTGGGGCTGCGGTCGGATCCGGGGTGGGGGGGGATGGATGGGGCCGGCGGCCGGGGGGTCCCGGCGCTGGGGGCCTCCGCCCGGGCCCTCTGAGCGGCCAGCGGGCGTCGCCGGGGCCGGCCGCCGTCCCTGCCCGCGGGCCCTGGGCTGAGCTAGGGCCGAGGGCCCGGCAGCGAGGCGCTGAGCGGCCCCGGGGCGAGGGGCCCTGGGGCGGTAGGCCATGGCCACCCGGCGTCTAACGGACGCGTTCTTGTTGTTGCGGAACAACGCGGTGCAGAGCCGGCAGCTGCTGGCCGAGCAAGTGAGTAGTTACGGCTCCTCCAGCCCTCTGAGTTCACGTAGCATGGCTGCTGCGGTGAGTCTCCTCCCTTCATCCTACTGTACCTTGCTGCGCCTAGGGCTGCCAGGCAGCCGTGCTCTGTGCCCCGCTCCTCCCGTCTGGCCCCTCCAGCCTTCCCCGAGCCCCCCCTCACCCGTCCCGGTCTCCTTAGCTTCCTTTCTCTGAGCCCTCTCCTCAGAACCCCACCGTCCTCTGTACTTTCCCCCTCTGCCCTTCCCTTCCCACCTTGTTGATCCCTTTTTCCTACTACTTCACGTAAAATGAATAGAAGAGATCTGTCTTTGTGCTGATCATGTCTCTATTCACCTCATGAGTAATAAATACAGTTATTGTTCTAGTAACTTCATGTTAGCATGGACGTGAGGTTTTTCGTCCCTTGTGCGTTTTGATGACTCCTTTCCCCAAAGAAAAAAATCCAAATTATTTCATAGAGCAGAACTCTTCTATTCATTTCAGTGTGGGCACTGTTAAATGCACTAGTGTAGATTATTCCATTGCTTGAATTTTTCCATAATTTGCTCTGATGTCCACTGCCCTTTTTATTTCCACCACCACCACCACGCCCCAAATACAAATAATGCTGAAAGTCATTTGTGAGAGAGGGGAGTCAGAGTGTAGTGTAAGTCGTCATTACAGAACCTTCAAAAAGTCATTTGTTCAGTGGCAGTTTATGTAGTTTTTTCTAAGTTTTGAGCTAATCAGGCTGATGGACTGCTTGGCAGCTCAGCTCTATTGAGGTTTTTACACTTTCTGTTCAAACTTTTTCTGTGCATTTGTAATAGGCACCAGTAAATATCTGCTGGCAGTCTCATTATTCTAAATTGCTTTACATTAATGCATTTTTGTTAGGAAAAGCGGTACTTCATGCTGCAAACTGTATTTCAACTGATGAGTTGCAGTGGAATGCTCTTTGTTCATTGTTAACTTTATTACGCCTATGTCTAACAAGCTACATATTAAATTGCATTTCCAGAACAGGAAATGTCAACAGTAATGTGTATTATACATGTTTAATTTGCCACTGCATTTAGTTCTTGTTAACGGGTTTTTGCCATTACCAATATCACTTCTTTAGATCCTTGGTTTTGTTAAAATACCATCTAGAAAAGTTAGTGATAGTTTAAACTCACAGACAGACTACTGAGTGGTGAAACTACACTTTTACTCAACAGCGAGTGCAATAACACTTAGCACTTGTGGAAAATGTTTATTTACAGTGTCTGCTAACATTAATTGAAGCTGTTTTCTAGGATGCTCATGCAAATGCAATGACAGCTAACAGTGACTGGAAATTGTCGCTCTTGTGCAGTGGATGAAGTTAGTCAATGGCTAAATCTTGATCCTGGTGGACAGTTCAGAGTTCCATAGTTAGTTACAGTTCAGAGTTCCGTAGTTACTTACTATAAGAGTATTTTAGCAAGAAGTGTAAAGATGGTAGTGTGAGCTATTTGCCTTTCATGTTTCTAAGGTGCCTATTACTGTCAGAGTTGCAGCTAATTACCTTTTCTTTTGGGTGGTATCCCCAGAGCAGAGCTGCTGTGTGCCAGCAGGGCAGTGTTGCTCATAGTACTTTGGCTTACCTTAGTTCACTCTCCAGGCTTCTTCTGAAGAAATTCTTTACTATGAGAGCTCTCTGTCAAAAATTGCATTCTGCCCTGGAAGATGCATTCTCATGTGGACAGTCAACCACTCCTTAACCTCAGATAATCAAAGTAGCATTCTTAACAGTGTAGTCCTATTTCAAAAGCTTGGTATAGGATAAAAGAGATCAGTAGTTAAAGCCTGCTGCTTTGTTAAACCACAAGTATTTTGTTCTTGTTCTAGATCTGCTTGCTTTATTAATCTTTCAGTGAAATATCTTATTGCTCACACATACCTTCTACAGTACAAAGACTGATGAATAGAGGGTGCAGATATGTTGCAGATACTCGCTTTTGTATTTTTTCAAATGCATGTAGGATTAATATTACAAGAAACTAGAGCATAACTGAAGTGTGTACATAAGTGAGCGTGTACTACATTTGCTTTTGCTTTTTGTCTTTTGCTGTCTCTTTTATCCTGTGATAACTGGGGTACTTGTCAATAAATGTCTTACAAAGCTTGTATGTGTGTCCTCCAATCATAATCAAACCTTCTAACTCACCAGTGGATGTTGAATACTGCAGTCAAATTGCCCTTGCTGTCACTCTTCAACATATTCTATTGCAGTTTTTCTACCTGAAATTTTAATAACTAGAAACTTCACTGTGCAGTTACTTTGGAAAACAAACCAAGCTCTTAACTTGATCTCTTACATTCTTTCTGTTTACCAAGCAACTGAAATACTTTTTTAAAAGTTTGTGCATCAAGCAAAATGCTGACTTAAAAGGTACAATATCATGATGTATTTATTGAATAGTCATATTTTAAAAGCCAGTTTTTGTTCTTGGTAAACCATCATGCCTAAAAATGAAATCAGTATTCTCTCAACTGACCATACCCTATATCTGTCCTATGTCTCTTCTCCCTTTTATCTTTTGCTGTCTCTAACTGGATGGGGCTGATGGGATCCACAAATCACTTCAGGAGCTGGATGAGGTATTGTTTTTCACCTTTTATTCTACCATAGTGTATCAAGCATACATCGCTGAGCTAAAATGTTCCTTTCTTTATTTTGCTAGTTTATTAGATTTCATTGTATAGGATGAGGTGTCTCCGTGTACAGTAGAAGGACAAGGCTGCATAGAGAAGACAAGCATTTTGTGATACAACGTTGTATTGTTAATAGATACATGTATAAACTAGTCTGACCTACTGTATACATATGGGATATAGTGGCTTTGTACAATGAAGCTATTAACTGTTTCTTATGCTATGCATAAATTGTACAGACTTTATTGGTCAGGAAATAAGGTCAAGGATAAACAGGCTTTCAGGAAAGAATTGCCCAGGAAGGAAAAGGGATTTCTTTTTAAAAGGGGAGGGGGTGGGGAACCACAAAGCTTTCCAGGCCTTATAAAGGAAAATTAGAAAACTGGGAGAAACTAGGCAGTGAGGCTTTTGTACAAAATCTTTCCCTGAGAGCAAACAGTGAAGTAATTAGGTACATTTCAAGTGGTATCATTGATGATACCACCTCTTTCTATCTCCAGTAAAGGAAGATTATTTCATCTCTGAAATTACAAAGCGGGGTTCAACTGGCAACGAGATCTATATTTGTCTTCCAATTCCATCCATTTCCCTGCCTTCCTCTCAGGAAGATGACTGGAAGCATCTATGGCCCCAGTGCTAAATGTTGCTCTGTGACCCTGCACACTGTTAGCTGTGTATCATACTCAGCCTTAAATTGGAGAATCACAGGCATGCTTGTTGGAAGGAACCTCTGGAGATCTTCTAGTGCAAGCTCCTGCTCAAAACAGGACTATTGGTAATCTATATAGCATCATCCATGACTTTGTTTAATGAAGTCTCAGAAACCTCCAAGAACAAAGATACCATACTTCTGCTGGTCAATCTCATCCAACACTGTGCCATTGTAGAAGTAGGTTTCTTAGTACCTGCACTATAGCACTGAGCCCATTTACCTAAGTTTCTAAACCCTACCAAGAAAAATTTTCTGATCTGTTTAAAGGTCGGTAGCACTCATACTGTCCTTAACAAAAGAATTCTTATTGAGGGTGAACAGCATGTTTTTCTGGTAATATCAAAGCAGATAAATTTGTACCTGTATATTCAAGATCAGACCATGGCTTTTGGTTTCTGTCAAACTGACCTTTAAAAAAAACAAATCCAAAACAAACACCTGACACATTATATTCTCATTCCTTTGTAGCTGTCATATCTTAAGCTTTCTTGAGGATGAAGTTACTTAACCTGCATCCAAAAGTATTATTTGAAAAATAAGATTCCAATAGATTTTATCACAGATTTATTTTTGTGGCTTTAAAAAATACCTTTAATTAGTTATGTGTTTTTTCCTAAAGCCTTTTAATATTTCAACCCTACAAACTGGATTCTCTTCCCAAAAATAGTCTCCAAAAAGTGTATCATACCCTTCTGCAACTATGACTGTGCTGCTGTACATCAGTGTGCTTCAGTCTCCAGTAATATAAACCCTGTTTTGTTGCAGCTGAGTTAGTCAAATTATGACTGTTAATTGTGATAAAGGGTTTCTTTTATTTCTTCCCCATCTCCAGCCCTCCTGTGGATCTGTGGAAAGCTGCGTATAAGCTGGCTGGCACATTGTCTTACTCTCTGACAATCTCTGGAATTCTCTGGAGAATTATTCCACCCATTTTCCTGCAAGTTTCTTTGCTCAGACCATATAGCTGAAGCAGCAAGCATGTATCACTGTGATATAGGGAAGAGTGGATTGGTCACTGCCTTGGCTATTTTTGTTTAGCACCTTTTAGTTTCTGTTAAATAATTTAACAATTTTAGTTACATGGCAGTTTGCAAGAGTCTTCTTCAGCTGCCTAGTAGGTGAGTGTCTGTCTAAATAGAACATTGTTTGAGAACAATCATGGGATACTATTTTTATTTCTTGGCGATAAAAATGTTTATTACATTTGGAGATTTTCCCAAATGAGATTTTCAGACCTGCCTGGCCTAATATAAACCATGCTATACCATTGAGGAGGGGATCCCTTGGCTGTGAATCATTGTCTAGTACGAAATGTACCAACGTGACAATTACTTGAATTCTCACTGCAATACCATATTTTCTCCTTGCAAATCTGCTAAGAATTTATTCTAAGAGTAACTTTCATCTTTCAGATCCTGTAGGAAGTGGGAGAATGTAGATCATTAGCATATAGGAACAAACCAGGAGGTGCGGAGCTTGATCATACCTGCGTCATGCGCAAACACATTTTTGAGGTTAATTTTTACGGGAAGGCATACATGCACTTTTTCCTAATGCTCAGGGATTTGGATCTAATTTGAGTAAAATTAATTTGCTATCCTTTCGTATCTTCTGTAGCTTGCTGATGATCGTATGGCACTGGTATCAGGAATAAGTTTAGATCCCGAAGCAGCAATTGGAGTAACAAAACGCTTACCTCCCAAATGGGTTGATGGAGCAGACGAAGTAAGTTGTGTGGCAAATCCAGCACAAATTTTGATTTCTCATGTAGGGATTTATTAGTGTTGTCAGTTACATTCTTAATGCTGTAAGTCTAAAGATAGAAGTAGTATTAGAAGAAAGATTAAAATAAGTGTGTTTTCTAAGTTGACTCCCTTGTTTAGAGGAGAATATCAGGCAAGCTGTAACTTACGATGTTGAAGGATATATTGCAAGTGAAATAGAGGGAGATTATCTAGGGCCAGAAATTCCAGAAGACTGGGTTTGCATCGTCAGTGGGAGCCCAGTATTAACAGTACTCTGGGACCATTAGTATAGACCTGCTATAGCTAAGTGTTTAGATGTGTGACTGCAGGAATGCCCTAAAGCTCTTAGCAAAGCAAAGTTGTTTTCAATTTGAAACTTAGAAGGAAAGGTACAAAAAAAATTAGCACTTCCAGTAGACTTTTTGTTTGAACCTGTTTGAATAGACCCTAAAATGGTGGAGACGAGCGGTTTACTATTTGAAAACAGAAAGTGTTAGTGTCTTCTAGTAGGAGAATTTTTCCTGCCTGTGCAGTATTGATGCCTTGCAAGTTATGGAAACATTTGGACAAATGCGAGGGAATAATTCTGGAGGCATCCAATTAAAAACCTTTTCCAGTATTTGGAGTGTGAAGCTGTTCTTGACTTTCAGAAAATGATTTTAAATGTACTCTCAGAACGCATGTTGGCTCATCAGTTTGTGCGTACAGAACCCGTTAGGCAGAAAGGTGATCAGTCTCCTTTTTACTATGATAATAATCATCCTTACAGATTTATTTTTAATGACTTGTTTGAAAGCATGTTATTTAACTTCTACTGTTAAGTTCAGGCTACTCAGTGTTTGACAGAGTTGAAGGTGTGACCTGAATTTTCATTTCTATTTTCAGTAGCTGGCTAAACCCTCTTACTATGATATTAATTATATAATGATAAAAATATTATTCCAACTCAGTGAAGCATATTTGAAAACAGCAGTCTTGCCTAAGATTAACAAGAGTAGGTTTAAAAAGTGGCAAACTCAAAGTATATGAGAGTATTCAGTTACTTCTTAGCTTTTTGTGTGTTTTTTTTCTTTTTAATGATCTTTGGTCTGCTTTTTGTTATACAGATTTGTTTCGGTGATTTTTGTTTAGCATTTGTCGGAACCTTTTCCCCTGAAACATAAGTCATTTCCTTTTCTTCATTGTTGGGTTTTCTGTTTTAGATTCAGTATGATATTGCCAGGGTTAAACAGAAGATGAAAGAATTAGCCAGTCTTCATGATAAACATCTAAACAGACCAACACTGGATGACAGCAGTGAAGAAGAACGGGCAATAGAAATAACAACCCAAGAGATCACACAGGTACAGACTGCTTTCAGTTCTAAAACTACAGTGTGATGTATCTGTAATGCATCATGATGAGGCAGTGGTTGCCTTTCAAGTAAAGCATTTCTTTTGTAATCACTATTAGAGTGAGCCAGAAGTCCTGGGCTCTGTGCTTGGTACTGCAGTCACTGTTTCAGTGAATTTATCAATGAATCACTTAACCTCCCTGCTCTTCTACCTTACCTGTTTGCTTTTCTGCTTGGAATAGGATTGGGAGAGTTAATCAAATCACATTTACAGATATCTCTGAGAAATACATATATATATATATTCTAAGGCTTCCAGTCCAAGCAGTTATAATGACACAAATGTCTTTAGTCAGAAGTAGTTGTGTTACTCTGCTACCCTGTTAGCTTTGTTCATCTATGTTCTCTGTTTCCATACCTTTTTAAACATTGCACCGGGAAATAAGAAATTAATTTTAAAAATCCAGAAATCAAAATACTAGTCTTCGTTTGGAACTTCTGCAATGTGATATTTAAAGTGTGTGTTGCTGTATGTTTTTTACTAATGGAATTGTTTTCTCAGTTATTTCACAGATGTCAGAGAGCAGTCCAGGTCTTGCAGAGCAGGTCACGTAGTTGTACAGAACAAGAAGCACGTGTTCTCAGGAATGTAGTGTCTTCCTTAGCACAGTCCCTTCAGGACCTATCCACCAACTTTAGGCATGCACAGTCTGACTATCTTAAACGTAAGCATAAGAGATATACAGTAATACATGGGCACCTTCTGTGGAAACCGCTAATTAAGGTGTGCTTATTTTATTGGTTGGGAAAACTGAAGCACAGAAGGGTTAAGTGATACACACTGGAGTACCAGAAGTATATTAGAGTGGAGGTTAGAATTTGGGAGTTTCTGGTTCACAGCCCATGTTGAAACTGCTTTATTCTACCTCTCTTTCATATTGCTAAAGAGAAATTTCCTGGTTAAATATATCAGCAAAACTAGTGTATTTCATCCATCCACGTTTTTAATGCATGCTTGCCTCTCAGATTGTGGTCTGCAAAGCTACTTCTGTTCTACTGGTGAAGCAGCCATTGGTCTTCAGACATGACACCTGCTGTTGATTGGCAGTCTGTGATAGATAAAACTTCAAAAGGTAGTCTGTGATAAATTAAAAGTCTGCATCCACAAACAGATCGGAAGTGGAATTTCCTCTGTTTAAAACTCTAAAATTGTGTGCAATTCTATTTTTAGCTTAGTAAGATTAAAATAACCTTGGGAGGAACCCACAAAAATTTGATATTCAAATGTAATACTGATACATTTCTTCCTCCCATGGTATAAGTGGCACAGGTGGAAATTAAGATCACAATTCAAACAAGGGATATTCCTAAGAGAATTTGTTAGAAAATAGCCTAGAGTGATCACACATTAAGGGTCTTAACTTACCTATTTTTTTTAACTTCATGGAACATAATGACTTAAAAATCACTGATTTAATCTGAGTCTTGCAAGTCTGGTTGAATTTGTTATGTTTTGTTAAATAGTAAGCCTGTGTGACTGTTAAAATTGAGATACTGCTGTTTATGTCATTAGCCAGGTTTTCTTTCCTGTGCTTTTCTATCTGGTGCTTCAGACCTTACTCTCTGATTTTAGTGTGTGTATATATTATGCTCAAACATAGTTTATCTTTTACAGGCATGAAGAATAGAGAAGAAAGATCCAAACACTTCTTTGACACCTCAGTCCCACTGATGGATGATGGGGAGGATGATACACTTTATGACAGAGTAAGTTATTATGCAAATTCAATACAAAGACACTTTTTAATGTACCTTGATTTTTAATATGAAGATATCAAAATGGTATGCCATGAGCACCAAGCTACATGGAAATTCTATTTCTGCAGATTTCTGTGATGCATTTTCCTAATTAGTATTGCTGTTGTGATGTTAAGATGATTGTGCCATCAGCCTCAGCATTGCAGTGTGAGGGAACTCAGTTTGACTACTGAATCGTCCTTACATGACTGACAGGGACTGGAAGGTCTGTAAATACAGTGCTGTCCTCTGTCATACCACCTTTCTGGGCAGATGCAAGAGTAATTGTTAGAAAACTGTGTGATTCTGAGTTTGGATGGAAGGTGGCACTCTTTAAAGTGAACCTTAAAGCGTAACTGAAGATTTTCAGTATTACACATTGTGGCAAATAATGGTGTAATGATTTGTTTCTGCACAGTTATGTTGTAGAGCCATACCCGACCTACTTCTTTGTTTTACTTTGTGGAGTTTGGGGATACTGTGTTTCTAAGCAATCGTGGGATCTGTTCTATTGTATCTTATCCAATAGTCCCGCAGAATACTCTTAACTGTAATGCTTATTGTTTAACTGAAAACTTACTAAAAATGTCACGGCAGCTTTTCAGCTAATCTTGTGTATAAGAGGTTTTTCACTTATCTCTAAACAAGACTGATGGAGAAAGAATAGTGTTCAGTTATGAATGGCCTTGGGAGACAAAAACAGTAAGGTCTACAGTTTATTAAAAAAAAAAAAAAAAAACCACAGCACAAAAAAACACCAAAACATGAGAATTGCTGCTGTGTCTTTACACATTGGCGTTATGGGACTTCCTGTAATGCTGATCAATCAGTAGATATTCTGTAACTACCAGACGCTTGCATGTATTGGGTTTTTACACCAATAAAAACATTTCTTTAGGACAGATCTTATTTTAGAAAGTTGTTTGTGTGTTTGGGCAGGATGCAAGATTTCCATTTTCTGAGGAAGTTATTTTAGTGACCCTGAAACTGTTTTTAAAATACAATAAACTTTCTTAAATACTTGGCTACTAAGGAATTCTGAAAGGACTGTTGTGTTATGAAATCTTATCCTTGTAACTAGTGTTTTCATGCTGTTAATGTTAGTTCAACATCTAAATCTTTTATTTCAACAGGGTTTTACAGATGACCAGCTAGCATTGGTGGAGCAAAACACATTAATGGTGGAAGAGCGGGAACGAGAAATTCGTCAGATTGTACAGTCAATCTCCGATCTCAATGAAATATTTAGGGACCTGGGAGCAATGATAGTAGAACAGGTACATCGACATCACAGCGTTAGTAAGAAATAGGAGATTCCACGTAGCATTAATGCTTCCAGACTTTTGTAACACCCTGTTTTCATGTACTTCTTGCTTTTTGTAACTTACCTCTTCAGGCTAAGGTTTCCTCTGCTTGAAATCTGTCAGAAGATGAGTTAATGAAAATAAATAAATAAAAATTCAACTGGTTATGGGCGTTAGAATAATAAAAACATAGAATGCTGAAGTTCTGTTGGTTATTTCTCCCAGAGATTCAGTTCTGGTTAAATGTGTTAGCCAAAAGCACCTGAACTGGAAGTAAGGTGATTGTTCAGGGATGTGATGTGAGATGACAGAGCAGCTGCCAGTTAGGCATTGAGTGAGGTCCTTTAATGAAGTCCCAACTAGTTCTTCTGTAAAAGTTCATAGTTTACATAGTTCATTAGCTGTTTGCTGTGAGTATTGTTAATTACTCTGCTATTCATAATAAGTGCTTTATGAAGTTCATTTAGGTTCAATTTGGTGCTTGTTCTCTCCATTTTATTTAGGGAACAGTTCTAGATAGAATTGACTACAATGTTGAACAGTCATGTATGAAAACTGAAGAGGGTCTCAAACAACTACATAAGGTAAGCTGATGGAATACTTAGCTGCTTTGGATATCTAATAATCTTTTATAATTTAATAGCCATTAAGTTAGTCATTTTTCAACTGGACATCGTCCCTTTTGGAAATGATTGCTGTACCGTATAAAATGTCCAACTGTGCTGTAGTAGGAACTTTCCATATAGCTTCTGTTAATGTTATGCTTGATGCCTAGTGTTAATTTCTTAAGTAGCTTCTGGGCATCCAAGCAATGTGCTTTGATCTTTATTTTGTTGACCTGGTGGGACCTATGTGCAATTCTTTCTCTGGAGAGCCCAGCACTTCTGAAATAGGACTGGTTATTGGGTACCTCATTATAGATTTCAGTCAGTTGATATATCCTAGTTTGAAAACATTATCTCAATAGTGTGAGCAGCAAGAATAATTTTTAATGTTTTCTCTTACTGACACTTGTTAGAAGTTAGGTCCAACCTCATGCTTTTAATGTAAAGCTTTTACTATGAACATCTGAGAAGTTTGGGTTGGCAGCAGAACAGCGTTTTGTGGTTGTTTTGGCTTTTCTGTTTTGTTTTGGTTTTAAGCTAAGTTTGGACTTGTCAGTTCTAGTTCAGTCCTTCCATTGCTGGAAATAAAGTAGAATGAGAGATTTATGCAAAAGCCTCTTAAGTGAAACATTGTTTTGGAAATGTGGACATCTTATTACTACACACTCAGCTTCTTCATATTATGGTAGCCTTCTAATATATGGACAGCAAAAAAGTGCGATTTGAGGAAAAGCAAAATAAATTGGTTATAGGCTTACTCTTGTTATACATGAAAGTAAATTGGAGATTACTAAAATAAAGCATTGACCATTGGTGAACAAGGGTTAAAGTAATTGCAAGCAATTTGCACAAACTGAACTGGAAATAAATGAATTGGTTGGAATTGATGCTATTTCTAGTCTAGTGGTAGTTAATGAATTGTCAGCAAACCCCATTTAGATTGCTGACTAGAGCATATGGGTATTTGATGCAATATATGCCTGTGTTTTCAGTACAGCATAGGAATTGTTTCACCTATCATAGAAGACATACACACAGGTCTGAACAGTAATATCAACACAGATACTTTGCTGTTTCTAATACTATTGGTAGCTTTATTCTGATTTGATATCTATAATGTCAACTTTCTGTTTTAATTGGCATAATTATTATGAACTACTGAGACAGCACTTTCACATAAATTGCATTAATTCACTGTGGAAGTCTGGTGATATGATGCACGAGTTACCATTCCTGCTCCACATGAAAATTGGAGTCAGTTGTGACACTTTGTCAGGCTTTGACACTTAAAGCCTAATTAAGTAAATAATCACAGTGGTTGCATGTTGTATAGTTTGAGGTCAAAACTCCTCTTAAGCAGATCTGATAATAAATAATTACTTTCCAGGGACTATAAAGGAAAATTAATATCTTTTTCCCTTTAAATATTGAAGGTTTATTAATTTAAAAAATTAAATGCAAGTTTTGTTTTGTTTAGATTCTATTAGCAGACTTTCATTTGGCTTTTGGAGAGTTTTCTCCACGTTGCCTCCTTTTAATTCCCCTGGGAAAAAGAGGAAAGGGATGAGAAAATGTGGTTAGAAGAAAGAAGGAATGAAGCAGAAAACTGAGAACCAAATCAAAAAGAAAGCTTTCAGTTCTAATTGAAATTAAATGAAAATGCACAGCTGAATCAGGTACAACAAAAATGCCTATTAAATAATTAAGTTTTGTTGTGAATTTTAATGTCCTTCAAATATAATACAGGAATCTGATACCAGGAAAATGAGTTAAAACATCTTATCAGCTTCTACGTTTTTTGACACTACTTGTGTAGCTCATATGTCCTGCGGAGGCATAGGGCCCTCTCAAGGACTGCTGAAAAGTAGTCACAGTAAGGTTGCTTAACTGACATGAGGATGCATTCTTGTTTATAGTCTGCTGTTTAATACAGATAAATGACTTCAGTGCACACTTACCTCCACTGGAGTCTGGTGCAGACCAGAGTTATTTTGTGGGAGTTGCTTGCAATATACATTGTATGAAATGTCAAGTTACCAAAGAACAGTTGAGATACATGTACTTCACTTATACTAAACAAGAGTCTGTAGCTTTGCAGAACTCTTAAGTATTAACTCTTTCTCTTCTGTTTCTATAGGCAGAGCAATATCAAAAGAAGAATCGGAAGATGCTTGTTATTTTAATTTTGTTTGTTATAGTAATTGTCCTTATTGTTGTTCTTATTGGTGTAAAGTCACACTAGGTTTCACTTAATTTTCTCATTTTTGGAGTTTGTGTACTTTTTTTCCCAATGTGAATGGACGGACCTGCACTCCAGAAAGCTGCCTTTGAATGTATGAGCCCTTGTGGTGCAAAGTCAGTGCAATGTTTCTGTAGAATTCTTCAAAGTGCAAGTTTGGTGATCTGTGAGGTGTTTGTAAGGATTGTATGGAAAATGTCAGGAAATTTGATGCTCCCACAGAAATAATGTGGCACCTTTATGCAGAGGTATTTGGAAACACAGTACTTAAAAATAATTACAAAATTGAAGTTTACCAGTGAGTACAGTAATTAGTGTCTTACTGTGAACAAAAATGTGTTGTCTTCTGTAGTCTTAGTCACAATTGTTACAGGCTTCAAATTTAAACCATGTTACTGAGTCACAGGACTAGATAACAAAAATTGATCTAGATGTAAAATACGTTGAGGCACAAAAATGTTTGACTTCACCTCTGTTCTTCCAGACTCAGAAACTCCAAAGAACTGGATAGACAGCTAAAAAAAGAAAGCTTTTAGCAACCAGAATGTAATCCAACCCCTGTGATCTTAATTTAGATACTGCACCATTACTAAGAATCAGAGTAATACTTGATCTTGTAAATAACAAGATTTAATCATTGGCATAATTTAACATGTTTAGTTAATTAAAACATTTTCTGAGCTTGAGTAATCATGGGAATGCTTTTCCTCACCAGAATGATCGTATAATTTTTTCCATGTACAATTTTTTTGAAGTACAGCATTACATTAAAGCAGTGGTGAAGTTAAATGTAAAAAATGGAGTAGAAAGCCAAAAGGAGAATCTGTCTCTGACCTGCTGTAGTGGGTCTCAGATGTTTCAAACTTCAGTTGTTTTATAAGCTGTTTATTTTATAATGTATCTGCCCCTATGTCTCTTTTATGTTTTTTGTATAAGAAGTGACTTCACTACAGTATATGTTACATCTGTTTTCCCTGACAGAAGATTATTTCTTTCAAATGCCTGCCTGGAAGAGGATGTGTTTATGGTCTTTTACTGACCATGAGAGATGTCACACAAGTAACATGTTGCTAGGCCTTCAGTATAGAATTTGAGGGGTTTTTTTCACTTTTTTTTCAGGGGAAAACTGCTGTAGGCCATAAAAGAAAAATTAGGGCAACATCTGATAGAATACTCCTGACATAATTCAGGCCTGAAGTGGTGTGTGATTGTGGAGGCCTTGTCTTAATATTTTTAATACGGCTTTTCTGTATGGATTTTTTTCCCAAAAGGGGCTGTAACTTCCTTTACTTTGACTGATACAGTGCTCCCTATAAACTTGTGGAGATGCTCTGCTCAAAGCCCCTGAAGTGCAGTTTCATAATATTATATTAATGTTGCATATGTTGCCTGTCCTGAGTTTATCTTTACTGTGTACTAAGGAGGACTTAACATGTGGCTTTAAACTGACTTGGTGCAGGAATGGACCTGAAAGCAAAGACTACAAAGATGTGAAAGCTTTGGCTTTTTGTGTGGCTTATTGTGAAAAGCTTTGTACCACTCTTGTTACCTCTAGACAAAGGGGGTGTTGAACTTCCAAAACTGCCAGTTCAAACCCTTGATTAAATTCATAAAGTAAATTGGTAAAGGAATGATGCTTGTAGTTGGGTGTGCAGCTCCCCTGTTCTGGTAATAGATCTTTTCAATGATCGTGAGTAAAACTACTGTCTCCCTAGTGTGCTGTCTACATCGGTTGGTGTGAAGCAGCATATTGCTATAATTTAATATACTATATTTGCAACTTTCTCTCTAACATGAGATTGTGTTATTTATTTCTGTCTTGACTGGTGCTTTTGACATTTTATCATGGCTAATGAATTCAAAGAAGTAATAAAACACTTCCAACCTAATCGGGCAATTACTCATTTTTTTTAAAAGTATAAACTGAAACATACTTGTGTGATGTTAATGTGTGTCTATATTCCTTGTAATTAAATGAAAGCAGCAGTGACATGAAATCTTTGCTACAGAAAGTTACAGGGTTTTTTTTCAATGTAACTTGCATTGTCAAGAGTTATTTCCCATGAGTTATGCCCATGGTATCTTCACTGAAGTAACTGGCTACATATTTTTCTATCCAAATTCTGTAGAAGAAAATTACATTTTTAATATGCATTGGACAGGATGTTAAACTTGGAGGTCAACTGCTCTCTGTAACTTGAGCTGGAATTTATTGAAGCTGATTATATCAAGGGAAAAAACAGGTTTCTCAATCATTGCAGGTGTCTACCTTATTATGAGTCAGTCTAAATAACTATCAGCAGCTCAATCAAACCCTTAAGCTGTGCTTTGTAAGAATATCTCCACGTGGGATGTTACAGAAGGGGTATTATCTGTACCATTGGGCAATGAAAGCCCAAAAAAGCCAGTGCAACTGAGGAGTAGCTTGGCTTTGATAGTGGCTGCTGCCGACTCAGGTGTTACAGGAGCAAGAGCTGCCTGAACCTACTGACTGTGCTTCTGTCCAGCGCTGTAATCATCTCTATATGCTGCTGCAGAGAAAGCTGGTATGCTCTGTTCTGCAGATTGTGGCCTCTTCATGGCTGCTGTATTCTTCTTCTTGACTTGTATTGAACCTCCGATTCCTTACAAAGGAATGCAACAGGATTGCTAGAGCCTCTCCCAAGAATCCGTGGCTCCTCACATGGTGGGAATGACCTATAAAGCTGTTGGCTTGTACAGAATTACCATTAAAATGCATGCAAGTGTGCAAAGATGAGCTGCTACTCCTTGTTAACAGAAGTTAATTCTAGTGGTATGTGAAAATGACAGTATCAGAAGCGCTGTTATAGCAAATTTATTTCTACTGCAAGCCTTTTCTAGAAACTGAAGAGTAAAATGGAAGAATTAGTTTCTTGCTTGGTGATTTTTGGAGTGTACTAAAAATTTGAATTAACATAATTGATGCAGTGTTCACTGAGGCTGCCTAGATTGTATTGATTTAAGGTTTGCTTTTACAAAATACTTATCACAATACAAAGGAGTCTTACCTCCTTTGCTTAAATTCTTGGAAACCTTGCTTCTGGTACAGCCATGCAAAATCCCTTGGTTCTTGGACAGGTGACAATGAAACTGATTTTGTTGGGGAAAAAAAAATACCTATCTACTCTGTCAAAATAACATCCCCAAAACCAAACCCCACAGCCTTCCTAGATAAAATTCATTAAAACAGATTCCATTATGATTTTGCATATTAATTATGATGGATTATCAAAGATTGTTTTAGTGGCTGAATTCCATAAATACTGGTAGAGAATCAATAATTGGAGTGGCTGTGGAAGACTGGTCCATGCTGCAGCTTCCAGTGTGGTTTATACAAGTAGAAACATTTGCAGCCACTGTTAGTGGAACACAGGTAGGAAGTTTCTGTACTGTAGATAGAATTGATTTTCTCACTCAATTAATTGACTAGGACCCTCCTCTGCTGTGCTTGACTTTAGTGAAGGAAGGATGGAGGGTTAGATGAGTATTTCCTACTGTTTTGTTTACCTTTCAGATAAAGTGGATTTGGGGACAGCGCTGTGTTGATATTCTTGTGGTAGCAGGAACAGAGTTTGTACTCTAGGAGCTTACTGCCTGGTAGAATCTTTGGAATGTCTCAATCCTGAAATAATTGCTGTGTGTTACTGTCTTTTGTATCTCCCATGCTGACTATATGTATTTGAATAATAGTGAGTCCCTAAACAGTTTATGTTCTGTGGCTCAGTAAAGAGACTCATAAAAGCTGGAGTTGGAGCTTGTTTATTGGGTTATCCTGTCCAGTCTGTGAGGGTGCATGACTGATCTGGGCAACAGCCCTTCCTAGATCTTTTATTCAGGCTAATTCTAAATCTATCAGGCAATAAAGTTTCCATAATGTTCCTTCAAAGACTGAATAAGACCTTACTCTAAGGAAGCTTTTTCTGCAATTCAACCTGTTTTTTTTTTCTTTTTAGATATATTTCCATTACATGTATCAGCATTCACATTTCCAGTGTAAGTGGAAGCACATTCCCTTTCTGATGTTTAGGCTTTCCTAGCTGCAGATTAATGAGTATCGATTCCCTACTGACCTAATAATAATAGGAGGTGCTTGGCAAATATAAAAAGATGAGGATAAATACCCTATTATATTTAAAACAAATATTTAAATTTACTATTAAAGCTGGTGTTTGGAAACATTGTTTCTGTTTAGTGAATCCCCATGCTGTACCTTAGAGCCAATTTTGGCCTTCTCTATTTCTGGAATACTTTTTAGATGTACCTTGTTTCTGATACGTAACTTCACGAGGAAAAGAGAAATTCAGGTTTTTCCACTTTTATCCCTATGTAACTTCGCACTTTTAAAAGGAAGCATTTCCATCCTAAAATGGTATTGTGAGGGGGAAGCGCAGACTTTCCGCTTCTTACAATCTCATGTCAGTTGCACACAGAGGTGGCTGGATGAGTACTAGTACCCCTCCCTCTGGGGAAACTCTGTACCATTTGATGCATGCGGTGGGACGCGGGGGCTCTCACGCTCTGCCCAGCAGTGTTAACGTGTATTTTTTTAACATTTTCCTCTCTACCCCGTGGAACTGTAAAACCCCGGGTCTACTGGCGTGTTTTCTGAAACTCGGGTCAAACACAAAGGCCTGGCACAAGGCGCTTTTCTAGCCGAGAGCTCCCAGCGCCGGCAAGCGGGCCACCGCCCTTACACTCGCGGTTGTGCGGGGCAGTCCCGGGCGAACGAGCCGCACGTCGTGCCTGGCCGCAGAGCCGAGGGCGCCGGCCCCGTGAGGCGCCGTTTCGGAAAGGGACGGGAGCGGCCCCCGCGGGCCGGGCCAGCTCCCTCCAACGCATCCGGGTCCCGCGCCCCGCCCGGCCCGGCGCGGCGCGTTGCCCGCCTG
>JAVKLA010000010.1:26776882-26802290 GCA_034782735.1 Sagittarius serpentarius
TTCTTAAAGCCAGCTGGCATTGGCTGTAGCAAACACAGGGGAAGCTTCTAGCAACTTTTAAAGAAGCCACCCCTGTGCCCCCCCCACTACCAAAACCTTGCCACATAAACCCATTACACTGTTTTATAGGTTATATTGACGAGCAGTGATTCTTGTGGTTTAATTTTCTAGAAAATGAATTCTAGAAAATCTTTGTATCAGAAGGAGAAATGGTGGCACATTTTAAAGGCGTGAATGTTGCATGCATTGGTGTAAACACCAATCCTTTCAAATTTCCCATCATTGTCCTACTGGAAAACTGGTGTGATGGTGGCTTCTGGGTTTTGTATGTTTGGAAGGAAGCAACCTTTCGAGTGAATGAGGATGTAACATTTAGAGTGTTCGTGTGATTGACACACATTGCTGTGTGTGTGTGTGGGGGGGGGGTTTTGTAATTCATATAATTTTATTTCTAAGGATAAATGTAAAGTGATACGGTTTGCTTGCTCATATAAAGAAATGTTTTTGTGGGACTGGTTTGAATAGGCCAGACAAACACAGACTATTTCCCTGCAGAAGGGATTTTCAGAAATTTTAAAAGCTTCAGCAGTAGCTACGATATCTTTGTCTACGTTTGTAACACTAACTTCTTGTGGAGTAGTTTTGAGTCTTTTTTTTTTCTTGGTAGTTTTGTTAGATGGAAAGCAGCTGTTAATGCTGAGAGGGAGTAGTACAGAATTATCCTACCCAGCACAGTTAAGGTGAATCCTTCTTGATTTTGTCTTATATCTCACTAGGGAATTGCTACAGGAAAGTATCATGCTGCTGTCCTTACCAATAACGAAGAGTGGGAAAAGGCTTGTGTTAAAGCTGGCAGGAACTGTGGAGACTTGGTCCATCCTCTTGTGTATTGCCCTGAGCTCCACTTCAGTGAATTTACCTCTGCTGTAGCTGATATGAAGAACTCTGTGGCAGTAAGATTTTTTTTTTCTTTTAAATTTCATTTATTACATAAAATCATGTGTTTTCTAGATGATGTACTGGCCTGTTGATAGCTGAAAAGCTCTTCATGTAGGCTGTAATCTTTTAGAAATGGGCCATGTAATTATGGTCTTCAGGGTCTTTTACCTGGGAATTTTGCAGGTTGTATGTCACTACACTGATACTTAGCGTCAATTTTAAACAGGGCAGCCTGCTGCAAAGGTATCTTTTGGCTGCTTGCCTTTTAAGCATGGCCCTAAGATGAATGCTAAATTCCTGGATGGAGACCATTTAAGAAGTAAAGACGGGTATTCCTCAGCGTACCAGCGGAGCCAGTAACTGGGAATGCAGAAACCAGGAAATTTGAGGACAGAGGCCTTGGGAATCGCTGCAACTGCTTTTGCTGCATTTGAGAGTTACAATGTGCATTTAACTTCAAAAAACACTGCAGGAAGGAGCTTGGGCAGAAGAGGAATTGAGCAGGGCCAGACTGCTACCAGAGATTAAGTCAAAGGATTTACGGTATAGTTGGTTTGCAAGACTGGGTTTTAGGGCTATTTGTTAAGCTTTGAACTAGATTTGCACAACTGTCTTTTCTGTAGGCAAGAATAAAACACTGACATTTTGTTTTCTTGCAAGACCAACTGTATTTTTATTATTTCTACAGGACCGTGACAATACTCCAAGCTCCTGTGCTGGGCTCTTCATTGCTTCTCACATTGGCTTCGACTGGCCTGGAGTCTGGGTCCATATAGACATTGCTGCACCCGTTCATGCAGTGAGTATGTTCATATGACTTCTGACACTTTCCTGGGCAAGCAAGCTGTGTAAAGAAAACTGCTTGTGCCTGCAGATACTCTCGATTCTGTGCCATCAAATTCAGAGCGAGAGAATTAGGTGGAGAAGGGTTCTTTTGAAAAGCGATGACTCTTCGCCTGTGTTGGGAATTTCTTTGTTTTGGTAGCTTGATCTGTTCAAATTTTTCATTTTGGTTTTAAAATATTCTAACAGTCACTTTAATCAGCAACATCTTTATCACTGTAAACTTCGACAACATGCCTGTTTTCTGTTCACGGCAATAATCCTAGCCTTCCATTTTCAGCCATATTGTTTCAAGATGATTGACCAGAGGTGATCATTCTGTCTGCTGACCTGCAGGAGAGAAAACATTTGTTTCCTCTTGGGGGTTTCCCCTCCTGCCTTTAATGGAACTTGTGTATATTCTTTTTTCCTAAAATACAAGCCAATTTACTCTCCCCACCTCCTTTTCTTTTAAACCCGACTTACTCAGCTCATACTCCAAATCCATGCTTATGCTGGATGGAACATTCCCTGCCCTGAACAATGCTAGCATAAATCTACCCTTGAGTCAGCGTGGGCTCTGTTCTCATGTGAGTCAACCAATGTGTTGGTTTAATCTAGCAGTAAGGATACAGAAGCACAAGCTGAGCAGGCCTGCCAGGGACCCTGAGTATTCACTGTGGCCATGTGCCATCACTGCTCTTGTTGAGTGAGTAGGTAAATTAAAACTAGGTTCAGATTGTACAATCTGAAGTGTGAATTGTTGTGTGGTGGTGGGGGTTTGTGTTTTGTTTTTTTCTAGGGTGAACGAGCTACTGGCTATGGTGTGGCTTTGTTGCTGTCCCTGTTTGGAGGGGCATCTGAAGACCCTTTGCTAAACATGGTGTCCCCTCTTGGGTGCAACGGAGACTCTCCCACTGAAGATATGGAGAGGGATTCCAAAAGGCGGCGCCTGGTTTAATATGCCCCCAGCCCTAAGTGACGGGGTGCATGGGTTACCTCACTTTGCACTGATTCATTCTCAAGCAATGAAAATGTTACACATCAGAAATTGCCATTTTTTTTTACTATCACGATAAGATTTATTACTTGTTTCTGATAAAAACAGCCTGATCTCTTGGTTTGTTTTTTTTTAAATTATTGGTGCACACAGTTGCTGAACAGTATCAGCGATGCAGAGTCTAGGCTCAACTAACTGTATCAGGAAGAGGACACATCCTCCTCTGGGCTCCTCACAAAACCTAAGTGAGTGCATTAATGCATGAGAAGCTCTCTCTAGTCTGAAGAAGCAACTGCAGCTATTGCTTACAAAGCCTTCTGAATTACTTATATGTGAGATTTTATCAGACATTTCTGCAGGCCCCACTACATCTCAGAACACAGGACAAGGAAAAAAACCTCTGTAGATTCGGCTTATTCAGTGACAATTTAGCTTAGAAGCAAAGGAGATGTAATGAGAAAAGGCCTATAGTTTTAATAAGGTGCTGTTTCCGCATGTTTAATGTTTTTCTGACCAGTAAAATCAGCCGGAGTGGTCCAGAACATATCTCTACATAAATCTTTCAGATACAAATTACAGAATGTATTCATGTTAAATGAGGAAAAAAATAGAGGGACTGTGATTGAGTAAAATCGGTTTACAAAGCAGAGTGGCTTCTTGCCACTTAATAAATTTATTATTATTAAAGCAGCTTACGTATCCCATGTGGCGTTTCATGGTGTTATTTACATTTCTGAGAACACAGAGTGCTCCAAAAGTTTATGCGTGACATCATTACTCTGCTCAGATTCCTTTTTCCAACACTCATACATCTGAAAACAGACAATAGAATAACAGCTTATACTGAATGGTTCGGGACAGGTCTGAAGAACTGATTCACTTCATTTGTTTGATTCAACAGTAATCAGGGATGCGTAGTATTAGTTTCTGTATAAGCCAGTCACAAGGAACTTACAAGCACTAGTTTGGCTTGGACACCCACGGGAAATGACTTGCTGCAATTTATGTAATGTCAGCAGCAGAGTTGGGAACAGAGTGACCAAGTTTGAATCAGTGCTGGTCCCTGGCCGGTGGTTCAAGCGTCAGCTTTTGGAAACGTTTCTTGGCTCAACCAGAGTGTTGATGGTGAAAAATCCCACCCAGCACACACTTTTGGCTGCTTTGCAGATAAAGTCAAGCTGAGTTGTGATGAATTACACCTTTCTCTGGGTCAGAGGTGATCTCTGGAGAGAACTGGTGCTAGGTTTTAGATGGAGTTCCAACAATGAGGTACACATCTGGTTTTAGGCATGAGTCTTTTTGATTAAAGACTTCATGGAAAGCTTAATGCAGAGGGAGAAGAAACAACATTTTTCATTCTGGTTTTGTGGCTATATTTGATTCTTGGGCAGAATGTAACTTTTAAAAAAAAAAACACAGCAGAACTACATTACTTCCTGCATTTGCTTCTCCCTTGCTGTTCTGGTTCCCTGGTCCACCTGATCATGGTTTTAAGGGATCCATATAGAAATGAGTTCTGCCTTTGGTCATTCTAGACACTCAGTATAAAGCACTATCTGGTACCAAAAACTGTTGTGGGAAATGTGTTGATGAAGAGTTACTTTCGTTACTGACTCAGTCTGACCACTGAAGCTAATAGCCAAATGATCTAATTTCAGTGCTCTGAAATCAAGTCTTCAGTCTCCATCCTATAGAAGCACTCTTCAAATTAATCGATTTTAATTTTGAAATTTAGTGTTTTGCCAAAACAAGGCAGATTTTTACATAAAAAGTAGCCTGTGGTTTTGTGACATAAGACTAAATTCTAATGTTATTCACTGAATGCAGCAAGCCCAAATAAAGGAGAAATTAGATTTTGATGACTGATTACCATATTCTTCAATTTTGCTGTGTCTCAAAGCATACCATTCTGTTGGATGTAATTTGGAAGGCACTTAATAGAAGCCACCTTTAATACCTAGTATTAAGGAAATCTAATATGAAATACCTGAAAAGCAAACAGGATAAATATTTAGGAAATCAAAACCTGAAAACTGGCTTAAGTTTGCTTAAACAGAGTAAAATAAATCAATCCAACACCTAACAGTAAAAAGGTCTGATGCTTCCTCTGTTTCAGAGATACAAAATAAAAATCAAGGTGCTTTTTTTTTCCCAGTTCCGTAATAAAACCTCTTGCTATTCCTGATGTACATTATTATTTCCTTGCCTTTAGATAAGAGGTCTATTCTCTAGAGCAGAAGCTTCAGACCTACACAAGACAGTGATTTGTGAGCTGTATTTACCAAATAAATTGTTCTCTTTCTCCTGTGTTCCACAGAGCTTGCACTGGGATCATTTCTGTTAAGCTCACAGTGTTTCTTAACCCCTTAAAGAGTAGAATTTTAGTTCCTTCAAGACCTGCTTCCCGCACCTGGATTTACTTACCTACTTTCAGGCACTGCACAATTTTAGCTTCTGCTGCAGCATTTGCCCAGAAGTATCTTGGTACGAGACCTGGAAGCAATCTACAAAAGGGGAGATCCCAAAACTGCCTTAGAAGTAGGAGATAGTGTCAGAAATTAGTATGTGGGATAGTTACCAAACAGAAATAAGCCTGCGTCAAGCAGCAAAGCTGGAATTTGGTCTCTGCAGCTGCCACCCACTCCTGCTAATCACTGCATGGCCTGAAGTGAGCAGGTTGCAGAAGCTATCTGATGTTCTTGTGGTCTCTATGGCCATCCTGACTCAGTGCTCCATAAGTACTAACGCATTTAGCTTTACAGTCCCTTCTGTGTGACAAAGCAGCGGTTATTCCTGGGAAACAGTTCCAGACACCAGAGGTTGAGTTCAGTGGATTTAGGTGATTACGCTTGAAGTATATTCTGGCACCACTTAAGCAATCTTAAATAGAAACACTCCTACGCTGGGCAGTGAGCACCAGCATCATTTCATAAAACTGCTAGGTCCTGGGTCCTCCATGCTGCGGGGTACGCTGGAGCAGCCCCTCAAAGATAACCGAGCAGCACAGGGCTCAGTGAGCTGCTGAAGATCACCTCAGTATCGAAGCAGAGAACTGAAACTTGGGGGCTCCCAAGCTCCAGGTTCCCTGATGTCCTCTGGCTCCTCAGCCGCCTTCTGAGCAACCACAGGAGATGGAGCAGGGCCATGCAGGACCTGACACGAGGCTCCAGAAGCAGCACAAAGCCAGGGAGGTGCCTCTTTAGGTTGTTTTCTAGAAATTGGAGCTTAAATTACTACAGCTGTGGGCCCAGCACTTCTAAGAGGAGGTTGACAACTAGGCACAAGCTAATGTACTCCCCCGGGAAGATTTCTGTCTCCTCGTTTGCTTCTTCTCATTTCCTCCTTGGAGCTGTGCTGTTGTTACCCGAGGGCGGTGCAGTGGAAGCTGATGTAGGCAGCAGGTGAGTGAGCAAGCTCCTCTGCCATGGCCACCCGGCGCTGGGGGCTGATGGTCCGTAGCAGACCAGTGCTGCTCTTTATCTTGGTGACACCAGTGTCCTCTGGGCAAGAGTTTGCTATGAACTGTGTGGCAGACTTGGGACGGGAGGACAAGGGTGATCTGCTGGTTTGCTTGTTAAAGCGAGGAGGAGTCGGTGTTTTATGGATTGTCCAAGGCCAGAGCAGTGAAAATACCTATCTGATGTTTTCAGCATGTAAACCTTACTGCAGAAAATGCTTTTTCTGTCTTTGCTGCATTTTGCATGGAGCAAATTAAGCCAGTGGCTTTTAGCGCATTTTGGTGCTACTAACTGCTGTCTGAATTGGGGACTGGTGACAGACACATCACCAGAGTTTTACTGAGGGCTCAGCTCTAGAGGAAAGATGGACTTAACCAAAGCACTGCTTAGGGATTAACGCTTGCTGGGCAGTACTGACCCTGGGAGAGCGTGTACATGGTGCAGTAGAGATGGCTGATGTGCCGATGCAGCACTTCACAGGGTCTCGTACGCTGCTGCGATGTGTTAGCCAGGTCGAGTACGGTACCAGTGTAACTGCCAGAGCTCTGGTAGAGGAGCGGGCACAGCGCGGTGCAGAAATACCCCGGCTGTGCTGTGTGCGTGTCTTTAAATCACACAGGGTCCAGCTCTCTCATGTTACAAGTATCAGGTTCTTGGATGGCACTTACTGGGTGAAGGGCAGAGTGATTTGTTGGGTCGCTGTGTGCTGCTTGACTAAAAGGCATCAAAGTCCTCTGCTGAGAACTCATGGTGAGTGATGACTTAGAGAAGAGTCTGACAGGGTGCTCTAAGTGCAGCTTTTATAGCACCAGGGCTACATGTAGCCTGAGGGGGTGAATTAGCCTCGTCCCTTACCGGAAATAGGGAGAGAAAAGTTATTCTGGAGGATACCGTGGTCTGACTGCCAAGGAGGGCAAACTGCTTCCCACTGACTACAGGGAGCCTGGGTTGGTGGGTGTTTCTCCTGCATCTGGGACAGCATTTACTAAAGCCAACAAAATCCGTGATGTTGGAAGGCAGAAAGAAACTAGAGTGGGACCCTCTGTGTTCACATTTCTCATTCTCCCTTACCTTTCTTCTGTTTTCCTCCCCGCTGCTTTAGGCATGGGACTGAACAGCCTTCAGTGAACGTTAAGGTGATGTGTGAAAAGTCCCTTGGCTGTTGAGTTTTGAACTTGTAGTTGTGTGTCATGCTTCGGTCAGTAACTGTAACCTCATAACCACTCCTTGTAAGGAGTCAGAGATGTCCAGGGGCTGGCTGGTCACCCCTGCCATGGACTGAAGAAGTGGCGTAAGGAGCAAAGGAGGCCACACAGTACAGATCAGTATGAGCCCACTTTCTGCATTTCGTAATCATTTTCCTCTCCTGCCCTGTAGGCTGAGGATGTTTCTGCAAAGCAAGAAAATTTTAGTTAATTTGCCACAGCCGTTTCAAAAGTTTTTGTGAAAAGGAATTGCACAACAGGAGTCGCTCGCCTTCTTGGACTCTCTCCAGCCTTTCATAACTAAGATGTTAGCATATAAATCATATAAACACAGGTCCAACTAGAGGAGCTAAGGGTTGTGTTAGTCCAGACCCATTCTGGTTCCCTTTGAGTGTGTTGGACTTTATCTGTACCTTCTAGGTTGAATTCTGCTGGGTAGCTGAGCCATGCTGGGTGTCTGGGGGTGAAGGGATCATAGACACCTACTGATTTCTTTGGGTACAGTATGAGAGTGGGAGGCATGGAAATCCCATCCCATTTGTAACTTGGACAAAATTTTGGACAAACTAGTTTTTTGGAAAATAGTCTTTGGGACATGAAGACAAGCACCTGTATTCCAAGACTATTCTAGGCGAGTCAGGACATTTTCTTATCTCCTAGTACCTATGCACAAAACTACTGTTAATCATGTTTGCTACAGCAGAGCTAGGGACCTGCTAGAAAAGCACCCGTACAAGAAAAGGGTCCTCTTACAGTTACACTACAGTGAATCAGAAGCTGCACAAAGTCACGCTAGACAATCAAATTGACTTTTCTCCATTTGCATGTGTAAGGGATGGCGTTAGTACATCTCATTCCTTGGTCCCCATTGTGGTTTGTGTCCTGGAAATTCTGTTGCCTTGACGTGTGATGACTTCTAGACTCTGGATGGGCAAATAATAGTTTTCAAAAAGTGCAGTGCAGGGGTTTTTATTTTTCCCTTTCATGTTTTCTTTCAAACACTTCTCTTGCACAAAACCCACAGAGAGAGTTCCAGGCAGTGTCCACCCATATAAAACCAGACATTTTTTCCATAATCTTTTTATAGATTTGATAATATTTAACTCAGCATGTATTAAAAATGTATGGAGTACATAAAATTAATTATAAATGTCACCGAACGGGCCAATGGCTTTTTAATATCACTGCCACAAGACTGCATTTTAACCTATTTCCTGTCTGGATCCATTCCAGTGGCAGTTCCAGCAGGGGAATATATTTAGTCTAGATTTACTTAGTCTGTTTAACTTTCAGTTAGTGTCTTTGGCTCATCTCGTGGCCATGCTATTTTGGGATGATTTATACAATATTTACATTAAATTCTGCTAATATTTCCTTGCCTCTTGAAGTCGGATTACACTATTTACATCTCAAAGGCCCAAGCTGGAGGAATAAGCAGCTGTTCCAGGCACCAGAGAGAATTTAGCGTAGGGGAGGCTGCCAGATATGAGACCATGTGTCTGAAATAATCATGGAGGAATTATTTAGAATTGGAGCAGTCCTCCATGAAGGAAGGGGGAAGGCTTACCATAGCAGTAAGAAACGTGGTTGGTATATAGGGGTCAGGCAACAGCATTCAGCCATTGTTCTCGTTTCCTGCAGAGAGTTTCTGGTGCACTTTCCATCAATTGCAAATGCCCCAAGCGAAACCACGGCAGGACCACACTTGTGGGCTCCTTCGTGGGTAGGACTGGACTTGCAGTTTTTGTAGTCTGTTGTAAAAGCTGAATGTCACTGCTGTGCCTACCCCTGAAATAAGGGTGGATGCAATTGTATCTCCGTCAGAACGTTGCCTAGGACCAGAGTGGGCTATAGGCGTGCTTGGTCTGATAGTCTGACAAACCAAAATAGATACATTTGACCAAATACCAAAGCTGAGCCATGTGGTTTCTGTTAAACCTCCTGGAAATGAGCAGAGTATAGGATTTGCTGGAGTGTTTTAAAGAATTTCATTTTAAAGCATAAAAATGTGACTACTTAAAAGTAACAGATTTGACCTCTTTATTAAGGCTGAATCAAAAAGGAAGCAGACAAAGAACAGAGGGTATAGATCAGAAGAAATTCCCATCGTGTCCCCAGTGGTAGAGCAAAGCAGTCAGCTAAAGGGAATAAAGTGTATCTCTTATTCAGGCCTCTGTGTGGTGTAGCATGAAAAGCAGAGACAATGGTCCTTGGGTGTGTGATTTAGCCTTTTACAAAGCTGAGAGACATCTTCAAATCAAAGTTTGGATGCTGAGGCCTTATTTCTTAAAGCAAAGAAGTCAATTTTGGATTTATAACAAAAATTAAGACAAAGTACATTCAATGGCACTTAATTTAACTGCAAAGATGCATCAGAGTTAGGGGGGAAAAAAATCCTCTCCGTATGTATGAAAATTTACCTTTAGGACTGACCTGTGAAGTAACAAAGCAAGCAGCTGGATGAGATCAAAGTGCACGTAGCCAGCTGCCTTCTCAAACCCAACAATATTTGGCAGAACGAATGGTTCTTCTGCACTGATGGCACAATACAATTTAGTGGTCCAGGGAAAAAATCCAAACTGTGAAAATACTTGACAACTACTGTTATCGGGGGGTGGGGGGGTGGGGGGGTGGGGGTAGAAACCAAATTAGCTGGAATTTTGGGCTATAATTATTCTCAGAGGAATATGCTGATCTTTTAAGTATAGGGGATGGTTCCAACAGACATTCTTAATGGTTTGAAACTCTGGAGAATAAGTCTTGCTCTGAAAGCCAGCGAAACTTTAGGGTGGATAAATATTTTGTCTTTTTACTCAATTTAGTTCTCATTTTCAAGTCAATGAATTATATACAGTTCATGAACAAAATATGTTAAGTCTTACACCCTTGCTAATCCACTCGAACACTGGTCTTAAAGGACGTTCATTGTACTTTAAAAATGTCATGTTTGCGAAGTTACTCACTTAAATACTAAGAAAAACTTTAGCAGTAGTAAGAAAAACATACCTGTGTATAAATAATAGCTGTCATCCAGAAGAATTTTGTTGGCCTTGGAACAGATAAAATGACCCAGAAAAAAAAAAAATGGGCAGAACCGAAGTGAAAACTGAAGCAGAAATCCTGTGATTCAGAATGATCACAAAATACCAAGGTCTTTCTGACTTGGACACCATAGCATCGTACAAAGAAAAGCACAAGGCAGACTGATAAAATTTCTCTGGCTCTTCCAGTTCATTGTCATGAAATATCCTGAACCATGGTGGGGGCAGGGGGAGAGAGGAAAAAAAAAAAGAGTTCAGATGAATCATTTTTATTTTCTAGGAAAAAGGTTGTGAGGCTGCTAAACAGTATTTTTAACCCGGACAATTAAATAAATCAGACCAGGGGATGGCATAATGGAACCTCTTAAGAACTGCAGGTGTGAGGTGGGTAACACCATGTTAACCAGGTCTTTCATAAAAGCTTTTGCTGACTCAGTCTCTGATAATCACAGTCAAGGGTACTAGGGCTGATTTATAGGTACTAAAAGGATATGAGTTAAATCAGCTAAATTGCACCTGCTCCATAACCCCCCTGAATTACAAGGGTGTGTTTACACTTACAGATCAAACAGGGCACTAAACAGTCGCCAGATTACTTTGTCAAAAGTTTAATTTTCTTTAAAAGGCCACAGAGACAACGTACAGTGTCAAAATGAGCATGGGCTCCTGCACGTGGCACTCCTGATAGCCCTGGCAGAGGCTGTAACCCCGAGAGGTGGACACGCACTCACAGCTGGTACAGGTGCCCTGTCAAGGCAGTAAAGCCAAGTTAGGACAACTGATTTACACCATCTTTTTAGTTCATACGTGATTCAAATCCTTGGAGCAAGTTAAGAAACTGGAAACCAGTAAGTCTTTTTTTTTTTTTTTTTTGTACCGATCACATGCATATTATAACAGTTGAGTTTGCTTTTAGGTGTTTCTTGCCTGTTCAGAAACAGCTCACTGGCAGTGATCATAACAAGAACTTCATGTAATGGCCTGCCTGCTGCTTTCCTCTTCTGAATTGATGGGGAAGGGGTGTGATCTGCTGCAGCTAACGAATGGTTCTTCAGGCTGGGAAACTGAGCAGAGGAAGCAGGTGAAGGATTCATCCCTGGCATCTTGCCTTTGATGCCATCTTCAGCTTCCATCTTTTCTGCTGCTTCGTCTCCACTTCTTCAGCATCGTGGCTCAGATGTGTTGTTTTGAACATCTGTGAACCCATCGGAAAAAAAATCAATAGACGATGATTATTTTAGATAGAGATAACAGCAGGCTCTTGCCAAGCGGCAAATACCCCACCTGTGCTTTCCTGTGTGCCCTGGGTCCTCCTCCTCTTCGCGCTCGGCCTCATAGAGGTGGTAACCACTGGTTCAAATCACTAAAACAGTCTGAAAACGGCGGAGTTCAGAGTTGTGTAGATGATTTAGAAAGACAGTTCTCCTCAAAATCCAAAGGAATTGTGCCTGTAAATCATGTATGTGCTGTTGGACATCTTAGTGCTTATGTTTCACTTTTTAGTGGAAGTTAACTATAGCATAATGGAACATACAGTTAATGTTTTTATTCTCTTTATTAGTATTTTTAATGTAATTTTAATATAATTTAAGGCAGTTATTGAGCTCTAAATAGGAACATCTGGGAAGAAAATAATTTTCCATGTACATTGAAGTATGTTGGGCAATGGTAGTGTCTGGGAGGGACAGAGTGGAAAATTGTACACATCTTGCTAAAATACGCATACGCTCCTTAAATGAGGGTAGCTCTTGGTGCAGCTATTGGAGAGCAGCGGGGTTTCGTTCCCGCAGGTCGTGGCTGTGTGCAGAGACACGTCTCCAGCAAGGGTGTGTTGTTTCCACTTCTACACATCATCTTTCCTACTAGTAATGGCTCGCTGGCTTTTAACTTTTCCGAGGTGTGGTTCAGCCAGGGTTGCCACCATTTGTTTTTGCCATCACTTTTCTGCAGAACCCAAGGAGAGAACAGGGACAGAGACACAACATGATGCTGCTGTTTTACCTGCATCTTGGAGATGCTGCTCTTCCTCTGGTGGGATCACAGGGCTGGTGGTTTGCTTCAGACTCTCACATTTCTTCTGTCTTATTTTGATTAGTTTCATCCTGCTGGTTAAAAACAAAATTAAGGCAATAACTGCTCTAAGTTAGGAGTGCACTTTATCTGAATTCAATGTCTTACAAACACTGTCCTAGTGACAGCTCTGTGGCATAGAGTCTGCAACTTCAGTGTTATAGAAATGACCAGAAAACTCAGAAATGATTTAGAAATTTCTAAAGAAATGAGAAATGTTCATTTTTTTGTCTAAACTTTTGGGTTTTTTTCAACTAGTCAAATACTTTTATTCTATTGTATTTTACAACATTTTTGATTTCCAGTCAAACCAGCCTGAATGAATAAATCCAGATTGCAAATCTGAAAGTATTTTTCCCAAAGACATAAGGTTAAGACTAAAGCCAAGGAGACACTGGCCATAGGTCTGGTGTTTAAAATACCAGCCATTTGTTTGTTATGGGCATTCACATCCACACACGACTTTCTTCCCCATCTGACTGTCACACTCTTTCTTATAAGACTGGGTATCCCACCAACATGCTTCTTTCTGAATCGTACTTCAGAAGCCATTTCATAACACTTAGCCACTTTTCATATCTGTCTGAAATACTGCCTGTGATAGCAAAATAGCATTTCCTTTGTCTTCAGCAGACTTAACAGTGGACGAGCTCACAAACATAACCTGAAGTCCATTGTATGAACATCAAAAGGGATGGGGATGGGTCTTAAATGCATATCTTGTTGGATATCACCTTGACGTGTAAGATATAAAGGCTGTGAGAGTAACACAGACTTTCATATCTTTGGCCATCAGGAATTTAGCTATGTCTTTTAAAATTGCCCCCCTCCCCATGAACACATGCAAGCTTGCAAGCCGGGAAATAATGAGATAATTATTCATCTGAGTATTTATACTTCTTCTGATATTATTGTTTTTATTTTTGTGGACCACAGCTTACTTTGGACCTGGCTGGTATTTGGAAGCTCTCCATCCCAAGATCTAGTATCCAAAACAGGAAGCGGATTTGACAGGCACATGCAATACCATAGGCAAACACAAAACAACATCGTAAAGGTTTGGCTCTGGACCAGCTTTGTATGTGATGGTGAAACATTTGGTATTCTGCTTAAGGCTTCTGCAAGGAAACATCTGTGAGATTCTGCCACAGATAACATGAAATGTTTGATCAATCTTTGTTCACCTAGAAAGGGACTGAGAAAGCTTCGCTCAGTCCTAACTGTAAAATCAAAATGCGCCTCATTATTCCAACAGAGAAAGCCCACGTGCTGTCTCTAGTGGTGCTCCACCAAGCAATGGTGGTGTAGGGCCCAGGCAGGCAGACAGAGAGAGACGGGCCAGGACAACCCTGTTACATCCCTGCTGGGCCACAGATCAGGGTCATTATGCAGATACAGATCGAACATGCCCTCACTCTTCAAGGGAAGTTCTACTACTTTGTCCTCTCCATCTGCAGAGAGGCATCTCCAGCAGAGGACTCGCATGAGCTCTGTTTATTGTAAGGCTTTCACACTGGTGTTATTTCACACAATGTAAGAATATATAGTGTTAGGGCCAGGGCTTTTTGGAGAGCCTGTGACAAAGTACAGGGGTCAGTCCCAGTTTACACCAATGCAGTGTGTTTATGCTAGTTCTTTGCATCAGTGCGATTATGGTTGCAACTAAAGCCTTAATGTGTAGGTGGCCTCGGTCTGATCACTGAGCCATTTGCCCTTGGCTGCAAAATAGTGAAGAAGCCACAATCCCTTCAGGCAGAACAGACAAGTGTCTTCTAGCAGAAAAACACTGTCTTGGTGAGCATAGACAGTTCCTCCGAGGTTGCAGCTACCATGCCAGGTTAACAGCTTGTGGCTGGCAGACAGGTCAGAGGGACAAATGGGAGGGAATGCTGCCTGTTTTCAGGCACATGTTCCCCAACAGTCCTCACAGAACTGGTGGGTTTTTCTTTTTTTAAACACTGCTGTTTTCTGAATGGATAAATATACTCCTAATTGTGACGATACACTTGCCAAACACTTCCACTTTTCAGAATTACAGAATTGTGATCCCAAGACAGCACTACCATCAAGCAAAGGGAGCTCAAAGATTTGCATGCTGCTTTTAGGGATGACTTAAATTTCATAAATATTTTTATCTACTCATTTTAGATATATAGAGAAAAGTGCTGTTTGGAAATTTGCAGCATGGACTATACCTAGAAATGCTCAAAATTTTTGTGTAATATATTGTTTTGATGTATCATGGGAGATTCTTTAGCAGCTCATTTTCTGATATTATAGCTTCATATAATTAGGTGGTGTTTTGGCTATTTCCAAACTATGTAACACATGGGCACTCTACTGGGTTGTTAATACTCAGATTGCTGTCTGGGAGAAGAACTTGACAACACTGGGTTATTTTATTATTTAAAGGGAGAAAAGTCATTAGATAGTAGAGCAAACTGTTGGGAGAAATGAGAGTGCCTCCTGATTTCTTCAGACTAAGACTACATGTTGAAGATACAGCTTAGTCAAACGTAATGTAATGACTCAAGTAAACTGCAGTCAGTTCTTGATTCTTTCAGAAAATGTTGTGGTAGGATACCCAGGATAAATAAGAAGCCCACATGAAACCACAAAACATAGGTAAAATTAGCCTACAAAACATGTTACAAGAGAGTAATGGAGGAAAGAAGAGTCAGGGATAGCATCTGCTGTGCACAACAGCAATCTCTGAGTTAGTCCTGGCTGAGCTGGTAGCATTCGCCTTTCTCTTCTGCAGTCTCCTCAATCAGTATCAAAAGATCCTGCCTTTCCACCTGTAAACCTGTACCTGCAGTGCACCACGTTTGATGCAGGACCGCAGTGGCTGAGGGCAGCCAGGTCTAAATCCTGACTGATCTCCACGTTGCCTGCTGTCTGCGTTCTCCCGCAAGCTTTACTCTCGTCCTTGAGTACTTGCCACTGGAGGGAGGCAGAAGGCAGAAGTTGAAAGTCATCTGGAAAGACAGAAGAGCCAGAAAAGTGTGTCACAGTTTGGCTTTAGCTGTAGGATTGTGCTAGGCAGCTTCAGGTCTCTCTGCAAAATCAGCCAGGTAAAGCCATTCAACCAGGCTGGAATGGGTGGGCCAGTGAGAGGCCCTCCATGAGTAAGCTGTTAGCAGAGGGGTTATATTAATCACATACAATGCCTCGAGCCAGTTTCTGTACTTGTGATGTAGGCACACAGACATTTCTCCGAAGGAGAAAGACGTGTCTGGTGAGACGTGCAGAGCTAATGTGGTGTCCATAAACATGCACCTACCTTCACAGTGCTCTAATGCCAGTGACAAGTGATGGGAGATGCTATGTGAGTTGACTTCAGCCCTGGGAAAAGTCAACAGGAGCCTTTGTAATGCAAGATGGATGTTTACAGCTGTGTACTCTGCGTGCAGTTCAGTGCGTAGCAACTGGTGATTGGGGATATAATAGAAGGAGTTCATCGGAGTCTATTCCAAGATGCTTTCTGGTCTCTTCTTGTCATTAGTTAGTACTAGTTGAACTGTGCCAATTGCTAACTGAGCTCTGGGATATCCCTTTCCCCTTTATTCTTCCTTGTTTTAAATATTTCATTGCAGTGGCTGCCACCTTCTGCCACTCTTTGGGCTCTGCGGAATGGTGGTCGAACACTGGTGTCCGGACTGCGCGGAGTCAGCTGCGCTAGAGAAAGAACTCAGTGCCACACTCTTCATTTTGCTTTGTAGAGAGGAATGAAGGCTGTCGATGGGAGAATGGTTCACAACAGTGATCGTTATTTTATACGCTTGGGTTACAGGTTCCCAAAACACACCGTGTGCCCTTTGGTTCCAGCAGAATGTGGTATGCAAAGAGACTTTTTAATTGTGGCCATAAAGTTGTCAGGACCTTAATACTGTGTCGTTGATTCATTTTTGTATATGGGCCTCAGCCAAACATCTTAGCTGTTAGCTTCAAAAACTTTTGATTTGGATAGTGATTTTTCTGTCACAAGGAATTAACCCCTCTCTAGGCATGGGTGCTTGGGATGCAGGGGAGAAAGGGAGGGGAGGCTGTTTGAAGGGGAACAGAGAGGAAAAGTATGCCTTGCAGAGCATGACCAGATTTTGGTGATTATCATGCAGATCACAGTTGATCGCTGCTTTTCTGCCTGTTGGGCAGATAAAAACCAATCCTGAGGAAACAGCCTTGGTGGCCTGAGGCTTGGAGGGCTGTTTGCATCCACTTGCTGGTGGGTCCCCTCACCAGCCTACCACTGCTCTTGCACGAGCATCCCATGGGAGCCCGAAGAACAGCGAGAGGCACTATTGACTGCGATCCCACCTCCTGCTCTCGCTTTGCCATGTAGGTGCTCTCCCCTTGCAGACCTGGAAGGGCAATAACCCTCCAGTCCTCCTCTGCTGTGCTTTGCCCAGTTCTTTCTTGGGTCTTTTCTGCATTCTCAGTTTTCCAAACCTAAAAATTGCACCGCACAAAGCTTTGCAGAGAACAGGAGAGGGGCCAAGACACAGCAAATACTGGAAGGCCACAGCAGCGGCCAGGAAACAGCAATATCTTGGCCAGACTTCAGCCACTGCTTTTCTCCTCTGGCACCACAGCAGATAGATTGCCCAACGTACACGGAGCAGCATGTAGAAATCCATACAGAGCTGTGTAACATTAATGGCAGGCAGCAGTGAGGCTCATCTGCAAGAACACAGCGAGCCAAGTAAACAAGAAGGCATGCTTTGTAGGTTACAATGCACTGTCATTTAGAAAATTATCCTGTCTTGGCTTGTGCAGCTTGAGAACAGTTTTAAGAAACACTTAAGAAAAAATAAAAGACTCCTGGAATAAGTGTCTATACTTGGCATTTACTTGTATAAATACAGACAAAATTTTGCCATATTAGTGAGACCTGTGCTTGTAGATGTCAGAAAGCAATGCTGTTATTTACAGAGTGAAACATGAAAAGCACTATTCTGTTTTTCTGTACAAGTGGGTGATAGCCCTGAGAGCTGATGAGAACCCCTGATACTGTAATCCTGCTCCTGCTGTGTTGTGCGACCCTCGGAGCGCAGCGTGCACCTGCAGTGCCTGGTATCACTCGGGGAGAGAGCAAGGGAAGGGGGGACATCGGTTTGTCACTGCTGTTGTGTATGCTTGTGGCATCAGAGAATCTGGCCTCTGTTTAACTGAGTTTACTACATGTGTTTTAATGCCTCGGCAAACTGAGGCCTGATGCCCGCTTCCCAAGGATACTTCTCCTCACCTTGTATTTCCTCACCTCCGATCCATATTTGTAAAAACTGTAGCTGAGAAAATATTTGATACAGCTGAGTAACCCGTTATCCAAGCGCTCCCAGGTAATGCTCTCAAATCCGATGCTGTCGTGGGTGGTGGCAGCTGGTTTTGAACCCAGTAGACAAGCTGATGGCGTTATACGCTGGCATCTCCACTGCCATTAGGCACAATATAACTGTGTGGTTCTTAAAGATCAGTGCAAAATGGTCTCGGGCATAGAGAAATCCTAAATGTGACACTAAGCAAGAAGAACTGAGACAAGAGGACAGTCAAAACTCACAGCGTCTAAAACGCAGTTCCGTGCTTTCCTCTGCTAGGAGGCAAAACTGTGTTTGCCACCCGCTGGGGCTGTTTCTAGGAACAGGAGCCCAGTGAGAACTGGATGACTCGTAGCCCATTCCCAGCCCAGAACACGTGCAATATCGTGATGTGGGAAGATCCTCCTCGTAGTACTGCACTAACAACAATAACTAAAGGATTTGGGCCAGTGGCAATTTCAAGGGATAATGTTTCTGGAGTTGTGTAATAAGGATCCTAGGGGGAGAGGGCCTAAAGCAAAGTGAACTAAGAACTAAGCACTAAGATAGCTGAGAAAGTAGTATTTGTTTCATAAATGTCCTCTCTCCTCCATTTGCTGTCACAAAGATCTAAACAGGATTTTTGTTTTAAAGACTCTTTTCACTCTGTTTATCCCATGCAAATAACAGATTATTTGGCCTACTGACTGAACCAGAAGTCATTTAAATAATTTCTAGCCAACTGGCAAAGATGTTCCAGCTCTCTTTAAAACAGAAAACAAAACAAAGTAGAAGAATGAAAGTTAGTGAAACTGTGTTTTCAAAAAAAACCCAAACCAAAAACAAAACAAAAAAACCCAGTAAGTGCAAATCCTGCTAATACTGCAAGGACTTCCTTCTCTTGGCAAACACCGCAGCCCGATACGCAGCAGAGCTTGGTGCTGCTTGGGCCTCCTACGACATTGTTCCAGCAATCTTTCTGTTAGTCAAATAAGGCTCCTGCCTTGAGGCAGGGTAGAACAGTCATCGCACTCCCAGAGCCCGCTGCACCAGTCTGCAGGATCAGTAGCAGCACAGTGCAGATTTGTGCAGCAGCTCATTCAGGCTGGCACAGTGGTGTAAATTAAACTGAAGCTGAAGAACCCTTTCCTCCCCCCATAATTTCAATAAAGACGTGACAGTTTACGCTGTCTGAAAATCTGTGCTGAAGGAAACTATTAGTTTGATTTTTCTGCTTACTTGATACTGAGCCACATAGAACCAAAAGAGCACAGTGCAGAGTATTTCGTATGCCACTACGCTGCCATTGAAGCTGAGAATTAAAAGCATGGCAGCACAGAAATAGCTCCAGTATTTAACTAGCATTCCCTTAAGCAGAGAACCAGGGATTTCCAAAAGAAGAATATGTGGTTTGTCCTCTTCTGTAATAAGAAGAAAACAAATCTGTTGGGCATGATGCTATCACCGTACTGTCTTGACACCTTTTTTGTAATTATCCCTGCCTATGGCTGCAAACGCCTCTCTTAGTAGGTAACTTATCTTGCCTTAAACATTGTCACCTAGCAACAGGGGCCACAAACGCAGAGGAGACTGGCAGTCCCATAAAGCAGTCGCTGCTCCTGAATACATGTAACATGCTCTCTTCTACTATACGTGGCAGGCCTCCACCCACCTGTCCAAAATCTGTTTACTTGGAACAGCAACCAGAGCGAGCTGAGCAATTGGTAGAAATAAAAGGTACGTTCTTGGCAGCAGAAACTTCTGCTTCAAGAGCCCTGTATGGTCCTTATGATACTGTGTTGCTCCCAGAACGGCTGGAAGGTCTCTGCTGTGGGCGTGAACGCACCACCCATCCCTGTCCCGCGTGTTGTTATGAAGCTTGCGATATCCGAGAAGCCTGTTCTCATTCCGACACTGAAGCAAACGCATGACTGAGATGTTCGCAAAAGCACGTGTGCAACTGCACGGACAAGCCAGGTAGCTGTCTACGCAAATGAAGTGTTCGTGTTTGCACAGCTGATATTTAGTAAAACTATCCTTAGAGTATTTTGGTAACAGGTTCCAGCTTTAGCTTAGCAAGGCTAAACGCTTAGCTCTATTGCTAAAGAGAAGGTCAGAGAACCACGCTAGGATGAACTTGTGTTTTTTCCTTGCTGGCCTCATTCAGTATTGCTTCTTGGAGAGATTCTTGTTTATCCTTCATATGTTTTTTTCAGTCACATGTTGCCTTAGCAACAGCCAGAGTGTGAATGCATAGAGGATCTGCAATTAAAGCACATTAGCACCTTATTTTTTCAACAGAACTCGTAGAGGTACACAAGCAACACCTTTCCTTGTTTGGCAATTGACAGACATCTAGAGCCTTACAAACTATCTAAACAAGTCCAAAAAGTAGCATACTTTAGAGGGGATGTCTGTCCTGATGGCTGTATCTTATATATGTGTCAATTAGGGAGTTGGGGCTGCAAAGACTTTGGAGGCAAGAGTTGCTTTGTGTTGGTATTGCACAGAACATTGCGGGGTCTGAGCATTATCAGAAAATGGGGGGCGAAGTCTAACTGCTGTACTTTTCTTCAGTAACAACAAATGACTGTTTTCCCTGACAGTTAATTAAGTTAGCAAAGGAAGAAGAGAGTTTAACTTGGCTATAGAGCACAATCCCCTCTGAACTCCACGTCCTGCATTGAAGCGTCTTTGACAAATCAGATGACAAGTGTTTCCAACACCATAGCGTTCTTCCGTGCAGACTCCAGGACTGGCCATTCACCACTCTGGACTCTCTTACAAAGCCAAATTCTTGTGCTACAATAAACTAGTAAGCCTGGAACAAGCTCCCAGGCTTTAACAACAAGAATTGGACTTTGCACATCGCCTGCCCTCAGAAGTTGAAAACATACGCACCAAACTGTGCATTTATTTCATGAATGCCTTTGCCAAATAATTTTGGTTTGTCCCTCGTATCATTCCTAACATGGCGCTGCGTGTCAAGGGTTGAGGGAGAGTACAAAACAGCACCAAAATAAAAACACAGTTTTATTTTTCTCTCAAAGGCTGGCTCACCTAACTAGGGAATGAGAAAATGCGGAATTCCTACCTTCATGCCAAGAGGCATGCTTGGCAGTCAGTATGGTTTTAAGCCAAACATGATGAGAACTGATTGTGGGATTGTAGGGAATAATTCCTCTGGGGAGATATTTAGCCCTGCAAAGAAACTCAGGACAAGCAGGATGTTCCCATAAGCAGGAAGGAATGGGGAACTACGCAAGGCATAATGCCTCTGGTCACAAGCCATCCAAATGATGCAGCACCGAATCAGCAGAACAGAAGTCAAACAGCTGTAATGTGCGATGCGCCAAGCTTGCAAGGCAACAGAAACACGCAAAGGAAGAAATGCTGCCATTTAAATTTCAATAGGCCTCAAAGTTAGACATATCAGAAAAGCTATGTGCTGTTATCCCTTTCAATTCCCTTGTGCAAAGCAAAATCAAGGATTAATCGGCTCCAAAGTAAAAATGTTGTGTGTCTGCACCAAACAAATGGGCAAACTAAAAGCCTGATTTGGCGTGTCTATAAGGAATGAGGTAGGACAGATCATCCTTCAGGGAACCAGAGGCCAGCACCCTTTTAAACCTTTCTTGGCCCTTCTGGTCATGGTCTCTAGCACACTTACAAGGCTTATGTACGCAGTCCCTGTGACTTTCATTTTCTCTTCCAAATGCCATTATTGTCCCATTTCAGTAGGAAGCAGGTGTGACACCGGAAGGTACGTTAAAATTACCTGTGAATGTTATACAAACTATACCAAGTTAGTGTGTTGCAAAGTCAGGTTAAATAGATTTAACTGACCAGATAAGCATGTATGCTCTTCATCATCATAAAGTTCTTGCAAATGACAGCCAAGTGGAGTTTTGGTTTTAGAGCTCATCTGGCACTGGAACTTCTTCTTTCAATCGTATATTGCCCAGCGATAGTCAAAACGTCAATGGATATAGCACCTGCCATGAAACCAGATGTGTTTCCCTTCCCTCTTGGCCCTCTCCCCCCCCAAAAAACCCCAACCTTAAGAAAGAATCATTTTTGTTTGCTTATGTTGGTAATACTGATGGAACCAAATCCCTCTTACAACATTTATATGGCTGACCAGTACTGATCCATGAATGGCAGGCAAGCTGCCTTCATGATTTTGTGTTCCCCAAGGCGGTGAATTTACAACACAACCGCCTCTATTTTTAAGATGGGATTAGGTGGCAACTGTGCTTTGGTCTGCGTCACACTTAGTCATGTAATTATCGCTCTTAGAGCATTGTCCCTGATAAAGAAGGGCTATGTACTTTGCCAATGTTGGCAGGAGCTGTGCAGGAAATGCTGTGTACACACGGTAAAAAGGGAGCATCCTGCCAGCTTCCACTTGCAAAATGAGCTCCCTAAAAATGAAACGCAAGAATATTGTAGGTGCAACCGCATCTTCCCACAGAGGTTTCTAGTGCACTGGTACAGGAAGCTGGAACTGCTTTCTAATGACTCACTGTTCCTGCATGTTGGCATGGCTATCAAGGTGTTAGTTTTCTGAATATTGCTTTTGTTTGTTAAGAAACTCAGATGGGTGGAGGGAAAAAGCAGGAAAGGAAAAACAATAGCTCTCAATTTCTCTGACCACATTTGTGTCAATGAAAGGTAATGCTAGTCCACCTTATTCTCTTCATTCTTGGTCAGCCATAGCACATTATCCTACCCCAAACTTCCACTCTTAGCCGGTCACATTAGGACTTCTTGCCTGCACTTGTGCGTTAAATACCGCACCAGGATATCATATTCCTGTAACACAGCTACACACCATCCAGTACCAATGTTACTAGCTGAGAGTAACGGTACAGTTTCACCAACACCCCTAAAAATTTTTTTCTGTTAGCAGTCCCATAAAAAGCAGGAGGCAACCATCAGTGTGAAGAGTAATGTGAAAACCAAGCTATTGCTAAACAAGGCTCAAAATGTCTTTGATGCACTTTCTCAGTAGGTCAAATGTGATCCAGTCTGGATGCGGTGACATGCAGAACAGAAAGTCTCCAGAAAGGTCAAGGTACATCGGAGTCTCTAAACTGATTGAATATTCCCAGCTGGTGTAGGAGAACCTCTTGCTGGAGATCACTTAGGCTACACAATGAACTAGACAAAGCAAAACTTCTCTTTAGAACTGTTTCTTTACCTCCTATATATGCTGCAAACAAACTTTATCCTAATTGCATTTTTGCTATGTGTTGGAGTTTTAATTCAGGTAGTGGAATACTACGTGTACCTCTTCATTGTTTTACTCTTCCTCCTCTTGTTCCTGGTCTTCAGAATGAGACGTTATTTTGGGAACTTAGGGCTTTGTCAGGTTTTTTTGCAAATTCTTGTAACTGTGATACTACTAAGAAATGTTCCAAAATCAGTAATCTGTAGGCAGAAGGTACTACCAGCATTGACTCTGTTGAGCCTGCTGAGCAGAAAGCAGTGCTTAAAAATGTACAGCTTCATAATTTTCCATGTATACTTTTGAATAATTAACTTGAAATCTCTCTTACTTCTACCACCCAGAAATGTAACTGCAGTAACACAGAAAAAAGCACCAGTGCGCTTTAAAACAAAGCAAATTGCATCACAGTAATGCAATAAAATTGCTCCAGTAAAACATTCATTCTCTCTTCCAAGAAAAGATTCAATCAGTCCTTTTGGAAGGATTATTATAATTCTTTGAGAGAAAAGATCAGATAACCTAATAGACAGTGCAATTTAATACCTTTTTTGAAAAAAAAATTTATAGCCAATGCTGAATATAGTTTGATGTATTTAATAGGCCACTTCTTTGTACTGCATCTCAGAAGTAGAGCCATGCTTTGGTATCCCACCTTACAATTCCAACATCACAAAACTGATTTTTCCAACTGCAGTCTAGTAGATAAGAACAAAAAGATACGTTTATGAACTGATATGCCCCTATTTTCAGATGCCCAAACACATGCTTAGCATATGTGTATATCTCCCATTTCTGTCTTCATGTTTTTGTAAAGGGAGCCTGAATAACGATACATCCTGCTCTCCCACACCCCGATTACTTTGCCATTTGCTTTGATCGGGACAGTGTAGGAGTCCTTTTATGTCACAATAAAAAGAGAATGACAGAAGTAGAATCTGATTTTGGTTCAAGGAGTTTCAAGAAACTTCTGAAGAACACACTGATGTTATCTGCCGTCAGAATGACGCTTTTGTGTCTCTACCAGCAGTTCTGGGATTTCAGTGGAACTGCCGTCTGTGTTTAAATGCCTTGTGAATCAAATCATTACAGAAACAGCTTCAGTAGCGATTGGAGATATCATTGAACTGTGACATCTGGGCACTGTACAGGTAAAAATGCCATCCGATGAAAAAGGGGGATCAGTATCCAAAGTCCTTTAACTTGGGGGTGGTTGCAACAAGGCTGTCAGTGACAGCACTTTGCTCCACTAAATGAGTTTCTGAGGCTTTTACTATCAAGTAACCAATTGCCATGAAAAACGCCCTTACCGTTAGGCAGCAGGCAGTGGTAAGCTATCTGAAATCCCACTTGGATCATAAGGAAAGAGAAACTGCTGAAACTGATTGCTCTGAGTAAGGTGTGGGTGCCTCCTGAAACAGCAGAGACTGGTTTTGTTGTGCCAACAGAAAAATGTATATTATATAAAGCAAAACACATGATGAAGCAAGTACCTTGCTCCGAGGATTTAATAGGCTACGTCACCTACATACGCTACCCCAGGGCAACCACAAGCATGTTCCCTTCTGAAGCACAGTTCAGATAAAACCACACCAGAAGATCCTGGCATACGTTGTGGAGAAGAAACTCTCCTGTTTGTCAGCACTGCAGAGGCAGCGAGTGAGAAAAATGCCCAAGATAACGAAATAACGATGATGCAGCCAGAGCTGGGCTCTTTAGACACCGTATCAACAAGGTCTGTAAGAACACAGGAGATAATGTATTTGTATAGGTCCAGTGCACAATGCTTAACTGAGTGGATTAGTAACTAATGTGTAATCATGCAGTATTGCTCATCAAGAATTTGACAGAGGTTTTCTGCCTTTCACTGTGCCAGCTGTAGGTCTTGGAAACCGTGGGAAAATCAGTGGGAAGATGAGATAGGCAACAAAGTCCATTGTATAGGGTGATATAGCTCTGAAATAAGCTGTGACTTTAATTGAGAGGGATGATGGAATTAAAAGAAATCATCTATTCAGCAATACTGTTGGTACTGGGAATGAGGCATTTTATTTCAAAGCCATCTCTCCCCTCCCTCTTTCCATAAACCGTACCACGCCTTTGTGAGACAGCCTTGAACATGAACTTGACTTCTCTATTACTTAGTTTTGAATGTAACTTCAACATTTTATCTCTTTATGAAAATTATTCTGTATTTCATTTTCTTCCTCTTGTCATAATCAGAATGTCCTAGACCCTTTCCCTGGAGTGCTTGCAGTTTGAGGACAACACCAAGGGAAAGGGAAAGGGAAAGGGAAAGGGAAAGGGAAAGGGAAAGGGAAAGGGAAAGGGAAAGGGAAAGGGAAAGGG
>JAVKLA010000010.1:26820765-26876916 GCA_034782735.1 Sagittarius serpentarius
CCCCCCCCAGAAGGAATAAGGGCAGAGCCAGGGATGTGTCCTTGCTTGGGGCTGAAGGCTCAATGGCAAAAGCTGCAATAGGTACTCATGGTTTGTTACTTGTGCTCCCAACTTTTTAGGCTGATGTGCTCCTGCAGGAGCATATCGCTGATGTGGACAGCAAAGGACAATACAGGTGGCCACTCTTTCTTTGAGTGTAACAGAATTTAAATGAAAACTGTACCGATGCCTCAGGTCTGGTCAGTCCTCAAGGCTAAAGTATTTTTAACATACAGCTGCATTATCTCATACACTTTCAAGGGCTGCAAAATTGCACTGCAAATCTAGAGTGTTACCTCGTATCGTGTGCTTGGCTGTACAGAATACAGGGAGTGCACAAAGTCACAGGTGTCTATGCCTGCATGTGTTTTAATGTTGTAGTATGTATATAACATACATTACAGATGTAAGCTTTAGTCCGTTAGAGCATTACTCAGTTGTGCTAAAAAGCACTAATCTGATACTTATGTTCCCATGTTGCAGTTCCTTTTTTGTAAGGAGAAGTTCCTCACTTTATCAGAGTGTTCAGGGATGTGTAGTGCATGGGTATAGTTACTCAGTGGATATCTGTATGACCTGTTAATTGATTTTAGGTCTTTTTCATTTTTTCAGTCCTTCTTCATCACCACAGATGTGTAAGGTAAATTCCTGAAACCTCTCTTAGTTTCAGTAGAGCAAAGATCTTATCTGCTCTATTTTTGAAGCAATACTCTGACTTTGTACTTGCAGTAGAGTAGTTCTGCTTTGTGCATTTTCCTTTCACAAAAACAATCAGGTGTAATCTCATTGGATTTTGTTTAGTGTACTGTACAAGTCACAACTTCAAGATTACAACTGTTATGTTGGCAACGTAGAGCGAGTTCAGGGTTACTACTGGCTATTGGAGGGTGACTTTTCAGTGCATGGGGTTGTTTTTTGTTTGAGAACAATCCTGGCTCTAAAACTGAAAATGTGTGCTTATGGGGGAAAGGATTTTAAACTTTGCCATAAAACAATTCCATTCTGCGTGTGCTTTCTCACTGGTGACAGTAACATGGGTCTTCCTCTATCTTTTTTTTAAGACTTTAAAATATAGTTCAGCTTCAGTTGCGTGTTTTATCTTGCAACAAGTATATGGAAACAAGAATTGTAGTCCTGTCTGAGGGGTTTTAAAGCTTTTGATAAGTTAGCGTTTTCCAACAACCCCCCACCTCTGTTGCACAGCTCTCCTGGTGTATGTGTTGCTTTACCATGACCTTCCTCCTCTTCTGTGATCTGGTTTGCTGTAGGAGAGTAAACTTGGGCTGGTCTCCTCTTGGTGCTTTGCCAGTCTTTGTGTACTTAGTTTTTTGCTCTCTCAGGCTGAACTTATACTCATGTAAAAAAGTACTTGTAGCTTATTCCCATATTGAAAAGGAAATGTGGATATCAATATACGAATAGGGATATATGCATTTGTCATCTTAGGTATTTATATTAAACTACAATATATTAAATAATGGCCATTCCAGATCTTACCTACATCAGTGCTTAAGTAAAAATGTTTCTAACAGAAATATTTATATTGGTACAAATATGAATATAGGGCATGCAAATTTGAAGTTTTTATAGGGGGAATATATTATACAGGAAGAAAAACATACTTTAAAAAGCTAGGAAATATCAGCGTGAAGACTAACCACAGTCACCCTCTCTGTGGGTATTCTGCATGGTAAGCCCCTCCATACCATATAATTAAAGACTGTCTTGTATGGTTTACATTGTATTTTTTTTCCACAGGGCTGGTACTTCATTCAGGGCACAAGATGGATGTTGTGCAGTGAATGAGCAGCTATTCAATATTCTTATCCTCCTCATACAATGTGTCACCCTGTGCCCTATTTATGACACACCATCCATACCCTGTACTGAATAAAGAACTGTTGAACTCCTCATGGGCTTTTCTGTAGTACTGATCACTGCAGGGACCGAATACTTCATAAATGTCAGTGTGTGGCACTGCTGTGAAATGAGGTGGTATCATTCTCCTTTCGTAGATGCTGAAGAGGGAAGTGCCACCAGCGGCTAAAGCTAAAATTGTCTGAAGCTACCACTGACTTTAAATGCCCAGTCTTTGCCTAACGCTAATTTTTTCCGTAGTACTCAACTTTTTTTTAGTAACACCTCATGTGTTTAGAGGGTGGACCTCATGGTTGTGAACACTCAGCACTCTTGCAGCACGAGCTTTAGATGCTCTGAAGTGCAACCCAGGGAGCGAGAAGCACAGATGGGTGCCTGCTATGGAAGCTGTGTGCTGCTTGGTCGGCCACAGCAGCTCTGCAGCAGAATAAAGCTGGTCTGGTTCTCCAGGGCAGCATTTAATGGCAAATCCCACAAGATATCCTTTCTCTTGTTGTGATTCCCTTTCTTGCTTGCTTACAGTGAGGTGGTTATCCTGACAGTCCTTCTCTCGGGGATCAGGTGGCTGGGGAGGGGAAGATACCCAGTTATAAAGACAGGCATGTGTTCAAGCACTTGACACAATTCCATCTCACAGGAGCTTGTCCCTGTTGACAATAGTTGCATTCACTTACAACCAGTTTGGTTTTTGTGCCCCATGTATTGTGAGCTAGAAGAGGGGGCATACACCCTGCAAAAAAAGCATATGATCCGTATTAGAAGATTGTGTAAAAGACGTACAGAACAGAATAGATGAAAATGTAGAGGGAACCTTTATCCTGGTGCTTCCTAATTTTTGAGAACAAGATTTTTTGGCACTAAACATCTTATACCAAGTTGATATTTCGTTTCCCCTTTAAGAAATACAGGAACAGGAAAACCAAAAAATCCCGGGTTCTATCCTAGGTGATGTGTGTATCTTGTAACAGGGCTGCTCTGCTGAACAACCTGTGCACTGGGCTAGCAGCGTGCAGGGCAGCAGTACGTGGTTGTTCTCCAAACGGGCTGTCATTAGTGGTGAAGGAATTACAATATTTTCCAATAGGCTTCTCAGTAATTACCAGATACTACAAGAACACTTGAACATGGGAATCTCTGTGGTTTCCATTTGCCCAGTACTTTCCAGCACAGACGTGACGATCCTGCTGCGGACACCAGGAGGTGGTATGCTAATTACGGGTCTTCCTTTACTATGAAGAGCCTCTGCAAGAGAGTCCTACTGGGTTCCCACTGCAGTATACAAAATGTTCTCTATGGCATAGAGTGCTGCCTGTTCAGTTGGTAAACAGAGATCTGGGTCTGCAGCATGCTTACCCTCAACAAAAACACCTGGAAGGCTTTGCAGACTTTAACAAGGCTTTACCCAGTATGCAAGCAATGCTGGCTTCAGGACCTGTGATGTCATTTGGTGAACATTCACTGAACCTCAGAACAATGTAGTGTCTTCAGCACTGGCACCCCTATGCTTTAGATCACTTATGTAGTTTCTCTCCTGCTCCTGTTTGAAAATTTCATAGAAAGGAGACAGGAAAGCTACTCATCATTCCCTGCTTTTTTCTTTGTGTTGGGTGGTGGGTTCCCCCCCCCAAAAAAAAGCTCCTGAACATGACTTTTTCCTTGTACCACCTCCACACAAACAAAAAAATCATTAGCCTCAGGCAGACGCATGGCATGGAGAGCTTCAGCCAGTATATTTGAAGTTTGGCAAAGTTTGAGTTGCTTCAGACAGGGCCTGGCAATGGAAGGTGTAAGGAAACTTACAGCAGCACTGCTATAGAAGTGTTATGATGTTATGTAGAAGGGCTGCTAATGGATGGCGTGCAGTATGATGCTAGGATGATGTTCTCTGTATAGAAATCCAAACTGCAAAATAATTACTTTCACAGTTACAGCTAATGCTGAAGGGATGCTCTGTGCATGTATAAGCATGTATTTTTGTGGGGAGTGAGGAGTCTAGGGGATCCTCTGATCCCTAGGACCAACCACAGCGGTGCAGACACGCAGCAGCATAAATGCACGTCACCTCTCCCCTTCCCCAGCATATGTGCAATCTCTGTGTTAGTGATAATGTGTATTTTTACTCATTAAATGCTTGGTGGGATAAAGATCACTATCTATCACTCTAGAGAGGCTGCATTCATGTGTAGCCATGTGCCTAATTTCAGAGTTATCAGAGGCCTTTTTTTCAAAGATAAACTCCACCCTAACAGTGCTTTCTTTTTGACTATATTTTTTTAGCTCTTTGTTCCATCTCTGTTATTCTGAAGGAAGATAGCAGCTTTTCCTTTCCACCTGCAGAAAGGATGGCTGTGACACCTACTGGCATCTCGAGTAGTGAGTGAAACCACCGTGTTTCTTGCCTGAAAGAAGTTAAGACTCACCTAGCACACAAGTTGACTGAAGTCAGACCTTTGTTATTAGGGCAGCTGAGTCCTATGAAGTTTTTCTTTGGGAATGGGAAGAGATGGGGGAAGAGGGTTTTCAGGTGTGAACGGGTGGCCTGACTTTAAAGGGAAATGCAAACTTGTGAAAATCTCTATTTATAGCCTCTATTTGTAGTTACAAAGAGGTTACTGGCTGAGCATGATATCAATTAAATGGTGGTGCTTAGGTCTCACCTGTGCTGTTATATTTTTAACTAGTGGCCGGCATGGTAGGCTCAAACTGCTGCTGGTTTAGGTGCAACAGGGCTGGCAGAAGCTTGTCATCCTCTTGCTCGATCAGCACCATCTGTTTCCAGAGAAGACAAAATGTCTTGATTGCTTCTGTGCAACTGCTGTCTCCTTTCTGTGCTGGGACATCTTAAATTGAACTGTCTCCCCTGCAAGCCTTTCTCTAGACCTGGCAGTGTCATGGTTGGGAATAGCTGATGGAAAGGACCAGCAATGAAGAAATAAGAGAGGAGGAGTGAACCCAACTGGGTGCTTCTTAAAAGAAAAAATACTTTGGAAATAAATAAAAGAAAATAAAGGAAGAGAGAGAAGACCCAAAGCACCATAATGTTATTTATAGTTCAAACTTTACTGCTGTAATAAAGTACAAGCAAACTCCTTCTGTCTGATTCATGAGGCGCTTGTGAAGTTTTTGGAGCTGCCTACAAAAATGTCATTCAAATTCTTTCCAGTTTCTCAACACTTATCTCCAATGTATGTGTTGGAGCTGTGTTTGTGTTATCGTACGCTGCCTTCAAGAGGCACGTGGGGCAGTTCAGACAGGACTGGCAGGTGCCTGAAGGTAGAATATCTGGACTAGAGAAATCTTGTTTTCTTCTCTTGTGTTGGGTGAAACCCCTGCAGTCAGGGTTGGGGAAGTAGCCTCCAGCTATGACCACTCTGGTTTTCATACTTGATGTCTACCCATTTTTCTGCTATTAGAGGAATCTAATAAGTCCCTATTAACCTTTTATCTTTGTATGGCTTCCTTGGGAAGGAGGGATGAGAAATTTCTCTTTTGAGTTTGTAGAACGCTATCCCACCTTGACTCCAAATATACACTACACCATCATGGTCAGGCATGTCATTATTCCTGCAAAATTTTCCATGCAAAACTAGAAGGGCTTGTATGTGTGTTAGTCTGCCAGTAACACTGCTGAAACTGCGTGACTGATGTTTTCATTTTTAACACTTTCAAGTGTTATTACTGAAAGCATTTGTACTAGCTGGTGGTTTGTTCATGTTCTCCTTCTTTGGCATCTCCTGTAACCTCAAGAGACTTTTCCAGAAATCAATGAATATTTTTGCCCTGTGCAGGTGAAGGGCTCAGGCCCTTTGAGTGTTTGTCATAAATAACTGACTGCTTCTTCAACATATTGTTCGGCAGGGTTGGGCCTTATACTAGGAGAGAGAGATCCTGGCTACAGCATTTCAAGCTAAAGGGTGAGCTTCGTGCTATTTCCATGAGCTAATCCCCATTGCTCGATTCCTAGGTGAGCTTCTTACATGGAAATGTGGGCCACCTTTGCATAAAATTTTGGTGCCTTTCCAGTGTTGTCTGCCCTTGAACAACCTCATGCAGACAATACCTTGGCTTCTGGAGCTCCACTTGTGCGCAGGCATCTACCTGAAAAGTGTGTTAGCCAGCAATCCTAGCTTGAGCAAAACCTGTAGTGTCAGAAAAAAGGGATTAATAGTCATCCCAACAGAAATGTGTGTAGTTTATGACCCTTTTGTGTGCTATGGATACCGTCATGTCTCCACAAGGTGCTTACGTTCATTGAGGAAAAACCTTGAAGAGCGCAATTAGTTCTACTTAGATGCAGTTCTTTCCTGGCCCCCTTAAATTTGGGAGTGTACTTATTCACAAATATGCATGATTTCATTGAATTTCCTTCTAATTGCTATAATTTAAAAAAGGCAAGGAAAACGCTTGGCAGTTCCCTGAAGTGAGTTCAACTCAGATACTTGTCATAAGAAAGCCTCGTTACCAGGCATATAAATCCATGATGTTTCAGATGTTCAGACCTGAAGCATGTGTCTCAAGAAGGGAATTTGAACTCTATGACTTATTCTCTTTGTTGCCCTGGTCAACGAAGCATTTGAGAAACAAGCCACTGTATGCTTTATAAATAGCTCACTGAAGTTTTCTTTACTTCCTCTAACTTGTTCCCCCTGCAAAGAAAATCCACTGTATCTGTGTCTGAGCAGCATTTTATAAGACTTGCATGTCACTAAAAGGAAAAAAATGTTGATGAATGTTCTCTACATTGAGGAATGTGGGGTGGCTAGGGAGGCAGAGGATGTTAAACAGATGTCAGAAGGTAGCTGCTATTTATTTTGCCCAGTGAAGGAACTGGATGCTGAGGAGGATGGGTCAGTTCCTAACAGGGAATAAGATGCAGATTTACAATCTATAGTCTTGCTTTGTTGAGCCACTTCTCCTGTCTCTGCTGTAGTGTGTTGGAAGAGGAGGAGGAGTGCTGAAATTCCTAGGAAAACCCAGTTAAATTCTGATTCCAAATTAGAGAAAGAGTTGGTGGGGTTTCTTCCAACTGAAGGACTGTTCCTTTGCCTTTTTCCCATCCTAAGCACCATTAAATCTTCTTGCAAGGAGAGATTTGCATATAGAAATCATAGACGACACACCAACCAAACCCACCTCGTGCCTCCCATCCCCTGGTACGTGTCCATCCCACAAGGCTGAGCTTGGCAGTAGGCTGTCAGTGTATTCAGCACTTTTTTCAGAAACCCAATCCACACGCTTCTACCTCAGCGCAGCTTCACACAGGTTTGTTTGTGCATAACAATGCTGCTGCGACTTCATGACTTTGACCTCAAGGAAGTATATCGGGTTCAGTGGAAAAACAAATGAACAGAGGGCCCTACCCCTCACCCATCCCATGTGTGTGCCCTGCATAGGGATGGCATTTATCACAGCACCAGTGGGAAGGTGCTGTGGGAGCTGCTCATGAACATGTCCCCTGCAGCTTCCCCTGTGAACCGAAGGTCGTTTATGTGTAAGGTGCAATTCTGCCAGTGTGACTGGAAAAGTGCTTTTATGTGGATTTTCGTGGAAGAGGCTTACTTTTCAAAGCACAATTTCAGACATGATCAGAGAGCTTTCTGAGCTCTCGCTGGATCCTCCTGCCCTGGGCTGTGATCCCACCCCTGCATCCCTAGCAGTTCTCACATCTGTGCCTACCACAGGCTTCCTCTGCATTAAGTTATAGGAACACTAACCCAGAATAAGTTGCTTTTAAAATCCAATGCTTGCATTTTGGGAGCATTCATTTGATTTTGAAGTTTGGTGGTATCTTGACCAAGGGCTGTTACTGACCACTGAAGAGCAGGTTGCATTGCAGAGGAGCTTGTAAGGCGTGTGCTGCTCCCTTGGGCCATTCCACACTGTCTATGGGGTAGTCGGGGCAGCCAGAAACATGAGCCTGAACTATAAATCGTTCTTGTCGTGTTGCAGAGATGTTAGATTTCCCTGATATACTGAAACAATTCGGATCATGGTCTTGCTGCTGGTGAATGTGTGTTGTGTGCAGGAACCAAAGGCTGGTGAAAGGCATTCTCCAGGCTCCAGCTCTACGGTTTGTAAGAAAGTTGTAAAGCTTTTCATGATGGACTGGTTGGCACACGTTTGCAGAGAGCCCAGCTCTGTTTTCTCATCGTTGCAAATCAAAATAACCTCAGAACGACACTTTTACTGTTTCTCTAAGTGTCCTTTCTCTTTTTGTCAAGGCGAAAATAGCGGAGCACCCCAGGGATTAGGCTGTCTTTTTTACCCCTGTTGAGACTGAAGGGGCTCCATCTTCACCTCCATCTTCCCTTGGATGATGAAAGGAGTTGTGAGGCAGTGCAACAACTAGGCTCGTGCCTGTCAGTTGAGTAAGCGAGGAGTAGCTACTGGTTTAATTTCAGTGTATGGGTGAGTGCCCTGACTGATGCCTGTGCTACATCTTCTCGCTTGGGCGGCATTCAGAGAGCGCAGTTGCCGTCTCTGAGGAAGACACGCTTCGTGTTACTCTGAGCTGCTCATATTGCCTTGCACTGTAGGAGACAAGTTTCAGGCATTAAAGCAAGGTGACTGCTTTAGTCCTTTCTGACTCCTTAATTTTGCTTATGGCAGTTTGACTGGGACACCAACAACTGTGCAGTCCCGTCGCTTACTTTCTCAGAGTTCATGAGCTCTGCTGGCTTCTTGGCGGAGATGGCAAACTGGTTTGAGTCCACGTAGCCTGGAGCACAGACAGCCGTAGTGGAAACCAGCAGCTGTCTCACTTCTCTGTTCCCGAGCTGTTACAGAGCACGACTGCCCAGTGGTGGTGCCCAGAGAGCGGCTCCGGTCCCCGGGGTGTGCAGGGCACAAAGCTCGGGCTGCGCCTGATCAGCAGCTCCGATGGGGAGATGCTGCTGCAGAAATGAGGGGGGAAAAAAAAGCATTTTACAGGGTCTGTCCTTCTCTTTCTCGGTGACACCCTCATCACGCGTTATACCGCAACCTCTTCCTCTTCCCTTCCCCACCCCCTACCAAACAAAATTTTTAGTTTGTGGGCTGTATTTGTTTGGTTTTGCATTTTTCGTGGTTGTGTTTTATGCTGAAAATCTCAAGATCGCTGGTTAGCTGGGAGGTTTTCTGGGGCACTGGGGGATTTGTGGGACTGGGACTTTACAAGGAGAGGAAACGGAGACACTGAGGAGAAGACATGCTATTGTTACCTCAAAAATCTGCCTTCAGATTTTGTTTTTTATAAATACCAGTGAAAACTGTCTGCTTGGAAGAAACATACTGCATAAAACACACTCTTGATGCTTTCCTTGCCTTATCTCCACACAGGAAATTCACAATTTGATAGACCTGATTTTTCTCTGTTGATTAAAAACATATAACAAATACCTTTTAGACTGTAAAAGCTCCTCTAAGCCTGATTCCTTAACACTGCTTGTGCTCTCATTTCTCTCAGCTTCTGTGAAGTTTAATTTCTTGTCTGCAGCATTTTGTGGTTTTAGGTGGTGAGCGATGCAGGACTTGATTTGCAGACATTTCAGAAGAATATGTTTTTGTTTTTAAAAACACTTCAAACATTCATAAGGAAAACACTCCTCGTTACCTGTTTTTCCCCAAAACAAAAATTGAGATAAAATTTGAGTGGGTAGTCCTTAAACATGCATATCTAAAAGTGCCATGCGCACTGCTGGTGGGAAGTCAGAAGCAACTTGCAAAGGCCTGTTTGATTAGCAAATAGATGAAATGGGTGACATTTCATTCTTGACCCTTGGATCAAACCAGGAGTTTCAGTCTTGCAAATTCCACAGCAGTCCTGGTGATTTCAATGGGATCATTCACATGAGCGAGGGCAGTGTCAGCCGTCCCCTCTGGGAGCCAGAGGGAACACTGAGTCACCTGTGTGCTGCCGTCCCGTTGGCAAGGGGACAGCTCTCCATCCCCTGGACAAACTAACAGTGACACACCATGAAATAGTGCATAATCCACTTCAGTACAGAACCAGCCAGTTTAGCCTGATTATCACTATCAGGCCCAAATTGGAGTTTCACTGTATAAAGGAGTTTAAGAAAATGTTACTTGAAACTTTTTCTGCCATCGAATAATTCTGTTAGGTTTGAGAATCTGTTGCTCCTAATAGAGGTCTAAGCAAAAACTAAATACTGCAAAGATATTTACCATTTAGGCTTATTTTGGGAGGGGGATGAGGAAAGGCCTGATAAGTTATGTACTTGACCACACGTAGTTAAAAATATTATTTGGAATATAAACTTCCTTGTCTGAAGACCAGCTTTATGCATGAAGTCAAAAAGCACAAAAAGCAGTTCTCCTCGTGGCCTCCATAAGTATACCTTAATGCTGCTGAATCCTGGAAATTATGCAGGGCATGCTTTTTAAATGTTGATTTTGACTTCTTGCCTGGGACCAAGTGTAAAGTCTTTCCAAGGAAATACTTAGAAGACTTGCAATGAAACCCAAAAGCTGCTGCCAAACCATAGTTTTTAGAAAGGGAGTAAGGGGCAATCCAGACTGTTAAAAACTTCCAGTTGTTTGTAATTAAATCCACTTCTTCTGTGCACAATAAACATATACTTAGAAAAAGATCATTTTACATAATACTTACGTGGTTTACTGCTGTTCTTCAGCTGCTAAAAATCAAGCAGTAGGTCTGCTATTTTAGTCTGGAAAGGTTACTGGAAGCTGGGAAGCTGGGACTGATGCAGCTGTGCCACCGCAGTGGCATGTATCCACGTATCCAGCGGTGACACGCAAATCAAGCGAGGGAATCCTTTTCTCATCGGGAACCATCTTTCCCGCCTCTAACTAGCTGAAGTGTGTTTTGGATTGACAGGGATGGGAATGAAGAGGAGATAAAAATATCCCATCCGCTTGTTCCTCCTTGCCAGCAGCAGCACCACTCATGGCTTCGGTGGAAGCTATGGGATTGCAGGAACTTCTCATCACGCTGCTTTCTTCTTCGAGGGCTGGCAGGAGACAGGACTGCTAAATCCTCACAGCTCTCCCCACCCTGAGGTTGGTCTGCCACAGTTCATTCGAGATTGTTTCAAGTCCACTGCTGTCGTTCATCTGGAGGATGGGATGTGTGGGGTGGAAACACCAGCAGCTCTTGCTGACAGCTGCTCCTCTTCCCAGCCGGCATTCAGGAGATGCCTCTGGGGCTGAAGCAACTGGGAGGTCTGTCAGAAAGCCCGGCACAGATAACACCTTGCTAGGGAACAAAGAGGCCAAAGCTTGAGTGAGATTTTGTAGCCCCTTATGCAGAGAAGGAATGTCACCAGGTTGGGGAATGTGACAGGTTCACGATGTCTCTGCTTATGTCTTGGAGAAGGGAGTCAGTTCAGGCTCCAGAGCAGTCCGTTTCTTGTCTTTTGTCAGTACTGCAGTCACCTCCAGTTTTGTTGTTACTGTTGCTTCCTGCCAAAGATCAAATTCTGTTTGTGTATATACACGTTTGTTGTGGCCACAAAAGTGCCATCGCAGCTTTCAGTGTGGGCACCTAGATTTTGCCAAGCAAAGTGCCAAAAAGATCTCTCGTGTCCAGTTAATGAAGTTGCTTATAAACCCAGGTCTTCTCCATTTGTTCTTTATATGCTGTTTGCTACGTGCAGGGACTTGTAGCCCTAACCAGGAGCTCGAATGAGAGCAGAAGGCTGCTCCCGCCAACGATGGACAAAAACTTTCAGGCCTGTCCGGTGTGTGTGACTGTCCTGCCTTAGACCTCTTGCAGGTGGAGGGGGCAGCCTGTGAGCTTACCCAGGAGGTAAATTTTATATTTACTCTTGGCAAGGGAGGAAATTTTTTCTAGGATGGCATGAAGAAATTGTCAGTTGTTACTAGGTAGGCTGCAGGAGCCTTTGTTTGCTGTGAAAGAATAGACGCAAGGCATGGAAAGAGCAGAGGGGAGCAGCTGAGAGGTATTATCTGATAAGTGACATAAGAAAAACCATGAAGCCTTGCAGAGCAGATTTGTTAGGATTTGAGATGAAAATCCCTGTTGCTTGCTGAGATTATCCCCCAGCATATGACAGGGAATGTAACAGAGATGTAGAATTAGCTGCTAATGATCTGGACGCCTCTTGAAAACAGATGTTTGTAGTCCTGTATAACTGCATGCTGTTTAATTCGGCTGATATCTGGATTACTCAACAACAGGCTTAGTGTGGTATTTGAATGCTTAGTATCTTCATTTCCCACTGATCTCACCCAGTACACATCACCTCTTTCTTAGGAATACTGCTGGAGTAATTTTATGTGAAATTGGAATTGAGAATTCAGGAAATTACAATCAACGTGGTGACGGCAGCCAGCGTTAGCCAAAAGCCAGAGAGGCAGTGTGGGGAGCTGTGCTCATCCCTTCGGGCAACCCAGTATGTCTCCATTGCACCGTGGGGCGACCCTGCTACTGTTGCTTGAGGATGGGCAGTATTTGTGGTTTCTTTAGAGGATGACTTATTGATAGATTTCTATGGCTAACAGTGCTGCAGTTGAGAAATTTTGCTTACAGGTTTAGATGTGAATGGCCTGGCTTTTGGAGGCAAAGTGTATCGTTAGTGATGCGTGTTTGTTTCTTAGCTGATGCCTGGCTGATCCATGTGCATACGTGACAACATATAGTCACATGTTGCTTTGCCTGTGGAGGAACATTGGAGATTTGAGCAAGCCATATATGAATGGAGGACTTTATCCTTATGCCTACTTTAATACCAGAGTATAACTGAGATTTTTGTGTGCAATGTTAGAAAATTCAACACCATTCCAACAGGAAGAGTTTCTGTCAGTTTTTACCAAGCCTTTGTTAAAGGCCATTTAGTTGGTCCTTATGAAAACCTTTAAGCATCGTCAGCTTGAGCATCCACCCATAAGCCACAAAGGCTGAACTCCATGTCCCCATTCACAGGTTACAGGCTGGATGAATGAAGTGACCAGAGGATTGTCCTGGAGGGAAGAGAGGAGGGAAGCTGTGTCTGCTCTCACCAGCCCTGAGAGCTCCTGCTTCCCCCAGGTTCTCCCCCCTGGGGCTGTCAGCTGGGGTGGTCACCAGCTTGCTCTTCCACGTGTGCTCAGCGTGCCATTAGAAACACGGGGCTTGAGTTATCTGTGGTCTGCAGCTTGTAGTCCTGCGAGAAGGGTGATCTCCCCTGAACCACTGCTGATCTCAGTGGGAGTTGTCCATGACTAGTTGGTCTCGTTTACTCCATCTTGTTGTCCCTGTTGGTTTGCCAGCTGCTCCGTTCCCTAGCACACTTTCCACAGCTGCACTATGTCAGATCTGCTTTCAGAAAAACACATTAGCATTTCTGAACCCTTACCACTGGCAGGATGCTTTCTAAAAACTCATCTCACTTTTAACAAATGCCCTATCAGAACCACCTCTTTTTCTACAGCTGCTTCTCTCTGGGCACTCAGTTCATTTTACACCAGCATCGTTCAAAGCCTGCTCCCTTCCCTCCTGCTGTCATAAGTACAAAACTGGCACCTAGTGAACTTCTTGTCCCTGCTGGGTTTTCAGTTGTCCTTCCTATCATTGTCTTATCTCAGAACTAACTCTGCTAAAGAGGGTAAGTGCCTAATTTCCTTTCTGACACCTTAAACTACACTTCAGGTCCTCTGCATCTCACTCAGCTGTTTCTGAATCACGGAGATTGCTGAATTCATTGGTACCTTTCTTGCTTCCATGAAGTTTTCTTGGTAACTGTGTCTTCTACCACATGTGCCCAGGGCTGATCGAGACTCGACACTGCTGCACAGGCAACCGCCTAATGCAACCCCCACTTTGTTACATGTTTCCCATCAGGTAGTTTTGGTATGCCTTTACTCACCCTGACTTCGAGCTGTTGTTCATAAATACCTGACTCATCTTCTCCGTTGTTTAAGGCACTGAAGTTTCTAACTCAGGGATGTAGTTTCCCCTAGGTTCTCTTTGGGGTCTCTATATTTACTTAAGCCTTACTTAAGCAACCTGCTCTGATAATGCTCTCGCTATGCTTATGTTTCTTTATGTTCCAAATAATGCTTCCTAAGGTCTCTTAATTTACTTACCTCAATTTACGTTATTGGAAGACATCCTCCTGGAGTTGGAAGCCTTTATTGTTCACAGGGGAAAAAAAAGTTTGTTAGCTGTCGGTTCACTTCATCTTTTTCCACCCCTTCCTTCATGTTAAACTTCCGTTTGGACTTAATCTTTTACAGTAAAAGCAAGACCTTAACCTCCACCTTCTTTGTAAGTTAGATTCTTTTGACCTGGTGTTATCTTTGTTACAAAGCTTCACACACTGCAGTACAATAATATTTTTTTGTGCAAAGAACAGCACTGCAGACGCTGTTGCAAATGGGGTCATTTTTTCTCTAAATTATCAACTGTCTTAATTATTTTCTGTGGCTTCCAAACTATGTGGTATTGCTTGAACAAAAATGTACTTCCACTGAGAGATTTTGAGCCCAACTTCTGCTGGGCTTCCAGAAACAATTTTTTAAAAACTTATTTGCACAGTCAAAATAAGTTTGCTAGTGTACTGTGTTTGCATTTTGAAGCTGCATCTTTAGAATTAGATTGAAAATATGAATATTGTCTGGTATGTTTTTCTCACAGAACAGAATTTTCATGCAGGCTTATGTATTGATGTAAGAGTTAAGCTATGGCAAATGTATCTTGAAACAATTGAAATATTTCTTTGCATGGAAAGCGGAAAGCCCAGTCCTCTGCTGCTGGAGATAGTATGCTTGTAAGGCTTCACCTCAGACTGGTTAATTTTCTGTCATTTTAAAATAATCATTTGAGAATGCAGTTTTAATTTGGACAACTTGCTTCCAAGTCCAACAGAGTCATTTATCCATTTGAAACTTCCTTGGAGAGGTGAAGAGGACTCTTATACAAACGAGCCATGCTGTGGACTAGCGAGCGAACTCCTTTGGGGTGGCTACTTTAGCAAGACATGAGTGGACTCTCAGGAGCATTTGCTTGAGTTCTTCTTTGTCACAGACAAACTTGGAAAATGCAGTAAATCATGAAAAATCCACCAGGTCATAATACAAGCCTTAGGATCACAGGCACCTTCTTACAAATTTAAAACCCTGTGGACAAAGAATAAATCAGGAAGCCTCAAAAACTCGGAGTTTCTGAGAATGGCTAGGGAAGTGATCAAGGGACTGGACTTTGACCCCCTGCGATAGCAGGGAAGTTGGTAGGTGAAATAGGAGAGAGGGCCAAATGGAAAAGCTGAGAACAAGAAGTTCTGTTTTTTGGGTTTGGTTTTTTTTTTGCTTTTTAAAAAAACAAACAGACAAAAAAAAACCCACAAAAAAACCCAGCACCTAAGCACTTTTGACAAAGACAAGTTGTATAGTTCTGTATAATCCTAAACCCTAAATTTTTTAACAGCTGCAACAGATCTAACTGGGTAATCATCTTTGGGGAATGAGGAGTTCATCCACGTGACCCTGGAAAATGTTGGAGGACACCTGTCAAGGTTTGTTCAGAACAGAAAGCATTCAGTAACCTGACAGGCATATGGCCTGTGGTTTTTTTCACCATGCTGAACACTAAGGAAAGCTGCCCCTTAAAGAACCTGGAGGATACGGGAACCCCACACAGGGTAAGGATCCAGTTCTCAGTACAGGTGGTTTTGCCTGAGTGAGTGGCAAGAATAATAGTATCAGACTGGCATACTGAAAAACCACAAATGTTGGTGATTGCAGGAAAAGTGAGAACTGGTCTTGTGCCACTGGTAGTCAGTACAGTGCCTAGATGTAGCTACTTTGTGCTTGTGGGTTTTTTTTAATGCCCAGGCTTTAAATAATCTTTATTAATAATAATAAATAAGCTTTATTATTTACAACAATTTTATACAAATGAGTTCTTTTTGTTATATCGAATTGCAGTTTGGTAATCCACATGATGGTGAAACTTTTTGACTGCTAGCAAGCGCTTACTTAGTTATCAGGTTACCAGTTTCTAAATAGTTGGATTTAATTTATTCCAGAGAAATTCTAAGATTTTTGAATGGTTATTCACCTAATATCGTTGGCATGGTCAACAGCTAACTATTAAACTTAAACCTGTGCTGTTTCTAAGTCTTTTAAGGTTGCAGCATCTCTCTAACGCTTTTGAGATGGAGAGTTTGGAGTTCAGTCCCATATTCTTGTAGCTCTGCGTCCATCCAGGCACATCTGTCCTGAGCTGTCAGTACACTCAGGCAGTCCCTTTACTAGGCAGGATTTTTTTAATGCCAAAACCAGGACTTTTCCAACTTTTTACAATTTCATCAAGTGAAAGGCCCTGAACCAACTTCAAGCCTTGCCCCACAGCATCGCAATGTCTGTGCTTTCGAGGATGGGCAGCTATTGCCCAGTTCGTGATTCACGTGCTACGTTTCAGTGAATAGCCTGGTACAGGGTAGCGTGCTCCAGCTTGAGAATGATGACAGCAAAAGGCACTGAGCAAGACCTGATTCTGAGCAAGAATAGCTCTTTGTGTTTGTGCACTTGGACTCAAGCACATTTTGTGTTGGAGTACAGAAATCACTCATCCTTTCACGCTGGAGGCCTGTGAGATGCTGTTGGAGCTATTGTGTTTTAGGAGCGAAAGTAGGATTTTTGTGTAGCCGAAGTGCTAAAGCTGTGCCTGTGGGGTGGGAGGGATCCCTGCCAACTCCCCATGGGAACAGAGCTGGGAGTGCATGAATTTCTTCGGTCTGCGTGGGCGGTTTGGTTCAGTTGAGCTCTCCTGTGAAGATGTCTCAAGAAGAGTGTTTGTCTTGGTCATTAGGAATTTGTCCATGTTGAATTATTAGATGAGATTTCTATTTACTTTTTAGTTTTGTCCTCCACCTGCATCCCACTGTGCATAAAGAAAATCTTGCTTCTGTCACTTGGGAAGCAGCGGTTTTCCAATGCTTCCCAAAATTCCCTCCTGAAAGAGATTATATCACATCTGACCCAGGTGCTTATGGAAAAGTGTCTCAGCACAGCGAGTTCTGGGAGGGACTCTGACACACAGGAGCCAATCACAGCAGTGAGGATAGTGTTGGGGGAAGAGGGCTTTTCCTTGGGTTAACTCAAGCAACAGCCAAACACTTAGGTTTTAATTAGTCAAGGAGAGCCAGATGCTGGCTGGCCCTGTTTTCAAGCTGGACCTCTCCATTTCTCAAGTGGGAGTGGTGTTCTTGGACCTCTAAAACCTCCAATACATTTTCTCCTCCTGTTCTTTGATTAAGGATCAACCCACAGTGGGTTGTGGCTCTAATGACAGCAGCCCTTGTGTCAACCAAGACTGAGCTTCTCATAGTTGATAGTTCCTGGCTTTGTCTCTGCTTCCTAGATGTGGTCTGACAGAGATTGCAATGATCATGTAAGTTGTAAGTAGGAATGATTCTCAGTATAAAAGTTAATTAAGTGGATTTTTTTGTTTCTCCAACTATCCCCTGTCCGTATCTGTGGACTAGACACATGAACAGTAACAATGCTGTGCAGATCTCTTTGTCAGGTATTTCTTTTAAGTTTGTCTGCAAAAACCAGATGCATAGGATGAAACAGAAGGTTCCTACTTCCTCAATAAACATTTAAAAAGTTAGTTCTGGACATATTGTAAGATAACTTTTCAATGGAAAATAACTGACTGAAGCTACCATGTAGTGTTTCCAGTGAACTAAGTGTGGTATAAAGTTCACATTTACATTTCTTTTTATAGCTCAGAGGGTCTCATCTTAAAGGGGCTTTAATAGGTGCCAAATGTTCTCAGTATCTGTCAAGGTCAATTATAGATGAGATATATATTTTTTTTTCCTACAGAGAAGGAAACACGAAGCATCTTACTGGAATTGTTCCTAGAAGGTTTGAACTTAGCAGATGTATGAGGTTTTCGTATGTCTTGGTAAAATGCTAAGTCTGAAGCTCAGCACATTACTATGCTGGCAGTTAACAGAAGATTCCAGCTATGCTGGTTCGGCAGGAAAAGATATGAGATTGAAAGATTTCCAACCCTGCCAAATGGAGATCTCCTGGTAGGTAACTGATCCCAGGGAGCAGCTAGGCTATCGGTCTGCCTGCCATCTCAAGTCCCATTGAGCCTTCTGGAGGGCTTCAGCAAGCCAAAACTCAAGGGTAAAATGTGCTCCTCCGGTTTCCGGCTATAAACACGGAGATCAATGTCATGTCACAGCTAGAGGAACTGTTAAAATTGGACGTGCACTGTTTGTTATTACTTATTTTTAAAGCTTAACTCTTAACTAATCACAGAACTCTATAGAGGAAAGGATTCATTCATCCACAGATAAAGTACTGAGTTACTTTGTGCTCTATTCTTTGTTTTCTTATCTTTTCTTGACAAATGTAGACTTTAGGGCATCCTTCTTTGATTGCTTTCCCTTTATGAACTTTGTCCCAGCCTTTTTACACTTGCAGATGATTTTTGACATATAAGCAGTAGTCATTACATTAATGGATTTTTAAAGGACTGATGCTGTAGTTGCCTCTAACCTTCGGCAAAACAGTCTGTATACTTTAGGATGTGTTGTCAAGCACACCTGCTTTATGATATTTCTGCTTTCTCAAAATTCAAGTTAGGCATTTTGTGAAACACTGACAAGGACATTTTAAAATATTAAATTCTTAAGGAGACAGACAATTTTTGAATAAAGTGATGGGGAAATACAGTGCTGCAGAAATATTTTTAAAAGTTGTAAAAGTTCTTTTCAGTCTTCGCTGTTTCCCTTTACTCTTTCTCTGTTAAGCAGTCAGTATTAATTGGAAGTTCAAATGTAAAACTGTCAGTTTTCTCCCCCCAATATATTTTTTTTTTGAGACAGCCATGTAATTAATAAACTACTGCAATGAAAAATATTGAGCATACTGCTGAAAACTGAGAAAGAGAACAAAATGCAGAAGTTCTGTGATTAAAAAAAAGCTGTTATCAAATGCAACGCTGCATTGTCAGAACTTCTGAACAGAGAGTTTTCTTAGGCTGGCAAGTCGTAACTTCAGTCAGAAGGTTGTTTCCCCTCCAGCGTGTTTCACATCGGAGCTGGAAAAAAATGGGGGACTAGTTACATTATTTCAGAAAAAGCTGAAACATTACCATAACCCATGGAGAACATAAGTGTCCATGATCCAACACTGGAGGTAGATGTGCACTTAGGGTAGAGTCTGAAGAAAACAATCACTGATATGGGTGTCTCTCGGATCTGGCGCCGAGTATCCCGAACTGCACATCAGCATCCTGCAGGACCTGGCTTCTGCAAGAAGTAAGGTGGGAAGGTTGCAGTGGAGGATGTAGGAGGTGGAAGGTGCAGGAGGGATGTGGGTTTATTTATGAGGGCCAAGAAACCTTTGCAGGGAGGATGCTACTAAAAACCAGGGAAAACGGAGCAAAACAGTGTCATCAGTCTGCCCATAAAGGACTACAGCAGCTCCTATATCTCCCTTAAAAGAAAGTGGTGTTTGCATCTTCACCCCCAATGGTTTTTTGGTTGGGTTCGGTTTTTTTTTTTTAGTTCCATGAACAGATATGATTTCTCACACCTCCTCATTTTACCCAGAGCAAATAAATTATACTGGAAAAAAAAAATTCTGAATTAAACTGTTTTCTTGTCCTCCTTCCACTTTATCACTTTGTGCGAATATTTGAAAGGATAACTAGGTGCTAACCTTGAATGTTCAATGTTAGTCCTAACTTCTGCTCATTGTTTACCAAAATAGTAGGGCCACTGTGTAACAGCAATAGTATAACTGAGTGTCAACACGGGACACTGATATATTAGTAGAAGACTTTAATTCATAATAGAACTAAGTAGAGGTTTTTAGGGCGAGTTAAATTTATTGCAGCAGCGCCCTCAAGTGCTGCGACACTTTAAAGGTCTGATGGTGGTTCTCCCAGAGGACACTGGAGGTTTATTTGCTGGGGCTTGATTTGTTAGCATCTTTAGCCCAGTAAGAGCATATAAATTATTTTGGTGTAATTTTGAGTGCTCACACAAACCTGTGAGACTATTTAAATTAATAATAGCATGAAGGGAAGCGTGCTGGTTTTGGAGTTTCTTTTTTAATTGCTTGGTGGTAAGGAGGGTGTTGTCAGGACCAATTTGGTTGGAAACAATGGTAGAAGGAGTCCTGGGCAGAGGAGATCTCAGGTCAGTGATGGGCCAGGTCCTGCAGGATGCCAGTTTGTAGTTTGGCATGCTCAGTGCCAGCAGAGCCCAGTGCATAGTTTTATAAACTGTTCTTTAGCTCCCATGGCCCTTTCTCAGTTTAGACTGTGGAGATAATGGAGCAGAATCTTCTCTGGTGTGACTCATTACCTTAATGAAGAATTTGTCTAGATTTAGACATGGTATTCATTGGCTACTGAGATAACCATGTCTGGTAGGCTGTGGACCAGTAAGCTATTTGTAATGGTATAAACTGTATGGACGTAACTATGGCAGTATAAAGCAACTGTGGTCTGCTGGAGGTGTTACACCATCCTAAACATACCGGCATCATTAGGGTTGTGCAAGGAGCCTGTAGCCCCTGGACTGCGGTTTTGCCAGCAGAATTCCAGCTCTCCTTCAGGCAGCTGCTGGAGGGAGCCCAGGCTGCAAGCCCCGCTCTTCAACTTCTGAGCAATAAAGCCACAGCCGCTTCCAAATTGCAGCATCTATTTTAGCTGTCTGACAAAGCTGGCTCTGTGATTTCTTCCATTCTCTAGAATTCCCTTCCGTTAAGCTCTCCACCTCTTGTCTCCCAGCACGTATGATCAAAGCAGGTCAAGTCAACTTTGTTCAAAAGCAGAATTGCCAAGTGATGCTGGTATGTCTGGAGAAGTGAATTTAGCCTGAGAGAATGATTCCATAGGGGCGATGTAATCATAGCACCTAATAATTACCTGTATCTACAAAATGAACTTTGAGGCATTGCTGAGAGCAGAAGGCATCACTTACAACGCTCCTCGTGTAAAAATAACACCCTTTCGTCCTAATTCTTAGGAGTATTTTTGTAAAGGAAATTCAAAGTCTCTATTTCATATTCCTTGCATATACTATTCAAATGTGTATTTTATAGTGTCCTTTTGTGTGGGTTTCTCCGGATCCAGAGGGAATTGCAATAGTGATAGCAATCTGTGGAATGAAGAATTGCAACATTTGGGCCATACCCACTCTTGATATTTGAGTCTTGAATGAGTATTTCTAGAATAAACCAGGAAGAAAACAAGAGGTCAGAGGGAAGAGAATTTAGAAATCATTCAATTGTTTGACTTATGAGAAAAATATAATAGTGACACATCTCTGTATTGGGTCTGGCCGAGATGGCCAGGGTCAACCCACCACAATCTTTAAAATAAACAGATAGAAAGGTCAATGGCCATCTGGAGATCCAGTAGCCCAGCATCACTTGGGCTTTTTTTGGCCACTTAAGTTTTAAAGCCTTTGGCCTAAGTGCTGCTCTCTGCTACACACGTGGAGTTTCACGTAACTCCTTCATTAGGTGACCTTGGGCTGGTTTTGATTTGCACAAAGAAAAAATGACTGCTTTTCTTTCACTGGAAATTTTACTGCTCTGCAGCAGTGCTGTGAAGAGTTGGTTACTTGATTCAGTCCCTGTTACAGCTGCCTCGGTGCTCCCTGGTGCAGGCTGGAGGAAGATCCTCCTAATTATTACAGGTACATCCCTCTCCAGGTGAGACACCCAGCAGACTCCTTGGGTATTTTAGATCAAAACACAAGGGCAGTGTGTGAAATACTGCGTGTTACATGTCTGTAGGCAGGCATAAAAGATGGCGAGCTTTGTATTCATGGGAAAGCTGTTGTCTCTTAATTGTCTCTTTTTTTTTCCCCAGCATAATTTATTTTTCCAGTGTAGAGGACTTATCTACATATACAACTTTATTTCTGTTTTATTACATTGTAATCCATTTAAGGAGAAAGATGACTCCATTCCAGAAGGAATTACCCCAGAATAAATATGGCCTCATACAAAGCTGGTTTTTTTGCTGCTGTCACACCTGGTTTGGTTCACGGGGCCGGCCTGCCTGTTTGTCCCCATACCCTGCACAGCTCTGGGGTTGTTCTCCCTGGATGTCTGTCCCCCTGCCACTTGAATTCTGGCATGCATTTAAACGCACCACTGCGGTCACGGTTTCATATACCTTGAATCCCTAATCCTGCCCTGTAATCCTACATGACCACAACTAGAGATGCTAGATTTCTAGTCTTTCTCTGAAGGTGAAATGCCTGGTCACATCTTAGCAGGGGACACTGGACTGTGACATCTGGAAGCAGCAATATCAAATCTAAAGGGGCACTCCCCGGTCAGGAGCTTTGGCAGAAATGTGGAAGTGCTTTGGGGCACTTCTTCAAGAACATCTTCCAGGGTGAATGCATGTTACTAAGAAGTAGAGTGTATTTTCATGACAGATACACATGCTTCCTTTTCTCTTCCCTTTTGCTTCTGCCACGTTGGCGTTGGATGTTTGCAAGACATTGAGTGGTGAGATCTCTACAACGCTACTCTTTAATACAGCGCACCCCAAGCCAGGCACTTTGACAGCAGAAATGGCCACGAGACCTGTGTTGGAGCCCATGCAGTTCTGCTGCAGAGAACACCCACAAACATCACGCCCTGTATTACAGCATTGCAGGGACAACTTGCATTGTCTCTCTGTTCTCTTTGTGCCTGCTCTACCATTGCCTTCCAAAAAGAAGGAAGGAAAAAAAGAAAAAGTGATTGCCACTTACTGAATACATGCCAAACCTCCAAGGCGAACATGACCAGGGAGGGTTTTTTTTGCTAACAGAAGAGGGGGCCAAAGTTGCAAGGACTGAGGGTGGGTTTCAGGTTAAGAAAGGAAGAGGCTGAAAATGGGAAGGAGCCAAGGAAGTGAAGGAGCAGAGAACAGGACTGAAGGGCAAGCTTGTGTGGGCAGGAAGCAGTTGAAAATGGAGATTTACTCAGGGGTCAGCCTGAGGGAGGGAGACTTGGAGGGAGAGGAGCTCCTGGCTGGAGAGGACGAGGCAGGCAGCTGGCTTGGTAAAGTGCATAGGGCATGACCCAGGAGCCTACACCAGCTGGGATAAGGATGTACTGGCTCAGGCTGCTCCTCAGCAAAATAACCCTTTAGAGACGCATTCAGAAGAAAGGTGTCAGTACCAGAAAATCTTGGTGCATTGTGTAGCTGCCCAACCCAGCTGGGTCTTTTTGGTTAAAAACCTGGGTCTCTGGGTGCACAGGACAAGCCTCTCCCAAACAGCATTATGTGTGTGAGATGGGAGGCCCAGTCAGCCTGCCCAGCTCTGGGGTATGGCTGCCACTGTCCTTTGGCTACGGTTTTCACATCTGCAATGGGGTGTTATTTGTAACTCAGTTGGGGGGGGGGGGAAGTTCCTTGAGCTATACTTCACCTTAATAACAATATTAATTTCTGTAATGTTGCTGCACAAGCATTTATTCATAGCTTGGGTGAAGTTGTGCTTTTTTGTCTGTGTCTTGCTTCTGCTTTTGAAACCTGGGGGCATAGCACTTCCATGGCAAATTCAGGCTTTTTGCAGAGATTTCCACTTTCTGCCTGCTTAGAAAGTACTCCCAGCCCTTGGGCTGAGCTCTTTCTCTTGCTCAGGAAAAGATTTTGCACAGCAACCACTACAGGACAGGTTCCTCATGGCAGGCTTGTCCAAGGATGCTTACATTTTCCTGTGTCTTCTGAATGCATGCTTGACTGTCATTCTGCAGTAACTCAGTGAAGACTGAAAGAAAGGATAATCTGGATTTCTTGCAAACACAGAGATGGTTACAACACTGATAGCAATGTGGCAGCGAAGTTTCCATTTCCCTGCTTAAAGTATCTCCTCCCAGAAAAGCATTTGCAGAACCACTGCTGCATTCTCATATTAATGACTTTCAGGATCATGATTTTCAGTGATTTTGCTTCTAGCCTTTCTGAAAACAGCTTGAAAATGGCACTTGATTGCTAATGTCAGATCATGGGAGGCGGTTAGTGTGAACCCCTGCCTGTAGCAAGGAGCTAAAAGCTAGTGGAAATTGGTAGAAATCTGTATAGTAGAATAAAAATTTTATAACACATACAACGAACACAGCTCCAAGAAAAGTCTGACCAGCTTGCTGCACGTCTGTTTTGGTGATACATGAAATTTTGGAAAGGTACCAGTACACATGGACACTTTTTGTTCCTGTATAAACAAAGCGAAGTGAGTGTATACGTGGTAGAGCTATAGAGGGAAAATACAGCCTGAAAACTCTTGCGCAGACAAGACATGAGGTGATGTGATTTCCCACCGAGAAGCCAAAATCAAGAAGAATATCAGAAAAGCAACTGAAATGAGACTATTAGGAGGGATATATGTGGGTATTGATGTTGCCAACTGTTACAATCATTTTTTCTCTGGGTCCCATCATGGTTATTACTTTTTTCCTCGGCTACAATCCATGGAGCACTGGCACTGAACTTCTGCTGTCAGTCCAAACAAACCACATTTTCTAGCTCTTAAGAGTACTGAGAAACGTTTCAAGTGTACCCAAAAGACTCATAACTGGAAGGTATATTTTCCTTTAAAGTCTCATAACTTTGGGAGGGTTTGACCCCTTATTTTTAAGTGGCTGGGATTTGCACATTTGTGATAAACTGCACTAAAATACTGTTGTTTGCTGGTGGTGGTTTCTGTTGCTGCAGCTCAGTGGTGCCTAAGTTGTCACCCTGCCTCTGAACCAGGTTTCTTTGTTTCGGTAACAAGCGAATAAAGCAAGGAAACCTGTGTGTCCAGGAGAGGAAATTTTAAAACACCAAAGCGCGTTGGCATTAGATGGGAAGTGGCGTTCGTGTGGCACCTGGCTTCCCTAAGCGGGAAGGTGTGGCTTCCACTTAACAGGGTGCTGGGCGGTACCCTTGGGACTTCGTTTTAGTCCCACAGCTCTTTCTGCTGCAGGTGTGGTTTGCGAGTCCTGCACAGGTGCTAATGGAAATTTTTAACATCGAATTCAGAAGACATTAATAACGTGAAGGAATAAATCCCACGCTGTTAAAATCTCCTCTGTGAATTATTGCAGATAACACTGTGCATTTACATCTTTGCCAGTTGTGGTGCCACTTCTAGACCAACTCCTAAAGCTGACTGGCATCACCCTCGAGCCGGCTCCGGCCCCTCTCCACCCCCAAACCCAAGAACCATGTCTGGAGTTGTCTGGAGTCAAGACAGGAGCCGTTTCCAGCATCATGTCTAGAACCACCTCTAAAGCCACGTCTGGAGTCGTTTCCAGCGTCCACCTCTGCGCAGCTCTCGTCTCTTCCAGAGCAACCTTCAGAGCTGCCCCTGGGTCCGGGTCTGCAGTGACTCCCACCGCTCCGCTAGGGTGAATTAACGTGTTGATCTGCTAGTGTGAATTAATGTGGTGTTGATCACATACAAAGCCAAGCTGGAGCTGCCTCTGGAGCCCCCGCTTTGCTGTGTGCCAGGCGAGGTCCTGCCCTGCGCTGGGGCTGCCTGCCAGTCCCGGACCACCTCTGCTTTCCGTGCTGCCTCCCTAATTGTACATTTTTCAAGCGTGCCAAGAAGGGCATGGGGCAGCCTGCTTGGGTTACTGTCTCTATTTTTTTTTTTTTTTTCTTTTTCTTGTTTTTTTCCCCTCCCTTACCCTGATCTCCCCTGGAAGCAGCAGTCATTTCAATGTGTGCTTTGTGGAAGCAGAGCTGTCTGAGCCCTTTAAGCGGGAGATGAGCTCAGGTAGAAGGAACGCAAAGAGCTCCTTTCATCAGCCAGGGCCCCGCCAGCGGCTTCGGGGCATGTCCGGCCAGTTATAAATGGATCATGTGTTGCTATTTTTAGCCAAGAGAGGATTGTAAATATAAAAGGGTATAAAGTGCAAAACTTAGCAACAGTGGCGTTTGTTTGCTTTTTCTTTTTTCTTCACCACCCTCCCCCCCCCCCCCCCCCGCCGTTGGCAGGAATGTGTTTGGAGAGGAATGAAGTTAAAGCAGGAGATTTGCTGCGTGATCGCCTTCGGACTTTGCACCGCCTGCAACTTTTTTATCTCTCTCTCACCATGCAAAGGAGGGGCAGGAGGAGGGAGTACAGGCTTTTCTGATGCCGTTTAAAGAGATCCAAAAGTGCAGCCTGAAATGAAATGCAAGCGCTGGAGGGAGAAGCGGGGGCAGGGAGCGGGGCCTGTGGGTGCGGGGCGGGGGGGGAGGGGATGGGACGCGGGGTGGGATGGGGGCGAGCGGAGCCCTGCCTGCATGGGGACAGAGTTCAGCAAATGGAAAACACTGACATGGGTAAAAATAGTAACAGCAGGGTTAAAAATAGCATCTGGTGAAATAAGCGTGCTGTAACTTCTGAAACCCTCTTGGGAACTTTTCCCTTCTGATCCGCTCCTGCCCCGCGCCCTGCTCCTTCTCCTGCAAGGAATCCCAAAGCAAACCCCTCTGCAGACTGAAAACGTTAAAGCAGCACCCTGCACACGGCAGAGGATGAGCTTTGGTTACTCTTTGACGGTTTTATGGATTTTTTTGTTTGTTTGTTTGCTGACACTTTGTGCCAAAGAGGGGCAAATTCCTCTTTTGCTGAGCCTCTCGCATAGTCCTGGGACAGACCAGTTAGAAGGTCCTTGGGGTTGTTTCTTGCTTTTTTCCCTTCCTTTTCACCGTTTTGGTGTGGGTTTTCTTGTCTCTTTTTTTGTAATTTTTTTTTTATTTTATTTTGATGGTGGTGTTCTTGCTTTGGTTTTTAAGACCCTCCTAACGCTTCTAGGAGTGCAGACTTCGGTCTTGTCGTCCTGCTCCGGCCTCTCAGCCTTGGCAGCAGCAAACCCGGCGGGCAGACGGATGACAAACCCCCCGCAGATGTGCAGAGCTGCGGCTCAGGGGCAGCGGCCAGCCCGGGGGTGTCGGGGAGCACCGGGGCTCCCTGCAGATGAGAAGGTGCAGGCTTTTCTCCAGGGGACCGCGGGATGGCAAAGGGAGGGAGCAGCGAACTGGGCGATAGGAAAGGACGGAGGGACCTTGAGTAGCTCGGTCTGTGGAGCAAAGTTTCCCTCCTCTTAGTGGGGCGGAAGAGGTGGAGGGCTCCGGGTGTGATGGTGGTGCCGGGAGGGGGTCAGGGGGGAGGCGAGGGGTGGGCGGGGGTGCAGGGGAGATGCTTAGGAGCGCTTGCAGAAATCTCCTTAGAGATCTTTTTGCAGCTCTCGCTATGAACTTGGCTTGTTTTGACTGGACTAGATAACCGAGGCAGAAACAATTGTTGTGACAGACAGGCAGACCTGGTTCCTGAAGCTGCCCCGCCACAGGACAGGGACAAACAGAAGGTCCTGTAGTTTAGAGGCAATTACAATTTTAATCAGATTTTTTTCGTTGTTTTAAACTAAGCAGCTGAAACTTTCCACCTGGTTCTTTGTCGCCCAGGTTAGAGGCACGGGGTGTTGCAGCGGTGCATTTGGTTAAGTCTCCTCTCCGGTTAGGTACCTTGACTAGCTCTGGGCGAAGGAAGTGCCCCGGCAGGCCGGGCCGGGCACAGCCCGCGGGGGGGGCCCAGACGCCTCTGCGCCCTGAGCCGAGCGGGGCGGAATAACCTGACCTGCCCATGGGACGCCTGCGTGTGTATGCTCCTCGGCTAATAAACGTGAAAACCAAAGTGGTAAATGAGATTACACAGGGTTCTGTATCGAGACGTTACTAACGCATCTGGAAATCATTGGTTTTAAAATGCAGGTTGATGCCTCCCCCTTTTTTCAGGTCCGGTGTTAGCCTCCAAGGTGGTTCCAAGTGCTTATGCCATGGCTGGAGGTGAAGGGGGGGGGGGGGGGGGATTTTATCTGGCAAAGCGAGAACGGAGGCGAATGTCCTTAATTGTATTTAGCAAGCTAAGCCCTGAGCATTTAATTACTTTTTTTTTTTTTTTAAGGATTGGACATTCCGCAGCTTGTTTCTCTAGATCATTCTAAATTAGTTTTGATGTTTAAATATATTTCATATGAAGCCTGTCTAAATCCTTTAACCGGTATATTTTTGAAAGCACAAATACGCTTTCATTTGATGGAGTAGCTAAAAAAAATACTTTTTGTATTTGAGCAAAGCTGTTTTGTTTTTAAATTAGGCTGTTCAAGTCCTTCTAATTTGATCATTTCGTATTTGATTCAGCACATAAAAATGATGCAGAAACTCCTGTTATGAATCTAAACTGAACATTCATTTTCTTATCAAAATATTATTATAGAAAAATATTAGTCATTCTTCTTGGCATAGTAAGCAAAGAAACATGTGGATGTGTTAATTTATTCCAGACCCAGCAAAGAGGGATAGTTTATATAAGTAAAATAAATAATTCTTTACTATTTAATAATTGGATCACTTTAACAATAGTTGACTAATAGTCAGATGTCTGAAATACATCTTGCCCATTTCTATTCTTTAGGGGATTTAACACTTGAAGAGTGTTTTTTCCAGGAATTGTCATTTTTAAACTGTTACCTTTTTACATACTTAATATTTGTTGCCCTCCATAATTTATTAAGTCAGAACTAGGAGAAAACAGCTCAAATGTAGTTGAAGTTAATCCCTCAGGAGTCTGCAAAGAAATTAAACTGAGATGATAAATCTTGTGACGGAGTTTAAGATGAGTATACACAAGATAGCGTTATTTAAAAAGTGTATTATTTTACTGTCTAGCATAGGTAAAAAAAGATTTTAATTCTCAGAAATAGTGATGCATTGGTTAGTCATTTATTGGTTTTGGTTGTGTTAATGGATTGTTGAATTATGTATGTCTAATTGCAAATTGCTTTGGTGGTACTGGAGTAAAAGTAAAAGTAGTGAAAAAATGTTCTCACTACTGTAGTATAAATGTGTCAGCACATGAAATTCCTGTATTTCTACATATGGCTCTGCTAACTTGTTAAATTGTTAGCATTGCCTTTCGAGATATTTTGCTCTTGTTCATGACTGCTTTAACATTTTGTTACATTTTCTCAACTTTGAATACGCAGGTGGCATGTCTCTTCATGTTGGTAATTGATAACAGCTAGCTAAGATTAACTCCTAGGATTATGTTGTTTTAGGTAACAAAATTCCACAATTGTATTTTTTCATTTGCCTGAGCTGTAAAGAAATCAGTCCTGTGATTGTAACCTGCAAGCAATAAAATTTAACCCCCCTCCTGGCAATGGTATGACGGTGAGGATATTGTTCATAGAGTGCAAACGTACACAGTAAGTACTTAAACACTCATGGGTATTTTTACTACCCTCTAAAATAATAAAAAATACATAAGTATCAGAATCTAGAGTGTATTAATAACTTACTATTTTATTTGAAAGGGATAACTTACAGTTTATCTGACATTTTAATAATATATTCTCCATACAAAACAAATATATTAGAGAGTTTTGAGAACATGTAAAATAGTAGTAATTTTTTGACAATGTAAAGATAGAATATCTGGAAAGTCCCGGCTGAGGTCATGCAGTCCTTGTCTGTTCAGAATGATTTTTACAGAAGTAGAATTTTTGGATGCATGGTAGGGAATTCAATACTGTTCTCTAGCAAGTTAACAGAAGAATTACATTTTGTTAGAAAAAAATTAAGGCAGTAATTGCAAAGCCAAAAAATCTCTGAAAAGAAGGCAATTACCATTTTTCCTGATAAACTTTTCCTATTGCATGTTTTTACAGTAAGGACATAAAGGCGGGGGAGGGTTGAATCAGCCTTTTTGATACTTGCATTTTTCCTTCGAACCTGCCCCCCCCCCCCCTTACATTGAATGCATTGAGTTCAAGATGGCATAAATAAAATTTGTTAATTTAAATTATTGGATAATATGTTTCTTCCTCATATTATAGTTACAACTTTATACATAGATGAGTAAGATGGATATAGTTAATGTTTTTCATAACTTTGATGTAGTTTTTAAAAAGAATTTAGAGTTGGTCCAATTTTTCATGTAAGTAGTATTACATGGTTATCAGTTTAGTATACTTGATTTTGTCAGCATTACTACAGACTCAGTGCTAAAAGGCATGGAGACACATGAGACTGCTTTACATGTATTTGAAGATTGTTCTGTACATTTATACTGGCTCAGTGCTAAGGATTCAGCTTTGTCCTAACTGTGGACTTTAACCGTAGCATCAAACATGCAAGTGCAACATCTATATTTAAAGGAAAAGTAGGGAATTTGATAGCAGCAACCATGATTAGAAATTTAGAAATCTTAAATGATACGAGAAAGTAATACTGAATAATTTGGTTTTTAACTTGAAAAATAAAATTCCTAAATCCCTGTGAAAATAGATTTTTAATATTTTTCTAGATACCAAAAAATAAGCACAAGGAAAACTAATATTCTGAGAAGCTGTAGCGTGGCATTTCTAAATAAAAGAAGGAATGCAATTAGTGAGATATTAACTATGACATTTGTTATTGATCCTTAGTATTTTTTTTTCCCCAAGGAAAGTTAGTTAATTAAAACAAGGAAAATGCTGAGGGTCTTTGGTGAAAGAACAGGAACCCAACTTATTCTTGACACAATTCAAATAGTAAAACCCACCAAACAGTGTCTCAAACCAGAAGACTCGCAGCTCGCTGGAACAGCCTCTGCCAGAGCTCGCTGGAGATATGCTCGCACTTTCCCAACTTCTGCTCTTCTCTTTCCTGCGTGCAATAGCAGGAGCAGACGGTTAAATTACTGCTTATTGAAAGGGAGCACATTAACATCAGGAGGCCACACTGGATGAGGCGATGTATGACTCGTTTAGCAATGATTTTGATTATCTATTAACTATTTGGCAATACTAGACCTGCTAAACTCTAGTCCTCTAGTCCCTTTCTATTTATTTGAATATATTTTTAATCATATTTTCTTGAGTGAGAGATGTAAGGAAAAGGAAGCTTGGCAAAAAACCTCGGAGTATTGACTTGCTCTTTGCATATTTGGGAAGGATTCCCTTTGAAATATTCCTCAGGCTTTAGAAAACTGGAAAGGAAAAAGAAACTTACTACAGTAAAACCACTGATGTAATTAACATTTCCTAAAGTGATGCAAAGCTTTCAGTTACCTCAATAGTTTGTTTCCATGTTAATAACAAAACTGAGAGAGATTACCAACCTACAATTTTAATTTCTTCTGTCAGATTGTGCCGGTTCTGTTACTATACTGAGATACTAGTTTTAATTGTTGAAGTCTTTACTCTTGCTCACTAGCTCTGCAGCTTAACTCCTGCCACACAGCCGATTTGGTCAGTGGCAAGCTGCCGGTGGGTCTCCTTCCCGCGGGGCAGCCCCCAGCCCCGGCTCCCCTCGTGCAGGTCTGACACCTGCAGAATACAAAATGTGTGTCGGGAAGCTCAAGTCACGTGTGATTGATTTGCTTGATTTTAACAACTGTGAAAAAAAAAATGTAGTCATGATTATGTAGTGATTAATAGTGCTTACCCAGAATTATTATTTTTTTTTTCCCCTCTGCAAATCCCTCGCAGTCAGAAGTACGTAGCCAGGTATCCGGTGCATACCACTGGTATCTTAAAAAATCACCTCTCAAAGATCTCTCCCTTAGGCAGCATATAGCTGCCAAAACAGACTCCTGCCGAGTATCAAAGGGCATCCCCTGCAAAGAAATGAGGTTTCTCCCAGCAGTTTTGACAGAGCAGCTGTCTGGCATAACCAGAGCTGCAGCTGGATAGTCCTAGCCCTGCTCATCCTGCCTTTTTTGTAAGGAGTTTATAAATACACCCTGCTGCTCACACAGTTACCCAGGGTTAGGATTTTGCGAGCAGATAGGCTGTTTGATTGAGTCAAAAGTCCTAAATGCAACGTGTGTTAACAAACCCATGGAAGAAACTGATCCCAGTGAGAAGTCTCCAGCTGCCGGCAGTGGCCCTGGCTTGCTCCGCTGTGGTCGCTGGCACTGGTTTTTCTGTGCTTTCTATACGTTCAAAACCATGGAATATTCCCAAAGAACAGGGACAGCTGCCGCCAGTGGTTCAGAGGGAGCCCCTGCGTGGTCCTTTGCTCTCCGACGGGGGCTCCGCAGCCACGAGGTCTGCAGCAACATGCTTGCTCGAATGCTTTCATGCAGCCCGAGGGAGACGTCTGTTAGCACTGATCTTACAAACAGTCACTCTCAGGGTTTCATGCATCGTGCATGAGCATTAAAACTTGTCCCAGCAGGGTCCCTTGACCCAACACGGGGGTCTCGAGCAGAGGTCCTGAGCCCGACGGGTTCCAGGGAGCCTCCGAAGGGAGTAAAGCCCAAGCCCAGGGGACGATGCAGATGCTTAGACCTCAGCGTCAGCCCTGCCTTAGGCACAGAAGTAATGGATGTACAAATGCAACTTTAGATAGAAGGACCGGAAAAATGTACTAGCTTTATTGTTACGGGTTCGGTCAAGCTTGCAAGTGAACCCACTGCAGAAATAATATGGCTACAGGCTTCTTGCAAAGCAGCGTCACCCCAGAGCACTCAAGGGAGCACCCAAATTCAATGCTGAGCACAGACAAAGCAGCAGGCAGGGTTTGTAAGGCTCCGGCTCCTCTTCTGCGCGCTGCCCGGGGAGTGGGTCGACGCTGGTACAACAGTGGCAGGTCAGCTTTCCCATATATGGGAAAACCCTGCTCTAATTTTTAAAGCTATGTGTTGTGGCAGTGCTGAATATGGGAACTTCATAAGCAAAGCGGAATGCTTGTTATGTTCATTTGTGCGCCGGTATCTGGAAGGCTGTTGTTGCAGTTGCCACTGCAAGGTATGCTTACAGCCTTTATGCGGGCAGGTTCCCAGCATCTCCTCTCCTGTTCAGGTTTTTCTAATAGAAGCATGAACCAGGGATATGGCACGGGGGAAGGCGCGATGCCGAGATGCTCTAGAAAAGCAAATGACCGGAGGGCCCCATACACAGCACATTGTGCATTGGTACTTTCGTGAGATAGCCAGTAGAGGATAAGGATGAGCATTGCAGCAGTAAACGTGCTGGTTCAGAGGTATTATTTATTAATACGTAGTATTTTGGTATTATTTGGATTTACACTGAGCTCATCCCTATACTAATCTGAATGCTTTACTCTTCTCCAAGCTGTTGCAGGCTGCCCATACAGCGAGTAGACAACCAGCCTGTCATTTCTGTAATTCTCCTAATCTAATTACTGCCTGCCAGAGCAGCGAGTAACTTCTGCTAAAAATCCATGATGTACTTACTGCCTTGATGCAGCTGTCTGATCTGCAGTATGGATCAGCCAAAAATGTCCTGAGGGCTCCTGGGTATATCAGGAGGCCGAGGTGCCCCTGGGACTGTGACCGTGGTTGAATTTTTCTCTTGGTTGGTGTTCACCTGTGTGTGTGTGTGTGACTCTTAACTACAGCAATTGAAAGGCTGAGGAAAATGGAAAGGAAACCACCGTGTCTACTTGTAGGACAAGGTAGCTGCTTTGTCCTGTGGACAAATAGTTGTATGAACAAGGCTTCCGCCATGGCAGCCCGGGATGGGCAGACCTCCCCTCCAGACACTGCTTAGCGTTTTGGATGCTCTAAATCCACTCATTTGGGTTTTTTGTTTGTTTGCTTTTAAGGAGAAAATAGAACATTAATTATTATTTCTAAAGGGCTAGATTCTCACTACAGAACAGCCCAAGTAAAGTTAAATCATACAGTAGTTACTTTGCTTAAAATATTAAGCAAAGTTTGCTGCCATTGCCCTGCTGACCACTATTATTGAGCCCGCAAGCGTTCAGACGTGCCCGGTGGTGCTGTTTGTGGCTCCCCTGATGTTTATCCATTGATTTGGGGTGGTGATGAAAACTTCCCTCTGATGCAAGCCTGACTAGTCCAGCAACAGAAGTGCCAGCATGAGCAGGACATGAATCTAGAATTTTTTTTACAAACTGGTTTAAAACCAGCCATTTTGCAGCCTTTCCAAAGAAAAACCAGAAATGAAACCCACCCTGGCAATTCCTTGCGTGGTCCAGGTCACTGCTGGTTATTCTCGCCACGTGCCCTGTTTTAGGGGCAAGACCTGTGAGAATGTGCCATTTTCTCAGTACCTGGAGAGGAAAACATTACAGGTACTTGCTGGCTGGAAAAGAAAGATGCAGCAAGCAGCAGCTAGTTGCAAAATAGCCGCTTTAAAGCAGAAGCTGCCTAGCTCTGCCAAAGCTTAAGGGCCAGCCCCAGAATGGAATGCTTATAAAAATAAGATGGTAACCATGCAGCAGAGAAGGAGTAGAGACCAGGAAGTTTCAGTGTTACATACAACATGATACTCTGCTTGGAAAAATATTGTCACAATTATAAAGGTATGGGCATGGATCCATAGTTGAAAGGCATAACCCAGTACCTATCATTAGGATGATTTTAATCTCTCATTTCCAATTTTGTCTGTGGAAGAAACTCTCTTTGGCTTGAAAATTCTCATGTGAGATGTTGAGCCAAAGGAGATGTGTCTCGTCTGGGGAGAAGTTTGAAGTAATTGGTTAAGGCTGGTTTTCAATTATAGAGGGGGAGAAATTCATCTTATACCATTTCAAAACACAACAGTATATTGATTTATTTAAAAATTTGCAGGATGATGGATTTATTTTAGTTTAACCATGTTGGTATTTATTTGATGGTTTGGATTTTCAACAAAATGAAAGAAAGTGCTCCTTTCATGCAACCTGATGGGGAAACAAAAACAAGACAGCGATCTTTGAAAACGTGAATGCTGCAGCTCCTCAGTCATCCTGAATAACAGTGGGATATCTTGATTTTCAATACTTGAGAAATCTTGCAGTCTGTACAAAGATGGTTTTTCTCATTTTTATTTTTTTTTTTAATAGTGGAACCTGATTTCTGTCATCTTGGTTTAAAAGACAGGCTATTCCTTGAGCTCTGATTATATCCAGAGAGGCAAGTTTCTTCTGGGACAGGGGCTGTAGATATGCAAGAACTAGTGTAAACTCTCTGACTTCATTCTCCTTCAGGAGTCACAGAGATGCTTCAATAAGCCAATGTGGGGCACCAGAGAAGGGACAAATCTGATCAGTGAAGGAGTGCTGGGCTGACACTTCTATTTGTGCTGTCAACTGGGAAGATGCTAAATTCTAGCACTCCTCAGAGTTTAAAAGTTATTTAAGAACATATAGTCAAAGTGCTAGAGAGAAGGTGTACTAAAATTCCTGGTAGCCTAAAATCTTACAAATTCGGAAAAAAACCGCTAAAGCGCTATTTAAGTACTCTCTGTCTTGCTGTCTTGCTCTCTCTTCTTTTCCTCACCCCCTACCTGCCACCCCAGATCATCAGAATGACAACACGGACACTGAATTTTCATCTTTACACATTAAAGACTACTTTAACAAAAAATCACTTTCTGGCTTTATAATGAAGATGCCATTACTGAAAAGTGAGTTGGTGTGCCTTCTTTCAAGCTGTCAATTTAAAGGCAAGCTGTACCTTCTTGTGGTGTCCTGGCAAGAAATTAATAAACCACAGGCACTTAACCACTCTTCTTCTCATTATAAATGCATGACAGCCTTTGCAATAAGAGAAATGTGTTTACATAACTTAGCCTATCAAATATTACTCCAACAATTAATGTACTTTCCTTGTTTTTTTGCTCTTATCTTACTACAGTAGGGACAGAGTGGTTCATCTCTTGGGTATTTAGTTGCAGGGCAGGCAGTTTGTGTGTACGTGGAGGGTATTCCACATATGTTTTCCTGCATTTTGTGCATTGTCTTGAACTTTCAACCCTCTTAGCCTGGTCTTCAATGGAGCACGTGCACGCGAAGTGGAATCACCCTACGGGCCGGTGCTTTGGTTATTTGTGTTATGTCAGGTTCTATCAGTGCCTGCAAAAAATGCTCTTCCAGCTCTGCATGGGGTACTGTGTCTGTTATGCTGAAGGTTTTGCAGATCCTACCAGGGCTAGAAAGCACTGAGAGGAGACCCAGCCCTTGACTGCGTTATTTGGGTCCAACCCTCCTCTTCTGCAGCCCCAGCATTTGATACGCGTACTGGTTTATGTCACAGCCCCAGACCCTCCTCTGGTTCTGTTGCAAAAATTTTCCGCACGTGCTGTCCTCTATCTTTAATAGATAATGCTTTGAAAGCATTTTATTTATTAGAAAGACCTTGGCCGACATGATTCACCTCAGCAAGCAGTGAACATATATATATATAGAGAGAGAGAGAGATAACCTTTACGAGATCTGCCAAGACACTCTGTGGGCAAAGGTGGTGCTTCTGTCAAAGATATCGTTGTTTACTTTACAAGCAAGGCAAAACTCTTTAGAACCAGCAAAAACTAGGTCTAACAAAAATAGTTTAAGTAAACAAAGATGTTTCTTTTTTGAGAGGAGGTAGATGTGCCTGTGTAAGGACATGATCCCTATGGAGTCTGCCCCACCACAGAGTATAAATAAAAAAAATCCACAGTGGAAAATAAAAAAATCAGAAGCTTTGTTGCTCTTCCTCTTCAAGCGTCTCGTCATTAGGACGCCGTTGGTTGGTGTATGCCAGCTGCTGCCTGACCGTGTTTCCCCAATAGCATTTTCCTTACTACGTGTCTTGAAGGACAACAGCAGATTCCTCCTCTACACGTGCAGCCAAAGAATTACAGTTTTCCACCAAAATTGCGTGGGGGCATGTATAGCTTCATTACATGAGCAGGAGCGGGTTGTGTATAGCAACATTGTGAGTGTCCCCCTCCCCATCACCTCGGTAAATCTCTGCCTGGATTGGACCAACAGGATATCTCAACCTTTTTTTATAGATGTAGTCGAAGGCAGGTGACCGTTGTTATTTAGCAGCTTTATTGTCCTCTGCTCCACCTCGAGTATCACCTGTATTTCCAGGGAATAGATGAAAACACTCTGAAGCATGCAGGATGGAGGTCATCCTTGAGAGGCATCCTACAAAGTTTCTTTCCTCGGGAAAGGATTTGTTTCTTGTGAGGAAGCTTGTAGCTCTATTTAAACTTTTTTTTGTAGTCCCTAAAAACAGAAGGAGGAGGCTGCAGCCTAACTGCATAGCCTGTTTTGTATTGCTTGAAAACAAATTGTTTCCCTTGACCTTGGTGGGAGTTTGGATGAAGTTGCAGCAAAGGAATATAGTTTAAAATATAGGGCAGAGGATGATGTCTGCCCCCTTTTAAATCTATGATAACCAGTAAGATTAAGCAACTTCGTAAGAAGTATTTCAGGAGCCTGAACGGTGGAGAGGACTGCTATTTTAATTTTAATAGATTATGATTGTTTGTCTAGGCAGAAAGTGTAGTTCATTTCTGCATCAAGCTGTAATTTTGGTTTATAAGACTTAATGCCTTTAAAAAGCACCAGTCTTGATTTAAAGACCTTAAGATATAAAGTAAATATTTCAAAATGTAGACAGCAACATTATGTTATTTTTAAAAAGTAACAGAAAAATGTCATACCTGTGATACTATCAGCATGCCATATATCGTAACACCTGAAACTTCTTGGGAGGTTTTCTTACAGCCCTGTTACATCAGACCCTGTGGAGATCAACTTTTGCATGTTTTCCAAGTCAGCGAGACTGCAAACAAGGGTTTAGAGACTGTAAAGTAGTAAAATTGCAAAGCGGAGACACTGGAGTTGGAGAAAAGGGACTCTGATATTTAGTTTCTTTTTCTTGGCATTATTTAGACTCCCAAATGACAACGTTTCTAGTTTTCTAGCACAAAGGAGGCCTCATGCTGTTCAGGATCTGCTGTAAAGTTCTAGTACAGATCATTCTGTATCCCAAACAATTTATCTAGTTCAATGATATTTTTATTTCACAGCTACAGTTTATAGACCCTAGTCTAATAATGGTATTTTTGGAAACCTCCCATTTATCTAACAATAAAAGCCAGGATAGAATATCAGCTTCCATTTAGATTTTCCTGAATTCTCTCCCATTGAATCAATAACATTATTTTTTTAAATTAAACTTTCTTTTGCTTTTAAGGAGGAGGACTAAAAAGGAAAAATTAAAATACTATTTAAAACAAATAATGAGGCATAAAAAAGAAAAATGACATTAATTTCAAATAAGTTAAATAACCTGGGTAGGTTTCGTTACAACATTTACATCATTAAAAAAGGTAATTTTAATTGCAGGAATGTAACTGATTTACAACATATACTGTGAATGCTAGAAGTAAATGTGAGCAGGCCATTGTAACTTTTAGTTTGTGCACAGTAGTTTCACATTTTAAATCCGAGCTGTTGGGAGAGAAACCGTGAGACTGGAGAGAGAATCAGGTCAAAAAACTTTCTGACAAATTGAATTCCAGAAAATAACAATATGCTACCTCCTGCTTTCTGACTAGACCCAACTACCTGAAAGGAGCTTTATGCGCATAATCAGTCGCAGTAGGACTTTCATTTCTGTCACAGAGGTCTAAATAAATGAATTGGCCATCTGCAATTAATTCGCATTGTACAAATAGTTTGAAGACTGAGTCGTCTGTCTTCTGAACAGAACAATCTATTTTTAGCTTTTCAAGCAAGCCTGTTTTGTGTTCTTTGTAGAGTCAGCGACATTCCTTCAATTTTTCAGCTTAATTAACACAAAAGAAATTGTAATCTGAGAAGGCAGCAGAAACAAGAACCCCCTGTAAACCATGAATTTGCAAGAAAGCAGAAGATGGCAGCTTTGCAAGAGATAGCTGGCAAAAAGAAAGAGAAAAAAAAAGTTCAGAGCAGTTTGTGGGATTTTGGCTGGATATGATATAGGCTAAATTTATACATACAGTTTGTTGATTTACAGTGAGTGCTCACAGGTCTTGCGACTCATTTTGGATTCTTTATTCTGAAAATTATGAGGGCCGCAGAAGGAACATTTTCACATGAGATAATAACTAGAACAGAAGCATACTTGTGAATAAAGCAGATTTCTATAGAATTACGTACACATGCCTGGCCTGGGTGTGAACGTTGGTGTGTGCTCCCTGGATGGTTGAGGGAACACTGAGTCTCCTCTGGATGGACTCTGTGTGCTTGCAGTTGTGGGTAAATCCTTATTTCAAGCTCAGATGTATTCATATATATGTAATTTTTTTTTAGAATCATGCCCTGACAAATGCAAAAATATCCATGCATCACAAGATGTATTCTGCACTACATTAGTTAGAAGATTTGTAGCAGTCGTTTGAGAAAAGGAAGGCACAGCTTTCTGCTCAGAGGGATTTGAGTTAAAATGTTAGTTCTAAGTACAAAAAAAGGAAGTGAAAAGTTGAATAAACGCAGAATATCAACTGCAATCAGTGAATGTTCAGAAATAGTACTTTGAAATAACGATGAGATTTCTGTGCCTGCTGGCAGGTGCTTTTCTGCTTAGATATATTAAAAAGACAAAATTAGCATTTGCTGTGGATTAATATTATGCATGCGTAGCATGTAAGCTTCCCAATTAAATATCTTCCCAAGTATTCGTTTGTGGGTGCTTGTTTGAAATACGCAAACAGAAGGAGGAACAGTCATAAACATTCAGCCTCCCTTCTTTGAATCCAGGGAAAGAGCTCGAAAGCCTGAAGTACAACTCCAAAAATCATGCCGGGGATGTCGGCAGCCCCGCTCAGCCGGGGCCACTGCGGCACAGGGGGTGGGAACACGTATTCCTGCAGCAACTGGTGCGACTATAGCCTTACATTTCTGAGTTGCTTGCAACATCTTCGAAAAAAATGTAGATACTGAGTCATATAACGTGGAGTATTTAAAGTCATTTAGTTGCCTAAAAATACAGCAAAGTTCCTAATGGGATTCTTTTTCAAATACTGCAGTAGGTATGGCAAATAGATCCAGCTGGAAGCCCTTTCAGAGGTCTATCTGCATCTTTAGATACAAAGGTACCTTTTGAAAGCTGGTCTCCAGGTGCTTTTGAAAATTATTCTTCAGTGGATTTCACCAATCCAGCCATCCTGAGTATCAACTTAATCTGGTTCCTTCCTAATACTTGTGTATGAAGAAGTGGTGTCACACATTACAGAAAAAATGTGCAGAAAAAGGGTTTAACAAGCCAAATTTAGTTCCCAGAAGTGTAAATACCTTCAAGTGTATCAAATTAAAGTAGAAGCTGTGACTGACTTCTGATTAAAATATGATTCTTCAGTTTGTTGCAGCAATGGGCTCCTGCAGGATGCCACCGACTTCTCTAGCTCTAACCAGTTTTGCAATAACAGAGCCTCACCTCTTAACGTAAGTGCTGGGGGAGATTCCTTTCACTGCCAAGGGCTTATAAGACTCTGTCCTCTTTTTCCTTCACTGTAGAAACAGGCTCTATTTTCCATCTGTAAATGAGAAGTGCAGCTGAGCAGTTAGGGGTGAGGAGGAGGAACATCAATTTTCTTACTAAGAAACAATAAGAAAGTTACAAAGCTGTTGCAAAGCCCCCGTGAAGGATTAAGAAGGTGTGTAACTGGTGTGTGCAATCAACTAGCAACGATGCTGAAAATAAAAGGGAAATGTGAGTGGTGGTGGGACGATTGGTTTGTTCACCTAGAAACTCAGGAAACCTGGGTATGGTAACCCATAACAGTTTCTTTAAAAGCTATCTCACTTGTTTTAACTTCAAGGTCTTCACAGTGCTGGATTTGATATGCAATTCTAACTACAGGTAGTATGAAAGCTGTTGATCAATGCTGAAAGTTGGTGATGAATATTAAATACTACAAAAAAATCAGTTTGCATACTTTTGCATGAATTTGTACTGTGAATTTGCCCCACATAATGCTGGAGGAGGTAGAGGAAAAATGAATGTTAGTGTCATCTTTTTCAGTATCTAAAAGCAGGCAGAAGAAAGTAACAGGCACAACTAACAAATGAACTGGGATTTAATTGTTATTTGAATTTTACTTGCAGAAGTTTACCATTCTGGACAATATGCAGGCATGCCTTTTGTATCTGAGGGCTAAATATACTCATACTACTACTATGTTAGTAAGTGTTCACTGCTTTGATTTTTATAAAGATTTGTGGGTATTCATTAAACAATTTCAGTGTATTAAAAACAACAAGATAGATTTATGTGATCTCCATACTCTTAAAGTTAAATTTTTGGATCTTTGTTTAAGGAAAAGTAGATTTAATTCTCGAAATGTTGTTAAATGCAGTAACAAAACAGGAAATACGTCCTAAAGTGTGTTTGTTTTAAGCCCCATAGGAAAGTCTGTTTAAGGATTCTTCTGTAAGGATTTAAATTCTGAAATACCTATTTAGTATAACTGTTGTAAAATATGCGAGGTAGTCAGTCATACCTTTGGCTTTTATACTCAGCCAGGTTACTTGCCAACATAAACAAAGACTTAAAGGCTTATTTTTCAGACATTTCAGACAGAATCCAGTGTAAACCTTTCACTTAATCCATAATATCCTAAATATTAATTAAGTACTACCAAAATTGTCATTTCTAAAGACAGCATGAAGGTATCTTCCACTTCATCCATTTTATTCTCACATGTTCATCTCTTAAAAGAAATAAAATATTTCCCTTTTTTTTAAATGCAAGGCATAATCTGTTAATCATTTGTTTAAAAAGTCTGCACCCAATATATTCTCTGTTGAGTCATAAGTCAAGTCTGTAGACCACTGCATTGTTAAATGACAGTAAATATTCTTTGCCGCTGAATCACCCATGGGAGGGATAGAGATAGCACCCAGACTGTGGGCACTGAGCGCTCCAGCAAAGTAGAGGGACAAAGTACTCCACGCCCTTAAGGACTGAAGAGAATTGTTCAGGTAACTGGCAGTCCACAGCCCTTCTCCATACTCTTAGCCCTGAAAATCTGCTCCTCAACAGGACTGAAGAGACGTCCTTAAACCTCTGTCATAAGCTGGAAACTAACCTCCTTGGACAAGGAGTTCTGCAACACGCTTCTTCCTAGAGACAGCAGGTTCAGTAGCAGTGTCAAGGACCACGTAACAGGCGAATTGCAACTAATCTTTTGAAATTGGCTGGCCCACTTTCCATGAGGAATGGCCAGAAATCAAAGCTGGATAGTGTTGTTCAGCTGTCCCATCCATTTGCGTTCTTTGCTCCCTACCAGTGGTCTTTCCTGCACCTCTTCAGGGACAAGGCGTGAGTCCCTTACTTCTTTGGTTCACATGCAAGCCACACAAGAGGTCCTTCAAGAATACTGAGAAGAGGTTTCACTGCTTGGCGTTTTTTGGGGTTTGTTCCATTTTCTTCAAAGATGTTATCTTGTTGTGGCATCGCATGTAAATATGAAGGCAGTCTTCATGTACCATATGCATGATGAATCAGATACCTTCAGGATGTGTTTAATGTAATGCACCCATTTTGCATGGATAGCCTTCTCATCTAGGAGGCTGGACAAGCAGACCAATGCTATTTGTGCATATAGGTTGTTTGGCACGTCCACAGTGGCCCTTTGGTCAGATGATATCTGAAAAACTCACAAATGTATGGTATCATTTGTTCAGCTGATGTCCCTCATTGTACTGAGAGGATACTACTTGCTGGTCTCCATCAGTGTGAGCGACATCAAAACATAGATGAGGTACTCCAGCAGTCTAGCTCTCCAGCAGTAAGGAGCTGTGGTGCAGCTGTTTGATCTGTAGACGGTGCTGACTCCAAGGCTCATTCTCTGCTCCGCACTTCATAGTCCTTGACAGGAGCTTCTAGTTGTAATTTAAAGTTGCCTTCACCATGTTTTCTGTCTTGCAAAAAGCAGGGGGAAACATCCGTGTTCATGAAAAGGAATCACAGAAGGGTCACAGGGTCTTTTCCTGTTCCTCCTCCTCTTCCCACTTTATGGATGCTTGCTGCCAGTGTAAAACACAAAGATGCTTTTTTTCCACGACAAATAAGGAGTGAGGGGCCATGTCAAGCAAAAGCTGTGGGTCTAATTGAGCATAGCACAAATCCCTGGGTCAGAACTTGGAACTCGGTCCCCTGTTCTCTTATCGAGGACTTGTCTGGTCTAATAAACAAAACTGAAAGGGCCTGGCCTTTTAAGGGAGGGAGGAACCTAAGTATTTGTGGCTTACATTGATTTTCATGGGAGTTGTGGCTGCTTGGCTGCTTTAAAATATTTTATCCTAGCTGCCATAGTTGCTTCATGAGGCTCCCTCATTTCACACTGGGCAGTCCCAGGAGAGCAAGACAAAATGTCCATAATTGATGGAGTTCTGGGTAAGTGATATGCTAGCTGAAGATCTAAATGTTTAGGACCTCAATATTCTAAGTGTGCCTTTTCGTAAGTGTAACAGACTAACTTTCCACATTATAGTAAGTAATAGACCTTTCTGCCAAGGAGAAATTGCAGTTTCCTCACAATGTATTGCCGTTGCTGCAAAGCCCGTCAGGCAGTAGGGGGAGCACAAGTTAACAGTCACTTTTCCCAGTGCCATGGGATAGCAGCACTAATTGTATGTAAAACAGCCAACAGAATGGAAGAAAGAAAGAGAAGGGTGAAAGCCGTGTTGGTTAGTAGTATACTGGAAGTGGATGAAAGGGCTGGAGGGAACAGGTTAAATGCCTGAGTATTAGGGAATGAGAAGCTAAATATGGCATCTTAATATGACACGTGACAAGAGGCCAGATCTGTTAGTTCATAGATCTTAACCTGCTTCCAATATTTGTGTTTGAGCAGATTAAAAACGAGGAGGGGAGTTTTTTTGGGTTCTGGTTTTGACAGTGACGGAATCTCTGAAGAGCAATTTCGGTGCTGTGGCATCCAAACCCAAATTCTCATCTTGTGGGACCTTAGGATCCAAGCCGCAACCCGGCGTCATTTCTTCAGTCTGTCTGTACCAAACACTGATAACTATGATATACAAAATAATTTGTGCGTAGCTACGAAGTGTAGTTAGGTGGTCGTGGCTCTCTGGAAATCAGACGTAGTGCTCTGACAACTGATGTTCATATCAAGAATAGTGTGCAAATTTAGCTCCTACTCCTGGTTTAAAAAATGTGGCATCTCTTAAGGTATAATTTTCTTACGCTCTGCATTAGACATGTTTATGTTATGCAGTACCAGCAATAGGACAAGTTGCTAAAATACAAGGTTTCTTAGGAATCAGCTGCATTATTGACTTTGTTATAAATGAGGATATAAATGAGTGACATTTATGTAACAGAGTTTCCAGTATAAAAGCCAAAGTCAGTTGGCTATAAACACTCAGAAAGCTTTACCATGAAAAATTATAGCAATCAGGGGTTAGATGTCACATTTAGAGAAAATGTAGGGTGAGATGCATGAATCTACTGCTTTTTTCATCACCTTTTTCCAAATTGAATGACTCGAGCTGAAGTTAACTTTTTACTGCTTAAGAAGATTATATGGTTCATAGAAAAATAATTCAAACTGCTTAATTTTTAAAGCTTTTTTAATAAGAAAACTTCAAAGAGGTTCATTTTAGAGTAGGATTTAAGTAATGTAGGTAAGGTAGTTAAATATTCCCTCACTGAAATGTAGTCTGAAAAATAGACTTTCATGGCACCTATACAAGTATTTCTATAGATCCTTATCTGTAAGAACAGCAACACACTTCTTTTTTTTTAATTAAAGATCATTATAGTTGCTAATGTATGATTGTTTGGGGGCATATGTGAGTCAAACTGTGGTTTTGAGAACACAGTTTTTGAGAACACCTTAACCTTCACCAAATCCTTCGCCCGGTGCTGCAGTGTCTGTGCTGAATTAAAATATAGGCCCGTACTGGAGATGCCCTGTGTCCTTGCCAAGGAGAGGAGCACCTCCAAGAGGACAAATGAGAAAGCTGGGAATCCTTCAGAATAACTGAAGAACAGAATTTTGTAAGACAGTGACCATTTTGCAGAGAAGCTGTTTAGCAGTTTGGGAAAGGACCAAAACAAAGAACCTTTGAAACCAAAGCAAAGAGGCAGAAGAGGGGTTCAAATTATTTAGGGAAGAGACGCTCTCTCACAAATAAGCAAAACTTTCTAGAGAGAGCAGAGGCAGACTCATTGCTGCTAGAAATGGCATAATCAGGCCAAGAGGTGAATTCAAGCCTGTTTGTTTTTTCCGTGCATTTGTTCCTTACTTATGTGGTTTTGTTAGGTTTTTTATTGGTTTTCTTGGGGGGTGGGTTTTTTTAAAAGTCTTAGGTGTCTATGATTAAGAGGTTCCTTTGCTAAGCCTATATTGCTTTCTTTCGTAGTCCTTTAAGGATACCACTGGAAAACCAGAGTTTCTCACAGCCAATATACCCTAGGGTAATGTACCAAAAGAACTGTCTCCAGAAAATTGTTCCATTAAGTGTTGATGTGTCCAGATAGTGGCTTACACCATGGGGTGCTCTTCAACTCGGGTCTTCAAAGCTAGTCAGTAGTGATTCATTCACGATGTATATCTGTCTAGACATGAGAACTTGATGCAATAAAAAGGTTTCTTACTCAGGTATTAAGAGACTGTAACAATTACATAATTATTACTAGGGCAGGAGGTCTCAAGTCCTGGTAGATTATTACTGTCACGTCTTGCTCCATCTTCTCTGCATGCAGACCAGTTTGGAGAGTTTGGATCCAGCCAGTGAATCTATGTGCTTCTACCACCTCTCACCTGAGTTGTTTGCTCCTGCTTACAGCTTTCACATTGATGCTTCTATAAAGATACCTCCTGTAGGACACTGTTTCTGGCAGTGAGATCCTGCAGTCCATTTTCTTAGCCAGTGAAAGCACTGCTTCAGTGCTTCACATTCTTAATTTCATAATACAATCTCAGTTTCAACTCTCTGGTAATGGGAGTTCCTTTATTCATCCTTAGGCAAGGAATTTTTTAGCCTTTTTAACTTTACTGTTAAACAGTACTAAGCTTATACAGATCACTGAAAAATAGCATTCTTGCAAGTCTTTCTTTACTGCACAGTTTGATCTTGTAGCTCTTGTGTCTTAGATTGGGTCACTATCCCTATGCTCATCAGCTTTTCATGCCTTCCCTCTGATTACCTTGGCCAGTGTGGACTGATGCAGTCCCTTTCATAGAGAATCTGAAGTCCATTCTTTCTAGCCCCCTTTCTTCCCTCCAAGCCAGCTTTTAGGGTGAAGAATTAATTCTTATTTCTAGGCTGGAAGGTGGGAGATGGTCTGTCCTGGTAGATCATGGTGGCTCTGTTTCTGCTTTGTGGCCATCATTGTTCAGCTGGCTATGGAGTCTTTCCAGCAACAAGAATGCTTTGATCTACCATGGAGGGCATGATACTAAATAAATGTAAACAAACCTTATAGCCAAGATGATGTTCACAAAATAAAACGGGGTTATCATTTTGATGGAGAACTATTTTTGGTGTGTCACAATTGCCTTGGTCCCTTTTGCCTGCCAGAACTTGGAATTTATAAACTCCTTCACTAGTTTCCTCACTCAAGGGAAGGAAAACCAGGAAACTTGAACTCCATTTTTCTTTCAAAGTAATATTAATGGCAAACGTTATGAGGTACTTGCTCAGCTCTGTAATAATACACATGTCCATTGATGAGATGGTCCAGATAGAACAGAGGATTAGGAATACAGCGTTTAAGACTGAATTCAAAAAGGCAGCACAGGAACTTCACACCCCAAAATATCCTCTGAAAGTTTGGCTTTATTTCGTGCTGTTGGCCAGGGTTCTCCTTACAGCACCATGATATTCATAATAAAGAAATAAATTAAATCCACCCCTTCCTGTATGCCTCACAACACACAGCACTGTGCATGCTCAGCACGTGTAGTTTTGATAAAGAGACATTATCGAGCCTGAAATAATTTTAAACAACACAAATAATGTGGCTGCCCAGCACTTCCTGTGGAAGTAGTTCCTTGGACAAATCTTCCTTAACTCTCACATGTATGGAGTTAGTATATATGTCCCTCAGTAACACCAATTCATAGAAAGAATTTTTCAGAATAAATGTACAGCTGTGTATTTTATATATAGGGTGTGAAATGCAGCCATGCAGGAGGGCCCTGCCTTCAGCCTGAGATTGCCGGTGCCGGGAGGGACTCAGCGTCTTCCAAATGCCCCACAGCACAGGGCAGGTGCGGGGGGGGGAGGAATAGGTGTCCCCATGCTGTCACCCCAGGGCTGCTGGCTGAGGGCAGGGCAGGTTACCGGTCACTCTTCTTGTTTATGGGCTGGCAGAGAAGCTACAGCTTGAAGGAGGCAGCGGTGGTGGCAGCAGGGTAAAAGCTGTTGGATCCCCTGCCCCTTGCAGCATCCTTGGATCCTTGGCCGTTCTGAGGGCAAGGATGCTTTCCATCAAAGCCCTTCTGCTGACATAGCGATGATCCCACTGAGTAAAGGGAAGGGGGGCTCTCCACGTGCAGCGTTGCAGTCTTCGTTCACGCCGGGCTTGCGGAGAGCTCAGTCACTCCGGGCTGGCACCCGCAAAGCGGGCAGCAGATTCCAAGGCCGGTTGAGGTGCCAGGGGTGGAGCGTGCTCCTCGCCGCCGAGGACCGGGGGCTCAGCTGCACCACTTGCTCTCTGTTTACATAGTGCAGACTAAGCTGTAAAAAGCCAATTGCTTCAGAAGCGAATAGGTCACTCTTAGACGAGAGAGCACGGACAGAGCAATGGAAAAACAAATTCGTTATTGTAACACCAGAGAGCACAAAGCAAACCTGGAGGTGACCTGCAAAAGAACACAGCACTGGGTTTCTGCCCTGTTAGATGCTTTATGGTCTACAAAGAAAGACTGAGAAGTGTACAGGCATTTTTTTTTTTCTATTTTCAAAATAAAAAGTATGTTTGTCTGGTGCTTTGAATGTAGTAAGCACACTGATTCTAGCTTTTCCTGGTTTTGCTGGAAGGCCTGTGGGAGAAGGACTCAACAGAATACTAGCAGCTTTCTCAGCATTTTCATTTAGGAAAAACAGTGGTTAGATTTTGAACAAAGCCTATTTTTTCATCTAATGTTGCTGAGAATGTCTGAGTTAAAGAGGTGTTAAGAAAAGGAAGACAGACTATTAAAAAAATCGCTTCCTTTTTGAATAATTATTTTATGATGAAACGTGTAGCAGCAGGGCTTAAAGGTCACCAGTGAGATCAGGGCCCCTTGGTTCTCGATACTGTGCAGACATGTCGGAAGTAAACAGCTTACAACCTATATGAGAGAGTCAGATAAAAGATAGTTGGGAAAAGAGGCACAGAAAGGGGAAGTGGCTTGTTCAAGGTCACACATGGATTGCTGGCTGTGCTGGATCGAACCATCTGCGGTAGATCAGGTCTCCTGGATCCTGTTCCCCTGTTGGATCCCCATGCTCATCTTTTCTCTATTGACAGTTTGGGAGTGTTCAAACAGGCCAGAGCATCCCTGTGGGCTGGGTCCATAGGGGATAATCCTTCACCTCTGATGGTTTTAATGTGGCAGAGGCAAAATCCCAGTGTTGGACCAGAGGTTCTGACCCAGCCTGGGGCTGGAGCTGGGTCCAGACCCCAGCTCCTGCCTGGTTCCCACAGCCCTGGCAATGGATGTCTTTCCTGGCTTTGTCTGAGATAGAGCAACAAGGGAAACCTTTCATTGCACACCTAAAGACTTGGGGATAATAGATTTTTTAATATACATTTCTAAAATATGATAGACAAAAAAAACCCACAAAACACCAGAAAGACTTATTTGGAACACTGGGAAAGGGTCTACATTCTGCAACTGCCCTAGGGTGTGTGGGGCACTCTAATTTAACATCAAGGCACTTAAGAAGTAATGATGCTGTTAGTTTGCCAGACAGCTGGATTCTTCCAGGAAAAATAGGGTACAAAAGACCCCTATTCTATAATTGTGTCTGTATGTAATTTTAGGATCTAGACTTAACGTTTTCCATCTAAAGAAAAAGATGGGAGAAAACACCCTTTCTGAAAGTGAACATTTTAAGGCCTTTAGCAGTGCACAGACAGAGGAGCAAAATCACTGTTCTGTTTTCCTTGCAGATCGTCTCTAATAATGGCTCTTGGTATTGAGAGTATTGTGGTTTGCTAGTACTAAAATGTAAAGTTATTTTGAGCATGAAAGCCTGACCGTCATTCTATTTAAAAAAATGTAAAAGAAGGAGAGGAATGTTTACAGCACATTAAAACCTGTGTGACAACTTAGCAAGAACTATTTTAACAATCCTCTTATTCCCCTTCCTGTTATGTGCCATAAAATGAGAATGCAGTGTCAGTAATAAATAATATTAGCGTGGAGGGATAGCTCACCGTGCTGCTGGAGAGCAGGCTGGGTCAGGCTGAGCCTAAGCTATGCTCAGCCCCAGCTCGCACCCTGCTCTGGCAGGAACCACGGCTGGTGCTGGGCTGCTTGGCTGTCCTGTGTGCTGGGGGGGTGAAGCCAGCAGCCTCTCCTTCTCTGCTGACCCTCTCCGCGGGAGAAAGCCTTGGGAGTTTCGTGCTTCTTTGCAGAAGCTAACTATAACCTGGTATTCAGAAAAGACAGCCTCTACTGCTGCTGCCTCCATGGGTTTTGTGACCCAAACATAACAAGGATTACAGCAGAATAATTCTTTATAAAAAAAGTTTGCAGTCGGGGGTAGGTCTGCAGTGAATGTTGACAAATATTGAAACTAAATCTGAGAAAAGACTTGTTCCAATTTTTTCTGTAATCGGCATTCCATATGTGTTATGTGGAGAGCTAGGATGTGCTGCTACTTCTGTTACATAAGCGGTTTTGGTTTTTTTTTTTTAATAAAGTGCAGTGCAGAATGCATGAGTAGTGAGAAGGAATATCAGGGAAAAAACCTGCAAGAAAAAAAGAAAAGCTGCTAGGTGAAGAGCTCTTACTGAATCTGTTATTTCCATAATTCCATGATTTCCTTAAAGTCTCTTAATATTTCTGAGGAAAAGCCTTGAAGTGAAAGGAGAGAGGCAAGGTTGTTGGTTTTTTTTCTTCTTTGTTTAAAGGAAGGTCTTGGTTAATTCTATTAGTAGACTTTGAGCTTGTTTTTATTTAAAAACAAAACAAAAATCCCTCTCAAGTTTAGAATCGCTGTATGGAAAAATTCTTCTTTGCCAGAGAGGGAAGTATCTCCTTTTCATTCTGTTTGTTTTGGAGTATCTGTACTTAAGTGTTTTGTGTTTCTTCTTTATTGAATACATTAGTGGTGCATTAATTTCTTCTGACAATGCTCGTTTCATTGCATTCGGATAGGTTCACTCTTTCCCATATGACAGATAAACTTTTAGTTTACTTGATGACCCTGCTTTGCCCTCCCTGGGTTTGATTGATAATGGCTTAATTTCCTACCTTGTTTACCTTTTAATGCTTTTTAAAGTGATTTTTCTTCTGGCCGCCGCAAAGGAAACAGCTGAAAAAAAACCCCACATTGGATTCTTGCTCCAATTCCAATCTGTTTGCTTTGTTTTTCCTTTTTAGATTATTGTTTGGCTTTAATTTGTTTGTTTCTCCTTTAAATGGGCTTGAGATTACTCAAGGGTTCCTTGTTCAGCGGGTCAAAGGGTAACTTGGAGACTTTGAAACCGTCTGCCTTTTTATCACCAAGTTTTGTTCTTCCAAGAGTCCAAAGGATTTTGCAGGACGATAGCTCGTGGAGGATGCCTCCATCTAAGGAAAGCGTGAGCAGCAGACCTGAGTCATTGCAAGAGGCCACGGGAGCCTTTTTACTGTTCAAAGCAGAGGGAAAAGACACTGATCTAAGTCTAAATCAGAACCTTAATTAATCCTTATATACAACTAACTAAAAGACTAAGTTTCCTGGGGATTAAATGCACTGAGATTGATAGGTTTGAAACTCAACTACCAGTCACTTCTGTGGCTCAGGATGAAGGCCCGCAATTCTGTATTTCTAAAGATAAAAATTTTAACAGACTTCAAACCAGGGAGGTATCAATACACAAAAATATACACTGTGTGCTATTAAAAAATGTCCTTTAACTGAAAGAGTCAATCTGTCCCAGAGGTAATCCCAGCTTTTAAAAGAGGGAAGTCTGTTGGAACTGCTCAGCCACTGCACTGTGAATTTGTAGGACAGCAATATGAAGCGTTGGGTAATGTAGGCTCCTTAACAAAAATTCACAGCGACTTCTTCTTTCTGCGTAAGATTTTAATTCTCAAAGGTGCTGTGCACAGGAGGAACTTCTTCTGCACTTTTCTAATATAAATTCACTCACTGTTCATTTTTCCCCAGTATTTTAAATCCCTTGAAAACCTTAGCAGGAAAAAAAAAAGCACCTCTAAAATCTTCATTTCTTACAGAGATATACAAAGATAATAAATTTCAAGTGAAGCACAGAGTGGAGAAAAATGCATAGATTTTTTTTTTTTTTTTAAAGAAAGCAGGCTATAGACATTATCCTACAATAGCATATATTCAGCTGTGGGGGAATTATAGGGTTGCAGACTCTCAGTGAAAGAAGATGAAACTATCTTCCCCTTGAGAGTTCACCTTGACATGATTAGCAGCTCCGACCCAAACTCAAACTCATAGGAGTGGAACAGTGTAGAATGGGTGTGAGGACTACGGAGAGGAGATAACTGAGATGCATGGCTGTAACTGCATTTTCAGGTTTGTAGTGAAGTGACCCATAGTTTGTTGTTTGCTGATCCACTCCTTGACAGCTTTAAATCAAAGAGTATTTTTCTGATGGTTTGGTTTTTGATTTTTGGGGTTTTTTTTCACACACGCAAGCCTAACTCTCTTTTGGTTCATCCTGATATCATAGAGAGGAATGTTACAAAGTTTATAGTCTAGGTTTTCAAGTGGAAAGAGTTTAAAGTAAATGAGAGATAAAGGTGTTGCTGTAAGAACCATTTGTTTCATGTGTTCCCCAGATTGAGCTCTGTATCCTTCCATGAAAAAGACTTGCTGAAGATAGGCTATTTCCTATAAACAGAAACAAAGGAAATTGTACAGTTAGATCACCACTATCGCTTTTAGTTTTTGAGCTTCAAGTTTTGTCTTCGCTGTGTATCCTCAGCTGTGGTAGGAACTGAAATACAGGCTATTCCAGTGGCAAGGGAGGCTGACAACCTCCTCAAAAGCTGCAGTGCCATTTCAGTCCGGTTGCTAAGGGATGCTCAAGCGTGATGTTGTCTGTGTCTTCACTTCCAAATGAGCACATTGGTTTGGTCACAACTCCACCCCCACAGTTCACAGCCAAAAGTTTATGAGGTCATGTTCACTGTGGACAGTGTGAGCCCGTAAGGAGCTGTACAACTGTCCCATCTGCAAACTAATTAACCATTTCTTTTTTCTGGAGGCTGGGGCATACAAAGTGCTCAGTACCTTCAACTTACTAAAAAATGTGAATAGTTTGCAATAGGAAATAAGGGTGTTTGTCACCGGGAGGGTTTGGAAGGCATCTGTGGTGTCAGATGGACATCATGATCTGGGTCTTATCATTAACTGTAAAAACAAAGAATAACTCGGGTGAATTCAGAGCCTAACTGATCAATTGAGAGTAAAACCGATGCAACATCAGAACTGAAAGCAGAAAGTTTTATCTATTCACTTAGAAAGAGAAAAGACTGGAACGACATGAAGTATATGTCTCAGAAGCATTTTTTCTACTGGCTCAAAATCTACTCTGTTAAGAAAATAGTAACTCCAAAAACAACTCTTGCATCTTGTCCAGCCAATGTTTGTGAATTTTACAACAGTATTTCCTTGTCTTTTACCTATACAAGTGTGAATATCCTCATGCACAGTAAGGGAGACTACCACAAGGAAAATGCATTAAAAGATATGGAATGGTCTGTCAAATATAAAGTAACTATATTAAAACAGGAAAAATATACTATTTTGCTTGAGGTCCTTTTGAGTGATTATACCCATAGGTATTGTATGTAAAACTTAAAAGGACAGAAGTTCATATGTATAGGGTGGGGGAAGTTTAAGGGACATGTACTTTTCAACAAGTTCTCTCTCACTTGTACTGTTATGGATAGCCTGCTTCTACGTTGTATCTAAATCTTTTCAACCGCTTGTAAATCAAGCTGATATAGTTGCCCTAGCTGGGAGGAGTAAAGTCCGCATAAATTATGCACTTCAATGGGACTACTCAACTGAGTCGAGTACATGTTTATTTACAGGATCGGGCTATTGTTACAAATCTTCCCTCAGTCTCAAACACGAAACAGTAGTTTCAGGGGCAAAAGCTGTGGAGGGAGAATGGAGAAAAAATTGTAATGAAATTCCTCTTTCCAAAAAATAAAGAAAATTAAGAGATCTGATTATTTTCATTAGAATGTAGTAGAATTTAGGCCAATGGGACTAAAAACACATATAACTAAAGTTATCAAGTGGACTGAAATGGGTTATAGATATATGAAACTTTCCTATACATGTCCCCCACAAATATTCCATTGGAATATTATTCCCTTTGAATTCTCCTGCTGCCTCTCCTTGTGAGATCTTTTCTGGTTTGAGAAGTGAAACAGCAGAATATTGTTTCACGCTGCCAAACCCCCTGTTCTTTTTGTGAAATCCTTAAGCTAAGATGCATGTTGGTGTCTCAGAGTCTTTGCATTTACTTTAGACTGAAAAAAATGCAACAGAATCTGAGGCTGTTGGCTGTTACATTCAGACACAGAAGGAATACCAATGAATTTGAATTTCATCTGTAAGCGTGCGATGCTCACAGTCTTCCATGTGTAAACTCTTACCTCCCATTAATTTCAATAGTGCAGGACTGAGTCAAGAGACATGTCTTCTAATGTCTCTTGCAGCCATTTCCACATTCATGTTACCTTGCATTTTTGGAAAATATTTCTGCTTAACATGCAGCAGTGTCCTTTAACGCCCTCTTTTGAGTATTTTGAAGCCTCAAATAGTTAGACTTTTATCACAGAGGCACTATGCCCATACATATAGTTATTTCATCTTTGCATTTATTTGTTCTTAAGACTGCAGGTTCTTCAGAAGTGAGCTTTAATTTGACGGTGAGTTAGGGGTCAGATTTTGCCTCTACTTACCCTTCTGATGGCAGGAGTCTCGTGAAACTGAAGTTCATGGATTTTTACAAGATGGAAGCTAATGCAACTAGTTCCAATAAGAAACACAATTTACTCTAAAGACACATCAGCAGCCTTATGTTATTTAAACAAATAAAAAAGAATGAGAACAGCTAATGTGTTGGTATGCTCGCTCTTCAAATGGTGCTCTCCTAAACAAGACAGCACTAGAAAAAAATCATGGCAATGGGGTGGGTTTGTGCAGTACGGTTAGTGCCTTATGTCTTGTGTCCTGCTGTATTTCAGAAAGACAAAAAAAAGTCTGTAACTGCTGATAGGTTTAACAATTTGGGAGTTTTCTTTGTGCTTTCTGTAGCTTTTGATGCTTTGACACTTTAATAACACTTGTAATCCAGGGAGCTAATTCTTAATTGTTGTAACTGAGTTTTGTGAATTAGCTGAGGGTGTTTTCCATTTTCAACTACCTCATGCTTTGCTCAACCTTAAGAGACAGAGGCACAGGGTATACATACCAGGAGGGCAGCAATTCCTGTGCCCCAGCACGGTGGCTGATGGCTGTCAGAATTTAACCTCGCCGAGTCTGCCCCAGTTTGAGTCTGGGACGGGGATGCGTGTGTGCTGCTGGACAACGGCATTTACACAGTGATGACTCCCTTGTCGGTGGATGCTTTGGCATATTTACCGCTCCCTTTTCCCCACGCTAATGCTGCTCACCATTCACCAAGATTTTAGCCTTTTGTGTATTTCCAGCAATAACTTTTATCTTGTTTGTGTATTCCTTTGTGTTTGGAGCCTGAGATAGGCTCCCTTCCCCCCAGCTGGGACCCAGAGGGAAGCAAAGCTTGGGAGTCTGGAGGCTTGGGGAGATTTTCTCTGCTGTGTGAGGTGGCAGATACTTGCATTTCTGCATTCTCTTCATACCTGCGACCATAAAAAAGCTATGAGGTTTTACAATTTTCAGTCTGAATTCTGCTTTATTGAGTCCTTTATACCTTGTAAATGCCACAGTTAAAATATATTTGAATAGTGTATATTACGTGGAAAAAATACAAATAAATGAAAGACCTATAAAAGGTACAAGGAATTATTATAATCTTTGCTTCAGATTAATCTGGGCATTGCTGAGCCAAGCCTCTCTAAGACCTTTTAAAACTGCCTTGGCCTAAAACAACGCCCGTAGAAGTCAGTAAGAGCCTCTCCGCTGTCTCCAAAGTTCTTAGGGTCTGTGTACCCCAAAGCTGTGACATTTAAAAACAGACTGAAAGTGCCAATAACTCCTCAAAGACCAAGATTTGGTAGTGGTGGTCCCTGCTTCTCCTCAGGTCCACTCCTCTTTCAGCAAGGGCAACTGAACAGATGTATCTGATGACACTAACTGTGACCTTCTAGTTGTTTGATCTATTCACATAATTATTTTACTGTAGGTGGTTCTAAGTATAGTAACTGGACGGTATAAGAAGGTGTGTTCGTGGGAATAGCGTTGTAGATAGTTGAATTTTGCAAGTGAGGATAAATAATTTATGTATAATAAAAGACATTTCACTACTCTTAGGGGGGTAGAGAAAAACTACCTTTGTGTTTTAGGGAACCAGATTTTACAAAAAGCAAAGTGCCAGTCTTTGTTTTCCAGACATAGCTGATAAGCTTGTGCATGAAAACCACTGTGTCATCTATATAATGAGGTTTCAAAAAATATTTTAGAGAACAAAAAGGAGCTAGATAACTGGCAAAACCATACATAAAAGCAACTGCACGCATCAGGTTGTACTCCCCGGGTCCACCCAGCATGACTTGGTAGATTGTTTCCCTCTGTCCCAGCCCTGACCCTGGCCACAGCCCTGAAGAGGTACCCCATGGGCTCTTCTGCAGTAATTATTTTCAACTGCAGTATAAAGTGCCCTGGGGCACGACTGCGTTAAAATTTATTCAGACTTTATTAACTTAACCCCCGACTCCTGCAAATCTTTTTCTCGGCTGCTTTCATCCCGAAAAGCCCCTCCCAAAGACCACTCGCCATCAGAGCGACTGCCGTACCCCCGCGGCCGACCCTCCGAGGGGATGGGGCGAGGGCGGGGGGGGGGGGGGGGGGGGGGGGGGGGGGGGGGGGGGCGCTTCGTTCCAGCAGCGTGCAGGAACCTCCGAAGCTCTCCGCGGCCTCCCTGCGCGGCAGCACCCGCGGGAGCGGCGGCGGCGGCGGCGGCGGGCCCGGTTCGAAGAGGGCGCCGGCGGCGGCGCGGGCTGACGCGGGCTGTCATGTGAGCGGCCCCGCTCCCAGGGTTCAGTGTGGGCCTGCTTGCCCCACCCCGCCGCTCTGCCGCTTCGGTGCAGCTCAATAGGGGGAAGGAAAAAAAAAAAAAAAAAAAAAGAAGGGGGGGGGTTAAAAAAAAAAAAAAAAATAAATGCGGGAGA
>JAVKLA010000010.1:26878397-26961599 GCA_034782735.1 Sagittarius serpentarius
GCAGGGCCCGCAGGTACGGAGCTGCGGCTCGGGGCCGCTCTCCGCCCCGCGGGGGCAGCGGGGGGGTGGGGTGGGGGTGTGGGGGGGAGGCAGGCTGGGGCGGGGAGCGGGGCCTTGGGGCCGAGCGTGAGGAGGTGGCCGGGGATGCCGGGCCGGCCGCCGGCGAGGGGCGCGGGAGCGTCGGGCCCGAGGGGGAACCTGGGAGATAAACAGGGCAGGGCGCTGACAGGGGCCGCGGGCCTGCCCCGGGCGTGCGGAGCGGGGAGCAGCTGCCGCGGCGAAGGCCGGTCGCCGCGGCCTGGCAGGAGCCGGGGGCCGGGCGGGGGAGGCGGCTGGGGCTCGGCCGGCCCGAGACGCTCCTCTCGCCGGGGGTTGAGGCAGGGGTGCCGAGGAACGTGCGGCCGGGCCGGGGAGAGGAGGAAGAGGAAGGGAGGAAGTCGGGGAATCGTTTGGGGGAAACGGAGGGAGGATGTCGGTCCCGGCGGGAAGCGCGGCGGCCGGCGTTGGGGACGAGGGAGCTCCGCGCCCGCGGCGGGGGGAGCAGCGCCAGGGCTGGGCTGGGAGCGGGCGGGTGGCGGGCATGTCCTCCGTCCCCCGGCAGGCTCGTTAGGCTTACTTTTGTCGCACCATTAATTAAGGCATCGCGCGTTTGGAGGAAGGGGAACGTTTGTAGCTTGGGTTCAGGTGTTATTTCGGCGGTGAATTTAGGTTACCTGCATGTGTCATGTTTTCCAGGAGGTACATTTAGAAATGTAGCGTATGGCTTCAAGGAGGGGGGAGGTCCAAAAATCGTTATCGGAGACAACAAAAAGATGTTTGTCAGACTCATTATTTTAAAGTAGCATTTTAAAGTAAGATGCAGTTACGAGGTCTCGTTTGTTTTGGTCACGCCGAGGGACCGCTTGTGCACGTTATGCAGGGGCTTCAGCGTGGAGCAGAGGCTAGGCCTCAGTGAGCTGACTCAGTTCTGGTGTGAAACCAGCCGTAATTGAGGGGGAAAAAAAAAACCAGGGAATTTTTTAAGGGTGTGAATTTGGAAGTATATTCTTATCGGTAAAGTCTTTCACATACCAATTTGAAGAAAGAGGCTTAACATAAATGGAGAGTGACTGGGACTATAGCAGCACCTGAGGCACTAAGGAGTCTGCCAGGGCTCCAGCAGAAATCTTTTAACAGGATAATTTGAATTTCAGCTCTTGGGGAATGTCTTGGACTTCCAGATTTCAGGCTGAATATTACATAGATACATAGAAGCCATTTGTCATCGGATGGGTTACTTTTGTAAGAGGCAGAATTTCAGAAAACAAACACGATGGGCTTGCCTGGGTTTCCTTTCTGTTTTCTTTAGGTTCGGTGGCTGAAAAACAGTTCAGATACTTGTAAATAAAAATTTACGGGTGTTCAGTGCTGGTAAAAAGTAAAAAAGCTCGTGTCCCTATTATTATGTTATGTTTACTTTATCAGACACATGAAATAAAAAAAGTACTCTGAAAGTATTCTTAATATTTTCACATCATACTCAAATAACAACAAAGAAAACTGCTAAGTATTCTAACGGGTTTATACTGCTCTTTGTAGGCCCCACTGCTCTATGCATGCTTGCCTCTTCTGCCACGAGCAGTCTCACTGAAATTAATGGAACTCTCCTTGGTGGTGAATTAAATGTATGCATAATAGTTGGTAAGAACAGGGCCTTAACAAGTAGCCAAATATAGAAATAGACTTATTCAGAAATTTAGATGTAATACTTCATTTTGGTTCACTGGTGTTGTATCTGATCCAGAGAACCCAGGTATGTCAATACCAAACTGTAAGCATTTATAGCAAATGCAACAACTATCTACCCCCGTTCTTGGTCTAAGTGAAGTAGAGATTCTGGCTCCCAGTGCTTATAAATATAAGATGTGATTTAGAGTTACAGCTGAAATTTTGTTCTTAATTATTCTGAATGGAAATATGACCATAGCATATGCTGCTATTCCTGAATAATTCTTAGTTGTGAAGAAGAACCAGTCTCTCTCTTAACCCAAGATACTAATTCTTGATTAGTTTTGCCACCTGTCTTTATTGCGTGATGCAGTACGCCTGAAGAGACAGAGTGTGTATGTTATAAAATATTAGTTTAGGGGAGAAATGGCACTCGCATAAAGAGTTGTAGGTAAAAACTGCTCTCTAAATGCTTGCAAAACATCACTGAGCGAGGAGAGGAAAAAGGAGTAAGGCTCTGGTATTAAGGTGGCAAAACATGCAAGAAGGTTTTATGGAGAGAAGAGTAGGACTATTACGAGTTCATGAGGGAGAAGGAAAAGAAGGGAAAAAGAGGGGGTTGCGTTTGTCAGAAAATGAACTTTGAAATTTGCTAAAATACAGTTTTGAACATGAGGCTCAAAATGGAGGCTTCTGCTTTCAGTGTGTGTTAGCAGAGGCCTGGTATCCTATAAATGCAGACTGTACCTCTGTGCCCATTCTGCCGCAGACATATATTTTCTGTTGTTGAGACGTAGGCTAATGAGAGGAATAAACGAGTAGCCAGGAGATGCAAAGGGGAATCCTTCTAAATTTTACCAGGTTATGATACTGCTCTTGCAAAAATAAGTTTGCTTTATATAGAAAGCTACCAGTCTGGCAGCATGGAGCAGCTCAATTAAATGCTGCTGTTCGAGTCTTTTTAGTGTGCATGGAAAAACGGGTACTATAGGCAGATGGGTTGTCCTGTGCACTGGCATCCGTGCAGCACAGCAGAAATAGCATACATCTACTTATGGAAACTGGAGTAAAGTGGAGCGGGTTTTTTTGTACTGCAGGTATATAAGGGAACCAGAGGAGAGCTGCAGGGTTGCTACTTGGAGCATGCAGCCACAAAAGATGGTCTTTGCATCTCATTGCATATATGATTTGAAACATGTAGAGAAGGTGGGAGGTTGCTTACAAGACACAAATTAGAGAAGGAGGCTTCTGTAGCTTTGTGGGTGGAGGCTTAAAGGGTTGCCTTCCTTTTTCAGATGTATCCATGTATTTTATATCTTGTGATTTAAGTTACAATCTTTTGAACTGGGTAATGATAACTGATAATAGCCAAACTTAAAATATTTTAAGGTTCTAACAAAAATGCTTCAGTTTAATGTGGATTTCAGTCAGTCTTTCTCTCCATCAGATGGTAGTGACAAGGCAAGCGGTTTTTGACGTTCCCTGTCTTGTTTGCTATAAAATGTTGAAGTTGTCCTTTTCCTTCCAAACCCTGCAATCTGCTTTTAACGTTGACACTGGAAAAAAGGACAGTGAAATGATCCAAGATTCAGATCTGACACGTGACTTGAGCTAGGCATTTATTTTTAGCTACAACTGAAGTTTCCAGTGGCAATTATTTCTCTTTCTTTCACTTTTCACTCTTGCACTGAGAAAACCAACTTTCTCGATTTTACCCTGAAGAAAAAATTCTAGTGTGTCACTTCATCACTCATGCTTCCTTCTGAAATTGATTTACTTTCATTTTCTAGGTGCTGGTGAATCCGGTAAAAGCACAATAGTCAAGCAGATGAGGATCTTGCATGTGAATGGATTTAATGCTGAGTAAGTGCATTTGCTTTTTCACTTTACAACCTGCCTTACATCTGTGCACTGCACAGTAGTCATTGCTGTTGTTTTATATCTTGGTATATTTTCTTCTTGCTACTGTTTCACAGTCTCTAGAATTTGGATGTGTATTTTTAGATGAGATTAATAGACATTAACTTGAAGAACTCATGCACCAATAATAAGTAAGAGCTAACAGTATAAAATGATTTATATCAAGGTTCAGTATAGTTGATTTGATTAAGGCTTAAGTTTTGTGGGTTTTTTTTTTAACTGCAATGTCTTTCACAACATGGCTGACACTGATTTACCTCTGCTGTAGCACATTGATTCATACTGCTGTAAACATACCTCCTGTTAGTGTACAAAATGAATGCAGTTTTCTTTATTTAGAGCAAGTAAGGCTTTTGTTTCTGTCTCCTCACAAAATGACACTGTACTATGAATTTTGGGGGTAATAGGTCAGATTTTCTTCTCTTTTGTGTTGTGTTTGCTTGTCCCGATGTTTGTGTTAAATTATGTTTCTGAAAGCTTTTCTTCTTTACACTTAAAATCTGTTCAATTATTTGATATTTGTGAGGAGTGGAATGGCATTAGGATAGGGAAAATGGAAATCTGTTTGGTTTTTTGTCTGAGACCAATTTGTGTTTGCTAGCTTCTCATCTAACCTTGCTAGGGAGTAGGAAGAGATTTTTCTGCATGTTAGCATGTTAGTTAACACTTGCAAGCATCCGTGTGTGTGTGTGTATATATATACCAAAACCTGCTAAATGAATTCTAATTGAATTAAGGTGTTGAAATTTCAGAGCTTATTCTTTGTTTCTTTTTTTTTTTTTTTTTTTAAGATAATATTACTGGTTTTGTTTTTCTAGTTTTCAAACATAACATTTTTGTATTGGCATCCTCTAGCTTCTAGTAGTATCATCTGTTTTGTGAATTCTGCCCTTTTTAGAAGATTAAGCTTTCACTAGTCTTTCAGTAGTTAATTCTTTAGTAACAATGTCTGAGCTAAAAGTTTAGCTGAGGAGCCTGGACAATACTTCTTCCTAATCCCCGAATGCTAGTTCAGGATAAGGAACACAGTCTCCTGGAAGAAAGTTCAGACTGATTCATAATAAATTACATGCTGTGCTACATGTTTTTAGCTTGTCTTTGTAGGGAATATTTTCTTTATCCAAGACAGCTCTTTTTCATAAGTGCCCAGTCCTGCATCCTGTTAGTGCTGAGTTGTCTCTGTTATTTTGGCTGCTTCTGTTACTAAATACCTTTTAAAAGGCTTGCGTGACTTAAAAGATTTGCATGAGTTGGCTTAGATAGCAGCTTTCAACATTAGGTACTAAGTAAAAAGTTCATCAATGAAAGTGGAAGTCAGGGATCTCTGGTACCTTTAAAAGTATCAATCCATTGAACCAACACAGTTCTAAGTTTTCTAACCATCCAGATACTCTTAAAGAGATGCTGCTGCTGCGTAATGAATGGTGTGTTACGTGGGTGGATAACCTTCTCAACCCTGCAAGCTGCATAGCCAAATTTGTGTTAAACTGGGAGCCCAGGGACACATTATACAAAACCTGCAGAGCTGGGGTGGGACTACTGGGACACAGTCTGGGATTTGCAACAGCAGTGTGTTCCTTGAGTATCTTGCTTCTGTGTTTTAGGTTGGGGCTGAGGTGAGCATGCAGCTGGATTCCAGGGCAGTATGGCACATCTGGCCACAGGAGCCTCTGCTGGCTTCTGCCTTCTCATAGCGAGGCATCTGGATTACTTAGCAGCCCTATGCTAGCACAGCCCTGCTGCCAGTCACATAGTATACCCCAGTGTGGGAGCCACGCGTGAATTGTAGGGACCTGCTTGCAGCTCAGGAGCCATCGGTTGTCCACCCCATGGCATATTGTCTTGCAGTGAGTCCTTTGTGCCTGTCCTTCTGTGGGTAGTATGTATTGGAACATTCAGGTGCATAAAAATGAAATTAAAAATTGCTATATATAAAATGTACAAGTAAGTTATAATGCATCTAGTTGTAGGGTTTTGTTGCCAAAACCGATCAGTAGATCATAATATACGCTTTATAGGGGGAAAAAGGCTGTTTTTCAGTGTTTTGAAATGCTTGCAAGTTACACGTTAGTCCTTAAGTAACTTGTATTCTCTTCAAAGTAACTAACTGCTCCCTGTGTTGTCCTGCTTTCCCTGCTGTCCTTTTGACAAATTCATTCCTTTTCTGCCATACTTACCTTGAGGAAAAACGATGTGAGATTCAGCTAATGAGAGAGATACTATGGAGGTTTTTTGGAAGGGTAGGAAAAGTAAAGCATTACTTCTCTTAATGTTGTTATCAGTTGTTCTAGAACAAAAACACGTTTGCATACACCACCACAGTTGATGTGATGAATAACAGCAGAGAGATTGTGAAAACTGTAGTACGCTGGAGATGAAGAGACGTTTTTTAATGTTCGTGTCCATGTACATAACTGTAGTTTTGAATTATTTCTGTTGGTGCCGCTTATTCGTGTAGCTTGAAAGAAATCCAGTTTAAAGTCCTGTCTAAAACTTGTTTGCCTTTGATTTGATTGCCCTGTGATAGTTGATGTTTGAAGCAGAAAGAGGATACCTGTCACGAAGGATGTCTAGTGTGCTATGAACAAGGGAATCAAAAGTTTTTATTTAGTGTTACTCAAATACTCTTCTTAATTTCTGGTGACTAAACAGGATATCCAGTGCTAAATGCACTAGCTTCCTTCAGTGAGTGTGAAGATTTTTTATTTGTTTTAGTTTTAGGGATTCTGCCTTTAAATAGATGAAGGGACAGTTGTCATGTGCATTTAGGTGAATTGTTGTAGCATTTAACAAGGTGTAATCTATGTAGTTCTACAAAACTAGAAGAATTTCCTCTGAGACTCCAATCCTTGATCGCTTTAGCTAATTAATTATTTGAGGAACTGTATGGAATCAAGTGTTCCAGGTAATTAATATGCTTAATAGTTAACAACGCTAAGGTGAATTTTGAAGGTGGTTAAAGTTATAGCCAAGTTAACTACAGTGAAGACTGTTTAAAAATGTCTCAGTGTTCTTATATAATCTGTAGTTGAGTGTAGAAATACTTTTTGGTTTTTTGTTCCTGTTGCCAGGGTGGCGTGTGGGAAGTAACAGTGCTGTGGCATTGAAGAAGCAAGGCATGGTCTATAGCACAGGTTTTCTGGATGGAGTTTTTGGAAGGGCTTAGCCTGCTTCCAGCTCTTGCAGGATGGCTTCAGTTGGCCATGCTATCAACTGATGTCTTCCTACAGCAATTTCGTAAGCGTGCCTCATCTTTAACATGAAAGAGCTGCATTTTAAGTATAATGGAGAATCCATATCAACCAAATTTTCTACTCTTTGCATTACTGCCAATAACAGAGTCCCTTGTGATGCAGAAAGGGTTTAAATTTGGCTTGTAATAGCAGGAAGCCTGTGACTTCCTTTCCTTTCCTTCCCTCCCTCCTCAACACTTCAACTGTCTTTTCATGAGGCTATACTGGAGGAATAGGTCTCTGCATACTGCATTTTGTGAGCATCCACTCATAAAGGGGAGCTAAAACCTTGTCTTTTTGACTGCGAAAGTTCAGATGCCAATCTTCAGGAACCAGAAAGGATTAAAAATGGAAAAGGGAGGACAGGAGGAGTAAGGAATATAGTTGGAAGAATTAACGTAAGTGTATAGCTCACGTTGAAGAGGAAAAAACCAACTCTCTTCCGTGTTATCTTGGGGCTGTGGTTCTTTGAGTCTAATATGATGGCCTTTCACTGACTTTTTTTTTTTTTTTTTTAAGACATCTTTCCCAGCTGTGATCACTGTGGGTTGGCTGACAGACTCTAAGGAGGGGGTCATTGTCATGCAGGCTTTTAGAAAGTGGGAAATTGGCAAGGGCAATAGACAATTTTGAAGTGTCATGGGAAGAACTGGGACAAGCAGAAATATTTAGATAGAAATAAATTGTTGAAATGTGACTTACGAAATCCACTACAGAGATTGACAAATAATGGGAATGTGTCTTTGTGATTAGTAAGTTTGGATAGTGTTTATAATTCAGGATAACACTTCTCAGCCTCAGTTTCCCAAATGATGTTGTATAATGATGACTTTATTTCTTAAACTGGTACGTTGAAGTGTTGAATAGGAGTTTGTGTATCTATCAAATCCGTTAATGATGACGGCAGAAGCAGAACTGGATAGCTTTATCTTCAAGACTTAGATGACAAATACATTTACATTTCTCTTGTAGTTTTAAAAATTATTTTCTCTTAGTGGCGAAGTTAAGAAAGCCAAGTTGGCCTCTTAAAGGTTTGGAACTTTTTCTCCCCTACATTTAGTAGTCTGTGAGGAAGGAAAAGTAGTCATTGATGCTTGCTAGTCTTTTCTTTATACAACTTGTCCACCAAAAGTTGAACTGCAGTGCCACCATTATTTCACATAAACCAGTAAATGATGTTATCTAGTCACGTTGGTCAGTGTCAGTCTCTTTTGTGACTGAAATGACTTCTGTTTCAATAATAATTACTCTGCTGCTGTCTGATACTGTGTTTTGTTTTCTAACTTTGGTCTTTTTATGTATGTGATTTTGTGGAAGGGAAGTTAATGTTATGAGTGAGGAAAAAGTATAATATTTATAACTAAGTCTTCTAAAATAGTGAATTCCCTCCTAATGGCTAATATTATTTTGCATACACAAACGTTACTGCTCTGTTTTTACAGTTCCTTTAGATTTGTGTACCAATACCATGTTTTTAGAATGGTCACATTAGGTCCTTGCCAAGAAACAAGCTGACTTTATTGTATTTTACTCTACTGGCACCGAAAATAATTTCTTCCTGGTGTCCAAGTAACATTGAAAATTGGAGGGTGGGGGAGCTTGGTGTGTGGGATTTCCCTCCCCTCCTTCTTTCCTTCTTTGTATCACAATGTATATTGGGAGGCTTCTGCAGATTTGAGGCAGAGAGCTTTTTTTTTTTTTTTTTTTTTTTTTTTTTTTTTTTTCCCCTCAGCTCCCGTTCCAGCACAGAGACGAGGTGTTACTGTGCTGGAAAATTTGTGTGTACATGTCTGTTCAAGACTATGAAAAGTTCCATTCCAGCTGAACAACTAGTTATGGGTTTTGATCAAAATTTGTGCTGCAGAACATAAAGTGAAGGTGTGGGCGGAGAGGGGAGCAGGATATACATTTCAGTCTATTTTAGGTCTTGTCCTAAGAACTGACACAGTTGTGTAACTGAGTTTTGTCAAAAGACAAGAATATATCAACAGCGAATAAATACTATGATTAAGAACTGAGTACTGCATGTAGCTGCATATAGCTTGTAAAAGTTTATGTAAAATGTTTATTCAAGATAAATATAACTTCCATCAACCTGAAAGAAATGGGAGGTTGTATCTGGTGACGTTAAACAACCTAAGCAAACAAGAAATTCCTTAATTGTTAGGATGTTTAATGTGTTTATGTGCTTGAAATTATTTTTTCTTTGGAAATACTTTTATTTCTACAAAAAGGAAAATTCCGTTCTATGAAAAAGTAAAGCTGAACTCAATGAAGCAGCATTAATATTTTGTTGTGTTATAAAGAAAACAGGAAAAAAGTTTCCAGTTTTGGGTTTTTTCAAGTTTTTTGTGGTATCTTGCCCTAAGATGTGAGACATTATCCATTAGGAACATGTGCAAATATTTTGCATTTAAATCTACTACTCAGATGTGATTTTAAATACTGTAAGATGAGTTTTCAGAAAATTCTGATAGTCTATAATACCTACACTGGGCCTTATTTGGCAAAGATGGTTAACATACTGTGGTGCTGAATATTCTAATAGTCAGTGGAGTCGTGGTAGGCTCAGGCTAACCGTAAGTGGAGGGATGACAACACACTATTGAAAGAAAGCATAGACTTTCATTTTTACATTATGCTTTATTTTCAACTGCCTGTTTTGTGTGTTTGCTTTTTGAAGAAACTCTTACTTAGGTAAAAGAAGGAAAGTGAGAATTTAACATAAAAATTTCTTTATTTTTATAATTGCATGGGAAACAAGGTGTTGCTCATAGCAGACCGTACATCTTGCCTGCATTTACTGGTTGGTGGGAAATGTTGAATTCTCCTAGCAAAGCAGTATTTAAACTACCAGTTTTATGTTGTTGCACATGGAGAGCTCTCTAGCCTCTGAATTACTGTTCCTGGCCTTGCAACTTGGCGTTTATGCTTTCAGCTAAATATTTCAGTTTTCTGATTTTAAAAAAATACAACAACAGTGGTAAACTCATCCCTTAAGCTAAATTTGCGTATGTTGCAGACATGATTTGGCATGTAAAGGGACAGGCCAAAACCATGGGAATAGTTTTTTTTTTACTTGTTTAGAGGTTTAAATTTCACAAAAGCTTTTTAAGTATGCATAGACAGCTATCAACCTATTAGAAAGGTTTATAGTTAGAGTTGTAGAGAGCTTGGAGGGTAGTAACTATGAGTAGTGGAATAAGCATGAGTGATGTAATCTGAGAAGCAAAAGAGAGAGACAGAAGAAAGTTTAAGTCTTAACTGTGAAAAACATTGTGAATGGGTCTGGGAGGATTTTGACTTTTGATGGTAGATGTGGGATTTTACCTATTAGTTTTGGTAAAAAGAAACAAATGAAAGTAAAACCTGTTGTACAAAATTCGCAAGTTTCCTTTTACCTTCTCAAAACAGAAAATAAACTGTTCTTGGGGTAGCTGAGCTAATGAAGTCTGATTTCTGTAACTTGTTCTGTGTCTCCCAAATTTTTTCTGCAATAGTCCCTCCCAGTCCCCTACAGCATCTGTAGTTCCTCCCTATGGGACCCTCCAACCAATGCAGTCCTCGTTCTAGCCCAAGTTCCATGGCCCTGATGTTCCCTGCAACACTGACCCCTAAATACTCCTGGATTGTCCAGTCCTTTATTGTCCTTTTTTCTGCTTTTGGTGCTACCTGGGCAAAATCAGCATGTACTGTGGCTGGTGTAGATGTACATGAACTCTTCCTGCTTTTCCTCATTGGAGTACTAATTTTGGTCTCTATTCTACTCAGCCTCTGATTTTCATTTCTGGAAATTAATCTCTGCAACAGCAACCCTCCTTCAAGTTTGGTTGAAGCTGGACAACAGTATCTGAGAAAGAGTGAGACTGAGAGAAAACAGCTAAAAAAAAGTCCTACTCTTCCTCATTTCGCTCCAAATATTTTTTAAATATTTTTACTCTGCATATTCATGAGTTAAAGTGGAAGTGGTATGTTTTTCTCTGTTTTCTTACCTTAAGCAAACATCTACTAGTATAAGCCCATGTATCATACTCTATTTTAACTTGTTATTTAATAAATCACAAACTATATTAAATACCCCAAAAAAACTTTAAAGAACTTAAAAAATAAAACTCTGTATGGAGAATATTAAATAGATATCTATATTCCATACTTCAGTGTCCTTTCTGAAAAGAATTCAGTGTATCAGGTTTTCCCAAACTCTTCTCAAGAATTAGACCTGCAGAGTGATTACCTTTTCTCTAGCAAGTGTTACAGATTCAGTACTATGTGAAGAATTTTCTTCTGTAGTATCTCACTGGATTTCTTCTTGTCGCATATATTTTGGATGGGCAGACCAGGCAGTACTCTGATTTTCCCAGTAAAAAATGGTTTTACTAATTTATCCAGGTGGATGTTTGAATTACTTTATATACGAACAGAATACTTTTCATCATCTTAAGCTCATGGAAGGTTACCTTTTTGCTACTAAAACTGTACCTTCACATTATTGCAGTCCCTGAAGATTCCCCTTACTTCATTATGTAGCTACGTTTTATCTGTTGCCAGTCATTCCAGCTGAGGAAATTTTTTCAGTTTCATTATGTTAAAACCTAGTGTGTTTGTCCCATAAGATATAATTTATTATTTACAAATGCTGTGCCTTTCTCAGCTCCTTCTAGCAATCTAGATGAGTGTTATTTCTTGTTCCTGTTTCTTAGGTTGCTGGGCTTCCTGCATTGTTATGGTCCCTGTGGGATAGGTTCAGTAAGAGCAAAGATGTGTCCTGTCATTTCTCTTCTATTGGGCTGGGGGAGCAGGTTTGTGGGGTAGAAGGATTCTTTTAAAAATGAAAAACACTACTCTTGTTCCAGTTTTGTAAGGATCCTTCCCAAGTGTCTCCTAGATCAAGGCAGGCATAGCTAGTGCTTTGAAGTATAATCCAGCAGGCAAATTTATCTCTGTCTTTATTTTTAGAGATATCATGCGTTTGCATATTAGGGTTGCCCAAGTCTCATCTCTGATAAAGAGCGGAGGTACAGAAATTGTTCAGTTTAATCTTGGCCATTCAAAGTTCTCAAGTTGAAATGAAGGAATTTCCACTGATGAGGGTTGTTTGGGTTTTTCTTTATTAAATGTAACTTGAATCCTGATGTCAAAAGTAATATGCTCTCCATTTTACTTTGACAATTGAATCTTGAGTTCCTAGTAAATGCAAGAGTATTTAGGATATGGTGCAAGTATAGCTGCACCAGCTTTTAATAGCTATTTCTACAGCTGTACTCTAATGTAAACATGCAGTTAATCAGAATTACTTGATTACAGCTGAGCTTTCTTACTTAAAACCAGCAGTACATTGAGGTATATTTTTGACAGCTAAGGGGCAAAATTACCTGCTTTTTGAGGAATGTAGTAGTGGAACGTCTTGATGAGATGTTCTGTTTTAAGGTGTTCGCTATTACAAAAGTACCACAAAGCTTGTGACCTTCTCTGTTAGCTACCTGTTGCTGACTATTCTCCAAAGGGCTATTTAGTAAGTCATTATATTCACTTGCCTTTTTAGTTAAGGCACCAGGAAATAATCATCTCTCCCAACTGCACCCTTGTAGCCTCCCAAGAGTGGTGGGTGAACTAATGGAGCAGGCAGAGGTGTACAGTATTTCCTTCTGAGGTTTAGTGTAGTCCCAGTAGATGTTACATTTAGCCTTGAATGGCAGCCTCACAGCTAGCTGGGGGATTTACTATTGCCTTCTTAATCATTTAAATAATGTGATTTAAATACTCTTTTCTTGTCGGTAGTCTGTGTGACTAGATACACTTTTGTTTCTTTGAAGTTAAGACATTTTTATTCTGTTGTGCCAGTACAATTATCTATATAATATAAATGTTTGTATTAATTAGAAAATGTTGCAAGGAAATGAGTATCGGTGAAGTAAGTTTCTACCTTAAATTTGTAATGAGAAAGGATGCCTTGCTCATACCTTGCTTGATTTTTTTTTTTTTTTTTTTTTTAATAGATGAAAATGTGTAATGGGAGACTTAGCATAGTAAGTTCAGAAAACTGTGTGTAATGCCTGTTTTGACCCCAGTAATCTAAATAACTTAGATAAATATGCTAGCTAAATTTGATTTAACGTGGCATTACTTTGGAAAAATTAAACTAATTGGTTTCATGAATTTTAATTTAATTGCGTAACAGTGATTGGCATAGCTTCACATATTTTGTGTTGCATTTAACAGTTTAAGACCATTTAAGATGATGAAAACTTAGAGTTGTAATAGCTTTTTTTAAAATAAGCAGAAGATAATCATAAGGACATAGCCATTTACTGAAAAGATTTTATTAAATGCCTTTAATGTTTTGTTTTGTGAAATGAGAATGCAATCACACCACTGCATTATTCATGAAAAGAAAAAAACATAAGCACAATGCAAAGCTGAGGAAATCTTTTTTTTTTTTTTTTTTCTTTAAACGAGTGAGAGAACTGAAAGGAGAAAGGCTCAGTTAAGTACTCGGAGTTCTTGGGAAAGCTAATAATACTCTAATCGAATCTGCCACACACGCCCTAAGTCCATATGCAGGTCAGGAAGAGCAGCTCTAGTTCTCCTCTCCTGGCCTATGCTTTCTACACTTCCAAATACTTGACAAAGCAGTTGCAGAGGTCAGTGTCAGTAAGTTTTCTGATACTTTGTCTCAATGTATTTTGCAGCAAGCATGTTATACAACTTTCTGGAAGATTTGCTTTATGGGGTTGTTTGGGTTTTTTGGTTGTGAAATTTCTATTGTGTAGGAAGTTACCGAATTTTCAGTACTGGGTTTTGAAGCATACTAAAACAGATGCCTGTAAATTGGATGCAACCTTTCTTTTGGTATGTAGAAATGATTAATGTTGTTTCAAAATAGTTACTCGTAGGAACACATTCTGCTTATACTGAACATTGTAGATAAAAATACATTCCATAACTTACACATAAGACACTTTAAAATTGCAAATGTAACTATTCTGCCTTTTAGTTTTTTGAATTGAAAATGGAAGGGAACTGTGTCACTTGACTCTAATTTTGTCCAAACCATTGGGAACTCAGGATGCTCCCTACTGCCTCTCTGTTTTGCCTTCACTTAACTGGACGATCTTCATTTTATGTAATTGCATCTTATGCAATCATACTTTCTTTTTATCACTGAAGGACTTCATAGTGTTCTGTTACCTCAGTATCTTTTTGATACCACTGGAAAATAAGGGGCTAGAAAAAAGTAAAAAAGACTGAGTTTAGTAAAGCATTTCTGCTTCTTTTGTAGAATCGTAGGGAGTCAGAAAAAACACTTTGAAAGAATGTAGGCAACATACTGTCTGCCTTTCTTCCTCACAATTTTATTCATACTTTGGAAACATAAAAAGAGTTGTCTGAAAGAGGGAGGGAGAAGGGGAAGTAGACAGAAGTGACAGTCTTAGATGATATCCATAAGTAATATTTAATATGCAGACATTATTTTAAAAAAAAAAAAAAGGGCCTACTGAATATCACCCTTAGACAGAAATGGAAAGTTAACCCAGTTCAGGGGTTAAAATTAATAGATTCCATTCTGGTAATTTTGGACAATACGAAAAGAGTAATTTTTTTTCACTTAATTTTATTTTTAATAGTATTGTTTGGGCATAGATTTCTTACTGAATGCAGGAAGTAAAATGATAAGGTTATGTAGAGAAAGCAAAAATATTCTATAGATATTTTGCTGCTTACCAAAAAAAGTATGTATCCATCCTGTACAATGCTGCAAATAGAAAAGGAAGTTTAGCATCTGTGAGAAGGGCAAATATCAGAATCATCTGTTAGAATGTGGATATTTTCTATAAATAATGGACAAGAATCCCAAAGGAACTGTGTGAGAAACTATGGGAAACACTAATGTTAATTTCTTTATAATTTTTAGAAAAAAGGGAACAATTCCCTTGCTTAAAGTAAGAGACTTCCCAGATGCATGGACATTTTAATTTATTATTATTACTTATTACAGTTTCTTGCAACAAGGATGTATAGGAAGAACTTCGTTAATGATCAGCTTAGCTTCACATATAGTGAGATCTTGTTGAATGAACCCATGCCTTTTTGGAAGGATTATAGATCTGATCAATAAAATCAACTGTTTTGGTATTTGATATAATAATCACATTATATTTTGATTTTAAAAGTTGCATTGTGTGAAATTAACAGTGCATATATTACAGGAATGTAAAAGCTGGCTTACTGATAGATCTCTCAGTGCAGTGGTTCATAGAGGCGATGAGTGGGACCACTTGTTGGAAAGCCTCCAGGGAACTAGAGGTTGCATATATAAAATCATTCCTTAGTTTCCTGGCCCAATTGGATCCGAAACCCCTCTGCAAACCAGCCATGTAGTTAATACTGGAAAGGTCAGGTTACTCTTTTAGGGTGATCTGAGTAATGTGTTTAAAAGTTGTACTTCAGAAATTTTATTTTAGTACAGCTGAATGCGAGACAGTCTGGGAGTCAGAATGTAGATTGTATCTGTAAAATTGGAAAAGGACTTGAAAGTCAATTAGTTAATTACCTTAGTATGCTTTTTTGTGGGGAAGAAGACAAATGCAGGCTTGGATGCCTAAAAAAAGGGAAAGTGAAACATAAAGTAATAATGTGGACTTCCAACACTGATAAGAGTGTTATTAAAATAGTATATCCCATGCTGGTGTCTTCACTTCATGAAGAATGTGGGATTACTGGGAAGAATTTAAAAGAAAGGCCACAGGAGTATTACAAGGTTCAGAAGCAGGGTGTCCAAACTCACTTTCATTGCCGTGTAGAGGTAGTGCTATGTGAGAAAGATTCACTTCCTTAGCATTGGAGATACTTCGATTGAAATAATTTGTTGGGGATGAGGAAGCCTCATTTGAGCTCTCTCAGGGAAGGACAGGTTTATTTTTAAACTGGATTTCAATCCAGCTTCTGGAGATACAGCTTTACTGATGCAAGTGTGCATGCTCATGGTGGCCACTCTGGCCTTGGGAAGCACGAAGCCTGCTTCACGTGCTGCAGATTACCCATTTCCTTGGCAGCTATGGGCTTTTTTTTTTTTGCTTTTATTACCCTGAACATCATTATGATATATGCAATTCTGTGTTGGTATTTGAAGCCTTGAAACCTTGGAATCCTGTGTTTGCCTGCAGGCGTCAGAGAGGTGGGGAAGCATGGGGCTTGACTTTTGGTTTTGTTTTTTTCTCTTTAGATAGTTTGCTAGTTGTGTTTTGTCACTGTTTTCACTTCTGTCTGAAGCATCAAAGATTGGGCAGGGTCTGAGCTGATGTTAGAAGATCCTCTTTTGTGCCAGACTGGTTGATTCTCATTCACATGACCCAGATAAAGTCAGTTGAAGAGCCTGAGATAAGAAAGAAACTCTTTCACTAGGTACTGTTAGGTGTGTTTCCATCTTCTGCTGCATAAGGCTTTTTTGACCTTATTGAATTATCAGGGCAGACTTTTTTGTAATCAGTTCTCTGCCATTGCAGGAGTCTTGGGTGCTCAGTCTCATCTCCTTTCAAATTGTGACCTTCAGGAAAGATTGTTGCATTTGAAATTTCAACTTGATACTGAAGTACATGGAGAAGCACAGTGGTAGACTGAAAGGCAGACTGAAGTATTGAACTATCCTCCCTGGCCTAAAATCCTTCAAAATACTAAATGTCTGTGTTACCTGATTGTTCTTTGCCCAGAGAGGTGGTAGATGTCCCATCCCTGGGAACATTCAAGGCCAGGCTGGAAATTAGGTAGGGGGGATTGGACTTGATGACCTTTGATGGTCCCTTCCAGCCCAAGCCATTCTGTGATTCTATGATTCTTTGCTGTACCAAACTGCTAACCCAGGTAAAAGCCCTGATTCTGAAATCTCTTCTGTACAGGCAGGCACGTTTGTGTCTGAGGAGGTGGCTTAATGGATTTAGTGGGACTCTGTGATTATCAATGTTTGTATTTTGAAAGAAATAGAAAATTTCACCTTAGTGTGGGTAATTCACGTTGGTATAGTTTGAGTGCATTAGTATCTCTCAATGAAACCAATATAGTTCTCTTCAATTCCATTCATTCTGGACCTTATCTCTCTGATATGTCTCGCTAGTTGCCAAGCAACCTCAACAGTAGTTCTGCACATCCAGCAGCATTTAGGGAAAAAAAAAAAAAATTTTGAGTAGTTGTTGCTGAAAATAAGATGCCTTCTGATGCCATGAATGAAAATAGTTATGAGAGAAGGAAATGGAGAGTGGCAAGTTTGGGGCTAATGTTCTGAAAAAGCTAATAATATTTTTGCACTTAAGTAGCACTTTTTATTCTCCAAGCACTAATCAAGCAATCGTAAGATTATTAAATAAAGAATATTTTTTTTTCCCTTTCAGTGAGTGAAGCACAATTAAGTTTATGCTTCATGTAGCAGAGGGCAGGATTTAGTCCCAAGAGGGCAGGAGTTAGTTTAGTATATGTATTTCTTTCTCTGTCCTGTATTGGCTTCCTGTGTTTATAGTTGGAGTGCAGATTAACTGGAAGGTTTGGGAAGATTTTTGTGTGTTTGCTGATATATAGCCATCACTATCTATTCATTTCATGCTGATGCTGATTTCATGTGTGTTGAGTTTCATTAAAATATTTATCACCTGGAAGGCCTTCCAAACTAGAAGTGTGATAGATTGTGTGTCGGTCCTTTATTACTTGATAATGCTGTAATGCTTATAAAGCAATCAATAGAGCTTATTTTTATATTCTGTCTCCTGTGCGAAATGTGATCTGAGCAGCAAACAAACTACCGTAGCAAAGGATATCGTAATGAAAATGTAAGCTGATTTGGGAAAATGATTCTAGTTTTAGATTGTTAAGTTTCTATGATAGCTTCATTTCAGTTCAAAAAGAAAACTGTATATTACATGTAGAATGACTAAAGCAGCATTATTGAGGATACAAATAAGTTAGAAAGTACCTGAATTAAGATTGGCTCAATTTGAGTTCTTTTTAATTTGGGACACCATTGCCAATGACTGCCTATATGAAAAGGTAATTTAAGATTCTGTAACTAGCTCCTAAAAAGCAGTAAGTAATTCTAGTGCATTTTTCTTGAAGCAGGTTCGGACACTGTGAACACTCACTTTCCTGCAGTCACAGTCTGTCTGGAATTACTGAGTTGTGTGCCATTAAGCTATCCTACCAGTTTTGGTCTGGAGGACTGTTGGTCCCAGTCACAATTTAATGCTTTCCTTCCCACTCATCTTTTTCTGAAGGTGGTAGTTTTAGAAATGCACTTATTCCACTTCTGGATGAGAGTAGTAAAAAAGGGATGTACTACAAATGGGTCAGAAATGAGGTTATGTGAAGTCCCTGGTTCAGTTTACACACAAACTAGGATGTGTTTTGAATTACACATTCAGTGTCTGTGGAAGACACATACACATGTCGGACATGCTTCAGGCATAGTGAGGCTTTTATTTGCAGGGTGTTTTGTGCTGTGTTTTGCCTGTGTTTACATGCTGGATGTCCACATAGGTGTTTTTGTCGAGAGGCTTCCATTTTGCCATTGTTCAGGATAAAATGAACAAGAAGTAACAGTATAATATATGAAGCATTTTCTGTGTGATGCAGATAAACACAAAAAATGAACACTCAGTGTGCAAATTCACAGCTTATCATTGCAAGGCAACTTCCTGCTATCCTGCTTCTGAAGGAGTGCAAGATGTTTTGAAGGTAGTATGATACTTCAGGTTGTTACTAAGAGAATGTACACGTTTTGAATTACAGTCTGTATGTTCATTGTCTGCATCACAGACCCAAAGGAGTGCATGCCTGAGAAGAGTTGTTTTTTGCCGTATGCAAGAGGGGTAGTGCATTATTCACCAACTGCAGTTGCAGTGAATTGAGTCAGTTGGTGGTAGGTTGTTTGTTGCTTTAATGTGAGGACTAAAAACAATATTAGGTAATTTTAGGTTTAAGGATAAATTGATTTAATGAAGGCATACAAAAGAACTAACTTGGACATGGTTAAAATATAACAAAAAAATATCCCAGTGTTATGTAGCATTTTTACCACGTTCGACATCTAAGGTTTATGTGTGTTGGACTAAAATTTCTTTTGACATACTGCAGCTAATGGAGGTAATTTAGAGATAGAAAAGTAGTCTGTGTGTGTGTCTGTGATGTGTATACAAAACCTGTTTCTAGTGTTGGTATTTTTACCCTCATCTTCTAAGAGAATACTGGTCCTAGTTCATGCTTTTTTGTAATGCATAAAATGTGTGGATTTTGGCAGCTGTCTTTTGCCTCTAGGCTTCTAAGTAGGTTTGTCCGTGCAAGATGAATGTAATTACTATATATAATGTGATGTGTTAGCTGCTGCACCAGTATTGCCATGTGAACTTAGTTGCCCTTTTTTATATATACGTATTCTCTGTATACCTAGTTTTAAAAAGGTAAATATTATAAACTGGTTGCTCAAGAGCAGTATGCTATAAAAAAAGTAATAAGCACATCAGTAAAAGTGTTGGAGGCGGTAATAAAACTGCACTATAATCCTTCTACCAATTTATTGAACTGTAACTATTGTTATCTATGACAATTAGCTGCTACATATTGCACAATAACCCTTTGTATAGTAGTTGTATATGGAATGGTACTCAGTATGACTGCAGTGCCTTAAACTTTAGGTTTTCAAGCAAATGAGTCGTCTAATTTGATAGCATTCACAGTTTGCTTGGTGCTTTTCTCTTTTTGTCTAGCTTTTGTTTTGACAAAAAAGGACACCCAATTACTTTGTGGAGAACTTCTTTGTCACAAAAATAAGTGTCCTTTTTGCAGAATGAAAGTAAATACATGACTTATTTCAGATTTTTCTTCAGTATCTTTAAAAATAATAATACTGCAAAAGGTGGTAAACATTTAAACATTGAAATCTGTAGTTCTTGGATTGGATTTTTTTAGGAAGCTTCATTTGACAGTATATAAAAGTGATTACAGTGGAATTGTATCTGAAAGTCACTGGACTTCTGAATTTTCTGTTAACTCTGATGAGGAAATCTAATGAATTAAGATTTGGCAGAAGGCAGCTTGCAGGACCTCTTGCAGTTGGTGCATGTGAAGAGGCTTGGCAGATGCAGTGCATCATCTGCCATCATGTACTTCCGTCGCTGCTGGAAGAACAGGTTAAATCCCCATTAAGAAACTGCCCATTTCAGGACCTCGCCACAGCCTGTTTAAGGACTCAACAGCCATTTATGTGTTGTAGAGGTTGGTTGGGTGTGAGTACAGTCAGAGGTGTGGGTTCAGGCCCACCTCTTATCTCCAGGGGCAGCATCTGAGCTGGTGCAAGAGCAGCCCTGAAGGGCCTGCAGGTACTCACCAGCAGCCTGCCTTTTGGACCTCCCTTAGCTCATGGCGTAAAGGATTCATTATGTGTGCAGGTGTCTGCTGAAGCACTTGTCACGGAATTGTAACATGGGACTCCCGTGCGATGCTGGGTGTCAAGGGATGGTTTTGATTCCTAGAACAATTTGCATGTGCTTGATGTTCACGAAAAGCTGGGTTGTGTAAGCTCAGGAGTGCGGCTTTAAATATTTTGGAAAGTTGTGTAGCAAAAGTATGATACTAAGTGAGGTAAAATGATAAAGGATTGCTTCTTGTTTAATACAAGGAGTCCCTCCTAGTCTTCCAGAAGGTGATTGTTTACATTTAAAAATGTCCTAATATGTCCTCAAACTGTTGAGAAGTTGAAAGTTGAGACTACAGCATTTTTAATTCAGTTGCCTGTTGCCTTGGTGTGGAGGCGGAGTTTATATGCGCTATTGTAGGCAGCGTCCCTGAATTCCGAGAAGATATTTAAAATGGCAAGCAGTTACGTTTGAAGTTTGGATCTCATGATGTCAATACAGATATGTAGTAAAATATTCCAGGGTGTGGCAATACTTAATCATTAATGATTGAGACTTGGGGCATTTCCTGAATATTAATGCTGGATATGAATGTTGATTGCCCAAGGTGAAAGTATTATCCAGTTACTTATTCTCTTCCCTCTCCTTTTTTATCAATTGCTAATGCAGAAATGATAAATGTGTAGTTAGGTCAGACAAATATTTGGAGTATTCTCTGAGGCGCGGTGATGGAGACAGAATGCTTTCCCTACCTTCGTACCTTGTGGATTGCATAATTATCATGTAGTGTGAAAATGGTTATTTTAATTTTTTTCTCCTGTAGTGACTTAATATGTAGTTACACAGCTTAGTCTAAGTTGTCCACTGGGTTTTTTTCCCCTCAGAATTGCTTGGTAAAATTCAGCCTTGTCAGAGGGTGCTTGTTTCGAACGATGAAGCTGATAGAGAATTTGCTCTAATTGTGGAAGTGTAACTGCCACTAAGGGTAAACTGATATGATGCCACACCTTGGATGTACTTTAATATTTAATCTACCCCTTAGGAAAGGCTGAGGATTGACTAGCTAATGTTAGTACAGTGCTTTATAAAAAACTTACTCATAAAAATGTTTATGACTAGGTTTACATGATTTACGTTTTTACAGAAAAGTAGCTTTTCTCTGCCAACACCAACTATTAATAACCTACTAAAATACATGACTTAAACATTTCATAAAGGTATCTGGAACACACAGCATATGCAGTTGGTTACGTTGTGTTCCATAGGAGGTATAAACTCCTAAAAAGTCTTGCTTAATTCCTGCGTGACAGTACGTGAGGAGATGCCAATGAATATCATTATGCTGTAGGTAGATCTGTGTTGTTACCTGATTTCCAGGTAGTAGATGCATAGGGCATTTCTGCATATTGTTTGCATGTGTTGAAGAGACGCTCTTGTAGCTTGTGGGAATAAACTTGGTTTCTCTTTCCGTTAAACTTTTTGTGGAGAAAGAGACTTTGTAATTCCGTACGTTAACCGTTTCAGAGGAAAGCCTTGTCTTTCTTGCCGTATGTTAGTGATTACTAAAGTGGGGTACATTCTTCCCTTTCTCTTCCCAGTAGCAAACGTATCTGGAAGGAGCACTGTCTGCCAGAGCCAGGGGCGCAGCAGGAGCCGCAGCGCCCGTCCTCGTGCCTCTCTGCGGGACCCATGACAGGCTGGCAGGGCAGCTCCTGCTCATCCAGCCGTCCCTCCGCGCACAGCCTTTCCGGAGCAGCCCCGGCTCTCCTAAGCTGTGTCTCCCTGCTGCATTTCAGCAGCTGTGTAACAGCGTGTCTTCCCCCAGGTACAATCTAGCCCGTTCTTATAACAGCAATAGGGAGGAACAAAAAAGTTTGGGAACTGCTGTTTCAGAAAGCTGGCAAACAGAGCTGAGAACTGTGGCTGCAGAGGACTGAGTAAAAGAGCTGTAGTGGTGAGCTGTGCTGTGCTGCTGCTGCAGCAGCTGTACTCTTGACAAGGTTGGTGACATTCAGTAAATTGCTATTGGACCACTCTGAATGGTCAGGTATATAAAAGTACAAGCCAAAGACATATGTTTTCGGTCTTTAATGAAGCAGGTTGTTCTAATTTTTTTTAAATTATTACTATTTTTAAGGGGGGAGGGGAGAGGAGACATGCTTTACTTTGTCTCGTTCCCTCTCCTCGCTTTCCACCCCACCTTGTGTTTTACCCCTTGGCTGAGAAGCAGCATCTCTTATTTAAATGAAGAAATGTTTCATATAGTCTGTTTTATATATCTGATTAATATATTTTAGAATTTTACAGATAGTGATGATTTTGCCAAATTCTTCTTGATTTTTTTATCAAATTTGTGGTACTAAGCACACGTTTTCTGTAACATAGTGGCATCTTGGTCTGCTGAAATTTCTAGGAAGAGAATTTCTAAGAATCCATGCCACGCTAGGTTAGACCAATGGTTTGTGTAGTCCAGTATCATGTGTCAGAAATGCCGCTTGTGGAGGATTAGGGAAAAAGTGTAAGAGAAAGATTTGCAGTGATTCCTCTTCAGGTCTCTTGCCAGGTTCTGCCCCTGGCACTTTAGGAACTCCAAGAAGCGAGATTCATAACAAGTTTTGAATATAAGTCATATTCAGTATGTTTTCCGTTTTCTTTAAAAAGACTAATACTTGAATAATCTAAAAACTCTTTTTTCTTTGAAGGTTCTCGTTTTCTTTTTTCATTTTATTGTCCATGAATAGAATGGAAATCTTGCAAATTAGTTGTGCTGCCTGGTTAATACCTCTGCATTAGCTGGGATGCCACTAAGGTCAATCAGACTCATATAGAGCCAAGGTATCTCCAGCTTCTCAGTGCTTTTGACATGTTTTTGTTGCAGCCAACGTAGCAGCTGGTTGGATCAATAATTGTACCCAAGCAATACTGCTTAAGTAATTTGCAGTGTTATAACGTACAGCAGTATACACACTCTCTTGAGAGTATTTTCTTCAGCTGTGTGTAAGTTTCTCATTTAAACAATATTATTACTATTTGAAGGACCATATGTTGTGAAAGTAATTGGACCATTATAGCAGAGTGCTGTATATTCTAACTGATGTGCTAAGTATCAGCAAATTATTTCTCACATAACTTTTGGCCTAACATTCTCATTTATTATATATTGTCAGTATGAACTGTACCTTTTACTTTTCTGTTACCATTTAGAAATGTCGGGTCAGGGCCAGGACATGATAATTGTGCCATTGTCATAGTTTAACTTAAACCACAGCGGTATAACTTCCTTTTTATCAGGAAAAATAATAAATGTGCTTATTCAGGTATAATTAATTTCCAATTTTAAGCTCAGTAAAAGGTAATTCTTATTTCTGGTTGAGTCCAAGTATATGTAGGTGTTGACTACAGTAAACTGAAGGTTTCTTCACTGCATCCATTGTGACTTCCAGACTTCTCAATAAGATCTGTTTGGAATTTTTCCAGTTAATTTGTGTTGCATTGGAGAAGGCATTGATTTGGATCCAGAATGGTTGTCCAAAGTATCAGTGAACCTTCCTGGTTCTAAATGGTACCTTCCTGGTTAAATGAACCCTCCTGGTACTAAAGGTGGGGGTTCCCTGGAAGTCCAGGATCATGGTAGATTGTGGCCTGTGGGGAACGTTCTTCACTTCCAGCATTTCCTAAGGAGATTTGGAAAAAAAAAAGTGTAATTTTTTTGTGTGTTTTACCTGAAATGTTTGGGGTTTTAATATTGATATTTTAAATGGGAAAGGCTCGTTTTGGTCGTGTTTGTTTTCAAAAACCTGTTCGTTAACCTGAGCAGTTTTTCAGGTCTTCTCTTTTATACCTCGTATGTTCAGGCTTAGGCTTGCACAGTCGGAACTGAGTAGACAATGAATCAGGTTATAGATTCTCTGTATCTACTTTGTGCTCAGTTTGAATATATATAACTCCACAAGGAGCGAACGCTCAGCCTCTTGGTGTTTATTGGGAAGTAATCTGCATAAGAAAAATCGTGTGGGAAAACTACTGTGCCAACTCAAAAAAAAAAATGGCTTAGAAAGTACTGTCTTGTAAGATTCAATTGCCTGGCACAGAACCAGATTTTGTGTGGCACGTGAGACAAGAAGCTGAGAAGAGAGATTTTTTGTATCTACCTGTCTGCTTAGGGGCTGACTTAGGAGTTGGTCCTAACTGTATGCCTTAAGACCATAGTTGCAGACTGTATTCACTTAAGCTTTTGTAACTAAAAATAGCTTGCTGTGACACAGTTAAGGAACTGTAAAATTGTGAAAGTATTGTTCTCTTTCTATGCAGATTAAGTGAATAGGCATAATGGGAAATAAAATACTTAGGTAAGGGAAATATGTATTGTGTTTCCAGATTAATTTCTATAGCTCCTCTGTAGTGAAGGAAGATTTTTTTTTTTCCTATTTTGTTAAATGTATGGTATTTGTTTACTAAAATGTTTCATCAGTTAACTTGTAGTACAGTTTTATGTAGATTGCCTTAATCCACAGCAAAATTATTTCAGAAGTAGCAGTACAGAAACTTTGCGCTTCTTTCAATACACTGACTCCAACTTTTCTGTAAATAGAAATTTCTAGCCCTAGATGGCTAGAAATAAAATAGGTATCTTTCAAGTCTTTTAGTTGACGGTGTCTTCTAAATTCAGGCTGGCAAGAAGAACAGGTAGGTGCAACCTGTTGCCTGAAACAACATTCCCTGATGCTGGCTGAATTTTGCTAATGGCTTTAATGTGATGATGACAATATCTGTGCTTGGAAGGAAGTAAGGGTATTTTTGTTGTTGTTGATTTGATGTTTGTTTCCAAATTTTTTTTTTTTTTTTTTTGTATCAGCTTCACTTCTGGTAGTGCAAAACTTTTAATAACGGGAAAATAAATGAAAAGATTTCATATCATATTAAATATAATTATAGAAATCAGTGTGATACTTTAAAGGCAGCTATTGCCTGATACATGGGCTTGTACCTCTTGCTAATCTGCTTTCAGAAAAACCTTTGTGTTACTGTCGGCAACTATTTAAGTATTTGATTTTTATTCAGTTTTCAACTTTGCCTTCCAGTCTAGGTAGAAAATAGAATATAGTCTTACAAACTCCATGTAGAAGACCAGTTTTTGTTTGGCTTTTTAAATTTATTATATTGGGGGGGAGGGGGCTTTTCTCATGGGGTGAGTCATCTTCCCATCAGCAAAGCAGCTCTCATCCAGAGCCTCTCAGCTGCCATATGAAGGTCTCCCTGTGCTGGGAGGACCTGGTGGCTCCTCTCTTATCTCCTTCCAGGTGCAAGGGGAGGAGTGCAGAGTAACAATTAAAAACAGTTGAAGTGTTGCTTTAACCTGTTGAAGTACACTGCTTATACAGGTGATTGCAAACAGAGGTGGTTACAGTGTATATTCTGCCATAGTTTTTCTAGACCTCTTCTGCCAAATTGACATGGGCAAAGTGGTGGTTCTGCTTGGGTTTGCTGTCCTCTTCTGTTTTGATTGCAGTTACATACACAAATAAGTACTGTGAAAATATTTTTTTTTTCTTAAAGCATGTACATGGGAAATGGTTTATAAAGGCAGTTACATAAACTCTGCAGAAATAAAAAATCCAGACAATCACCGGTAAATAGTACTAAAAGATCAGAGTTTGGGCTTGTTACCAGTGTGGTGTAGCCTTTGAGACTGGTTCGGTTTCGGTGTCAAGTTGCTTTTGGAGAATTTCTTTATGCACAAATTTGATTCTTTGCGCTTTTGCCTTATGCTTCCTCTTTCCGGTGCTGGCTTTGAAATTCAGCATCGTTGATCTCTTTTGCATGGAAACTTGATTATAAACAAGTACAAGTTCTGTGTTAGTTCTTGGGCTGTTAAGAGAGTAACTTTGCTTGTATAAGTTTGTCAAGGTATCTGTAAATACATTGGAACTTTACTAAGCATATGAGGAGAGTGTGCTAACAGCTACAATTTTAATTTAGTTTTGATTAGTTTAATTTGGCTGTACTTAGAGACTGCCTTTCTTAAGACCATAATTTCTGTAAGTGATTTTTCACTTCTGTTACTTTGTGAGGGACTAACAGAGAACGCTTTTTCAAAACATGAAACTGATTGTCCAAAACCACTGGCAATTGCACAAGTAAGGTGAAATAGAAACTTTTCCTCCTGTAATTTTACAGTTTCAGGAGACATAGATGTTGTTTGTAACAATAGGAGATTTTAAAATATCAGAAATCAGATTTTAAAATTTACATCCTTTTGTCTCGGGAGAGTCTGTGCTTCCTTGACTTCTAATCTTACTTAAGACTAAGACTTTAGACTAATAATCACAAAAGTTTCCCTTGAGCTTTGTAGGAGACATGAATACTGTGGTTGTTCACTTAACAGATACAAAAACTATACCTTTTTCTTTTATGTTCAGGGCAGCCTTAACTTGATACAAATGACCCTTCACTATAACTGAGCCAATGTACTTCAGAGCTTTAGGATTGGAACCTGCTAATCTAGAGGGTAAAGTTTTCTGTTCCTCTAGAGGAAAGAATCACTCAAGTGAGGTTACAGGAGGTGTTAGAACAGCTTTGGTGTGTCAGTTACTGTCTGCAGAGGGCTGAATGTCACCTAGTGAAGTGGGGGGACCTTCCGTGAGAAAAAGCAGGTGTTGGTTTAGACTAACAAGCTTTTTGCTGCTGGAATTTTTTTTTAGAACAATGTTAAGACTTGTGCAAGGTTTTCCCTGCTGGATTCCCTCTTGTGAGTCTTTTTCAGTCCCCAGTCCCCACAGCAGTATTGCATTGTCATAGCTGGTCTGAGCACTTCCCAGCTATGGTAAGCAATGCAGTCCACGTCTCGTGCAGCCTCGAGTTTTGGCACAGTCTCATCTCAGTAAAAATGTACTAGTAACATTAGTGATATGGGAGATGCAATATAAATAGCAATGTAGTCAGGTTACTTGGAACTCTGTACATGGGAGTTTTGATTTTGTGATACAAATGCTCTTATGGAAATAATAATGAATTTTGCTTGCTTTGCTTTTGTCTCATGTCATGATATAGTGGCTTCTTACTACATAGAAATGAGCAAGAATTTGTGTGACTGTGGCATTAACAAACCTGTCTCTTATAAACATGAGGTTGGGTGTTAATCTGTGAAGCTTCATGTCAGCTGTAAGAATAAAACTCCCTGTTTAGGGGTAATGGAGCTAGGTGTGTTGTTTCTAGTGAATGATTGTAGACTTCCTCAGTTGAGGATTACCTGCTTACTGACACTTGTGCTAGGTCTAAGGGAAGATCCTTTAACAGTGATTGGGACTTTGGAAAAAATATTTTAAATCCACCCTGAATAAAGAAGAAACTGCTTTGAATTCCGGTTTGGAACGGAATCAAACTGTGTCTATGTTTGAATCTAGAATAACAGCCTTGGTTAACCAGTATGTTGCTGGAAGCTGTGAGGACGGGGACATTCACAAGATGAAGTATATTTCTTATTTTAAAGATGGGAAAATGTGGTAAAAGCATTGGACATACTAACCTGAAATAAAGATGACCTGAGTTGAGAGTTGTGTGTGATGCTGAGGAATTCGCTCAGAGAAGAGTAATGCTATGTAGGTTTTTTGGAGGCATGGGGTGTGGTGTTTTTTGGGGGGGGGCTGGTGGTTTTTTTGTGGGGTTTTTTGGCTTGCTTTTTGGCTTCTGATATATAGGAGCCTAATGTGATGCTTTGACCTCCTGAATATTTTTTTAGGGAAAAGCTTACTTCTGTTATAGTTATTCTGAATTGCCTTTTGGAGACGCAGTCATTTTGCCTCCATTCCCTTATCTACAAGGATAATAAGCTTGTGCTCTCACACAGTACTGCTGTGATAGATGTACGCAAGTGAAGTAGAAGTACTAGAAGACAAAGATAAGCTCATTTGTTATACAAAAATAATTATAAAAAACTATTGTGATAACTTAAAAAGCATTTTAATTTAGAAATTGTCAGAATTATTATTAAAACTGTTAAAAGTAGTAGCACTACAAAATGTGTTGATGTACCACACTAGGCACTGTTTCAATAAGCTGAGAATTCTGGCAAAAATTAGAGACTCTGCAGTGACATAGATTCAAAGCATTCTCTTTTTTAATTGTATTTAAGGGAATTTTGAAGTTCCCTAGTAGTGTACTACATTTTTTATAAATTCCGTCTAATAAGTAGCAGTATATAATTCCCGTGCTGAAGATCTCAGAAAACATAATCCACACAAAAGCTATTTATTTTTGTGTTCTTTATGGTGCGTGTTCACCAGCAAGTAAAAAAAAAGAAAAAAAAACAGGAAGAAAGGAAAAAAAAATAGCAAACCCCAAACCTAAACACACATTTGTTCTCAATCATACTTGTTGACAAATCAAGGGGGGAAATAGCTATGTTAATTTTAGGTTCTATTAGGAACAGTCAGAGCAAAAACTATATTGTACCAAATCTTGAGTGGTAGCAATTGCGGAGGGAATAAATTTTAGTTTAAAGGTCTGAGACAGCATTAGAATCAAGACAGACCTACAAGTAGTGGTCTTGCATGGCCTTCGTTTTCCCTGCTCTTGAAAAGAAGTTTTGAGTTCCCCGAACTTGCACTGCAAGAAAAGTAGAACAGGTTACGTAGCTGCTTTGGTTTTCTACCATATGGTGCGCTTATGTGATACAATGGGGAAGGAAAGACAAATAACAGTCAGCTTCAATGTGAGGAAGAAGTTTGGAATTCTTGAAATGTTTGGCAGAAGAGATTTGTTTCCCAGTTAGCCATACGTTTCCCTTCCGCATTGTTATTGGCTGGGGATTTGGTAGTAAGTAGACAGAGACTGTGACATTATCTTTGGTATGGCGGGGAGAGTTGGTCCTTGGGTACAGGGATCATTTAATTGACTTTGATGACTTCTCTGTTGTTTGTTTCAAGAGCAGATATTACTTGATAGTATATTAGAAGCTGTTAGAATTCACTGTATATTTGGGACAAAATGGCTATATAAGCAAAATTTTTCTGGAGCTTTTCCAACTTAGGAGTGCAGGGATAAAACTAGATGAGTCTTGTTTGTTACTGTTTAGAGAGACTGACTTGATCTCCTGGAAAATATCTGTAAAGTAGATTTTTCAAATTGTTCCGTTCTCTTACTTTTTAAGAAAACTGTTTTCTAAAACTTGGCAATAATTTTTGGAGCCGTATTCAGATAAAACAAGATCCAGAATTTTCTAGTGAGTGGTTTAAAGATCAAGTAAGTCACCTCTGATTTACAGAGGCTGTCCTAGCTAGAAATTTGCAGAGCAGGTTTTTTTTTTTTTAATGTCCCTAACCATTGACTGTATAAAATATTTTAAAGAAATAATAGTTTTACTTAAAAACACCTGAATTTGCCACACATTATACATGCACAAGAGAGGCATGTGTACAGCCTCAAATATCCAAAATAATTGATGTTACAGAGGAGTTGCTGAACTGTTAAGCCAGTTACAGTTGAAACTGTACTACACTGATGTCTGTACAGGCAAGCTTACATTTGAAAGGCTGTAGTACTAATGTTTTCAAACTGCATCTAGTAGCATCTTATTTAAGAAGTGTAACTAGTAGCAAATTTTTAGGTCTCTGCATTAAGGTGCTTAACTGTGATTCCCCCGTTTCAAAGCGAAGTGTAATGGGCATAGCTGACATACAGCCATTACACAGGACTGTCAGAGAAAAAGAAGGGCAAACTAAAGATATGTGGACGTTTTGGACATGAGAACTTGCATTGTATTTTATCTTCAAAGACTGCGGAATAACTTGCATCTCTGTTTACATAAGCAGAGCTGTGTTCAACTTACGGTAAATGTTGCTTCCAGAGCTTTTATAACTTAATTGTTCAGTGGAAGAATGCTGTTTTTCTTCGTATAACATAGGCCATGCAGCATTCTTAAAGGTTCTGCGCATTCTGGCCCCCATCCATCACAGTACTTAAACCATGAGTAGCCCTATTAAAGTTGATAGAATTACTCATGTGCTTAAAATTAAACATGTGCTTAAGTGCTTTGATGGATTAGAGCCAAAGTTGTCAGCACCTTGCTTTGTTATGTGCTGTGTTACACCTGCCTCTCTGTGCACTAGCTTGGATCTTTAAGGGACAGATTTGCAGATTTGCTCTTTCCAATGTTTAGTTAGTCTGTGTTCTAAAAATGCAGTTTACATGCACAGACATAGTAAATTCATGCACTGTCTGGAAGTATAAATACACAGCTACAACTCTTGAAATCTAACAGTATTTGACAAATTTCACAAGTTTTTTTTCTGGGGATTTCAGTGGGAATGTGCTAATTGTTTACATGGAAACATGACATCTATAACGTTTTTCACGCAACTAGCTTTCTATTGAAATCTGGATTTTAATAAAGTGTATAATGGAAATCACCATTTAGATACGACAGCACACTGTTAAGAATGACTGTGAACTTGAACTCACAAAAGCTAAGATCAGTAGGGGTTATTCTAGTTTCTGCTGATAATGCTGAGTTTGTAAACATTTAGGCAATTGTTTAAGGCTTATAATTAAAGTCACATGTACCTGATAGTTCCTCATCTTTAGAGATAACTGTGGAAATCTTCCTTGATTCAGACTTTGTCAATGGCAAAAATTCCAGATTTACAGCTGTAAAGAAAATAGTTGATTCAATGAAAGCAGTCTAACACTGCTGTAAGAAATGTGTGGTAGACTAAACATTTAACATTAATATCTTAATGAAATCTAAGGCCAGCTTTCAGTGACAGCTGCATAGTTTAATAAACTGTTCCTGTGTTCCTTTCTAAACTGTCCCCCCTGCTTTTGGGTGCTGAAAGCCTACATTCACTGCCTTAACTGCTTTCTTCTTCAGACTGTCATTCTGAACTTAGAGGCTATCAATACTAACTCCTGCAGCATTTAGAAAATGTAAAGGTTTGAGTCATTGAGAATTTAATTGAATTTTTAAAAAGTTAATGAGAAAAATGGTGAAATATGTTAGATAATTATTTTCTGAGTGAAGCAAAAGTGAAATTTTCAGGAAAATGCAGTCATGTTGCAGGTCATCTCACAGTGAAGGGGAAGCCTTCTTTGTTTCATTCCTTGATTAATATTTGGAACTAAGTTTTAAATTGAAATTAATAGTTGAGTGAATATTTCATGGTAGAATGTGTATCTTGAATTTTCTGTCCTAACTCACAAACTTTTTTTTAACTATCAATTGGTGGCAAATAGCTCTTTGCAGGTACCTGTTATTAACTGTTACTAATCAGATGACTCAATGACACTTTGTATTTGCCCTGATCAGATGTATCTGTCAGAATTTCTGTGATCAAATTGCACTTAAATTTGAATCTTTGGGAAAAAAAAAGTAGCTATTTCAGTTGTTCTCTTAGCAACATTGGAAAGCTCTGTTACCGCATTTGAAGCTCTTTGCATATTTTAGCGGGCTGTAGTTGTATTAAATGAAGAGATTGGAAAGGTGGAGTGAGAATAAAAGTAGTTAATTCAGACAAAAGTTACAGTGAATGCTTGTAGAAACATGTTTTGTAGAATTTACCTTGTTTCTGGTAGGACACCACATTGTACGAATTTCAGCCTTCCCCTTTTCTGTTTCGGTTATGCTATTGTCCTTTTGACATCTGTGTCTCACCTGCTAATGTGCAGGGTTTTGGATTTAAAGCCTTGGGTTTTTTCACTGTTAGAGGCAAGCGCCTTCCAGATTGCCTGTCTACAATATTGCATGCCAGAAGTGTTTCAGATGATAATGGAGATCATAATCACTAAAAAAATAAGAGATTTTCAGGACTGACCATCTTCTACCTGTCTCGTTACTGTCTTCCATACTGCATTGCATCCTGCTTGGACTGGTCTGTCTGCATACTTATTTGGCATCTAATGTTCCAGCCATTTTTGTTTTAGGGCTTCTTTCCATTTAATACTGGCACTTAGCCAGCTGTGTACTTTTTTAGTTTTAAGTAGCAGTGAGGTCATTAGCCATTATAGGAGCTATTCCTCTCATTCTTGTACACGAAACCCTGAAGAGCTTTGGGATGTGATTGCCCTCTTTGGAAAGCTTCATACCCAATCCCGGTTGAAGAAATTACTGGCGTACAGACATGTACAAAACAGTGTCAGAGCAAATGAAACTCCTAGGGTGCTCATCAAATCAATGTTTCAAAGTTCAGACAACAGTGCTTTGAAAGTGCCTGAAAACTAAGGCGAGAACAAGACCCCCAGTAACGCTGCCATAACCTGTCTGTATTTTAAAGCAAAGTCTCTGCAGTACCAAGGATGAAGTGACGAACAACACAGCACATACCCCAGTTTTAACAGAAGGTGCTGTTAATCCATGCATACTGCAGTGTCTGGTCAGTATGTACTCACACAACAGTATTTTTTTCTGGACGTGAAGAGATCAATAGACCCAATCAGGTAACTCAGGAGACCTAGAAGATTAGATCTGCTGTGAAGGATGGCTGTACAAGCAGACAACTTGAAACAGCAGAGAGTAAAGCATGTCCTGAGAGGTGTCATTTGCTGTATTTCAGTGTTACTGCACAGCTGGACATAAATGTTTCAAAAGGTGATGGCCAATGTGCATGTTTCTTTTTTTTCTGTGTTAGTGACCACATTCACAGTGCTAAACACATAAATTTTAAAAAAGTCTTTGTGCTTCCTGACAGCGGTTTGAAATGGTTATCTCAAAATAGTAAATTGTACAAGGCAAGATGATTCAGCAAATTTGACTTGAATCCTCCTATTACTGCTGGTTCCGAGAGCTGTCCTTCCGTATCAGAGAAAAATGACAAAGTGTACTCTGAAGATTCTAGCCTTGTTAATTATTGTATCGAGTATCTAGAGAGAATACTAAACTTTTGAGGACACCTTTTATTGTAATATGCTTAATTACCTGTACTTAGAGCAAGAAAATGAAACTGGTGTGCTATCCTCTGTATGCATGCCTGAAGAACTAGAGGCCAAGTGTGCAATTTACAAAGGCGTTGAATCAAAGGGCCTTTGTCAACCTCATACATCACAGAGCTCTTTGTGAACACTTATATTTTCATTCCTTACCTAAACTATTGCTAGTTAATTAGCTGAGGTAAATGGAACAGCATAAGCAGAATTATGCTTCTTAATATTGGGTCTGTGATGGTCTCTTTGTGCCACTTACGGATATAAAGGATCTGTAAACCAGTTAAACTGGTTTTACATAGGAATTTGCAAAGCCAAAGGGGAGCCCCAAGGTGGCTTAGAGCCAGAATAGCATCTCTGTGCCGTATCCAGCTGGGCAGATGGTATGACGAGGGTGCCATGTGCCTGGGCTGTTCCTGCCTGCCGGAGCAGCCCATGGGACAGAGCCGTTAGGTGTGCGTCCAGCCACCCTCCTGGCTCCTTGAACTTCACTGGGAGCCAAACCTGCCCATAACCAGTCTTTGCATCAGATAGCTATGGAGGCAGAATAAAGTTAACCTTTAACCTTTACACCTGGGATAGCACGATGAGCACAGGTAAAATAAACCTAAACATTGAGTTAATTAGGTTTATATTTAAGGATGCTTTTTTTAGAGTTTTATAGTAATTTCATTATGGTACTGTTCCCTAAGATGAAATAGGAGTCACACCCCTAGCCCCTAACACTCCAGTGTAAATAATGATAAAAAATGACATCATCTCTGCTTTCACAGAGCTGTGATGCGTTTTTTATCAGTGCTTCAGTAATCTGTATTTCTTGCCTTTCAATTTAAGAGTGAGATTCCGACATTCCATAAATAGAAGGTATCTCTTTGCACTTACATTTCTTAACATATGTTCATCTATTTATGGCCACATAGATGCACACATAACTCGTGGAGGTAAATATTGTAATGTATTAAAACAAGCAACAGTAAAGCAGTTTGTAGTGCTTTTTCCCATATTTAAAAGGGAACTTGGGGAAGCCCTGCATGTATTATCTGTTCTATATATTGCATCACATGTGCGTGAAAGTGATTACGCTTCAGGGGATAATTGAACTAAGTTCTTCCAAATAATTTAGGTCACAATTAAATCTGTGCAACATAATTAATTTATAACCATGTCTTTAAATCAAAGTATATCATGACAGAAATATTCAACCTGTTGGGTTTTTCTTTTTCTGAAAGTGTTATTTACAGAGAAAGCAAATAGTCTACCCTCGTAGCTATTCTTTTTCGATTATTATTACTTCTTCTCACAGTGAAACCACTTCAGTAGCTGGATGGTACAATTTGTTGTTACCCAGAATCTTGGAGAAATGAAACCAAGAATCTTCAAAGTGAAGTAGGTATTGCGGGGGAAAAGGTGGTGTAAGAGGAAGAGCATAGTGTTAGGGAGGGGAAAACTACCTTTTGCATCCAGCAGTAGCAAGCGTCTGTTGCTTTCACTGAGATGCTCGATACGTACGTCGTCAGTGTTACCAGCATGGCATAGACTGTGTAGAGTGCTTTAGATTGCATTTTGTCATGTAGGTATGCCTTTGGGTAACTTTATTTCATCTTACAGGGTGACAGAGTTATCAAGAACAAAGTATTAATGTGGTTAGAAAATCTCTTTCAATTCTGCTGCGAGGACCCAACTAAATCTTATTTCCTGTCGGAAGCGGTACAGTTACTACTGTGCTGCTGATGCATGGTAGCTCCTACACCATGGTACTGTGTGCTCATCCTTTCTGTTCTTGAACAGTAGAAAATAGAAAATATCTTTGCAGTTGGCAGAATTACTGAAGTATCTCTGTGGTGTGATATAAATGAAGAGTTCTATTTACAAATGATATTCAGTGGTTTTTGTTACAAACAAAACTGCTAAAATGCAGTAAAACTGGTACTTTGTCATAGGTCTAAGATGAATTATTTCAGCTTCACTCTGAATACTCTAGGCACCTGTTTTCCCCAAGTGCCTCTAACTTGGCCTCTGCTGTGTTCACCATTCTAGCTGTTATATTTTGAGATAATTGCCATGTTGTTCTGTTAGAAATAACCCAGGATGCTAAACCAAATTTATCTTATTGTTGAATTGTAAAGTACCGCAGAATTTTTTGTAATGTGGATTGGTAGCAAAATCTTAATTGAATTTCCTTGCTTGTGGTCTTGTGTCTGAAGATCTTGACTGCACTGCTCTGTTTTTATGAAGTGGATTGGCAGGTAGTGATGTTTGCATTTTTGTTACCTTCCATAACATGCAGTAAACAAATTTTAATGCAGATTTTATGGAATGTTTGTGAAATCCATGAGCATGTTTCACTGCATCAAAGACACCATATTTAGATGAATAGCTATGTTTAAAGCTCACGTGCCTGTGAAGTGCATGACTGCCTGTCAAAGAACTGAATTGTGTTTTAAAATGAAACTGATATATTAACTTTTCATTTGCTTTCAATGTGTATTTGTGATGGGCTTTTGAAGGTGAACAGAAAGGGGCAGCCTGTGGCTACTTCCCTGTGTGTTCACTTTTGTAGGTAATAAGCTGAAAGCAAACCGAGGTGCACCTGTGTTGAAACACAATGTCATTTTCTCATATAAAAAGCCAGAGGCAAATTAATTGTTTTGTAAGATTTTTATTCTGGCTCTTATACTTGCAAATTGACTTCATTGGCAGCGCTTTGCACAGGCAAGGGAAGCTTTTCACTAGATAGAGTTGTTACGTCAGCAAGTTCAAGAGTGAGCAAAGTTTTATAGTACTTCAGTTAGAAAGGTAATTTATGCATTACACCGATCACTGAAGGTGATAGAAGCCAGGCTGTTTACAACCTTGTAAAGAAGACAGAGGCTAATGCTCTTTATTAACATTACATGATTACATTTTAATATGCCCTTTTTAAATGGTCTATATATACTCTCCAGGCATGTACATTTTGCAATACAAGTTTAAAGAGAAGCTTTATGCTTTTTTTATTATTTGCAACAGCATCTTGAGAACTACAAAAAATGGGGAAGGTAATTAATAAAGAACATTTTAACATGGTTTTGGGGGATTTTTATATAATACAAAGCCCGTCATTAGCATTGTGTGCTCTGCCTATGCTGTTACATACCCTTCAGGATTCTAGACAGGCTGACTTGTGGTGAAATAATGTATACACACTATTAAATTGCAAACCATTATGTGGCATTATTTGTTATGCTAAGGTTGCACATAGGAAGTCATGTGTTAAAAGACAAATAGAGAAAGAAAATAACATTTTGCAAAAATGAAAGCTAGCATTTATATCTGCAATACACAAAGAACGTTCCAATATTTCATATTCACATTGTAAGTATTCATGTTTCAGGGTATGTTCTTTTTTTAGGCCATGTTCGTAGCGAGATTAATTGGCAATCATAATTTACCTTCATTAAAAGCCTTATTCTGTTGCATATTATCTGATCAAAGTCTTTTTACTTTCACTCAAATGATGCATCCCACAGCATTAAATTCACCTTTTCACAGTGTTCTTGATGACATGTCTAATGTTTGGTTCCTAAAATACTCCTGCATTTAAAGTGTGGAGTTCCCTGTATAATCAGGGGATTTGGGGGAGATGTGGGGAGGGTTTCCCCACTAACTTAGATAATTAATATGTGTTAAAATAGTGTTATATTATCATGCTATCTTTCCTTCTAAAGGAAAAAAAATAGTTTTATTGTTGCTTTGCACTTTGCATGTTTCAAATTGTTTTTTTAGCTATCTTACAGGTTTGTAGGGTTTGAAGAAACCTATCACTTCATTTCTGTTCATAAAATCTATTTTTTTGATGGAAAAAAGAAGTAATATGCTACATTCTGATTTAAAACTAGGTAGTTCTTTGTATTTTTCTCTTCAGTCTTGTCTGAACTATGCCCTTTAACAGAACTTTGCAACAAGGCATACACAGCTTCTTAACCTGTTAGTAGTGACTTCTTTGCTTTCATGGTGAGGCAGGCTGTCCCCCTGCAATGGTGTAAAGAGGTCACAGGATTTAGTACTTTTTTAATTTTGTTTCATTATTTTTTAATTCTTTAACATGTTTTGTTTTGACCATTCATTTCAACATTGAATTTCTTTAACTTTTCTACCTGTGAGATATTTATACTGGGTGAGCTGAATCCTTGGTCCTCTGGAATGTTCTTTTTAAACTTGAAATATTTTTTCCAAGTAATGATTATTCATATTATCTGGAAGGTAAACCAGAAATGATCCTTAAAATTAAATTAGTTTATTTTCTGTTTGGTAATGAGTTGATTGCATAAGATTTGATAAAGTCTGAGTGAAAATGTTGCAATTTTAATAGTAAAGCTCAGCCACAGGTGAAGTTCTTTACTAAATACTGATTAGGTTTGTTTTCAAGGAATATTTGCTTTTCCTGACCTTTTGTGTCATTTTAATTTCATGTTATTTGAATTAAAATCTCATCCTTTTTTTTTTTAATAGTGCCTAAAATAGATGTTATTAATTTTCCTGAAAGCTATGTGCAGCTTTGCTTTGGTCCATTTAAATATTGAAAACAGCAGGATTTGAGATTTTTCTTTTAATCCTTAACTAATAGAGTCTAATGCTTTGTTTGGCCTACCCTACACAGCCTAAGCAAAAGTTTTAAACAAGATTAAAAATATGACCTTATTAACCTATGGCATCTAAAGATACAGAACAGGCCTGCAGAGATGTCAGTCATTCAATAGCCAGGATAGCATGGTGCCATTCCCAATCTACTCAGTCTGTTCCTGAGGAAAATATTTTGGGAGCCCAGCTTTTTTCTTTAGTAGTTTTGGCCATCATGCCAGCACCTGGGAATAAGAACGAAAAAAGCAAGAATCTGTTTCTAAGTTGAATATTCAGTCTTCGTGGTTGGGGAAAATAAAGTTCAATTACTTTTGGAAATTTGAGGTGCAACCTGTCTGGGATTTCTCAAAAACAATCCTGGCAGAGTGAAGGGGCAGCAGAGGTGGGGCTTAGCTTTTGTTTACTGCACTTCATTAGTCCCTGAATAAAATGAGTTTCACCTTTCTTTTTTTGAAGAGAAGTTACAATAGTATGTAACCTGTTGGATGCGTGATTGTTGAACGTGTTACATTCCAGAAGAATAAAGTCTCTCATTGTCATGGAAAATTTATGTTTAGTAAACATTACAAAACACAAAATGACATGATACATTCATTGCTGTGTAATAAGATTCCTTGTTTACTGGGCATGCTATAGGGCCATGGCAACAAAACCAGAAATAGGAACTATGAATATTCTTGTTGTAAAGATGATGATGGTTATCAAGCAGTTTGTTAATTGCTGGAGTTTTACATCACTCCATATTCATTATCACTTTGCAGTCCTGCTAGTAGCATGAGGATCAGTCAGGAGGTGTAAATGTGAAAGTTTGACTAAAACTTATAATAACAATAATGTGTTTTATTGTATGATATGGCTGAGTCAGGTAAATGTGCACTTAGCTGGTGCTTTGAGACAGTTATCCACAAGTGTTCCAGGGGAGATAATACAACTACAGATTGCTTTTAAAAAAAAAAAAAAATCAGAAGACCTTCTAAACTTCTGTCTTTCTAAAGATGTTCCAAAACAAAGCAAAATGACTGAATATTATTTCTTTACTTAATCCTTTAAAAATACTGGTATCTTGCTTAACTTTCAGCGGATCAGTTGCCCTTTTGATCTCAATGGGGTAGAATCTGGATACATGTTCATTAAGTTCAAGACCCAGCTGAAAACTGGAGGCAAAATCAAGCCAGACAAATTGCTTACACTGTTACTGATAAATATTTCCTGCTTTCATACCATTATTTACATTTTTTTTAATAAAGGAACATAATTTTTTAAAAACAGAAAGCAGCTGATGTTTTTGCAACCATATGTGCGCTAACTGAAAAATACTGTGTTTGTACACCTACCGTAAGTCTTGGTTTGTGGAATGGAGACTTTCTTAAGACCTGGGGCAATAGAAGGCATTGAAGATGGGAAGGAAGAGGGTGAAAAGGCCTCAGTATTTCCTCTCTTTTCCTGTCTTATTTATTTTCCTTAGTTCAGTGCTTTTGGCCTTTCTTGGCTCACTGCCTTATTCCCATCAGCAGTGCCAAATCCCAAAAGCAAAAAAAATGGTAGCCTTCAGGAATAGGTGGTCTGTAGGTAGATCAAGAAGTCTAGGGAAACTAAGAACATCTGATTATTGATCATTTAATTTTCTTTCTGCACCAAGCTTCACTGACCTTCCTCGCCCTGCCCCATAGTTTTGAGAATATACGCGGTGGTCAGTGATGAGGAGCTGATGCTTAGGGATAATCACGTTTCTGTTTGGTAGAGTTCTGCTGCCGGTTCAGACATGTTCTCTACACAGCTAAGTCATCTCGAACGAGATGATTTGGTGCTACGGTTTGCTTTCCATCTGTAAGAGCAGCACTTGCATTGCAATCATGCTTTCACAACTGTAGAATGTATAGTAAGATCCTCCATGTCTGTATCTAAAAGGCTGCATAACATGTGGCTGGCACGGTAGTGTTTTCCTTGACTCTGTCATTTACAAAAGTTGCATTAATCTCTCATTTGATAAACAAAATTCCCACCACTCTTGGATGTCTGCATCTGCCTTATTTAAGCAGTACTTTTTTTTTTTTTTTTTCCTGCTGTTCTTCTGCATTCTTGATTGGTGAATATGCTTTCAGTTTCATTTTGGTTGGTGGTTGTGAATAATTATAGAAAGGAAACAGTGCTTAAAAGCATTTGCAGTATGAGTACTTAATTAACTCAGCAAAATGAGTTTTTCAGGCTGTGGTCTGCAAGCTGAAGGTGTGAGCACTACCTTTTAAAGGGTAAAAAAAGAAAATATACTGTTGGTAGTTTAAAGTGTCTGGGATACTGTGCTGGAAAGATGTTAGTTTTCAAAATGAAAAAAATTAAGAATACTTAGTATAAATATTGAGATAATGAAAGCATTTTGTACAAACAGCTTAATGAAGATTAAAAGGTCACTTAGACAATTTAGCTGGGTTTTTTTAGCAATTACATGGCTAACTTGGTTTACCTCAAAGTAGTAATTTTATGCTGTATATAGCAAAAAATTAATAATCTAAAAATTTTGTCATGGTGCATTACAATTAAGTTACAGTTTATAGACTCAGTACTAGTAATACCTTTAGGATGCCAATTCCTGGTTATACCAAATGTTTGATCATACATTTCATTTGATTGCACTATTTAGCATTGAAAATAACTGTTGTCAGATTTGACATAAAATGCAGTACAAATATAGTAGAGGCAATGGTTTACAGTCTAGCTCGCTTGAACCTGTTACACTTTTTAATTTGGTTGCAATTAATCCCGAATGATAGTGCTCATGTAGAGAATTCCAAGTGGTTTTTTAGCCTACTCTTCTGCGTGTAGTTAAAAGGTAATTTTACATATTTGGATTAGCCCTTTATTATTTATTTTAGATTTTGTATCCAAACTGTTAGTTTTAATGTCTCTGTCAGGTTGAGTTCTCTACTCTAGCTTTTTCTGCTATGACATCATTTTTGTGTTTTAATTGTTTTGTACTTTGAGTTTCTTTGGTCTCCTTTCATTTGTTTTTACTTTTAATAACTTACCCATTTTTTTTCTCTGTCGTTTCCAGTTTATGCTTTTCTAAATAACTTCCATGTATGTCTAGTATTTTGCATTCAAATGAATCAAAATCTGTTTGATTTTGCAGAATGTCTTAGTCCTAGTCTGAGTGCAGTAAGTTTTTATTTAGGCATAATTAGATACTGATTTTTGGATACAAATAGATGTTTACTGGTTAAGTGGAAAAGTTATGAGATATTTAATCAAGTCTATCTACAAAAGTGTTCAGTGACTGAGAGCACTTTAGTCAAGAGTTACAATACAGGTTTGATAGAATACTTTCCAAGTTCATATTCTGTTTCAAAAAAATATTCTGCTTTTATGGCTTATAAATTTGATAATGTGGTTTTTTATTACAGGGAGAAGAAAATGAAAATTCAGGATATTAAAAACAATATTAAAGAAGCTATAGAGGTAAACTTACGAGCTGTTGTTGCTAATTATTCAAAGCTAGCTATTTAGACACTTTCTGCAATGTTTTATTTTTATTTCTTTGCAGACAATAGTGACAGCAATGGGCAATTTGGCACCTCCAGTTGAACTAGCCAATCCGGAGAACCAGTTTCGAATCGACTACATCTTAAATTTAGCTAACCAGATAGACTTTGATTTCCCACCGGTAAGTAAATAACTCAAATTGGGTGCAGTCATGCTTCTTCGCAATTATATTTCACTGCACTCTAGTAAATATTTACAAAAAACAGTGAGCTGTTCTTTGGGAATTACTACAGTAGGTGTCTTTGGTCAGTGATAATCAAATAAAGTGTATAGCAACATAGCTAGAATATTCAGGCTGATCCTTTACGAACACAGAGTCCCTTGTCTACTTTCTTGTGCTCTGCTGAAATCAGCTGCAGACAGACAGCGCTGGCAGTAAAGTTTGGATATTGTTGGGAAGTGCCCTGCCCAAAAGGAGTGAAGATATACACAGCAGTCTGTTGACGATTAGCTGGCATTTAGTGATACTGTATTTCTCTCTTGTGGAAGAACAGTAAGAGTTTTCTTGCTGATTCAGACATGTTCTCTGACAGCTGTGTCACCCAGACTTTCTGCAAAGGCTCCACACACTACGTCCTTGCCCCAGCCCTCCCAGTCCTAGTTAATCATTCAAAATGCCAGCAGTCTCAGAATAAATGCAGAAAGTATAATTATTTGGTTGATGGTATAACTTTGTGGCCACGCGCTGTGATTAATTTTTACTGTATTTCAACCAGGCTAATAGCAGAAGCCCATGAAAATACAGTTTGCAAACGCTGAACTCTTAAACACTAAGATGTTTTTATTAATTACCATGAAGTACCTTATACTTGCAGTAATACAGGAGTGTTTCAAAGCTTGTATTCTTTCTCTGTGCACTGTTCCAGAGGGCTGAGGGTAGGAATTACAATGATGTTATCAAAATCATGATCCGTTTACACCAGAATTTTGTATCCAGCAGTAGTCAGTCCCAGATGCTTGAAAGGAAAGTGTAAGTGCAAATAGTAGTAAGAAGTGGGATAGTTTGCAGCACAGCAAGGTTTTCATAACTCTGATTTGTAAACATTGAACAAGCTAGTCTGTGAAACCAGTGACAGTTACCTTTTGCAACTGTTGCCGCTTCTGGGAATTTCTCTGCTTTGGTCAACCTTTATTAAAAGAAAAAAACAACCAAGCAAAACCACATACTTTGTGTACAAGGCAGAAGTCAGGTGCTATTGGCAATTAATTGTAGATACTGGCATTGTAATCTTCAAATCCAGTAATTTTCAAAGTTCAGAAAGCACAGACAGGTTGGAGAGGGGGATGTATGATTCTTCTCTAGCATGTAAAATGTAGTATTAGTAATTTTATCTTAAAGAATCTTAAATAAATTAGAGATTTTGAGATTTTTAACTTGACACCTCTTTAATTTTGACACTTGACAGTATTATTCATAGGCATATTTGGTCTCTTCATGGAGGATCTCTCCTGCTAGGATGACAAAAAAATTTGTGCTTTGAAGATAGTTTTAGGACAATATTTGAGAGAAAAGACAGTGGCTTCTTACTCCACTGTGTGTGCTCTTGAACTGGCTGTGTGCCCGCAGCTCTCCTGCTGTCTATTGTTTTGTGATAGTTCAGGTTGTGATCTGTAACAATGCTGTAACAAGTTCCTGTGACCTACCTTGTACTGAAATACTTGATTTTCCTTGTTTCTTCTATCTCAAAGGGTTTCTTTTTTTTCTTCCATTCAACTGGAATGCAGTGATTTTTTTTAAGGTGTTTTTTCTTTCCCCTGAAAGCAAGGGGTAATTGTGTAGTGGTAAGTTACTAAGCCAAGTGTGTATGTGTTACATTAATTGGTTTTTATATAAAAATTAATATTTGGTATGTATTGTCTCTAGTAGGATACATGGTAGCAAGCCCTTGATGTCTAAAGCAATAGAAATATCCTTACCAGGTCCATAAATAATTTCAAGTTCAGTGAAGAGTCTTTGATGTGTTGAATGACACACAACTTCAGGAATAACAGTGCTCCAATAAAACTAGGTTTTCTTCTCTGCGTAAAGGTATTGTGTTTAAATTTTTAAGCCCTGAGTCTACAGAGGTTTAGGTGTGTGCATAACTTTGACTAGTGGCTAGCTTCATTGGCATGATTAATTCATATGTAAATGTTTGTAGGGTTGAGGTTTTAAACTGGATATACATTAGCCACTAATTTTGAAGGAGTATTGTTAGCTCCTCCTGCCCTCGGTGATTATATAAGCTAATATGTATCTGATTTCTGAGTTTGTCTGAATGTAGGTTATAGTCCTTAGGTTGTAACCTGAAAACCTGAAAAACTGAACTTGCATTTTAATTGCATATTTTAAATCAAGTTAAGATCTAGAATGTCCCTAGATGCCAACTCTCGGTGTGTAGTATCAGAAATACATGATCCTTGGGTACCTCTATAAAAATAATTTTGACTTTGTTATAGACTAATTAAAAGTACTTTGAAGAAAAAACAATTTTCAGTGGGTGGAAAGTATAGCCTTATGCTAGTTATGCTTTATATCTAAGGAAATCTTGATTATTCACTTTCTCCTCTAGAATTTCATAAACTAGTGGCTAAACCTTTTCCTATCTAAAGTATTAATGCAGAAGAAGGGAGGGGAATTTTTAGCAATGTTAGCAGTATGTAATGCTGTCTGTTCCGAGTTGTAGAACTTGCTTTCTATCTCTTCCATTTTCTTCGTGGGGAATCATATTTCAGCTGTTAGGAAGACTTACCTTCCTCAATATAGTATTTGATGCTGTTCTTCTCCACCATAGGAAGAACATGAAGGTAGGGAGAAAGAACACTAATGTACCAAGGAGATACTCTTTGAGGGCTCTGAGTACTTAGCGTCATACTCTTTTAAAAATACAAGACCATTTTGCTTCACTTAAATGCCCATTCATCTTTTCCTAAACATTAATTTAGCAAGCTTTCCGGAAGGCAATGCACAGACACACAGAGTTTAGCACTAGGATTGTGTAATTTCTTCTCCAGCTACAGGGGATCTTCTTTACAAAGGAAGAGGCCTCATCCTTCTTCTGTACCTGAAGGAGTAGTTTAAATGAAGTTTAAAGTACACACCAAAATCTGTGTTTGTAATTACGTGTTGTACAGGTGGAGCTAGAATTCAGGTTTCCTAACGACAAGGTTCAGTGTAATGTGAAAGGTAGAAGAAAGTAAAGGAAGAATGTGGGAGCTTTACAGCATGGTGATAGTGTAGGGATCTGGCTCTACATATCTAGGATTCAAAGAGCAACTTTTGTATTCTGATACTCTAATTCTTTTCTTAGTTTGTGTCTCCATTTGTTTGTTTTGCAGTTTTTGACTTACAGGAAATGTGTGTCATTTGTATAGAGCATACTGTATTGAATTTAAAAAAAAAAAAAAAGAAAAAACTCGAGTTAGAAATAGTTGGTACGGTGCAATGCTAAGTTAAACATTGCTTTTAAAACTGAAAATTTAGTATGTTGGAGATTTACTAATTCAACACGCTTGGTATTAAGCAATTAGATTTCTTGAATACAAATAGTAGCATATGAGGAAAGGAAGAGTAGTAGTTACTGAAACAAATTCTGTCCACGTAATCATGCTGGTGATTTAAATTACTGCAATATTTAGTAGATCAAATCTGTAGCTCCTTTTGCAGTCCTTCCATGTTGTTTCACCATATCGTACGTACTATTGGCAAGAATGTAGGAGAGTTTCACTCTTACAGCCGACGGTCCAATTTGTCTTTGGTAGGTTTTCAACAGTAAGTTTCTAAAATGCAAATTACAAAAAGAAACCCAAAACTATGACTGAAGTTAATTGATAGAGGCTAGGAACATAACGATGTTGAAAACCTGCGGAGAATGCTAATTAGTAATGTTCCAGGCAAAAAACTAAGTTCATGTTTTTATGTGAAGTATTTTCTGCCTTAGCTCATCGTTGACTTATAAAACAGCTTGAGGACATAGAATCTCCATGGGTAATGGAGTGCTGTTCTGATTTAGTTTTGCAAAATACTTTGCTTCTTTTGGGGGTAAAATCTATTCTTCTTATTATATAGGCTTGTTGCACAGCCTTTTCTTAGAGCAGAGCAGAATGGAATAACAGAAATCTAATCAGGTTCGTGTAATCTATTGTTATTATAAACTGATAAACATTGTGTGTAGTATTCTATTTGCATTGCTGGTAAACATTCTTGTTAAAATGACGGGACATTAAATGACTAAGTCCTGCAAAAAAAGTCTAGCCCTGCTAGTTTGCATGAACACCAAGAATAACAGAGAGATCAGGCTTTCCATAGAGAAGTACTGAAAGCAGAACTCTTATTTTTTCTAAAACACTACAGTACCAATTTTTTATGAAAGATTATAATTTAAGGAGGACCATTATCGTTGCTTGTATTCAAGTTGGGTTTTTATCATGCGATTAAATTGTCACTGGCCAGCATGAAGACTTTAAGCAAAGGAAAAGAAAGCTGAAGTAAGAAAACCTCCAAGTTAATCAAACAACTCGTTTGAGACAACTGAAGCATTTGATTTTAATAATCAAGCTGATTGTGAATGCGTATTTTAAAGCCTTAGAAATAAGGTAGTAATCTATGTGTTGATGTATTGGTACAGATCTGAAGGCATACATGTAATTACTGCTGCTGGGCTTCTGTTTTAAGATTATATAATGATAAGTAATATATTTTTTAAAAGAATACATTTGTAAGTTACTTAGAACTTATAAAATGAACTATGCTCATAATTGAGGCTCTCTAATGAAACAAGTAGTTGGTTTGCTTGAGTGGTAAACATGAGACCTTGCCTGAGTTTGTGCTAGAACTGCTTTTTTAGTTGCCTCACACTAGCTAAATTTTGTAGGAGTATATTTTACTCTTCAATTTTCCTTGTAACCAGATTGATCCTGTAAAGCATGTATTAGTGTGGCGTGTAAGATCAAAGGCCTCACAAATTAAAATTTCAGGCTGTTTTTACAACTATTCTATCAGTTAAAATGGAAAATAAAAACAAATTATGCTCGTAGTTGAGGCTTCCTGATGGCATTTCTGTCACTATTGTCCTTTGATGCATTTAGCTCAACACAATTGTATGTGTATGTTTTCAATGTCAAAAATCAACCTCGTAAGTATTTTCAGTAATTCTGACCAGCTGTATATCTGTTTCAAATGTAGGGTAATATTGGGTTAGCTGGGTTTTAGAGGTGATATTTTTATTCCTGTTCTGCATACCAGACAGTGGTTAGGATTTTTTCTCCATGCCTAGTACCAACTAGAATAGTGGCCTTTTTCTCATCCTTTTCTTTTTCTTCTTACTTTTAGAAGAGGAAAGGAAATGTTCTCTTTCTATGAACATTTCTCTTTCCATGATCAACCAATTTGAACCAAGCTGCCAAATAAAACCTGTTTATTTTGGGTCACAGTCCCATTATAATTATCTGGTTTTGATGAAATATTAAAAATAGCAGGACAGTGTTTACAACTGCCTATTTTTAATTGATCTGGACTCAGCTGAGGAAGATGTCTCTTGAAAATACCATAACAACTTCAGAAAGATTTCAGAATATTAGCTATTGAAATGCAAAATAACTGAAGAATCACTCCAGCCTATGGCTCTCTAGATCTAGGAAAACACATGTTCAGAAGAGATGTGATCATTTTTAGGGTGTTGTGAAATTGTCTGCAGGTTTTTTGGTCCCGGTTTATTTTTTATTACACTGCTCCATTGTAGTTACCTTGAATCTCTCACTACCAGTGCTGCTGAATAGTTTTATTATGGTTTCTGAGTGGTGTCCTTGAGGCCAAGCTTTACCACATGCTGGCTTCAGCCTCAAAGCCAGCTATAGCATCCCTTCTGCCCACAGCCATCCCTTCCCTCTCCTCCGCACCATGATGTGCCACCCTCACTTGTGCCAAAAAAACCTCCGTTGGGTCCCCAGCGTAAATCAGACCATTGAACCAATCCAGGTTAAAAATAACCCTGGTAACTCTTACTCCTTCTCCCTTCTATTTTGGGGAGATTATTTTTAACAGGGATCAGTTTTGAGGGCTGGTTTATGACATGGCCTGTAGGCAGTGTGGTATAGATGAGGTGGTACAAATACATTAATGCGCAGCAGGGTCAGAGGTGGGGGTAGGAGTCTGTAAAATGTTTTGGCACCAAGATCTTCAAGAAAGTAACGAGTAAGAATCTCAGTAAGAAAAGATGTGAACTGGGATCTCTTTGCTGCCAAAAGTGTTCCTTAATTATGTAGGCAACATAACTATATTATCTGTCCCTGTAGATAATCACCCTGGTGTGTATAATGATAGATACATTATTATTCCTGTCTAAATACATCATGGAAGAAGAAGAGGAGAGCTGTTCTGGTTTGACAGCATCACTAGCTTTATAATGTAATGACAAATGTGTTCACTCTAATGGGGGGTATTTCCCATGAGGCTATCTTAAATGTCACAGATTTTGGGGTGTGGAAGTAGGCAAAACATTTTCTCTGGTGGGTATACGCATGGGAAGCTGGGAACACTGGTAAGACACAGAGCCTGGTTTCTTGGGTGTCTGGATAATATTGTATGCAATTTGGGTAGCTATCACAGTGAGAAAATTTGAGGCTCTTGCTTTTCCTTGTCCAGACTCTCTCTCTGATTTTGAGCAAGTCACCTCAATGTCCTATATACTTTTTTTTTTTAAATGCCCTATGTATCTTGTTATCTGTAAAACAGTGATAATATATGTATCTTGGAGATGCATCTTGAGGTGCAAAATAGGTAGAAAATGTGGATACATGAAGTATTTTTAATTAAGAATGTTGAAGTTGCTAACAGAAAGGAATGGAGAGTATTACAGACAGAATCAGCAGAGTAATGTGGTACTAGATCCTCTGAAATAATCTTTGCTCACTCTTTTTTAAATCTCCATTATCTTGTCTACACAGAGCAGCTTCTTCTAAATGGACTTCTAGATAATCCAATTGAGGTTACCTGATCAGAGTTTAACAGGACTTAAATAAAGCTGGTTTTCCTGTCCTTTAATAGGAGAAGTAAATTCTTGAATACAAGTTAATTAAAGAGTTCTTTTGAAGCTGCCTTTTAGTATAGGGACTCTCAGGTAGGCAGCCATGTGACTTCATTTCTGTTTCTCATAATTTAAACATGTATAACTAGTAATGATTTGCAAATGAATCTCCTGAAATCTCTGATTTTTGCCCACGTGGATAGAAGCCTGATACAAATGTTTTATTCTTATGAATGAATAGCAGTATCTAGCAAATTCTGACATTGCTAGCCTATTTATTGGAAGTGATCTCTTCTAATTTCAGCTTCAGTCTGCAGTACCTTAAGTTTTAGTTAGGCTGTGAACTAGCCCATTGCATCATACTAAGAAATACTATTTTCACACAAAGCTTTTTCATGAATAATTGAAATGAAAATATGTTAAGTATAAGCATAAAGTGGTATCTGACTTATTGGGTGACTAGACATTATTTTAATAAGTAAGAGCAAATACTGTTACAAAACTTAGTTTTTAGGTTCCCAAGCAAATTCCTGGTGGCCATCTTTTTTGACAGCAGTTGTCATAGTAGTTGTTACCTAGGACGGCAAGTTTTCGGATGTGCAGGAATTTCCCGGTGGTCCCACGCTGCTGCTGCTGCAGCTGTGCTGGGAGCAGCTGCCTATGGTGCGTGGTGGAGAGGCTCGTGCACTCTGGGATGTGTGCGCTGTGACTCAGGGCTGTCTATGTCCGTTAGCAGCTGGTAGGTGAATTCGGTGCAAACCACTTTCAATACCATGCATTTTACTGGTCCTGTTTCTTTTGGTCCATGAAACAATGAAGTCTTTGGGATTTCTGTAGGAGCATGCATAATTTATGCAAAGCTTTTTTTATTTACAGAAGAGAACTTCATTTTTCTAAAAAAAGTAATTCTTTAGTAAAATGTGTAATTAGAAACTGTGTGCATATATAATAAATAAACTTTAATATGAGAAGTTTTCTTTTTACACCGAAGTGTAAAGCTATATAAATTAAGTAAAAAAATATTTGTGCTGTATATGTTTTGACTGCTGAAGTTTTCCAGAAATCAAAGCACTGACTAGGAACCTGGGCTTTTTTGAAGTGAAAAAACCATTTGTAGGAACCTGTAGAAAAATTAATCGCTGTAGTCCATTTAGTTTGCTGTACCATTCAGTAATTTGACATTAGACATTAAAAATAGGTTAGTTTCATATTAAAACTGGAAAAAAGAAAAAATATCCTTGAAAAATACAAACTCATTGCTTCCACAAAGCAGAATGCTTGGTGACTGGAAACAATTACTTAATTCACCAGCTGTATAAAACAAGCTTTTTAAAAAATGTATTTTGATAAGCCTTTTATTTTGCTATACTTCATGCATCCACCTAGAATTACTTACTAAATAAAGTTAATATGCCATTTTTCTTCATTTAAATGGAATGTTGGTCTCCGTCTAAAACAAAGGTCATGGACAAAAAGAAAATGTAGCAAATAAGAAAGTGGCAGTGCCTGGCTGGTGATGAAATAAAGAAAGTAAAAATAATTTTAAAATGTATTAACTTAGAAAATTGCTTACATCCATTTATACAATATTCATTTGTTTAGCAGAAGTAACACACAGACTGCGTGTATCAGGAATTCAACATATTCAGTGGATGCCAACTAATGAGCATGAATCTTTGAGAAATACCAATTTAAATATTATGCATAGTAGGTTTGATTTTGATAATTTGTCAGTGGTTCATATTTTTACTTTAATAAAAAATTTGGTTTATCTTGCTGTCTGGAAATGAAGGTTGTGTATTTTTGTTGATTTGTCTATTTGTCCCTCTTTTCCTCAAATAGGGGTTAAGTCCCTTAGTTTTCACCTTGTTTTAGAGTTTCTTTTCTTCCCGAGTTTTAATTTGTAGGAAAAACCTTGAGAATCCATTTTTCTGAAGAAAATAGAAAGCTATCAATTAGCAGCATCTCTGTAGGAGGAATTTCATAAATTGTTAAGCCTGTATTCAGCAAAATTACATACATATTTAGGCCAGTCTTTCAGAAGAACGGTAATATTACAGTACCTTGACTTTAAATATAGCCTAAATAATGAATACATGTGTATTTAAAAAAAAAAAAAAGAAAAAAATAAAAAGGCCATTCTCCTTTCTGACTTCTGTGAACAGAAGTGAGATGAAATGTAAAAGCTAAGCAGCTTTACTAATTAGCATTGCTTTTCTATATAGTGATTAGTCTTCTGACCTGTTTGCTGTAGTCCTTCTTGCTACATCTAATTCAATTCTTAAATGTGGCAGCATCTGCAGGAACAACTCTTGTTCCTCCTTCTGGTAATCCAGATTTTATTGCCATTAACTAGTTTCTAACTGCAGTGAAAATGGGAATGCTATTACTTCATATGCTTCAGTTTGTAACATGCAATAAAATAAAACATTCTGTGCATGAATTGAAGATATTTTTGGCTAGAAAATTAAAAGAATGTGCCCTCTGAATTCTGCAGTGCTTTCACTGAGTTGTTCATGTAGTTCTGCTGAAATCCCATAAAGTATTTCCTTAAATTGGAGAATCTACAATCCAGGACTTTAGACAGTGGACATTATCTGCATATCTTTTCTGTCGTGCAGTCATTTTTATAGTACAAAAACCCCACCCTATATTTTGCTTTATTACTGATTTGATTAGCGTTTGAAGTAAATGCTAATGCTTTATTCTGCACTTGTATTTTTATCCAGTGAATTCCCACCATACCGTAATTATAAGGTCATAAGTTCACATTTAGAAATTCATTTGAAGAAATTGTGACTTAATTTCTCTTTGTTTTCCTCAGAGCAGTCTTAAAGAACAAGAACAGATTAATTCAATTTATGTTGAAATAGAAGAGCTGTCAGCTGAATTAAACAGGAAATAGGCATAAATTTAATATAGAAATTCTTAAGCATTTTCTGGTTTTAATCACAGTGAAAGACTATCACAAAATATTCATGTATGCATAGATGAAATAAAATTTTACCTGTGAGCTTGCCTGGTATTGCAATGGCTTGAGAAGAGTTTCTGTGAGAGGCTATATGAAGACTTAAGCAACGTGTAGATGTGCGAATTGCCCTGTGGACTTGCTTTTTGGGCGTACAACAAAAAGTGCCTTTGGGCATAAAAATTCTGTAAACATACAAAGACTTGGAAATGTGATGGTAAACATGCTTCTAAAAAAAATCATGGCTTTGGTATTTTAATTTACATCCTATCAGGTGAGTAAAGGATGAACTTGGATAAGCATGGAAGTAGCTAAAAAGAAAAAAGTGAAAAACTCCATGATCTGTTTTATGTTTTGATTCTGTGGAATACTCTTTGCTCTTTTTACATGTGTCCCTTAGTGCTGAATTTAAAGTTGTCTTTCATTATTCCGTATACAATATATTGTAGTATGGCTAAGTTGTGCAAAGTTACCTTTTTACATGCAACCACCTGTGACTTCCCAACTGGGAGCCTTTTACATGGAACAGAGCAACAGGGAGTGTGCTTTGAGTTTATGAATTTATGATGGAATTTAAAAAAAACACGTCAGGTCCCAAATCCTGAGAGAGATCCACAAGCACAGACCTTTTCCCTTGTCAAACTCGAATGGAAGTTGGTGAGAGCTTGTGTGCGAATGAAGATGTGTGGATGAACAGGTATTTGCTTGTCTATTTGCTGTGTGTGTGACTCTGAGTTTTGATTCTGCCACAGACCTGAATGCCCATAGCTGACTGGAGCTGTTAAGAGTATTATGTTTCCTAAATGCAAGCATCTCTTCTGGTAGAGTCCGGCTATTCAGAGAACCAGCAGGTTGTCGGGGTTTTCAGCTTGCCTTTGCAGAGTACATGACATTTCTTCAGTGTTCCAGTAAAATTTAAACTTTCTTAGGCTCCCAGGAAACTGGGTAGCTTTTTACTCATTAAAAATTCCAGCAAATGAACAGAACTCTTAATTAATCTATTGTAAGTGTATGTGAGCTTGATTTCTTCATGTAGACTGCATTATGAATCTATGAATACTTTTATTAATATAGATTCTGCTTCTTCAGAAAGATTGTCAGATGATTAGTGATCCATCCTTGGGATTTGTCTGAATTTAGAATGAGGAGGAACTATTTTATCTTTTACCCTTTTGTGTTGGTGGAAGTTTCTGGCCAAAATAGGCTTTTTGTTTCTAATCTGAAAGGGGGCAGCAAAGTTGCAGTATGGTCCTGGGTTCAACCCATTATTTGAAATGGCATTTGTTCTTAGCGCTGTGTAAGGTAATAAGGTCATTTGATTTGACTGTTTGTTTTAAGTTTATTATGTATTCATCACACAAAAAGCAACTAAATGACGTAGTATGAAAGACATTTTCCAAACCCTAATTTAAGGCTCAAAGGAAATTTCTCATAGTTTTATTAAACCTTCCTTCTTAGCCAGAAGTCTACAAAAATAGCTGATGATTGAAATGCCTCTATTACTGCTCTCTGCTGCCCTGAGAGAGCTGGAATGGTATAGAAGACTTCTTTGTGAGCCTTTTATGCTATCAGTAAATTTAATCCATTGATGAATTGCTTTCTTTCCGTGTATGAGTATACTCTGAAGAAGCAGAGGAGCATTGATTACTCCGTTTAAAATTGCAGAGGAATCTTGACGAAATGAGGAGCAGAGTCCACATCTGCCAACTTCCATCTTAGTGCTCTCACCAAAAGTGAGTTCTTCCTCCCTAATGAGCGTGATGTGCTTTAAATAGGAGTTGTGTGAAAGGATTAAATCTGAGCAGTGTTTTAGTGTCAACAGATTAAGCTTCTGTGGCAATTAAACTACCTGTGAAAGCAGAAATAAAAGAGAAATAGTGTGATATTATGCTAGTGAGGCCTTTTAACCAAAGGCACTTTGCTAGATTATGGGTATGGAATTGTGTGTTGACACATTTCTCAAATACTGTGGTGTTTTGCAACTCTTAACAAAGGTGAAAAATGAAAGTTCAAACTTCACAGGAGTTTCTTTAATAAAATTCCCTTCCCATTGTCCATTCCTTGCAGCCACATCCAGTTTAATTTGTGAAGATACTATAAGCAGAAACCCAAAATATTTCAGCATCAATCTTCTTTTCTAAGCACGAAAAACTATTGATAATGAGACTGAATCCTTGCTGAAAATATTTCTGAGTCAGTTATGGGAAGTACTCGGGTACTTTGGCCTCTCCCAAAGAGTTTCGTATTCAGCCCTGGATACATGCCAGTAACTGGCAAATATCTTCAACTATTTGTAGGTATGCGTTTCCTTTGTGATATCATCGGCATATTCTCCCTAAAATAGCAAGCAATAATTAACACTTGTTCACACCATTAGGAATGCAGATGTTTCCCTATTCAATTAAGTGGCTTATTAAACTGTCTGATTTGACAAATTTAACACATTCTAGTACCCCTGCCCAAACACAGGGAGAATGACAAGATGCCATCAGTTTCCTTCTTTGAGTGGCCTTGCAGTCAATAGTAATCATTTGATTTCAGATGTGAGCAATGAAAAATAAATCCATCTGTCATGTATTTACCTATCCTGGAAGGAGAAAATCCACTTGTGCAGTTTATCTTGGAATGCTCTGTGCTGTGCTGTCGTCCTGTGACCTTGTCTTGTTCCAATGTGGTTCGTTAGTGGAATGCAGCAGAACTGCCTGACTGTGATGAAAGTAAAGTTCATGTGCCCGCACCTTGCAGAGTAGGTTTCTAAAGGGGTTTGAAACCAATGGTCAATGTTATTTTTAAAAGCTGAACATGTCGGGAAGCAAATGTCCTCCCAGATACGATTTAACAGTTAGAAGCTGGTTTGGTTTGACCTTTAATCATTAAATTTGTAAGTGGATGACCTATTTAAAACTCTTATTATGAAATGTGCAATTCCATGGGACAGTGAACTTTGCCCAGGCATTGAATCCCAGTTTTAACCACAACATTGTGTAATGGTTATACACACCTTTTAGTAGGTACAGTTTTTTTCAATGGCATTGACTTTTGCTGGAATTAGTAAATAAGTGGTTATAATGACAGATCCACCCTATATTCTGTTTCACAAAGAAACGGTAATGTTGCATGTCCATACTAAGGTTCCTGTGAACATGGTGTCATAGTGGCAAGAACTGTGCCAATGTTTTTCCTTGCCAACATCCTAATGCCTGTAAAACATTGCTTCATAAACATTTTTTTAAAAGTCTCTTGAGTATTTATATATCTGGAGGGAACAAAACCTTGTAGACAGTATGTCCAGTTTTTCTCTTTCATTTTCTGATAATATTTTATCCTTTTAGAATGCCTCTCAAAAGCTGATCTTGGTTCCTTTATTTTTTCCCAGGCCTGGAGTTTGTCTCTTGAGGATTATGTTTTTTTTAACAACCAAAACGCTCAACCTCCAAGTTCTTTAACACTTTCTCTGGTTTGACTTTTACTAAAACCACTGTTAACCTGCTGCGATTTATTCAATTTGCTGAGATTTTCCAATACAAGTAGGTTCTTAACTTGATTAGACTCTGCATTGCCCCTTTTCTAATCCAGAATTGTGTCAGTAAGATCTTTCTGGAACAAAGTACTGTTTTCCAAGGATCCCTTTTACATGATTATTTCCACTGATATTTTTTTTTCTCTAGAGGTCTGTGTAGATTCCTGTAAGTGAATACAAGCTATATGCAAATGTTGCTTATTGATTCATTGTACTGGGAAACTTTAAGCAAGCAGAGAAAGTGTCGTCTAATAAATAAAACATTAATATTGAAATACATTTCTTTCACATAAACATGACTTTTTAAGTCTCACAGTGTTACAGTATGATGAGAGGTGAGGCTTCCTTGCCATCAGCAGGTTATGGTTCTTGATACTTCAGTTATCTTAAATATGACCAGAGAAGGTTTATGCAGACAGTGGATTTTCTCAAGAGTTTTTTGTAGTTTCGTAGCAGAGTATACTGTTAGTTAGGGATTGTGCCCAGAATTCAAACTAAGCTCCAGCCCAGCCCAGACACATTCGGAGTGAAGCCCTGTTTGTTCTGTTCGGATTTGTTATGTTGGCATTGTTTCCCCTAAGTGTTCTATACAAGGATTTCTCCCCCTTTAGGGTTATGTTAGCACTTTGAAAAGTGTAAAGTCTGGTCTAGTGGTAAATAAATGCTACAATCTTGACATAATTCTTAGGAAGAATTCAATTCTCACCTTCCTTGGTGATGCCATGCTGTCATCACTTATGTTGACTTTTGTTGCTTTATACGGCTTCAGCTATAGCTTAAACAGGATCTTGGGTGTGTATTGTGTAACTGCAGCATTTTTTTTAATGGAAAATGACATAACTTGAATATTTTTTTCAGTTTGAAATATGCATAGGGCAAGAATGGATAATATGACCATACTTTGCAAATACTATGGATCATTTGGAACCTAACATTTAAATCCTGTTTATTGTAGAATGTTATCTCAAACCAAATTGTTATTTAGTAGCATTTGTTTATGTTAGCTGTTTTGTTAGGAGTTACATTTCATAGTGCAAGAGAAACTTGTGTTGATGCTGCTGTAGAATCTGTTATATTGGAAAGTGCCAGCGCATGAATCACTGTTACGGAAACAAGAACCAGACATGTAAGGACTAGTTTTCTGGCTATTTCTTTTCAGGAAACTTGCCCACTACTTTTGGTTAATTTGTTTCCGAACTCATTGTTTTTAGAGATCTCATACAAATTAAACCTATTTAACTCAAAACAAAACCAAAACCAACGAAAGAAATCAACCCTGTTGCTAACTTGATTTTTCTAGTGGCTTCTGAAGCCCCTGTTTTACCTAAGTGCATAACAAATCTTGTGGTTTTACTTGCCTTCCCTGAGAGTAGCCCCAGGCTACATTCCAGGACTCAAATGGGATGCTGAGGATTTCTTGTGTTATTCTTTCTTAAATATTATTTCAGAATTGTGGTTAGTGTAGGTGTATTGGGGAGGAGGGAGAATACTTTTTTTTTGCGACTAGCTACTATGTCTTAATTCCAAAATCCATCACTAGTACAAGTAGGCTTCTAATAAAGCCAGAGTGGAACTCTGTAAGCCTGGTTCCAACTTTTCTTTGGTGAACACCTTCCTAGTTTACAGTTGTGTAAGCTGGGTCAGCATTAGTCCTGAAATGTGTGAAGATATATTTGATGTGGCCTAAAGACAAAAGGTTGTTTATTAATAAAAGGCCTTTGTATTTGGCTATCACAAGTCACGTAATCCAGTTTTAAAACCAAAACAAAAACGACAAAAAAAGACTAAAAGAAGCACACACACACCCCCCAAAAAACCCACAGTGTCTTACTATAATAATCTATTCCTCATTACTTGTTGTAGATCCTGATTTTGAAATGCCAATAAAAAGTTCAAAGAATGCGGACTTAAATTCTTTTTCATCCCACATGGACAGTTAATAACTATATTGAAAAGATTGCATCCGTATTTCTGGTTATAGTTCAGATTAGCAGGACAGACATGAAGGCAGTATTAAGTATTTTATTGCTAATTTGGCCTAACAAGGCACAAACATTGATTATTATCCCATTATTGTAATCCACATATTTTCTTAGAAGTTAAGAACTGCCCTTAAAACACAGGGAGGACTCTTCTGAACAATATGTAACTATTCTGTTAAACTAAATCCTAGGCTTTTCACTATGAATGTGTTTATGCTAGGGCCAGGAACTGGATTTACTTTTCATCCCATTTTAAGAGTCTGATTGTAGAAACTACTCCAAATGTTTCTCCACAAGGCATGATGGAGTTAATAAGTTGTTTGAAATAATTGCTTTTTATCAGTTCTCTACTAGAATGTCATAGTAGTAGTGAGAAAAAGTAGTGAGGAAGGACTTCTGTGTCTCATTTTTGTGGCAGAGTTTTACTATGCCGTGACTTTTTTTTCTTTAAGGCACTGCCTCTTTTCACTCTAAATGTACATTTGTAGGTGATGGAAAAACCTTTATGTTTTATTGCATTTTCTGTAAACTTATCATTGCGTAGTTACTTGTTTACTTACTGTAATGAAGAATGAAGCAAGTATTTTGCGGTGTGTTTGGAGATAATTGGCTTGGCAGATGCTGACCCCAGTTTGAAGTAGATGTCTATTTTAAAACCATATTTCTGCCAAATAGTTCAATTAACTGTCTGGAGTCTGGTGTAAGTTATCTTGATTAGATGGGAAATTTAAATGGTGTATTTCCATCTGAATCAGCTGCTGTTTCAACAAAAAAATCTGGTACAATTGATGGTTCAATTTTTCAGTTTCCCAGCTTTGTAGTAGTAAGTTGAGTGAGTCATAAGGTGTTCTATATTAAGCTACTGTTACTTTTAAAAATAAATGTATAAAGCCACCCCAAAATGGGTTTGGTTCAAATACAGTAAGATTCTAGTTAATTCCCCCTCCTTTACTTTCTCTTCCTATTCCTTTTTGCTTTGGAAAGAGATTTTCCTCACTATACTGTGATACAGTTGAAGATTGAAGGTAATTGACAGTTCCCCAACTGCCAAAAAATTGGAAACCTTCAAAATGAAAGCATCCAATGAACATAATTCCATCAGTGGGAGAAGGAAAACTGAGGACTATAATTAAGATTTTGATTCATCTTTTACTTCCTTTAACAGCAAACGGAAGTACAATCTACAAATACTAAAAAATCAAGTAAAATCTTATCTATTTATGAAAGAAATTTAACTGGTCTTTTTGCTCATGAACAGTTCATAAAAGCAGGGAACAAACTGAAAATATACATCTAGTACTATATATAAACTTTCTAATATCTTTAAAACAAAATTTTACCATAGAGAGTTTTTTAGATGTGTGGTGTGCATTTACTATCATTTGTGTGCATGTGCAGCTAGCGAATATTCAATAGCAATAAAAGGAAGAACAAATTTAGATTTGATACGCTGTTTCCATCATTAGTGTTCACAATTGTATGATCACAGAATCACATATGCATCTTATATGTGCCAAAAAGAGGATGGTTTGAAAATCTGCATCACTACATTTACTTTAAGATGCCATTATGCATCTTTAAGATGCCATTTAAAGCATCCACTGTTCTGGTGCAGTTCAGGTGTTAGTTAACATTCTGGTAGGAAAGTGAATTTTTTAAAAAGGTATCTTAAAGTGAAACCTTGGAAGCCACATTCGGATGTGACCCTTTTCTTTGTACTAGACTGATAGCAAAAGAATGCAGGAGACTGATATCCCAAGAGAGGGAGTGATTCCAAAGCTAAGTTAATGGAGGAACCTTGAAGCAATAAAATGGCCATTTAAAATAATAAATTATTTTTCTTTAAAATATTTCTACTATAAAGAAAAGGGGTGAGGGGAGAAAGAGAATATACATAGCAGCTATTTTAAAATTCATGTGCTGTCCTTGATGCAAAAAAGCTGATTCGGAGTAAGTCACCTGAGCCACTTAAAATTGGAATAAAAGTATTAATAATAAGTTATTATAGTAATATATTAATCATAAGTCATTAAATAATAAAAGTAAAAAACAATTTAAAAGCTCTGAGAGAGAGCCAAGAAAAGTCCATGGTCATTCATAAAAGTAATGCCCACAGTGGTGTGTGTATTTTAGTCACTAGGTTGCTGCTGCTCTTTTTAAGTCTATTCAGAGTTCTTAGACTGATAGCCAGAAATACAATTACATATTGCACACACCCCTGTTGGATCCAAAGTGCATCTTTTGCATGCAAAAAAGAATGGGCTTCTGTTTGTGTTCTATAGCTGTGTTACAGGTTAAACAAAACTGAAGCATTGCAGTTTTGGCTGTCTACTTTTCTATCCTGGCCTGTAATTTCTAAGGTTGACACAATCAAAACACAGTCTAGCTTTGAATCACTGTATTTCTTCTGTAGTTCAATATCCTTTTACACTGTAAAAGAATAAATTCTGCAAATATTTTTGAGTTAAGTGGTACAGAGTTAAGTAGGATACAGATGTCTATATAGTCCCTGAAGATCCTCACTAACTTGGAAAGTCAAGTAAAACCTAATCATCATTTGCTAGCTTTATGTAAGAATTACTGAGGAGTAGTGTTTCATTGAAGAAAAAAAAAAAAACCTTGACAGCCAAATAAATATAACGTGCAGTGGAGTTCTGAGTTAAAGAACAAATGTTACCAGATAGTATTGATTATTAAAAATGCCATCAGAATTGTCATTAATGAAAAGTTAACCCTTCTTTCAATATATAGTTGGACTCAATCAAAATGATTGAGAAGCAGTTTTTTAAGTGTTACAAAACGTTAGAGTCAAAACAACTAAGAAAGCCAAGTGAACTTGTAGTCGGGATCTAAAAAATGTTTGAAGGTTTTTGTTAAATATGGTACCATTTATTGTTCATTACAGTGGTAACTATGTTACCATTTGCTAACATTTGAAGAGAATCATCTCTTTATATATAATTCATTTTGCTCATACTATTTTTAATCTTTCAGGAGTTTTATGAACATACAAAAACACTTTGGCAAGATGAAGGTGTGAAAGCCTGCTATGAGAGATCTAATGAATATCAACTGATTGATTGTGCACAGTAGTAAGTATTGTTTCTATTCTGCTGTATATTGACTGTGATACACAAATTTTTTTTATTGAATGTTAATGACAGTGATTTGGATGGTCCTGGTACTTACTTTTCCTTACCTTGGACAAGGAGTGTATGCTACATAGTGAATTCTTGATAATCAGGTATTCAGAGAGGCAGAAAAAAATGGCATTCAGTTATACAATAATACCTATATTGAAAACCTTGCAGATGCTTTCAAATGGTCTTAATGCAGGCAGACACCTTAATGCAGTGGACAGTTGTATTGTCGCAAAGACCAGATTTCCTGCTTCTTCCACTTAGACCAGTTCCTTTCCAAATGACAGCTTCAGATACTGCAGCAAGTTTTAGTAAGTTGGGAAGTAGGTTGGTGTGAAACATGCCCATGTTTGTAGCTTTTTGGTTTTAGTGCAGTTTATTTGTCCAAAAACAAAGAGATGGCAGCAACAATCATGAACAGCAGCCTGTGATCAGTCACCAAGACTTCTGCTTGTGTGTATTCATGCACATATTTGACAATGATTCATTCTTTTCTGCTGTTTATACCACTGTGATAATCAGTATTGTCATGAGAGACTGCTGTATGTTTGCATTTATTTATCACATATAGCAATATAGTATGGTTCAGAATTTCTTTATGGCAAAATGTTTGTGATAACTGTGACCATTCCTGATATTTTTATTGTGTATACTCAAGGATTGCAGGATTTGAATTTGGAATATTAACGGTTAAAACTGTTCTTCGTTAGCTTATACTCTCTCTACTTCCTTTGGAGAAGCTGAAATAAGGTTTAATGGTCAAGGAACTGCAGGTTTCTCATTTCACATGATGATGGAAATGCAGTTTGTCTGCTACTGCATCTCTTAAAGAACATTTGATGAAATCAAATTTGTAAGGTTCTGTTTGTTTAGGTAGACTTAAAGGTAAATCAACAATTAGCTCTGTTTGAAAAAGGACTAGGGAGATAATTTTACTATGACTTGCACAGCTTCAGGTCTTTAGGAGTCTCTTTGAAGTTTTGCCATTGTTTCTAGTGTGAATTTGTTTGATGTGTAGCGATGTCGTTTGTATTAGGTGACTAATGTTTGATCATTTGGCATGGATCTTTTTGCAAGTTCAGTTGCTACAAAATAAAAAATAATACAAGATTTTCATTTTCTGTCAGCTATCCAGTAAATCTTGTCTTGGTGTAAAGCTGATAGAAATGGGGAGAAACTAGTTTTGTTTCTGATAGTGTTTGGTTATCTGTTTCGGGTTAATGTTTGTTAATAGTCAATGACTATGATGGGAAGAAGTAAATATTGTTAAGCACTAAGTGGGTTCTGCGTTGCCCTTTTTTGGAAGAGGAACAAATTTTGTTCTGCCCTGAATGCACAGAAGAAAGCTAAAATTCTTATCATCCCTGTTTGCTGGACATTGACTTTTTCATGGGTCAGCAAGGGGGATGGCCTTCATGATGGTTTTACCATCCTGCTCCATCTAGTGGAACACTTAATTCTACATCATGGGCTGTTGAGCCAAAAACAAACCTTGTACATTGCTGACAAATTACAGATTATTTTTTTTTCTAAGATACCATTGCTGTCTCCTTCTAAAAATATTTCATAATTCTAATATTTATTCAATGTGATAGTAAAGTATATGACATTATTTTCTTACAGAAAGAACTTTCTAGTTGTTCATTTTGGTAGTTCTTGTCCTTTCTGGCATTTTTTGATCATGCAGTGGCATTGTTTTTAATAACAGAATATGCAAAGCAAGAGCTTTTTAATGGCAAAATGTTTGCTTGGAGGTTAACGTCACTCTGAAATTATGAACTTGTTTTTATCATACTAAGTTTTCAAGAGACCTGACAAAAACTACTACCTGTAAAATCTGACGCGATTGATACCTTGAAATTAAACTGGTGGGCACACTCTAAAAAAAAGTGTAGCAAAGGCAAAATATAAAATGTAGTTGGGATTTATCAAGTAGAAGACTGTTTTAATTTGAATATGCAAGCTACTGTCATTAGGGCCAATAGAAGTTAGGAAGTTGAGCAAATTGTGTTGGAGTTTTCAGTTTTTTCAGAGGAGAATCTTGGTTTCTAAACACTTTCCCCTTTTGAAGTCCCTGTTTAAAAAAAGAAAGGCATACTTAAAATGGAAGAGCGAAAAGTAGCTTTTCTCTTTCAGTATCAATCCAGCTTCCAAAAATCCCTTCTTGCTCTTGGAAGTTGAATAAATTCTTAAAATTAATGGATTCTTTGTTTGGTGATTAACTTCAAAATTCTAAACAATGTTTCCTGTTCACAAAAATTAACTTTTTATAGTTGTTTGTAAAATTTTTATTTTTTTTAACTGTCATTTTTTGAAGTGTGAATTGCGTAGTGTAAAGTTTGTCTTGGTATGGGCTCATTTAATGTTCTGCATTTTTTTAAAAAGAAATTTTTTTCACTCTTGGAAGTGATACGGTTATGTATAGGAAGCTTTGCAAGGAGATTCTGCCGAACGTTTAAAAATCAATTTTGTTGGTCTTTTAGCAGGGAACAGAGAGGAGTGCATATCTTACAGGGCTTTGTTTGGCTTTCAGAAATGTTAATATCAAACCAAAATTAATTTCTATTTCTGCCAAACCTACATGAAATGTATGCAGAGCTTCTTCAGGGATCTTGAGTTTAGGGGATGGTCTGTATCGCCTGTCCTCAGGGAGTGGGCACATTGCAGGGCTTGTGATCTGCTTGTATGGCAGCTCTTCAGGCAGCAGACTGCGGCAACACCCAGCATCCTGCCTGCTGTCTTCTGGGAACTGGCACAAGTCCTTTCCCTCCTCTTAATTCCATCTTTTGTTAATGGTGTGATGGTGGCAGTGAGGAACTGGGAAGGCCATGAGGACTTAACCTATTTCCCTTCTGTTCAACACTGCTGCTTTTACAGTTCTGCTTTTCGTGGATAAAAACTGGTTCTCCGTGTAGGCAGCTTAGCTATAGTCCAACAGAAGGTCTTTTCAGAGTTAAGGGCTGCATGGCATAGCTGCAGGGTGCTGGAGCATCTTGAAAACAAAGATGTTGGGGAGATGGAGGTTTAAACTCTTGCAGAGTTTGTGCCAAGGAAAGAAGAAAACTAGCTGATGAGTCAGGAGCTCTCCTAGATGAATAAAGAGCAAGGGGAAAGCCACTTTTTACTGCTTGTCCTTTCCCAGGAAAGTGGGAACGAATATAATTCTCAGCCTTATGTGTTGTATCTGCCTAGTTCAAATGTAGGTGTTTAGAGTCTAGAAATGGTATTTTTCACCTGCTTCTGAGCAGTAACTTTAAATACTACAATACTTCCTGCTGACTCGCTACAATTTTTCAGTGTCTCTCCATAAGAAGTTAACGTCAATATGCACTATTATCGTTGCTCTACCAAGTTCCTGGTTGCATTGGCTCAGAAAAGACAATTTTACCAAAAGCTGCAGGTACCATCCTGGCTTTCCATTTAAATGCGGTTGTGATCTTTGGAGGTGTGAAGCTGAGAGGCCCGGCCAGTAACCTCATCTGCTGGAGAGCCCTTCTGGTATCCTGCCCTTTATCCTCAAGCTCACTGGCTAAATGAAAATGTCACTTCGGAGGAACCCTGTTCGTTTTGAAAGAGTAGCTGCCTCTGCTCATCCTGAGCTTTACTGTACTTCCTGCCTGGGCATATTTTACAGTCTTGAGAGGCAGAGAAAGGAAAGGAGACTGTTTCCCTGTTCTTAACTGGACTTACTAAGTAATTAGTTTCAATTCTGCTTTTAGAACATAGTCTGTGAGGCTGTCACCAGTTTCTCTCTGAGAGGAATGTATTTTAGCTATGAGGAGGGAGCATTATCTATGAGGAGACCAAATCTCATTGCTCTTGTATCTTGTGGGGATGTATACAGAAGAGAACAAATGTTTGTACTGAAGCTGCGGTATGATATGGCTCTTGGCTAATAATAAACAGAAGAATGCAGAAGTGTCTAGAGTGTAGAAAACCCCAAATGGTGATAAGTAAATGATTGACCATCCTTCATATTTCTTCCCTGAAGGCACAGGATTGCATTTTATTTAGAATATATTACTTAATATTAAGAATACAGGAGCCCTTTCCACTGTAATGTGCTAAGACCTGTTTGTCAAATATATGCCTTCTGTCAAATATAAACAAATATGTTCTCTTTGAAGTGCTATTGTTGCTAATACTTCTACACAGTAGAGTAGTCAGAATAAGTAGGATCACTCCCATACGCATGTGCTGTTTGTGGCACAAAGGCATGAAGGGTGCCAGCACCTTCCTGTAAGGTCTGACCCAAAGCCTGTGGATGTCCTGAAGAAAATTGGTTTCATGCTAGTAGCCTTTGGATTAGCTATGTAGCAAATCAAAAGTAAAGCCTGGGTATAAGAGCCTCCTAGTGCTTTTTCTAGACATGCTAATATTAGGCTGTGCCCACAGATCCCTGAATTTTTGCTTTAGTTAGCCTTGGCCACCAATTTGATTTTGTGCTTCATTTTACGCTATGCTTTCTCTCTGTATCTCCTAGATGGCACTTCCTGGTTTTGGCTGGGATGGAAAAGGAAATAATGCGAGAGACAGTCTTTGCAACCCATTTCACACCCTCTGATATCAGGAAGGGCTGGAAGTAGCATGAGGCAGCCCATTCTCACGCTATTTCCTGCCACTGGCTGTGCCGGCTTTTCTCCTGCCGCCTGCCATTTCGGGGAAGGAGAAAGCATGGGGAGGTGGCTGGTCTAGGTGCAGAGTTGCGTTTCTCAAACTTCAGCACCAGCAGAGCCACTCCGATAGCTTGAAACTGTGCCAGGCTGATCCAGAAGAATTTTATGAGAAGTATTTTTTAAGATGTTTGTTTTTAAAATACTTATCAAAGAAAGGGGGGGGGAGTTGCAGCTATTAGCCGACTGCTGTGCAGGGCTGCTGAAGGATCAACAGATGTGGACGTGCTGGTTTTTTAATTTCTAATTTGTTATGGGTTGTAAATTCTTTATATTTTTATTAAGATTTATGGTGTGTTTTATTTCTGGATTTGCTGACTTGTAGAAAGCAATTAAGAGCCCCGATCTGAGCACTTAATGATTTTCTTCATGTTGATTTCACTTCATGACAAAGTTCCCTTCATGGAACATGTAGTAAAGTGCGTTTGCTGAAAGTCTCACCTTTTAAATAGTGGCTGATTTATCAGTGGTACTACTGTTAGTCTAATTTCTTACTCATTTATTACTTTTTTTTTCTCTTTTTACTTTCTTTCACTCGATGTGATTTTGGCAGAGTAGTTGCTCTGTCGCCTCCAGCTCTGCAAGCTATGTCTAGGTATTCACATTCAAGAGGACAGGAATTTCCCTGGCCTGTGTTCCTGGCATACATGAGCATCTTACGGACATTAACAATTATATTGTTAAACATTCCCATGAGGAAGAATAATATTCATGTCCCCTTTCACTGATCTAAAACTGATGAGCTTGCCTACTGCTGTGTGAATTCTTTGGCAAACCAAGGAATTAGACCCAGATTATCTAAATTGTAATCCTTAGTGTTGATTATAAAACCCACCTTGCTTTATTCCAGAGCACTTAAACATAACTGAATTAGGGTCTTCTCCCTACTCTTCTTCAGCCTGAGGGAATAGAGGATCATGCTTTAAACAAGGTTAAATTTCAATTTAAAAAAAAACCTACAGCCCAGGTTATATTTTCTCTGCAGTCCAATGGGGTATTAGGTGCAGAAATAAATTGCTGTAGATGATGGGAAACATAGTAACTCTTGTCATTGCAGGACTTCAGTGAAGTCACTACCAACAAAATTAGTCCAAATATATATGTAGCTGAATTATACCTAACTACTCCATGTGTCTGCCCTTTCTTGCCGACTGTCAATAGCAGGCATGTGCCTGCTGGCAAGTGCTGTGAAAACCAGATTACCTAAATTTAGCCATAAATGGATTATGGCTCCAACACATGTTCCCACTGTTGTCACAGCTGATCATAAATTCATAATTTCAAGCTACACTCAACCCCAGATAAACTCCTCTGTCTTCAAAAGAAATTATATCCCAGTATGAAGCAAGATAAAACAAAAGGTGTCCTGGAATAGCTTGCTTGAGTCTTACGAATTAGAAGCACCAATATGTGAAAATACTAAAAGTGATGGGCCATAATGGCAGAAAAACTTTACAAGTCCAAAATGTGAATAGTTTAAGAAGTCATACCACAGGCTTTTGAGGTCTGTGCAGTGCCCACCGCATCATTCTGAATTATTGTGAAAGGATTTAACTGTTTGCTCCAGGAATCCAATTTCTGCCTCCTCTTGTAATCCCCTGCACCCATCACCTGCATTCATTTGCCACTTCTATTTTTCATTTGTTCCGCACATCTGTTAACGTGTCAGTTCCTTTCTAGCCTTTGGCTGCAGATGCAACCTCCTTTCCTTGTCTAGTTGTAAATATTAGGGATTTGCCTTCAGCTGGAGGAAGGGCTGACCTGATCTGAAGAGCGTGAAAAAGCTGGGTTGGAACTTCTTCCCCAATGTCTTGAACCAGTCTTGCATCCAAATAGTCACACTTTACCTTTTAGTTTAAGCGAATCACTTGCTAATGCCTGCAAGAGTTAAGGATAAAGCCTAATGCAAGTGTTCCTGGATGCTTGATTTAGTGGAAAGGGATGTTAATTTCTCAACGTGTTACATTTGCTTTCATGTGCAAATGGAGCATTTGCTCATACAACAGCTATTTCTTTGTTTCAGTAACAAATTCACATGCACAAAATTTGCTCAGGTTAAGTACAGGCTTGCTCAAGTGTATTTTTGAAACGTTGGCATGAATGTCAGTTTTCTCTAAATAAAATTTGTCCATAAAATAGTAAATTTTCTCTGTGATCATAAGTAGATATCCACATGATTTGTTCCATAGAGTGCTGTTTTCCCCTGGCAGGTAAGTTTCATTTTGAATGGCAAAAGCACATCAAGACAGTGTCGTGAAGGCAGGACTAAATAACAAGCATAATGACATTTTAGTTAGCTGCTGAAGAATACTGTGTTGAGTCTGGTTGGTATTTTGCTCAGGATATCTCTTAGCTAATATTTTACTTCAGTAGTCTGCTTGAAAGCCAAAGTTGATGTTATGAAAGAATGTGAATGTATGAGTAACTACTACTGTATAAACATAAGAATGATGCAGCTTCATGAGATAATTCTATACTAAAAGTATTTGGCTACAGTTCAGAATTCTGCAAAGTTGTTTTGTAGCCCAATTTCTTGATGGTTTGCCTATACCCGTAGAGTTAATTAACACAGAGTTAAAAATAATTCACTGAAGAGAATAACAGATTCCTTGTTACTAGTGGTAAAAACGGCACACTTGTTTGATAAATATTATGCTTGCGTCACCAAATGATTTTAAACATGTTAATAAATGAATAATACAGATAAATGACAAAATGTGCATAAGCCCCGAGATTTCTGTTCAAAAAGAGAAAATAAAATAATCTTGAGCTTTTTTAAAGTAAATGTCAGATGCATATTTTTGTAATTGCTTTCAAGTTCGTTTGGTTCAGTAGTACCTGAACTTCTTAGTCAGCATGTTTCTGATACCTCTCCATGCTTCTGCTTTGCTTTTGTGGCACTGTTCTCTGCAAACGTACAAATTCAAATGCAGTGGAATTTTTTTGTGGGTGAAGGGGAAGAGTTGAAATTGAAATGCAATACAGCAGGAGACGGAATATAAGCTAAAACCATCGGTTAATTAAACTTGTACTGATTTCTGCATTTTAATGGCAACAGGTTCCCCGTTCCTTCCCGCTGTTTCCTTTTCGCATCCTCAAAGTTTTTGTTGTGGCATTAATCAATAATTTTATTAATTTAATTAAATTTTATTAATTTAATTAATTTAATTAATAATTAATTAATTAATTGGGTGAAAATTCTAGAAATACATGAAAAAAATATTTTTTTGTCTGCTGAGGCTTTTGGAAGAGATACTATGGGTATCATTGGTCTCTTGCGGTGTTGATAGGTACAAGTTTGTACTAGAATGAGAATTAGTGAACTTAACTGGCAGGGTGCTTGTTCTGCATATCACTGTGCGATTTGTATACACATGTATACCTAAAGCTAAACTTACCTGGGGTTAGTTATGCAAAGCAGTTAAAGAGTTGCCAACTTGAAAAGTAGTGTTTCCAACTTTTAATCAAGGAGATGTGTAGGGTTGATTTTTGTTTATTATTTTGGTTGATTATTTGTTACGCTTTGAGACTTCATAAATCATTTTCCATGAAATTAAAATGGCCAATATTTTTTTCAAACTAGTATATTAGTAAACAAGACTTTGTGTATGCATTCAAAGTCCTGACTCAATGTGCATTCCATTTTGAGTGATTAATCAGTGTTGTTACAGACCTGACACAAAATAATTTATTCAAGAAATTGCATTGTTACACAAGATCATTAAATTCAGCTACTAACATGGCATTACTACACAATTTTATTTTTCTTTCATAATTGTAAAGATTAAGAAAAATTCAATAGCCTGGATTCATCCTTATAGGAACTCTCTTAAAGTAGATGGAGTTTCTCCTACTGTGAGTTAATTCTCATTAAGAAGTTTCACAAACACCACTGATTGCATGGATTCCTTGGTGTTCTGCTGAGCAGCCTTTCATCCTTTAAGCGATGCCACACATTCCTGGAATGAGGGGATCTCACTATTTTAGTAAACACTTTATCGGGCTACTAGTGCAAAGCTGATAAACCCACAATTGGTACATTTACTGCAAGACAGGCCCAACGTTTGACGAGGTTTGAGACGCTCAGAATGTCACACAACTGGTGAAGCTATGTACCTGCAGAAAGCTCAAGATTCTTTGGCTTCTTTTCACTGTACAGGGATCTTGCAGATGGTATTGCTGTTTTTTCTGTATTTGTGTTTATTTTCACTAGGCACAGAATATACTTTTTTTTATGATAGGGAAAGTGCAACAAATTCACCCTAAAAATAACTTTGCTGCAGGTGAAACTCCTCCTGTAATCTCAGTTCTCAAAAAAAATACACATACTTTGAGTAAATTTGAGCCAGTAAAATAGTAGGTTATTGTGTACACAGTAATCCTTAAATAGTCTGGTTTTTGTGAAGACAGGTAGCGGTCAGTCTGTGTGTTACAGTGAATTAGTTAGGATGAGAAGTTAAAATAAGAGGAAGAGTTGTGTTTATGTAAACTCTGTAAGGTTGTCATGCATATAGGGTGTACTAGACTTTTGTATTTTATTGAAGTTTTACCCATTAATTTAAATGTGCTCAGTTTTCCTGTAAAATTCCCGTAACGATTAAAAGATAGAGCAAACAACATCTTGAATTGTTAGTATTGGTCTTAATGGCATAGTGGTCTTGGATTACTGTAGTGGTGTAAAAACCGTAGCTGTCAAGTGTTGAGAATCAAAGCGACTGTTAAAACTCGTATTAGTTCCTGAGAATTAATTTTCACTCACCCTTTCCTCCCGTGCTTTTGTAACCTCCCTTTGTGCAAACAGAAAAAGCCCTGAATGAGGTTTGTTTTGCACTGTGATTCAAACAAATAATTCAGTATGATGCAGAAACAAGCGGAACAAAAGACTTCCATATGGGCTGGAGCAGCCTTTGCTAGGAATCCCTCCCGCAGGAGGAAGATCTGCAGGCGCAAAATACAGGGCAAGCTATAAATAAATGCTTGAGGAAATGAGAAAGAGTGCAGCGTTGATTGCATCATTTTTGCACTACCTGTGTAACGGCCATACTGGCGTTCCCTGGGTGAATTTGGTGGTAGGAGTGCTGGGAGCGCTGATGCAGGGTGCAGTGCTGGACTGGCTGCGGGGCGCTTGCGAGAGTGGGACCCCTTGGGTCTGGCTGCTGCTGTGGAAGCCACAGTAATTGCTGCTCCAGCAGGAAACGCTTGCTGAAATGGTGTGCTTCTCGGGGCACTCTGATAGCAAGGAATGTGGAGCAGGTGTGACCAGTATTTTTAGGATTTTGCGGTTTACTCACCTTGGTGGGTGAGTAGCTGCTGGAACTTTTTGCCTGGCCTTGGGATCTGCCGTTTCTGATGTTCGCCTTCAGCAAGCACGACAGCTTTTGAAGCATGGGTGGTTGGTTTTTTTTTATGAGCGCTCTTATCACTCATGCTGTATTGCTGCAGAAAAGGAACATTTTAAGATTAGATGATGACAATTAGGAGAATACTTTTATCAAAATAAGACCTAAAAAGATATTGTAAAACGTCATTAAACACTTGCTTTAAAAAAGGAATTAAAAGTAACAGTGTTCCAAAAGATAGGAGGCACCAGAAAATTTCTGATACAAGGATGAAATGAGGCCAGTACATTTGCTGGTACAAAGTGAAAGTGCGAGGTTCGATTCCCAATTATTCCCTGGGCTGAAACACTGCAAATACATCACTGCCAGTTCCAGGGAGAGGGAGCACTCGATGCCACTGACTTGCCCGTTCTCTCCCTCCTTTTCTGTGAACTCTACTGTTTGATGGTACACCGAAGCCTTTCCTTCACTGGGGACTTTAATTTTTTTTTTTTTTGTCTGGGTGCTTGCCTGCATTTACAGGTATTGCTGAATTTATTATTTTTGAGAGACCCCTGACAAAGACGTCTGCAGTACATTTGGTATAAATTTACCAGCAGGCTCAAAAGTTTATTGAGACCATGTGCTTGCATGCAGAGAACATGGTCATAAAATCTTTACTTCAGGAGGGTCAGGCTGAAAATTAAAAAAATAGATCAAGCTCATATTAGGTGAACAAGTTTAGCGAACTGAAGCTGAACTTAAGTATTCTTTAAGTGCTTTTTATAGTATGTGACCAAGTCCTAAATAAACTGAAAGAAATTGCTAGCTAATTTTACATGTGATTAAGAATAATTTTGTAGGCAGGATGTCATTGATAGGGTTTGTAATTTGAAATATCATTTTTGAACCAATTACTCTGTAGTATATTATACATTCATTTTGTACCTGAAACATGTTAAGATCAATTGTTATAGTTAAATATACTTAACACAGAATTGTATCTGTATTGTGGTACACTAATTAAGTCTCCTAGAAGGATATCCACCAGTAAAGCTAAATTGTAGTTTATTCGTTATGCAAATGAGGGTGTTCCGTGTCTGGATGGTAATTTACACTTGAAACATGTTGGCTGCCCAGTAAATTTTCTGTGAAGGCTGCAAAGTGCCTTGGGTACTCTGCAAGGTTCCCCTTCCCCCAAAGGGCTTATGTAAACTGCAGCCGGAGTAAAAGCTTGCGGAGAACTATTTTTAGCAAGGCTGTTGCAGCTGGGGGAGGGAAAGAGCCTTGGGCTTGGAGGAGGGCCTGCCAAAGGCGTGTGGTGCTGGTGGGAGCCACATTCAGCCTGGTTCAGGTGGCCAGGTAGTGCTGTATGATCTTTGCTGAGAGATTTGTGTTTTTACAATTTAAAACAAAACAAAACAAAAACCAAACCAAACAACCTTCTGAAGCCTAAGTAATTTTTATAAATAAATGAAAATACAAATATACATGCAAAATCCCCGCAAATTGTGTTAATTTGCTATTTTTGTTCATATATTGCCAATGTTGGTAATACTTGCAAAGTTGCTGAAGACCATGTCTGGAACACACTGTCCACCACTTTTGCTATTAAGGCATCTCAGTTGAATTTCAGTTACTCGTTTATAATGTAATAAAATCAGGGACAGTGTGGAAAAGTTAGGCATATTGAAGCTTCATATCTGGCAAGGCAATCTTACATAGCTTAGTAAAGCGTGTGACTGTTCTCTGGATATTCTTTCATCAAATTGAGTCTCAAGAGTGAACCAGTCTTGCTTAAGTCTACTGATTGTTATTTTGGTCTTTTCATTAGCTCTGCCTATCAGTATGTATGCCATGAAGAACAGATTTTGCAGTTAAGGTGTAGTCTCGGTTCTTTTCTTGCTTCAGCCTGAATGGCTTCTCTTCACCATTTCTGCTGGAGGACTTGCTGTTCACCTCTGTTCCATGGAGCTGAACTGCTTTACGATCCACACATTTTGTTATCAAAGGCCAGACTCAGGTGAAACATAGTTTCCCCATTTGTAAATTGGTGTGATGCATCTCTTCAAGAAGAACACAAAAGCTCATATATGCAAAAACCCTTGGATGATGTTGGATAGTGTGAGGTTTTAAATGAAATCAGATGAGTGAAGGATGTTATTGTTCAATCTTTCATGGTACTAGTGCCAAGAAGTATTACAATGTCATCAAGAATCTTGACACAATGAAGTGGTTTTGTAGAAGGGGTGAGAGGATGGATTTAGAGATCTTTTGTCTTACCAGCATAGATGGTGTATTCCCCAAATGGGCATTCCAGACTCTAGGATCCTGCTATGTCACAGTAAAATGTCAATATTAGTATGTTACCTATGTATTTTCAATGCTAACTCTAATTCTCTACCCCTATTGTTAAAAGTTTGTTTCAAAAACAAGGCGTATAGTATGTATGAAGTGTGGAATAGTCTTCTTGTGAGGTTGCATTATTGTCAGTGTGTTATCAAGTGAACCAGTAATTAAAATGCCTAGTTTTAAAGAGCCATTTGGAGAAGAACGTGTCAGATTGTTGTGATGTGTGGCTTGTTTAGTAAATCTGCAAATATCGATATGCTCCGTGTTGTGAATTCCTCTGTGCCCTTTCAGAGCTCTTTGCTAGGTGAGATCCTTGACCCTTCACCATCACCTCTGGAGTACTTCACTGTCCGCGTCTCCTCCACGGAGCTGAACTACTCTAAGATCCAAGCAGTTTGTTATCATTTATTGTTTTCACCAGCTCTCTTCAGACGTTACGAGCTCCATTACTGTTTTCCTCTCCACCTTCTCGCGCAGGTGGGTGCGAATTGTGCAGCTGCGCAGAAGCATTCCCTGCTCATAAGGAGCGTGATTGGGGAACAAGCAAGGAAAAACAGGGCAAGGCAGGACTGAACAGGTCAAAGCAGAACTGCCTTCATTAAACTAAAAACAAACAAACAAACAAACAAAAAAAAACCAACCACCAAACCCCAAGCCTGGCCCTTAACCAATTTTTAGGATCAGAAAGGTGTTGAGCCATTTCCCAGTTTCAGTCTGGTTGGAACCAAGCCTTAGCAGATGCTTGGGAAGCCGTAGCTCCACTGCTGCTTAATTGCTTCTTGTTTTGAAAGATAATTAGGAACTTTATTTAAAAATAGTAACTTTAGTGTTCAGTCCATTAAATTTGTCACTAAGATAATTTCATTAGACTCCCAGCTGTTTTCTTATTGGAATTGTGAACTAAAAATAGGTAGGATTTCTGCTGTTCTGTGCAGAGGCTGGTACCTCCATTTCAGCTCTGACTTTCCTTAATGATGTGAAATGTGTTTGTTTCCCTCGGAGCTTTTTTCTGGGCTGTATTTAAGAAGGTCCTGCTAATTATGCCAAAATTGTGCGCTGTGGTTTTGTGATAAAGTCATGTAGCTGTAAAGAATATGAAACTAATTACAAATGAAAGATTAGTGCCGCACCCAGTACATTTTTCTTTTTTCAGTAGTCTCTAAGAGATGTTCAACAAATACCTTTTAGAAACAAACATACATAATGAATGCAGGTTTGTTACTATTATTATGAGGGGTACAATTTACCCTCTCAGTTCAGTTCTCATGAGCAGTCCTTTTGTTGTGCATAATTGAAATCACAGTGTAGATTGTGAGATAAAGTGACAATTACCATGTTTACATTGTATGAAACATGGTGGTTTTTTGAAACAAAACTCTGTAATTACCAGAACCTGTACAAGTGTATGCTGCTTTTATACATATATGGATTACAAGGTGAATCAGGTTGTAGTATCCACGTTTAAATAGTGTATCTTTTAAATTCTGAACTGTTTCAAATTTAGTCCCAACATCCATACCACAAAGCGTCATAATGGATTAACGCTGGACATGTAAAAAACTGAAACAGGCGTTTACTCTACAGAGTTAGGCACATATAAGTCTATGTAAATGTATGGCAGTTTCCCTGCATACTCACTTAAAAATCAGTAATTAAAATGCAATTAGAAAAGTTGCATTTTTCAATTATGATGTTAGTTGAAGATTTTTCTTTTTTTCCTTGAGATACCTTTTGACTGTAACTCCACTAAATATCCTCAGCTTACACTGATAAAAATGTAAGGAAGAGGAGAAAGTTCTACTGCAGAGCAGTGTGGGGGTTGGGTGGCTGGTTCTTTCCTTTTTAAAGGCTTGGTGTTTGGAGGCACAATCAAGAAAGTCAGTGAACCGAATATAAATTATATCGGTCTTTTTTTTGTTGTTGTTTCCTTCCCCATTCTATTGTCTTTAAGCAAAGAAACACAAAATCATAAGATGTGTAAATAAAACATAGGTGTCTCAAATGGAAGTGAGTTCATTCAAAGGAGGGAATTTTTCCTTTTTAATTAAAATGAAGGATATGCTTATCTGCAGAAGTACTCCAATGATGTTCCCTTAAAACCTGTATTTGATGCAGTGTGTAATTCTAGCATGGTGTATTAGCGCCTCAGTTATTTTTTAATTTTCTCATCTGCTTTTTGGCAGTCTGTTTCTTGGACTTCCTGTGCATGTGCGTTTATACAAAGAAGATAACTGTAGTTTTACAAGCTGAAGCTATATGATCTAAATGTGGGTGGGATGGGGTAAGGGAAAAGTGCCATATTGAGAGCTCTGCACCTGTCACTGGTTTTGAGCGTCACAATCAATACAGAGCAGCTAGTGTGTTCAAGGCACTGCAAAAATGTCTTGGGCTGGAAAATGTAGAGGAAAACAGAGAATGCCTATATTTAATAGTCACATATTATTAATTTCTGTGTAATACATCAGTTGCTGCGCTGAGGCACCCCTTTTCATGGTGAATCTAATAATTTGCTGCTGAGTAGAGGAAGTGGAGCTAAAATACTGTAGTATGATAAAAGCTGTGTTTCACATATGGTTACAGTGTTTATAGACTGTGTATGTATAAGCACCTGATATGGTGTAAGTAATGTAAGAACTCTCCTCCTTTTCACCAGAACCATTGAAGTTTCTCTCCAGACTTTCTCCCTATCTGACCCATCTGATCTGAGTCTCTTCCACCTTGCAGTCTTTGCGGCTGTTCTTAGTGTAAACCATAATCCGGAAGCTCTAATTATAGTAATGCAGAACAAATGGAAGTCCTGGAATTGTCTTTGGCACTCTTAAATCGCACAGTTTCTGGTTACAGGTATCAGAGCAATAGGTGAGCCAGTCCAGGCTGCAGCTCTGACGTGATTGTTCTACTAGAGCTGCTGCATGGCTCTGCATCCTAGCACAGCTTTGAATTGCACATTTATTACCAGATCTGTGGGCTGTGAATGTCAGATGCCCTCCAAGTCTTGGGCACATATTTGAACCAAGACAGCAACACTAAAGGGTGCTATACGTCGTTTAGTGCTTCTTCACAGTAAGATATTATAAGAGGGTTGCTGGGTTTATGTCCTAGTGCAAAATAATAGACTCGGATATTGAGCAGAGCTTTGTAAGGCTGACGAAGGCCCCAGCTGGGTTCAGAACCCCTTAATGTGTGTTAATGTGGGAATATGCACTACATTTGGGGAAGAGAAATACCTTCTTAGACCCCTTCCCATCTTTCCCACTGCAGCAATTCTACCCATAATTTTTAGTGTCTGTTGTAGTTCATTTCTTCTCCTGAGGCTGTTTAAATGTTCCTTTCATGTAGAAGAGGAAATTTTTAATCTGTTAATAAATAATTTAGGTTTAGGGTTTCAGCTATTTAAAATGCGAACATGAGACAGTGCCCTCTGCAGACAAAGAGATGGTCAGGATGTGTGTGTCCTCTACTGGAATCTTACAGCTTTTAGTCATCCAGGGAATTTGGAAGTTTTCTGGAACTTGAATTAGCACCTTGGGCTCTTCAGTTTGCCTTTTCTTTCCCTCAGATTCCCTGCTGCTTGGTTGTGATTGAGTTGGGGGGGGCGGGGAGTCCACTCACTTGTGGTGGGAAAAATGAGTTGTTATTCATAGCTTTGTGATACTTTCTTTTCAGTGTAATAAAAGAAAAAAGCATAAACCAGCATCACTGCAGTTTCAGAATTAATGCCCACTGAGAGGAAGTTCTTTTCCACCTCTCAGTGTGTTTGTTTCACGCTACCTGCATAGGTAGAGCTCATTGCACCATATTGTACTTGCTTCACAGCTATAATGGCTAGAATCTTTCTTTCTCCTTTCTCCTTCCCCTCCGTCCCCTGAAGAAGGGGCGCGTAAAGTTAAGGTTTCCAGGTAATGTGGCATTAATTTAAATTTAGCAGAGTTTTGTACAGTATACCTCAGCGCAGAGGTTCTCTTCAGCCTCAGTAGAAGGGTGGTTTGTGGTCAAGGCTCTGGCACTGCCTAGGAGCACAGAGATCCATGTCAGAAGAGAAGGATAGGGCTGTGGGAGAAGACTCCCTGTCCAGGCTTTCTCAGTCCTTGGTCTCTGTGAGGCCAGCGAGGATGCTGAGACCGCAAGGGCGGTGCATTATGTGTCACCTTTAGTACCTCCTGGATCTTAATACTGTCCTGAGTATAAGGTTCCATTTCAAGATAGAGCTATCCATTCTGCTATTGAGAGTTTTTAAAGTTAAAATGTTGAAATAATTATGTTCTATGAATAATATATTTAGTAATTGTTTAGGTAATTATAACACTTTTATATAAGGGTAATAAACAGTCAATAAAGCTAGTTTAAAAGAACTAACTCCACCTGAAGCAGCTGCATTATCACTTCCTCATTGTAACATTGTCTTAAGCTAGTTAGAGAATAAGGGATTTTAAAAGTCCTTCCAAAATTTCCCCTCACCTCCTTTTCCCTGTGTGCTTTTCCCAACAACTTTCTCACCCACGCACATCCATCACCCACACACACCTCTGCACACTTACTCCAGTCCTGTCTCAGTTCCATGTTTTGCAGCACCTGACTGCTCGTCTGTGAGTCAGGGAACTGCGATGGAAAACCTCTCTGTGCCGAAACTGGCAGACATGACTCTTGGCTGAGAGAGGAAACAGGCTAAGGTTGTGCCTTGTCAGGGATTTTACTTTTCCTGTGCACACTTCATTCTAAACTCTGTTACTTTAATCTTAAAAGCATGCAGCTTAGAAAAGTCCACATTAAAAAATCAATTTTGCAAATGTTAAAATATATTTTACGCATATAAAGTCTATCCTACTGTCTGTTTTACAGACATTTGAACAATTAGAACTTTTAATACTATTTTTAATGTCTTTTATAGCCAGTCTTCTGTTTTGAGAGACAAGATTTAAAGGAGTTCATATATTTATAATGATTAAAATTCTGCTTCAGGATAAGTTAAGTCAAGTTAGCAGGTCAGTGAGGAAGAAGGTGGGGGAAGGGCCAAAATATTTTATTTAAAATATTCTAAAATAGCATATCATGTCACTTGCTAAATTAGTGCTGTTTGTGAGCCTTTGTAAAGCCACAGTATTCTGTGAGGTTTCCATTTTAATTGTAAGATTAAAAGCACTAAATATTCAAATGCATTTTGGGGAAATATTCTGTAGTCAGTGACTATGTAGTGACGTTGTTATAAACATGTGAGTAAGCGAAGGTGGAGGGTCTGTATTATATTTTCCTTTTAAAAGTAGCAAAAATCTAAGCAAAGAGCAAAATCATGAAACTGAATGACTGACAGTTCTTTTTGTTTGATGTGTTAAATTTCTGTGAGAATAAGAGGGCTGCACTTTTTCAGAAACGTGGTCACTCCCTGTGAATGGCTTTCCCACAGAAGTAGTGTGTTCACCTTTATTGTTTGCCTTTGAATTTGGCTTCAAGCTTGATTTCTTTCTCCTTTTATCTGCCTGAACGTAAAGTGTACCAGGGAGAGATAAGCATTTTGACTTCTTCATTTTATCATGTGGCAAAAGAACACAGAAACAGATATTTGCAAGTGATGTTTTTCATGGTAGCCAAAGATTAGTGTCACTGTACACTCAAAATTAACAGTACAAAATTGCTATTGTAGCTCTGTATCACTTGCTTGTTTTAAAATGAATTTTTTTAAGTATGTCTGGTATTAAATTTCATGATCAAGCAAATGTTTTCAAGAAAAAAGAGTAACTTTATACTACAACTCACTTCAGAATGAGAGTGTGCTCTTTACAGATGCTTTTGATGCTAGATGCCAGGTTGTGTGCCTCCTTTTAGAGAGGCCTGGAGTTGTTTTTCCCAAGTTGGAAAAAAGAACGTTTAAAAAAAAATGGGGGGAGGGGGAGGGGGAAGCATGCCTCTGAGAAAAGCAAAAACTGAAATGTGAGCTGTTGTGAGTTGTTTAAATTGTTGGCTCCCGAACAGGTATTGACAGGTAGTCCTGTGAAGACTCTGGCTGCTGTTCCAGTCCTGAGTGCCAGCAGCAAGCATCATGTGTGACGCTGGCATAGAGGAAATGAAACATTCGAGTGTCCTATGAGCAGGATAACAGTCAAAATTGCTGCCTTTTTTCAAAGGAACCTAACTTCCTAAAATACTGAAAAAAACCTCAGTTGGGATGGCACCCAAGAAGGCAGAATTCCACTGCTGGATTTATATTCCTGCATGTTAAATACATGTGAACTATTTCTCTGAAGACCTTTGTACAAGTGTATTTAAATAAGGCAGTGAAGTCCTCCCTACCATCCCGCTTAAAACCCAGCAGCGGTTTGTTCTCCCACAGTTTTGGGCTCATCTGGGGCCTGATTCCTTTGCTGAGCTATCACTGCTTGCCTAGTTCCTGCGGAAAGTCAGTCCTGGGATCAAAATTCCTTTTCTGTCATGTGAGATCATGTCAGCTCCACCTACCTCTGTCTCTAAAATTTCTGTTAAAAATCATGTTGCCCATTTTTCAGATAGCAGTTGGGGAAGTGCCTGGTTCTGTATTGTCAGTGTTTGGGGTTTAGGTTATACAAGCCCCACACAAGCTGAAAAATGTGGGAATTGTCTGAACTTTTGATTTGTCCTTTTTTGTTTCTTCAAATTATGGAAACTAGTATGAAGGATTGATTAGTTTAATTCTTTTATCATCTGAAAGGCATAGTGCAAATACCAATAAATAATGCTTATAAAGCATTATGTGGCTGTCAGTATAGTTGTATTCCTACTTCAGATCTAGCTCTTCGGGGTTTTTTGTTTGGTTGGTTTGGTTTGGTTTTTACTTGCTGGCTGTGGTTTTTGGTCCCAGTCATTGAGGGAATCTGGTTTTGTTAACATTTTAAATTATTAACATAACTTTTATTTTAATTATTAGTGATGTCACTAATTTTGTCAGAGTAATGCAATTTTAAAGTTATATGTATATGATGGTCTTTATCAACTGATTTGATGGCACTGGAGGGAGCTAAAGACCATGAGGACAAGGTTCATGTAAATACTTTGTTGAAACACAATGAAAGGATATCCCATTAGGTTCACCTGTTTTAATTGCTCAGAGTGGCCTATGGTAGGGGACATCCTTATAAAATGCATAAGTTGTTCCCATATTGAAGATGATGTCTGAAATTGAAGCAAGCATTCATTTGCTGATTTGAACTTAAAGATGTTGAGGGGTTTTCAAACCAATTTATATTCTGTGGAGGCACTCTTTTAATTCCAATAAAAATTATTAATACTGATTTTTGCCTAAATGACTTTGCTTAAACAGTCTCCTTAGTCTAAGTTAGCAGCAAATATTCTTAAACCTGTCTAAGAAGATCCCTATTGCACCTGATTTATTTAAACAGATCTTGAAAAATTATGAAATTTAAAGTTTCCCTCCCAAGTTCAGCCCCCACAGAGCACAGGAGTGATGCAGTTATGTTGCTTTCTTCTGCTGTCTATAAGGTCTGTGACTTTAGCTCACAATTAAAAACAGCTTACAACAGAAAAATACCTGACCTTCTTCATAGATACAGACCTTTTTCTGCCTTCCAGACAATCGTTCACAATCAGCCATACTTTAGTTCTCACTAGTCTAGCTTGACGACTTTATAGATAGTGAAGACGATGGAAACAACTTGTTATTTTCTTACAATTAAGTATTAGACTTCAGCTTTTCATTCCTTATATTAAATTAAAAATTGTAGTCTTTAGTGTACAGAGCTCTTGCTGAAATAACTGAAAAAGATACCAAACTTGATGGAGTATCTAGGAGTCTGATACTTCAAGATGACAGCTTTTGAGAGTCACAGGAGGTTAAAACTATTTCAAGAATCAGGAAGGCCAGAAGTTGCAGCAGGTAAGTCACAGAACAGCCCAGGAGTGCAGGCTGCCACATCAGCTCTCCCAGTCTCCATGCCCGATTCCCACCCTCACGTCCAGGCTTTGATTTCACTGGGAACTCTCCAGGCCCAGCGTACCACTTGCCTTTCATTCTGCTGCCAGGAACACGTGAATTGTTTAGAGGTGGCTGATACTTTGATTTCTGATTACTTCACTGCTTGTTTTATTTTAAACAGTGATTCATTAATAGGGATAAGTAAAAATGAAGGCAGGAAAACAAAATTGTTTTGAAGTGTAGAGGAAGAGGTAACATCTCATATCTAAAGCAATAGATTTGATAGTGTTTTGCAAGAGACGGGATCATTAGTTAGATCTGAGTCTCTGGTGTGTTTGGCCCCCCAAAATTCAGGAAGAAAAGCTGGAGAAGAGGGGCAGAAGGCAAAGTGAAATGAGAAATTTAGTTACGTGAACATGTAATTGCTTCTCCTTTTCCCATGTTTCTTGTCTTCTTTTGCAGACTACTTAAAAAAAGAAAAAGTTCATAGGGACTGTGCCATGATCCCCACACACACACTGACACCATGTTTCCGCCCCAGGCTTGCCCTGGAATCAGATCATGACGTAGTGATCTCATCCATACTGTTACCTTTTATTTCTGTACCCAACCTTGGCCTTGGATCAGCTTAAGTTTCTTCCTGGCATGGTGAAGTAATTTTCTGGGGTGGGGTGAGGGGCTGTTCTGAAGTTATTTGACATATACAGGCTTGTATTGCAGAGTGAGCCTCAAAGGCATGCAGTAGTGAGTTGTTTTTAATCCGTCTGTTTTGGTAGTTGTGAGAGTGTGAAAATACCTTCATACAAGTTCGCAAAGTAGGAGAGAAGGCAGCTGGAGCAGCCTCAAGTGTTTGGGGTTTGTGTCGGTTATCGGTGCGGGGAAGCTGTGTGGGACAAGTTTCATTTGAAAACCAGCAATCGAGTACGGTCACAGGCAGCTGGCTGTAATGTTCGGGATAAAATGCGCTCCCAGTCAGTGGGAAGCGTAAAGGAGCACAAACGATCTGCTTGGGGGAGGCATCCCTCCAAAGCCATTGCTGGAAGAGGACGGATCTGTAAGCAGCGCCATCAAGAAGAGTTAATGGCATAGGGGGATCTGGCAGACACCCTGGGGGTGCTGTGGAGGCCCTCCCTTCCAACAAAGGACTGGAGTGTTGGCCAGGCTTGGTTACCTTGTAGAGTTTTCTGCTCTACAGCCCTCTCCCTCTCATCTTTCTCCCAGACAAACCCAGAAAGTTTGTTCGTTATATGAGCCAGAAAGGGCTATCTCATAATAATTTATGAATTGCTTTCTTAAGGAAGAAAAAAAAATACATATATAGTTCTTTTTTATATAATCAAAATTTGAGATAGTTTAAGAGCCTATAATCAAACTTGGAATATCTTGTGAAAACCAATAAATCCTGAATTGCGCTGCATTGCATGTTATAAAGTACATTTTCCAAAATACTTCTGGAAAAACTGCTGTTTTGTGAAACATACATTGTTCAGATGGCAAAAGAGCAAACTGGATGTGGTAAAGGGAAGGGGGAAGAGGAGGGAAGTTTACATACAGCTTTAAGCCTGGATGGAAGTTACTCTACAATTTTTAGAAATGAAAATATCCATGTAGGGACCTAAAGGAATCCTGTGGGCTGATGGTGCAGTTTGTGTGGAGCGCGCGCACAGTGCCTTTATGGCATACGGAAGATATTTTACTGTGGCTTAATGCTTATTATAGTTGCAGTTTTTTGATTACCATCTGTAGTCTCTATTGGGTTTTGATAGAGCAACTAAGATTATATATTTTAGAAGTGGTGTTTGCTGTGTTGTATCACGCTGACTACTCTTTCCAGTGTCTGTGAAACAGCAAAGTCTTACAACTTCAGTCTGATTCCTGAACTGTTGCTTTCATATGCTGTAGAAAATATTGAATCTCCTGATTATACAAATGTCTTCTGTTGGGTAATATTGACAAATATACTGAATAACATTTTTGACATAACATTCTGTTCCCACACAGATAATTTGGATGTAATTGAATGGGTTGATCAAGAGTCTGTGCTAAAAATACGACATTTTCTCACCCACTAAGTGAAAGAAAATGCTTGCTTAAAAGGCAGTTTTGTCAAGCGGAGCCGTTGGAAAGTGGGCTGGGTTATGCCGTGACTACTGATTCTGCCTTCCACCTCTGAAGGCACGGCTCAGGCCTGGCCTGCGTTGCAGACACAGCTGGTTTGTAACCTCAGCATAGTCCACGGCTGCAGTTTTGTCCCTGCTGAAGGTCCAAAGTGACGATGTTGAGGGTGAGGAGGAGAGCAGCCATCGCTGCAGCCTGGCAGAGGGCTTTTGGGGAGAGCTCGTGGAGGCACTGAGCAGCTCATGAATGATTTTAACGGGAGCAAAGCGCTCCAGCCCATGCAGGATCCCATCCAGGATGCCTGTCAGACTCGCAGGAGTGCTTAAATACACTTGAGCCAAAAATGTACAGAAATAGTTAGAGGGGGAAGTTTTGAAGATCGCTTCTTTTCTTCTGTTTTTCCTTATTTCAATGGTCTCCTGGTCAAAAGACTGTATTGTTACAGTTTCAAAAGCGGTATGGTTTTGCTGCAGACAAGGGAAAAAGAAACCAAAATAGACCTTAGAGAAAGACTGACTGTTTAGTATGCAATAAAGTAACTTTTATACTTCTCCCAATCTCCTATCAAATAAATCTCGTGCTAACAAGCAATCAAAACCGTTTCTCTGCCTGCCACTCCACACAAGCCCAGCCGCATTGTACCTTTCCAGCCTTTGAAACTGCCTGTGCCTATTTTTATTTGTCAGGCCGGGGCTGGGCTGGCCCCATTCCAGATGTGTCTCACAAGATTTGGTGCTGATGAGCTATTTATAGCACTGTGGTTCCATTGTCATGGCAACCGTGCTAGAGGCCAAGGCGGCTGGGAGCTATTTCTGGACTTGTGCTGTAATGTAAAACTGATTGGGAAAGTTAGTGCATCCTCTAAGCCAGACTAACTTTAGACAGGCGGGGGGGGGGGGGGGGGGGG
>JAVKLA010000010.1:26961633-26973919 GCA_034782735.1 Sagittarius serpentarius
GGGGGGAGATAACTGCAACCTCTTTAAATAGATTTTTCTTTTTCTCGTACTTTTTCCCCATTTCTCTTTTCGATTGCTAGCAGTTTTTGAAGGGATGGTTTGCCTTCTGCTGGATATGTCTAAAATTCATTCATGCTTCACAGCCTCCTGGCGGATTACACTTTTTTAATTATGCAGTTTAGGAAGCTGGGTGCGTGACCAGCCTTGTTTTTAGGGCAAGGTTTGTATTTCATGGCAACACAAAAGTAATGGGGCTTTGCTGGCTGGTCGGTGGGGTATGTTCAGGGTTTTTTTGCAACAGTTGGAGTTCTTTATACCCCATAGTTTTAATATTCTATTTTTTTTGTGTGTGCTTCATGTTCTCCACACCATATAAGGAACTGTAACCTTGATTACCACAAGATGATTCCAAATATATGGAGTCATACTTTTCAGCTTTCTCATTATTTGCTTCAAAATTAGACCCATGGTGCCCCTCCGCCTCCAAGTGGCTGGAATGCTGCGAGGTTCTTCTGTAATTACAGCTGGGGCTGCTCTCAAAATCACTTTTCTGGGGTGTGTACGCATTAATACTATCTATAATATAAATCTGAGCTTTAGGCTGTTTTTAAATCTTTTTGTGTGACTTACTACTTCAATAAGGAAATCGTAATAACTGTTTGACTTGAAATTGGAAATAAAAAAGTATTTGCAGCTTCTTGGGAAAGTCTTCTAAAGACTTCTGTGTTGTTTTACTTCTGTTCAAGTCTTATACTACATTTTGAAGTTCATTTCCAGTATAAATCTTGTTTTGAATGGTGTCCTTATGCCTGAGAACTGACGTGCGGAATTTCGTTACAGGAACGTTGTACGTAAGGTATTTTTACATGCAATATAGTGCTTTCATAATTATACCAATGATACTTGTTACAATACTGTCCCTATCTGCCTGTCTCTAAAGGCTTTTCTTTTTTCCTTAATTTTCTTTGTGAAGTAGTTAAAGTAATTGCAAAGGTTTTGATGGAATTCTTTTTCTCTTTCCTTATATAGTTTCATTGGCGGGGAGGAAGAGCTGTGCCTTTCTGAATATTCTTTATCACCCAGTAACGTTTGTGGCATGTCTTCTGTGACCACCTTAACAGTAAAACTCCACCTTTGCAAATCATAGAAAATACCAGTATATCTTTAAAAACAAACAAAAACGTCTACTAAGTCCCAGTTTTAATTTTTAACTTCATTTTGAGGAAGAACATGACAAGTTTAGTTTCATATACTGTCCATGTTTGCAGGATACCATAAATACTAGCAGACTGAATGTTTGCTTATTTTATTTGCATCATTCCTGTACCTTTGCCTGCTTTTCTGCTTCTCTTGCAAAATAAACTAGCTGAAACGTAAAAGAAATCTTTATAACCAGTTAAGGAGTAGGATTTCCCCCTCCTCAATATCCTGCTTGCTCCCAAGAACAGCAGAAGTAGACAGACTTGAGGGGCAGTCGATGTGCACATGCATGGTGCAACTGAAAGTAACCCCTGTGCCCTGGAGTTACTGTCAGTGTATTGGCCTGTGTGGGAAGCCATGGTTTTGACACTGTAACAGACTTGGCTTTTCAGGGTTTGGAAAACTCTTCTGTATTAGCATGTTTTTAAACTGTGTTAAAGTTACAGTACATACATTATATATTTCTCAGCTCGAATACCCTTTTAAAGAGGATACTATAGCTTTGTATTAACCCCGTGACTCTGGCTGCAGAATAGACAACATAGCTAAAGAAAGAATCTATCAAATAGTTAACTGTTTAGCTTTTAGAAAGCTGCTGCTAAATAACAAAGGATTATGGCAAGGACTAAAAAGGGAGTAAAGTAGAAGTAAAGCATGATCTGTTCTGAGAAATAAAAAACACACTCTTGTTTATAAACACTAGTAACGTTGAGTTCAATTTCAGCTTAAAACTACTTCAGGGAGCTTTGAATTAGTTTTGTAGTCCTGATAGGGTATAGATAAATGAATAAAAATCTGCTGGGTGTTTGCACAGTTTGGTCTTCAGGAAGATCAGTAAACAAATATTAATTTATTTTTGGACATAGAAACCTGAATGGTATAGACTGTTTCAGAGGTTATCAGAGTAAATACAACTTTAGTTCTTAGTAAAATCTTGATAATTCTTAGTAATATTCTGGTTAATTCTTAGTAATTTCTTGATAAAAACACATGACTCAGAGGAAATGAAAATTCCATTTCCACTGTCTTGAGGGCAGTTAACTCTCGGCCATTAATTTAGTCCCTGTGTGCCTACCTTTAAAGTAGGGTTAATGTAAGGTGTGCATTTCAGGATGCAGGAAATGCAGCATGAGTGAAGGCAGGCAAGAGTTGTGAGTATGATTTACTGTCTGTAAAATACCCTGAGGCTTTCAGAGGCAAGAAATTTCACAAATATGGAGTTCCAGTGCTACTGTTGAGGGATATAAGTTGTAAGCAGATGTCGTATTTAGTTGGGATTGAAATTTTGAATTCTTGATTTGCAGCGTCTTACTAACCATAAAGATGAGATCTTGGTATGTCTTTTAAGAGAGGCATTTTCTATACAAATTCAGGTTGTGACTTGACCAAAAAAAAAAAAAAATCTGATGGGAATAAAGCTCTTCAAACATAGGCATGTTGTCAGTTCGAAGAGACCTTTCCAGTGTTGTTCTAGACTGAAAACAAAAGCTCTTCTTCACAAAGCAAAAAAAAATTCTTGTCTGCCAACCATTTTGTCAGATCAAAAAGAGTAAAATTTCAAGTTACTGTTTATTGAAAAGACTGTCAGGAAATGCTCAAGGAAAGGCAGTCTGATTTCCCCCTCCCCATTCTTCCCAAAACAGTAAAGTTGTGTTGTTTCTTGAGGTGGAAGATTTAATGTTACATACCTTTTCAGTGGGGAAGAATGAGTGCAGGCTGCAGTTCTTAGTTTGGCAGCAGCATTGTTCATTCGGGAAACTCCCCCCACATATGGATAAAACAACTCTCTCTGTATGAAAAGAACTCCAGATACATGCCAGTAACTGGCACGTATCTTAATCTGAGAATTGGGACATGGTTTTGACATAATAGGCTTATTAAAATTTTGGAAAGGATTGGGGATGTGTATGACTTAATTACTTTGACCTACAGGAGCTAAGGAGAGTTTCTGTGTATCTCTCTGCATAAAGTTTGCCTCCAAAGTGCACCCCTTAAAATTAAAGACACTTGATTCTTCACAAAGATCTGTTTAAAACATTTCATGTGTGTTTTCATTCCCTAGCTGAAGAAAGGGACCCAAAAATAAAGCACATTTTTTATTTCAGATTGTTTTAAATTTTTATTAATACCTTTCATTTTAATATCTCAGGGCCACATCTCCTGCTGTGATAGACATGCTTATTATCCAGTGTTGCCGACTACAAATGACCTAAAGTCTGTCTTAGTTTTGATTTTTTTTTTTTTTTAATGTGTCATAGCAGTATCGATGTTTTATAACACAGGCAAAAGTGCCTTATACTAAGTGACAGTATTTTGCAGAGCAATAACTGGTCCTGTTATTTATTCATGTCCAGAATCTGGCCCTAAGTGAGAATTGGCAGCGATGCTGAATGAATGATTTGCTTTCTGGAAAACAGCTTTCCCATATAATCTCTGGGAAAATTTTACAGAAGAAAAAAACTGACTTTACAACTTGGTGCAAGACTTGCTTGCAGTATAAGATATGGTTTCATGGTTTGACAGTTTTATTTGAATTATTTCACCAAGGTCACTTTTCTGTCTCCCTGTGAAATTAATTGCTGACATAGTGGATGGGCATATCTCCAGTAGACTTAGAACAATCTATAACAGCAGTGAATTCAGCACACAAAGTAGTACTGAAGTAGCCTCTCTTGTGTTTTGGGTAGAGCATAATAAGGATTAAAAAACATAAATTAATGATGGTGAATTTGTTTTTTAATTAGGATTTGTTCTTATCTAACTTGATTATTAGTTTCATTAACTGGATAAATTATTTGGTCTTGACTAACATTGACTTAGAAGTCTCTGAACATAGTGTATTGAGCTTTTCTGAACTCCATGCTCCCATTGTTGCTCCTTATTTTAGGTGTATCAGACTAGATTGAATTACTGCTACTTTTTGCTCCTTACAGACACATTTATTTTTCAGTTGACCAACTGAAAGAATAATCCCCTTTCTTTTATGTTTGAGAAAAATATCAAACTGGTTTTTAATGTCTTTAGCCCTCTCTAAAGTTGCTAGAGCAGACTTTTACCAAAAGACACATGCACAGGAGTGCATGTTCATTTAATGTATTGCTTTGCTCCGTTTTCCCTAAAATGCCACTGGAAGCAGGGTAGGTCTTCTGGTAACTATCACACAGTGAAAGACTTCCTTCTTGAGCGAGTATTGTTACAAGTAGCAGATGTTACTGAATGTTGGAACTTGTTTTGGGGGGAAGAAGAAATGTTTATTCCATTCGAACTTGTTTTACCTGGCATGAATATTGCTATTGGAATTCATCTCAAGTACAGTACTGCTGCTCCTATGTGGCTGATGTTTTTCAAGGAAATCATAGGCCTAAAAATAGTCTGCATAAACAACAGTAAGAGGTTTGTACTTTCAGTTCCAGATTTTAGCAATATCTTGTTGTTATTTTCTAATTGTCAGTTTCCAAAATCCATTAAGCTGATTAGCAGAGTGTTTAAAAACAAAACAAAACAAAAAAACCCAAATCCAAAAATCCATCTCTTGCATAAGGTGGAACCTTGCATAAAATGTTATGCTTAGATAAATTCAGTACAGAAAGGCTGGATCATTGTAGTAATCACCTTTAAATCTTCAGGAACTTGTTATGTTCTGAACATTTTTCAAACATCCTCCAACTTGTGAAATTGCCACATGATTCTGAAACTGTGGTCTTAGAAGAGAATATAATGTGGCAACACTCATACTAGTTGGAATTCATGATTGTTGTATGTATTTAACATCCTCTGTGTACTGAACAAAGAGCTTTACTTCTTTTCCTTTGGATTTAAAAAAAAATAATTACTTAACTGCCTGGAAGCAATGAGGAAAAAATCCAGCTTGCAAATTGCAGTACACATCTTGTCATCAGTTTTATCCATGTATATCTGTCTCCAAGTCACCTTTCATGATGGAAATTGATCTTTACACTTTGTCTCATGTTTTTAGTAGCATGTTTACTAAGATACCTTTTAATGTGCTTAAAATTCCATAATTCAGACTAAACAATTACTTTTCATTTGTCTCCGAAACAGGATGGTCATCTAGTCCCTGGTGAAAAGGGCTTTAAACTGAAGCCGCTATTAAAACATACAATTATTTTTCCTCTTTCCCCTGCTCTTTATTAGATGTGTTAGAAAGTCAGTTGGGAAGCAGGGGCTGAAACTGAGGGCTAAGACCCTTGCTGATTTTAATGGGGTTCTGGTTTCTGATTAATGAATCTGGGACGTGGCTACCTTCCCCCACCCCCCCACCCCCATAAATTGTTGCCTGCAACTGTAGTTAATGCACTTTCAGCATACCTACCTATGCGTTGGGATCAGAAGGGAAAACTCACCTTTTCTCTGTGATTTCTGCTTTACAAAGAATTCATGCAAAGGATTTAAGAGGAAACTTGAAGTATATTGGTTTTAAGACTGTGATTAATCATTAATGTTATGGGTAAAGGTAACTGTAGAAGCATTACTAGATCTCCTACGGAAATGGAAGGTGTCTGAGCATGGTGTAGCCCTGCTGCATACTTGGTGTTGGGACAATGTGACTGGGAGTGCAAATAGCATAAAATCTGCATCCTGAAGCTGCTGATCTGCGACATCTTCGAGTCTCGTAGTAACACCACAGTAAAACAGACTTAACAAAGTGGTTCCTTAAGATTTTTACTCTTCCAGTTGAAGTGAAAGATAATTAGGTTACAGTTAATTGGTAAAAACATTTTAAAGACTCCAGGATATCCTTTTTAGGTAATGCCTAATGAATATGAATAAAATATATATTTTTATACCCATTTGGCCTACTACTACTTCTTCTCCAGAAAGTAAACTGAAAAACTGGTACCAACAATTAACAGAAAAATCAATATTCCCTCTCACTTAACTGAACTTGTAATGAAATTGGTTTAGGGATTTCATTTATTAAAAGAATTATAGTGACAATAAATTTTTTAAAAATAATCATCTTACTCTCAGGAAAATTACATGTAGGGAATTTGAGTCATTGCTTTACTGTTAGCAGTAGCAGATTATATTGTACAATGTATATGAATAAATTACCTACATTAAACTACTTGTATGTTTGTTAGCAGAGGGAGCAGAGTGGGAGGGGGCTGGAATGAGATTACCAGACCCGATTAATAAAACTGTGGATTTGGCCCTCTGCTGGGTGGTGCTAGGAAATGCACGTTTTAAATACTGGCGCACATACGTTGAGCAATTTAAGTGTATTCAGCATTTGTGAATCTGAGTGCATTAAAATATAACAAATCTTACATGGGAACCTGTCAGTTACTAACGTGTTACATAGTTTGTCTAATTTGAGAATGAAAAGTTACTCTTTCTTTCCTCTCCCCAGTTTTCTAGACAAGATTGACATAGTCAAACAAAATGAGTATACACCATCTGACCAGGTAAGGAAAGTTTCATTAAGAAATTACACAGTTTATCTGCCCCCTCCATCTTTGAGGGTGACTGTCTCATTAATTTTCTAATTGCCATTTGTGGCACTAATACAGGTATTACCACGTACTGTACATATTTAGTATTCCAGTAAAAATTACTTTGTCATTTGGATTGAGATTATGTTTATACATATAAATGTACGGTGAACTTAAAATCTGCCTAGATTCAAGACTTGCATCATGCTTCTGTGACACTAAAATTCAATTAGACATTTGAATGAGTAATTTATAATGTTTTGCCCTCCTTGCTGAGTTGTACTTTCTTTGATATAAAGTTAGTTGGTATTTTCTCAGCCCCACTGGCTCCCACTGTAAACCAGATTTTTTAAAAATAACTTTGTTAGAAGATTCTATTTTTTTAATCAGAATAGGAATTGTAGTTTTTGTTTTGTTACAGATAATCTGAGGATGTTTTTAGGACCAAATCCTTAATCCAGAATCACATGTATGTTCCTAACTTTCTGCCCATAAATAATGCAATTAAGCATCTAGTGTACTTTTATAGGATAAATATAAAAAAAACCATATTAATGTCCCGAAACTTTCGCAGACAGTATTGATGAGGAGAGAGCAATTTATATCCTTTAAAGTTGTTCAAGAATGAATTAATCATTCATCCTTTTAAAAACCTGAAGTTTTTTTATAAATAAGGCTTTCTTATCACTGCAATAATTCTATTTTCAAGAAACAAAATATTAAAATTATAGGTGGTTATGTTTGAAATTTGGAGCAACTAATTTTCAGATATGAATCTTGAAAACAAGTATCAGTTTTATATTGGAGGCTAAGGGGTCTGCTGCAAATTTTACAATTTATCTATTTAGACCCATTGTGAAGAACATCAAAACTTCAAGTCCTAAATTATAAAACCTTTAGTTGAATTCAGAGTAGTATTTTGTAGTTAGTTATATTTGGACTGTGTTACACAGTCTACAGCCTATGCAAAGTAGGTTCTTCTAGATCAGTTACCCACTAGGCATTGCATATGGCTGTCACTGCTTTGCAGTACACAGTAAATAAAAGGTAATACAGTTTGGTTTTAATAGGATTTTGTAGCACTTATAACAGTTTAAATTGTTTGTAGCTTACAACTTCTGATTATCATTGTTGTCTCTACAGGGAATTTCAATTTTTATGTTTGAAAAGCCCAATTCTTACAAGATTTAAGTGGTTGAGCTCCCAGTTTTGAAAATTCTGAGACCTAGACACTTCTTTTAATAGCCAAGCACTGAACGGTTAGGGGAGAGATCTGTCTTCTGGGGTTGGGAATTCCTTGGTAGCAGTTTAAAGATCGGATTGTGTGCCACAATCCCTCTGAAACCTGTGAATGCATTATCTAATCTCTCAGGATGGGTCTGCGCTGTTCTGAACCACTTGTGTTTGCTTTAAGTGACCTGTAAATGTTTCCTCCTATTCCAAGCTTGCCACTTAAAACCTGCTTGTGAAAATATATGTACTTCAGAAGTTGAGCACGCCCATGTCCATGCTCATGTGTTCAAGAATAAAACCTTAAATGCAGCTTCATGATGCTCTGTTCCCTGTTTTTGCGTACAGCATACACTGTCAGCACTGGGTAAACGGTTTTTATTTCTGTTGCTGGATATATGAAGAATTATGAAATATCTGTGTTGAATCAGTGACTTTTCCTTTATGTTCTAGGATCTTCTCAGATGCAGAGTTTTGACATCAGGAATTTTTGAAACCAAGTTTCAGGTGGATAAAGTAAATTTTCAGTAAGTATCCTTATTTTTTTCTCTTTTTTTACTCCTTTTTTTTTTTTTTTAATACAATGCAGACAAATACCAGGGTAAATTGGAGGACAGTCTACCATGTAGTCATTGAGACTACTGTATTTCTCAAGCTGATGCTTAATAGAAAGCCAGTAGTTTATGATGTTTTAATTTAAGTAGTCTGGCTTTAAAAAGAAATGCAAATTGATGTGCAATTTTCTGCTTTTATTTTAAATAGCAAAGAATAAAATGTTTTAAATCTATTTTTACTAATGCCTTTTCTGAGTATTTGATTCATTGCTAGTTTATATAGTGAAATATTTGACCAAAAACTTTGTATATATCTAAGTAACAGGAAATGCATGTTCTCGTTACTGTGCCAAGTTAGAAGGATTGCTTGACTCGAAAAAAAACTGCTGAGTTTTAGTCTGGTCTTGTTGACTTTAGATCTGTGATACTTGTTTCAGCAAATGACTTGTTGTAGGACCTTTTTTAATGTCTTAGCTTGTAAGGGTGAAAATGAATCTACTATGTACATGCGCCAGAATTTCTTACCTTCAAGTGCAGGTGTTAGTGTAAGTAAACATATTTATATCTTGTGATAAAAGCTCTGCATGTATATGTTGGTGGACCGTTACCTGTTCAGGTTCTTATAATCCTCGATTCCTTTTAGCTTCTATGACACCGAAGTCCTAAAATTTCTTATATTTTCTGTTCGCGTTTGGGGGGCGGGGGGGGGGGAAACAAACACAAAAAGTATTCTGACTCAATTTATGGTTTTTTCTTAGTATGTTTGATGTTGGAGGGCAACGAGATGAACGCCGAAAATGGATCCAGTGTTTTAATGGTATGATTAGAATTTTTGTTTGTTTTATAAAATAGTTCTCTGCAAAATTTTAATGCCCGATCTTAATTTTCTCACTGCGTGAAAGCCATCTTCTTTTCCATGCAACTTAGTAAGGAATTATCTGAACAGTCACATGGGATGGAATTTTTCTTCACATGCGAACTTCTGTAAGTGCATAGAATATCTTTAGGGAGAACGCAGGTGGAAAGGAATTCAAATTTGGTAACGTAGCTTCTCCATTTTCTTCGACTTCCCTCTCTTCATTTAATTAGGTTTTTTTGGTGGTGGGTTTGTGCATTATTTGCCAGCTATGTGAGTGTTGAATTCCAAGCTATATTCTGTCTTCCAAGTGAAGGTTTACATATGTGTGTGCCTGTACAAAATATACAATTACAGGATAATTAATATATGCATAAAATCAGAATATAATAATTTTTGCATAATTGCAGCCACATTGCTATGTCGTGGGTGCTTCTTTCCAAATCAGCACCGACCCGTTAATGCAGTATGAGGTTGCAGGAAACATCTGTCTTGTTAGACATGGTGTCGCATATGGTATGTGCATTGTATAGTGTAGCCCCAAAATGCCCTTGTTGAAAAGGTTTACAATTAAGTTTATAAACCTGCATTTTTCTAGGGATCCATGCATATTAAAATAATTTCTTGGAAAACAGCCCTGAGGGGAAGGCCCTTACTGAAAACATATAAACAAATACCCTCATTTAAGTAACCTACATGTAAGCTAGAGTCCTTAGAATGCTGACATAGCACCAGCCTATGGGTAAGACCTGAAACATCTGTGGGCATTTTGTAAGATCTGGAGTTTTAACACTGATGTCCCCATCAGTTTAGTTCAGGTCATTATATTCTTAACTCCCATATCATTTAAACTAGGTAGTTTTGCGTGTATCCTGAAGTGTTACATATACTGTCGCTACAGCTGTTTATTCTACTCTCTCTCTCTCTGTTTAGATGTGAAATGTTTCTCTACACAAGTTTTCTTAAAGCTAGAGTTGGTGAAAATATTTTTGTCTTTTTCTTTGTTGTTTGGACAAAATATTTATAAAGCTATGCAAAAGTCTGTCTTTTTGTAGAAAAGTTATAATGAGATCCTACAGAATAAAGTAGAGTGCAACTTGGAGTTCATCATATTTTGCTACAGTTACTGTCATAGAGTATCACCTGAACACTTTATATATGTCTGGAACTACTGTGCAATATTTTCTTCTGTGATATTAGTAACAGATTTGTTTGGGTTTTACCTCTGCTCCTTCCCGTTACCTCATGATCTGACTCATCTCTTCTGCTGTTGATGTCTGAGGTAGATGAGCCTGGAAGTCAGTGTAAGGGGTCTAGAGCAGCACAGCCACACAGAAACACAGAGATCTGGATTCTGTGATCCTGGGAATATCTCCCAGGAAAGAGATAGGGACCTATAAGCAGTATAGTACACTATAGGAGGACTAGAGCAATTAACCATGAATTCACAGCAATCTACTAGTTTTATTATTACTATTCACGCAGATTAAAAGTGCCATTTGTCCTGAGGTCTTCCCCTAAGGGCCTCCCTGTCCTTTCTTGATAGCTCAGAGTTGCTTTCTAAATTTCTTCACACCTTTTAAATCTTCTTTAAATTCTCCTCTTAGCTTTCTTCAGTTTCTGTCTCTTGCTTCAGCTCCTTTCCTACATTTTCTGTCATTCTGTCAGCTTCTTTTCTGTGGCCTGCCTTTCCTATCTTTAATGGTTTCTTCACTTTCTTTTTTTATTTCTGGTACTTAGAAAGCTGTCAGCAATAGCATTCCAGCCTGTTCTCTTCATGAAGCTGAAAGTCTGACAGCTTTTTATTGACATTTGGGATTCCTGGGTATTTCTTCTGAAGTTTGGTATTAACTAATGGATATTTCTTGGTTTAGATGTGACTGCTATCATATTTGTGGTGGCAAGCAGTAGCTACAACATGGTCATACGAGAGGACAATCAGACCAATCGGCTTCAGGAAGCACTAAACCTCTTCAAGAGTATCTGGAACAACAGGTCTGTGAATTCAAGTTTCATTGTTCATATCACATAAATTAGTAATCCTGTCTTATGCTGTAGTCAGGACTTGCGTACTGGGCCTGGGTAGGATAGAGTTCGTTTTCTTCATAGCAGCTCATACGGTGCCGTGTTACAGATTTTTACTGAAACAATACTGGTAACACACTAGTGTAGCTTTTGCTGAACAGTGTTTGCAGACCATCAAGGCCTTCTCTCTTTCTCACTCTGCCACCCCTAGTGAATAGATCGGGGGTACGCAGTAGGTTGGGAGGGGACACAAGCAGGCAGATGACCCAAACTAACCAAAGAGGTATTCTGTATCATGTAATGCCATGCTCAGCAATAAAAAGGAAAAGAGAGGGGTTTAGGAGGGTTAGTTGTCTTGCTGGGTATTGGTCTACCCACAGGAAGTGGTGAGTGATTGCCTTTGCATCACTTGTTTTGTTTTCTTCTCTCTTCCACTTATCCTTCACTTATTAAACAATTATTACTTGTATTTTTTTAACTTGACCCCCAAATTTTCTTGCTTTTATTGTTCCTTTCCTCTTCCTCCATTGCACTGAGGGGGAAAGTGAGCAAGAAGCTGTGTGGTGCTTTGCTGCCCACCGGGGTTAACCCACCACAGCAGCGTAGCCTGTGTTATTTTCTTCTCACAGTCTAAGCTAATCTTTGATCACAACTGTCTACCTGTTATATTAATGTCTAATACACTCATCTAATTGAAGAAAACTCTGGAGAGTTACAAGCTGGTCGTTGCCATATTGAGGCTGAAGTAATTAAAGCAGTGATAGAGTAGCACACCAAAAAGTGGATATGCTCACCTATTTGATGTATGTGGATTAGGAGTAGAAAGTGGGCAACTGTCCTGGTTTCGGCTGGGATAGAGTTAATTGTCTTCCTAGTGGCTGGTACAGTGCTGTGTTTTGGGTTAGTATGAGAAGAAAGTTGATAACACCCTGATGTTTTCAGTTGTTGCCAAGTCATGTTTAGAC
>JAVKLA010000010.1:26974019-26987979 GCA_034782735.1 Sagittarius serpentarius
CAGCAAGAAGGCTGGAGGGGCACCGGAAAGTTGGGAGGGGACACAGCCAGGACAGCTGACCCAAACTGGCCAAAGGGATATTCCCTACCATGGGATGTCATGCCCAGTATATAAACTGGGGGGGAAAGCTGGCCGGGGGAGGGGCACTGCTCGAGCATCGGTTGGTGAGTGGTGAGCAACTGCACTGTGGATCACTTGTTTTGTGTATTCCAGTTCTTTCATTATTATTGTCACTTTATTGTTGTTATTACTGTCATTGTTATTTCCTTCGTTCTTATCTCAGCCCACGAGCTTTACCTTTTTTCCAATTCTCTTCCCTCATCCCAGTGGGTGGGGGGCAAGTGAGTGAGCGGCTGCATGGTGCTGAGCTGCTGGCTGGGGTTAAACCAGGACAGCAACTTTCATTGCCTGTGTTAGAAGCACATGAACCAAACTCAGGGTGTCTACACCCGGAATAACACCATTGGATTCAGGTATAAAAGGAGCCTTTCAAAATTATTATAGTGTTTCATATGACTGTTGTCTCCAGATCTGGATTAAGTTTGTTTTTGCTGTATGATCCTAGCTGTGCCTTCTCAGAGTGTTTGCTTTCAATTTTCTACAGGTGGCTACGGACCATTTCAGTAATTCTTTTCCTGAATAAACAAGATTTGCTAGCAGAGAAAGTTTTGGCAGGGAAATCTAAAATTGAAGACTACTTTCCAGAATTTGCTCGCTACACTACACCAGATGATGGTAAGATTTTTAAGTTTTATTAGCAATTTATCATTTTCCTTGTTAATCACGTTTGTAACATTTTTGGTAATTTCAGCTAAGACTTGAAAACTCTTAAGTAGATGTAATCTTCATTGTCTTTCAGCCAAACTGTAATGTTAAATTTTAGGTATTAATGAGAGAATCCTGAGGTTTATACATTTAATATATAATAATTTCATCATGCCAAAATCCTGTTACATTGCTGGACACAGTACAGCCTGTCACAAATATGTCCTCTGGACTCCACCTAGTCATATCTGCGGTCATTTCTCGAACCCGCCAAATGTGTGGTACTATGACCACTGTAATATTCCTTTGTTCTCCTGAAATCTTGCTGTTTTAAATAATATATTATGGTTTGCCTTATCTCCTAGTCAGTTTTGCAAAGTATGTTTTTGTCATATGTGAGCAGAAAACAGAACAAGTTATGATTTGGGGGCGCTATCACCAAAAACCATCTGTTTTAATGAGATACTTATTTTATTATTAATCAGCAACACCAGAGCCTGGTGAGGATCCCAGAGTTACAAGGGCCAAGTATTTTATTAGAGACGAGTTTCTTGTAAGTATTTCCTTTCTTTCAGTATTTCTTATGTGATTCTTCTCAAATATAAGCTCTTACATACCTTCTACTATTGCAAAATGCTGTCACTTTTTGTGTAGTTCATATTTAACATCCACGCTGCATAAAACACTGTTACGTTTAAGAACTTTACTGCTGTTCGTTAGCTGCTCTGCAGATATTTGTTTGTTGACACAGTACATAATTAAACAGTGAAAGAATTGGTGAGAATTAAGAAACCTAAAATAGAATGATGAGTGAAATCCTGCTGTTCTTAATGGGGCCAGATTTTTTATTCCATGCATTATTTCTAAAGATAAAGACTAGGTAAAAGATGCATCATCTGTAAAAATATTAATGTTCTTTTCATATTGTCTTTCCCATTATTGGTGAGCTGAAGCTATAATAGACATAGGTTTTTTTTTTTAAATACTATTACAATTACTTGTAATGATGAGCATGGCAATCAAATTTTGGATTCCTTTTAAAATGGAGCAAAATAAAATTTTGAGGGAGGCTTTCTGTAAGTGTAAAGGAGGGATAAAAGCCTTGTACAAGGAGGCAAAATCCCACTTTCTTCATGGACAAATTGACTAGGAGTTGTGTGGCTGAATTCACCAAAGCTGCATATAAGTAATAGCACTTTTTTGAGTTCTTATTCAACTCTGAAATTCCCCAGTACGCAGTGGCCTTCTCACCATATAATTCTGATCATTTTAAATTTCATGTTTTAGGTGACAGAGTGAAAAATTGTGGGCGTTTTGCCACTTCATTACACCCTTTGAAAACACAACGCACACATACTTACCTTAACCTTCATTCATCTGAGTTTTGAGAACTTGGGTTTTTTTCCCCAGTCAGTTTTATTTTAACCCAGTATCTCTCTTACTTTTAACAGAGAATCAGCACAGCAAGTGGAGATGGAAGGCACTATTGCTATCCTCACTTCACGTGTGCAGTGGATACAGAGAACATCCGGAGGGTTTTCAATGACTGTCGGGACATTATTCAGCGCATGCACCTTCGCCAATACGAGTTGTTGTGATGGAGAGCACTTTTTTCTGTGTTTTGGACTCCTTATTCCTTATTAAAAAAAAAAAGAAAAAAAAACACCCTTGCCCACATAGGGTGGAAGAGAACTGTTTGAATCTCCCATTGATTTGCACCCCTCAACTTTTTCTCCTTGCTGGACAATAGCAGCACTTCTAAGCTTGCTTCTATACCCCTCGGACAGTTTGAGATGGCCCCTAACACTTAAAAGGTCATTTCCATGAGGATTCCCTAACACTGTTATTAACAAAAAAGAAAAAAAAAAAGAAATAAAAACTAATTAATTAAAAGCCCTGAATGTGGAGCACCTGAAAGAATTGGGGATTAAAAAATTAAAACATAAAACAAAAATTGGGGAGAGAAAACTTTAGGTAATTTAGCACTGTTGTGGGCATAATCATATAACCCGTGATCTCCACTTTGTATCATTCACTGCATCAGACTAAAGAAGGTGCCAAGTCACAGACCAAGTTTGAAGACAGACACTTGAGTTTGGTTCTCTGACTGTAATGTGGCTTTGAACGGAAATACTGACAATTCTACAACAGACCTAGACAGTGCAAAAACCATCTGCTACCTTTCAGAAGGGTATTTTTAAAACCAGTCTTGGTGGTCTAAAGACAACCATGGACATTTATGAATTGAACTGCGTATGGCCTGTGATTGCAGAAAGAGTTAACCACACACTGTTTTCAGTTTGTCCACTGATGATCCCGTCTGCTATAAAAATCATTATCTGGACTGTAGTCCTCACAGTCTTTCCCTTCTTTTTCTTCTTCCCTCCCCTCATTTTTTATTTTACTGCTGGATTATTATTCTTGTACAGACTGTAAAATGTATTATTTTGTACAACTTTATTGAAAAAAAATAACTTGTAGAAGATCTTTGTGCCTTGATTATGGCTGTACCTGTACAATGAGCTAAGATGTAAGTATGTTTGATTGCGCTGTACAGCTTTGTCAACCCTATCTGCAGCATTAGCTCAAGGTAGGGAAAATTTATCTGTAGTTTAGTTTTTCTGGTTTATAAAAGAAGGAAAAATACTGTTTAGTAAAAAAAAAAAAAGAAAAAAGAAAAAAAAAAGAAAAAAGTACAAATTGTGCAAACGTAACCACTTTAAAAGTGAGGTCTTCAACAAGTGACCAGAAGTTGCACCATCATGCGTTTTAATTTTTAGCTTTAATTCATTTAAATCTCTATCCAAATGCAAAACATGGCTTGTTTCTACATAAACCAAATTTTGCTACAAATTATAAATGTTAGTCTTTGGTCATTCATAGTCCTTTTTGCTAAAGACAAAACCAGAACAATAACAGACACATAGGGCATCATGCAGGTCTGGTGACCATCTCTAGACTGGGCCAAATACCCCACCAACCTCCACTTAAGCTGCGTGGGCATACTACTACCAGAATGACAAGGTGTGCACTGCCCTTGGATTTGGCCACTGAATTCCAGTTTCAAATGACATTTTTATTTCTCTTTTAATAAAGAGATACTTTAGAACCTTTTTGTTTTATATTAACTATATAAGTAGCTTAAAGTGAAGATGTGTGGATTTTTCTTAAACTTGAATAATTTATGCAAATTATATGCTTAGAACAACATGTGGTACAGTAAAAAGAAAAAGAGCAAAAATCACTGTAGCAATAAGAGAGCATGTAATTTTAGTAACTACTACACTGCTTTATATTTTATACCTAGGTGTTTTATGTCTCTGTGAGTGTGTTACTTTTTCATGTGTCTAAACCTACATGTACAATTTGTACAGAGTCAGAAATTACAGCTGTAATAACACATCTAGAACAGTGTTAGCCTATATTACTCAAACACCCCTGTTCCCCCTTCATTTACACCCCTAAACTGATCCGGATCTTACTGCAGTGACTTTAAAAGGAAAACAAAAGAAACAAAACAAACACCAAAATACTTGCCTCTTTGCCTTTCACATTAGCTTCCCCTCCACCCAAGAGACTGTGTTAACTTTCTTTTGTGGGAAGAGGTCCAGTTTAAATTAAAATTAGGGTGTGGTCAGTGATGTCTGTGCAGCTAGATTTGCTTCAGGTATCAGATGCCTTTTTAATACTAAGAACTGCAACTGTTCAGAATTGTGAGTTTTCATTGCTTGTGTGGCTAAACTTTTAAATTACAATTAATCACCTAGTCCATTTTCACGTAAAGAGCAGGGACGTGATGGAGTTACTGTCCCATCTCTCTTAATTCAAAATTACTAGCGATCTTTCAGAAGACTAAATCATCTAAAAAACTTTAGCTGCAGTTGCTACTCATCTTTTAAATATGATCTTTCCTGTTCACAGGTTTAGAAAGTTGCCACCTGAACTTTGTAGAACTGTAGGAGAACATGACGAGAAATGGCCCCCTACAATTTAAGAATGTATCCAGTGCCTGTAGGTTAAGGGCTGGTGTTTCCACTAGGTAAAAATGGGACACACATAGTTGAAAGGAAATTCATTGTGAGCCTTAATTTTAGTTACAGGAGCCTAAATCTTTAATTTAGTGCCAACCCTTATCTTTTTAAGCCTAGGAGGAGTTGGTGTAAACACCAAACTTATAAATGGGGGAACCTGTAGTGGTATGAGGAATGTAATCTCTCATCTGAGAGAAACAAAGCACCTCCATTAACAAAAAAAAAAATTAAAAAATAAGCTTCTTCCTCTGATAATGAGAAGGATACATAATAACAATGAGCTATATAAGACAGCAACAGTTTAAGAAACCTAAAGCTTTATGTGAACAGAAATGTTTAGGGGATGCTTTTTTTTTTTCTTAAGTAAGGAAAAAGGCAATTGTTTTGAATATGGTTGAGTTGCACAAGTATGGAGTGTGTGTGTGTCTTAATGTCTCAGTATTGCCTTTGTTAGTCTCTTTATTAGTCCATGCAGTTTGGTGGCCTGGTAAATGCAAGTCTTATTTTTAACAGCTTTTTTTTTTTTTTAAATACAAAAACATAAAGCTTTAATGCTTGCTATTTAATAAGTAACTGTGTTTTCTTCTGTCTCTAATTTAGTGGCCATAATTTGCAGTTAATTGAACCATTCCAACCTAATGCTTACCCATATTTCCTAGTTTTGTTTTATTTATTTATTTGAACTTCTTGTTTTCATGATTGAGGACTTTCACTTCTGTCTCATTCATCTGTTTGGAAACTTCTGACCTTACAGCCAAAACTTAACTCATTCTACTCGGTATTCATCGTGATGCTGAAGTGTAAGATACCTGCAAATGTAAACACTACCACTTTTATTAATAAAAACAAATACAGTGTTTTAGGGCACATTTGCATCACTGTAGTTGAGGTTGTGTCAGTATTTCCATTATAAACCCATAGAGGGTCTATATCTTGGCACTAAATTGCCCAAAGCTAAATCTTTGCCATACAAGGCTTCTGCTTAAGCATGATTTGGTGGGTTGGTTTTTTAAACAGTTTCCAACACAAACTCTTGTTTCTGTTTTAAGTTCTAAAACTGTTTTTTTGGATGGGGGTTGGTTTAAAAAAAACCAACAAACACAACAAACAAACCTGGTTCAAGATTGCTTTTGGCACTTCTGTAACTCAGAAATGGTTCTGATTTTAAAACATAACCTTTGGCAAGCCAGTAACCTACAATATGGTCTGATAACTTTGGGTATTTTGTAAAAATAATAATAAATTGTAGAGATGTTGTGGTTTCAAAATCAGCTACTGTGCATTTGCAGTAACTTATTTCAACCCAAGAACTTTTAGTATTTGTACATAGGTAGACATATTCAGCAGCCAGTGTGATGCAACAGAATAGTGGTAACTCCTGAAGGTTTTGGGGCTTTTTTAATAATGTGGAGAGGTAAATCAACTACAGACTAAAAAAAGATTCAGCTGCTTCTGAAAGCATCAAAAACGGCTCTCTTAGAGGATGAAACTGGAGCTCTGTAAGTTGTTAGGAGCAGACTTTGATGCAAAAGCATATTGAAGGCATGCTGGGTCAGTTGTCATAGACAGGAGCCCTGAGGGCTTATCTTCATTTATCTAAAAACCATTTCGAATCACGGCATCGAGGATAGGATTTAACTTAGAGTATGTCACTAACTCCAGAGGAACTGAAGCTAATTCTATTTCAGTGTGTAGCACGTAATTGATAGCTGCAGGATCATTCTCTTTTATCGGTAAATCTATGCACAGAAACATTAATGTTCATCACTTCAGAATCTGAGCACCTTGTAATTAGTCATGGCGCAATATTCATATAAATGATGTAGGATGTTCTGTAGTATATCCTGTTTTCCAATGTCAGAAATTATGTGCCAGGAGAAACAAAAGAGAGAAACATGATTACACAGGAATTTGACCACAGATTGAGAGGCAGACCCCGTGACTGCCGAGTGCCAGTCCAGTGCCTTAGTGATAACACTGTTGGTGGTTGGTGCTATACAATTGTCTAAGACTGATGAAGTTGTTATAAGTTACAAAATTATATAACTTACTCTGGAAGAGAGTAAGTTCTCTTCTCTCTCCAACTGTGTCTAATATGCTATGTGTATTTCTAACAGTGCTGGCGCTCGTAAGAACTCTTCCATGGAAGTAGATGATAAAATTCCTACTAACTGTAAGAAGCAGGATCAGGGCCATAGGTTACCATCAGTGGAAATCTCACACAGGAACAGGTCTTAACCCCTAAAATACACGTTGAGTTTGTATAACAGTAGAAATATTTACAAGGAGACATCTGTTTGCAGTCCAAAACCAAAACCGTACCCTTCTTCCTCAGCTTGATACTTCTGAAAATTCATCCACTGGGAAAAAGTCTTTCTGTTCTGTGACAAACTTTGAAGTGTCCTTGTAAATAAAATAAGCTACAAAGGGGATTTCTGAACCTCTGCTGATGAAAGCCGTTACACTGAAAAATCTCTCTGGTGACTGATGAGATAGAAATTCCAAGGGTGAACCTATTATAAGTCTGGTCATAAGCAGTTAGCTTAAGTACTGTCAGTGGATGTGTTTCAATTACTAGGTAGGTAAACTGCTTTAGAGTATTTTACTGTACTGCAGAGATTACTACAATTTCAGCCCTGAGTACTGGCTTCATAATTAATTGTTTTAACCCTCATTCTCATCTTATTAAAAGTTAAACTGCTTTTTACCCTGTGTACTTTTGATGTACTGAGCTGAGCAAAATGGGTGCAGTTTAAAGCACTAGTCTACTTGGAAAAGGAACTTGGGAGGAGGTGGGGAGGCAAACTAATCTCTCACTGCATTAAACAAAAATGATAAGGTAGGGTTTTTTTCTAACTTCTGGGTCCTATAAACTTAGCCTGATTCTGTGGAAAAAACAAGGAGTTATTCTCTAGGTTAACAATAGCAAACACTCACTGATACCTCTGCAACAAGGGGTAACTGACCAAATATTTAATAAACAGTTTTGTTTTTAAGAAAAACGAAGAAAACACCAAACCAGAATTTACAGGTTTTCCTAATTTTTTCACTTAGGAAGTCTGCCTCAAAAATCTTTGTTTTAGTAACAGGACAAAATAAAACCTTTAAACATTGTCTGAAATACAGAGAGAACGATAGATTTTTGAGGGAGAAGATGTTAGGGTTTTTTATGTTAACAAGATGCTTTTGGAGGCTGGGGTACCAGTAGACAAATGTAAGCAAATTCAAAATTAAAATGTGAATGTATCTCTTCACTTTAATTTACCCAGTTGTTTTATTAAATGAGTTGGCTGATACTTTTTTTTTTTTTTTAAATATACTACTACTCAAGTTTGGAGAAAGCAGCAGCTTAGGACAGAGGTAGTAATGCTGGGAATTCTTTCAGTTCTGTTCTATTATGCAAACTAATGTTTTTAGGCTGTGAATTTTATGTGAATTAGTAATAGTGAAGTATAGTGTTTCTATTTGTAGTTTTCTGGTATTTGATACGACTTTGGAATTGTATCATTCTTGCAACTAAAATACTAGAGTGCCAGCAGAGATCAGGCAGGGAAAGGACCTGCTGTATAAGGGTTATGAATTACTGCATCAGGCTTGTGACTGTAAGGCTACTTGGAAAGGGGGCCCATTCTAGTTCTTTTTCACTATATTATCAGTTTTCTGTTGGCAGGATTAGAAGAGCTTCCATACAAAAGACAAATGAAGGGGTTGGGTGTTAGGACCAAATACGTGTCTGTGTAAGACCTTGAAGTGTTAATGAAAGGTATTTCAAACTTGTGTTAAGCTAGGGCCATAGGAGACAGCATGTCTTTCCTGAAGTGTGTGTGTGATGATTAATATCTGTCTCAGTATTCTTAATATCCGTTCTCTCTTTGCTTGAAGGCACAACATCCAAAATGAAGTAACAGGTTCCATGAAAGTTTTGGTGCTAACCTTGAGTTCTGTTTCCCACAGGGCAAAACTCTGCTGGGCTGCAAAGGTTCGTCTATGTAAGACAGTCTGGAAGCCCAGTGCTGCCGCAAGCAACGGCTCTTGTTAACCTGTTTGTGACTTAAAACTGGGGAGCTTACAACCGATTGTTTTGTCCAACATCATAGCCCAAAAACTGCTACCTTTGGATTCAGCTACTTTCTCCTGTTCTCACCCCCCATCTCACCTACTCTTACAATGTATGTGGTTGAAAGAGAGAATAGAGCCACTAAGAAAGAAAGTTATGAGACAACCTCACTGAAAGTTCAAAGGAATTAGGGAAAGCTAGATAAACGAGACTCCTAAATCCATCACCTTGGACACTGAAAAATATGGGGGAAATTCTTCATTCCCCAGGTAAGTGACCCGGTTTGGGATCCTTATACAAATTTTCAAGATCACAGAATGTATTTATCTAAAAGGCCAGGATATCTCCAACTAAGGAACTGCAAAAAATGTACTTACTACATACATTATAGAACTGGGACATGCTTCAGTGAAGTCTAAGTTTAATGATCAGTACGCAAGTCAACTGGAAGTTGCTTTGAAACAAGAAAATGTTTCCACTATAGGCTCATCTTGAAAAGTACTTGGGGCATTGTGGGGCTATGCTTTTAAGCAATCCACAGCATATATAGTTCCAAATTTTAAGTTGATGTTTGAAGGAGACTAGAATGACATTATGTCAGCAACTTAAAAACCACCTTGTTTTGTCTCAGAATACTTCTTGGTTACCTAGCAAAGTGTCATGGTGTTCAGTGTCTGGAATTACAGTTACCAGTAACGGTGAACCTCAAGGTACAAGCAACAATTCTTATCTTGAGGTTCTGCTTGAGAAGGAAGAACTCTTTAGCCAAAACTCATTAGCCTAACCTGATGCTGCTGTAATTTCCCACTCAATTTGAAAGTTGTCACCTTGTCTCTAGTTGAATGTACTGGCTGATTTGTAAAGGGCTAAAGATTACAAAATACAAATTTATGCTAGAATAATTTGTAGAGGGCGAGGAACAGAGGTAATTAGCATACAGAGAATGCCAGGGTGGATATTTTTAAAAAACATGAATAAAAGGCAAACAGTTTGTTGGAAGTCGGCTCTTCTGTCTGGGATATTTTATTCTAGGAAGGAACCAAATGACGTTGGATGATTTCATAAGCTGTGTTATATTCAGCCCTTCTTCTGGTAGGAAATCCTGAAGCATAGTTATGAAGTAATTCGGTCAAAAATCAAGCAACAAATTTTGATAGTTGGGTGGAATCGAAACTTTAGTGTTTGATACTTGGTTTAATCTTTACTCCCTTAGACGAGCCATTCCCAACCTTTGTGAAACCAACCTTCACTTCCATTTAAAAAAAAAACACAGGTAAAACAAGAAAAAAAGGTAGTTTTCCACATTTCTCTAGGTCTGGCTCTTCTTCACATACATCTACTTTCCAGGATGCCTTCCCTGTTTCTTCAAAGCATGCAGCAGGCTCTGAGGCTGGCCTTCATAGCGTATTTATTGGGCTCAAGATTTTATCTTGAATAATGCTCACTGCCTCATCAAAATCTCATTAGACGGGAATTGTGACTCAAGAATGTTTTACATGCAAGATGTAGTCGAATACGCATTTAGGGGAAAATTTGTTGCATTTATTTGCTGGATAATAAAATCTTTCAGGGACATTCAGGTAAATCTAAGTGCTTTGATTTATGAACGTTTCACTGAAACTTTCTAAAACACAAATCCATATGGGAGAACACAGTTAAACCCAAGAAGACAAGCAACATTGTTTCCATTCGAAGTTGTAAAAGTTCAGTTTGCAAAATCAATTTCTGGTACATTTAGTGTTTCATCACAGTTTAAATGATACCTTGAAACTGTTGGTTTTGATCTGACTTTGCCTCTTGTTTATTGACCTGAAGTGGGGAAAGCTTGCATATTGCAATTCTTCTGCAAAGGGCTATTCAGCAAATGTCTGGCTCTGTTACCGGTCCCTAGTTTTCTCCTCAAAGAAAGTTGAAAGTAAATGCTTTGAGTATTGTTCATTCTTTATATAGTAAAAAAAAAAAATAAATATTTTCTGTTACTGCAATCAAAATAAAGAGATATAAATATACGAAGACAAAAGAACTTCCAGTTTTAAGATTCAGACACTGAAATTACTAGTATCGTTAATGTCTATTACTGCTGTGTCTCACACTGGCAGTTGGTGCTGTGGACTGTCCCCTTTTTCTACTCAGCTGAGCAGTAAGTTCCGTAACATAATTACCATTGAAATCCTGCAAGGGCAACTGTTGTCACTAGACAAAGGTTTTACCTGCTCTAAAAATGTTTTACTGAAGCTAAGATGTACTATTTCAGGCCATAAGCTCTGGGCACAATGAAATTCTCCAGACTGCAGATCCAAATATCCTACCTAGGAGATGCACAGCAAATTTCAGTCATGGGAAGGAAGCCTCTCCCACATATGTAAGACATCTGTGGTACAAAGCGTATTTCTGAGAGCCTTCTGTTAAGAACTAGGATCTCCTCCTAAGCCTCAAAGTCTCAGCTTCGTGATTTTCCCATCCAGTTTTGTTGGAATGTTAGTTAAATTCTGGACTCACTTTTTCTCCAGTTTTAATTTTTCTGAACGTTCTGTTAGGGTAGTATAATAGTTACTCTGAAAATCACCTTCAGAGAACTTGTCCTGCATCTTGTAACACTGTACATCATTACAAGCCAAAAAAGCTGATGAAGCACTGGAGGTGTATAGATGTTTCCTATTCGACTCTCAGAAAATACTTTTTCTTTCTTGGTTTGGGATAGATTACATTCAGGTCCGGTAGTTTTTTAGGAGTTCTGACTGGTTAATCATGGTGTCTGTTCTGAGTACGCTATTATTTTCTCACATCTATGAGATGGAAATTGCCCTCTAACTAAATGGGGGGATAAGCCAAAAACTTTTTCTCAAGGATATTTCCATTGGCCTCCAGGCTCAGCCTGTCACTTCACTCCCAGTTCTTTCCTCATAAAAAATGGCCAGTGCTTCCATAAGCATTGAAATGTTACCTTACTGTCTTCCTGACTGCAGGCAATCCAGCAATCATCTAGCACAGGTAGAGAATGTGTCCATTGTGCCTCTACTTCAATCCATGCCTTTTATTCTGAAAAAGTCTCCTCCTTTCTGTTGACAGAGCAAAAAGATTATCCAGGGCTCACAAAAATGATGAAGAAATGTTTCAGAAAGGGTTGCTTCACCACTGTAGGGCAGCATATGACAGCACAACTCACGCTGTGCTGCAGTTCAGGTGGTGGCGTATACTTTCTATACTGAAATTTTAAGTGCAGTAAGCCCTTTAACTAGTACAGTGACCACACTTGAACAAGGACTGCATCTCGAGGACCCTACGAAAACTTACTTCTGAACAGGGTTTTTTGGCCTTTCCTACCAAGCGATTTCATGGACTGCATGGAATACTACGTAATTTCTTTTTACTGTTTTTTAGTTAGGAACTGAATGAGAATAAAGGACCTTTTAAATAATTAATCAGCAATGCTCTTGGCTGCCCTCCAAATCCCAGAATACAACCTCACCCTCCCCTTTCTCACAGTTAAACTCTTATACAACTGAAGAACAGGAGTCAATCTGAAGAGAGACAAAGGGACTGTGTTTCTCTCACGCGGTCTCTGTTTCAGTAATGCCTATCTCCTTGACTAAGGTCAGATTGTATGATCAGTTTTCATTTTAGACTTATCCCCTCTTCATTCCCTTTGCTGGGGGCCCTCTTGTCTTCGGTCAGCACCCCAGCTCAGCTGGTCTCCTTCGGGACCCTTCTCTGTCAGCACCCCCAAGAAGGGCTACGCTAAGGTCCCAAGGTTAGCACAACCGCTGCTCTGGTGGGGACCCAGCTTCATGTACAGGGGAACAAATCCTGTGTAACAGGCTGCCCTGTGTGGTTACAGATGGCCTAAGAGCCTCAGAAATGGGGAACTTGGCTCACGCAGCACAGACCTCTCTGCGGCCCCAAAATGAAACTGCTCACTGTAATGTCAATAGTGTTATTTATAGGGACTACAGTTGGTTTGTTAAGATATTTTTTTTTTGGATCAAAGACTTCAAGATTTTGTCTCAGGCTAAAATTAACCCCCAAAAATGTTGTTTGCAATGAGAAAAGGCAGAAATGTTATTTAATGTTATTTTCTGCCAAGTTTTGGGTACACAGAGTTACACCAGTGCCGGTCCTAAAACTTTACCACTAAAATCTGGTCCTAAAAATCTTACCACTTCCATTCCACCAAAGTTATCTTTCCTATTCTTTAACTTTTTTTCCCCTGGTTGTTAGTTTTTTAATTCTACCATACCATTCGGTGATTACTATCAACTTGTTGTGTTGTTGAATATCCTCTTCACGCTCCAGAAAGTGTGAGGAAACTGCTTTTAGTCAACGGCAGCCAGAAGGGCAAGTTTTTCCTCTTCCCTTGCAATCCCCGTCTAATTGCTGCTGCGCTGGGAGGCTTTGGGAGGTTTTTCAGGGTAGGGAAGTTTGCTTTTAAACTTCCATTGGCTTCTTTTTCCCTCTGACTTTATTTTTTTTCCCTCTGACTCTATGCTGTCTTCTGCCTTGGCTCCCTGGCAGTGACTAACCAGGATGAACTGCTTGAACTGGGACAGAGCGAACCTCCACCTCCTGGAGAAGCACCGCCACGGGGCCAGCTTTTACGTTGCCGTATTTCATTTTTATCTGCTGGCCTTCGTGGATCGTTTCAGCCGTAATTCACCCAGCAACGGCTTCACCGCCGTGCACGCCAGCTCCAGCAAGAAGCAGCGCTGAGGCGTGAGGTAACGGCCGCCCCGGCAACCCGCTCCGCCGGCACAGGCCGCGCTGCCGCCGGCTCCTGTCAGCGCGTCCCGGGGCGGGGGACAGTCTGGGGCAGGAAATTCCCGGCCGTCCCGGGGCGGCAGAAAGGTGACGGGTTTCACGTACCGGCAGCCCCCCGCCCCAAGGGCCGCCGCCGCAGCTGTCCCCCCACCTCCTCGCCCCGGCCCGGCCCGGCCCGGCCCGGCGGCGGCAGCGGCAGCGGCAGCGGCCCCACCCTCTCGGCGCCCGCCATTCCGCGCTGCGCCGCTCCGCTCCGCCCCAGGGGGGCGGTCGCGGCCTGGTTCCGGCCGTCGCCGCGGCTTTTTCGGCTCGGGGCGGGACGGGAGGAGCCATGGAGGACGCCGATTACTTC
>JAVKLA010000010.1:26997644-27024757 GCA_034782735.1 Sagittarius serpentarius
CATACTGAACTGAAAACACAGCACTGTACCAGCTACTAGGAAGACAATTAACTCTATCCCAGCCAAAACCAGGACATAGTGTAATATACAAAACCTGAAGAAGGGGAAGGTAGTTCCTACTAAAAACACTCTGCAGGGAGTTCTCTGAAGACTAGATCAGGAATGCTCTACATTTTGATGGTGTGATTTGTAAAAAAGGAATTTGTGTGATTAGCTCTGTGCTGCAAAGAAGCTACACTGCCTCTTTCTCACCTTTGCATAATATTAGAATTCTAAGTATCCTACATATTTACTGCTATGGGGAGAAAAAAAGAACGTTTTGTGTAACAAACACAAGTGGGGTTGTAACAATGAAGGTTAGTTTTGTATTAACAAATTAATCCTATGTAAGTAAGTGTGTTACCTTTCAGAATCTATTTTTATTAAATAGATGCATCCAATGTTACTGGTAAGTTTCATTACCATGTTGGAATTCTACTGCTGTCCAAAATTATGAATGTGTGCAGAAACTTCATTACTGCTTATTGTGGCTTGGTTTTTATACTTACCTCTACTCTGTCCTGCTTCATGCCAAACAGTGGGGGATATACCCAAGATTATAATTCACCTTTAAATAAAGTTGGTTTTTTTTTTTCTTTGAAAGAAATCTCTGGAAAAGTTTCATTAAGATGACTCTTTCTGTTCACTGGGCTGGATTTCTCTTTACACAGGCACATACCCTTTGTTTAAAAGTGAGGGGTATAGACAAGCCCATTGTGCTTTTCCAAGCACATCTGTTTTCTGAAGAACCTGCTTTCTAAAAGACACTGACACTTTAAGTAAGTCCAACTAGACATAAATTTAAAAAGGAAATAACTTTGTTAGTGATTTATTAATGGGAACTCTAAGCTACCATGCTAATTCTTGAGACAGCAGCCCATTGTATAGATTAACTCCTTATAAAAAGGAGTACATCTTCCCTTTCCTCAGCTGGTCCCTTGCATACATAATCTGCAGCTTACCCTAGTTAACACGTGCAGTGCTCTCATCAACTTAAACTACAGCTTGAAAAGGGCAAAACCTGGTTTTGCAAAAGCTGTTCTGAACCTCTTTGTATATCTTTGAATAAGAGGTACTATCATTCCAGCTAACTCTCACCATTTAAACTTGAGTGAGACCTATTTTTTGTAATATTTCAAGTGGAATTAGCATTCAAGTTCAGTTTCCTTTCTTCGTGGAATTAATTAACTACAGAAACAATTCACCCTATAGATCTTCATTTTAGGATCTAGCCCTATATCATCTTTTGGTGATAATCAAGAGCAGTTTGTTCCTGTGTCCATTAGAAATCTGCCAGCTGTTTAAATAAGGTATACTTTTGCTGTCCTCTGTGTTCAAGCTTGGTATTGCTTCCCCTAAACTTAACCATGTAGGTGACTTTTTAACTAGTTAAAACTTCCATAATGCTGTGATCACTACTGTTATACTACCATGCTCTTTTCTCAATGAAACTTAAGTTACAGCAGGTACTGCAGCTTGGCAGAATTAATCCTTATTGACACTATGGAGTCTTTTTGCTATGGTAAAGCAAAGCCAAGGTAACAGATGGAATTCTAGGCAAAAGCCTAGATTTAAATGTGTATTATTGTCTTTCACACTTAAGAAGTAGATGGTGGGTGAGAAAGATAAACACCTAATGATTAGAGTATGATTCTTGTAGATGTGGGCCTAATTTTAGCTTCTTATCAACCAGAAAAGTCAGTCTTTAAAGTCTTCCAATTAGGAACAGACTTCTTTCTTTCACAGATAAAACCAAGGTAAGTTGCAGAAACTACCACCAGGGAAGTAGCAGATAAAGACAGTTTCTGGAAAGGCTTATTTCAACCTCTCCACCACTAAAAAGCTTTAACTAACTTACAGGTTTGAGTGAGGCATTATAATTCATACAACTCTAACATCTTATTGTCTTTTCTCTCCCTTGCTTGTTGAAGCTGGATGCTTCCTTGTAGCTTGTATCTTAATCTCCAGTGTGGGCAGTGTAATTTCACTTGAACTGTTGTTTGAAGCATCAGTTACTGGATAGATTGTGTTGTCAACCAACCCTTTCACAAGAAAAAGTCCAGTAAAAGCAGTACCATCCTAGGTAAGCTTTGGGTAGCTAGTCTACCACATGAAACTGCTTGCTAGGTACAATAGAAAATGACCAAAACCATGCATTAATAAGATCTTATAATACACATACAGTCATGTAAGAGAAAAAGTCTGTTTATTAAATGCAGTTAACAAAGCCAGTTAGTAATACTTGATACAGCACTGATTTGCCACTTAAAACAGCCGGTTACTAAGGAAAAGAATTTAATGCCTTTCTTCAAATTAGTGAAGATTTCTGGGTTGTGGCAATTTATACTTTGCTGGTTTAGGAGAAAAATGGCACACCCAATCACATATTAAAGCAAGGAAGACAAGACTAAGTAACTAAGAAGTGTTTAGACTTTGTCCCTTGATCAAAGTAATTCATTTTGGTGGGTAAAAGCAACTGCATTATGTGATACTTCAACAACATTTTCACCAGGAGGCCAAGGAAACAATAGGGGATTTAGTTTTTTAATATATCATGTCCAGACTTAGCTTTGTTTTTTTCATCTGCATCATTGTGAGATATTTGCTTGATACTATCAGAGAATTTAATACAAGTTCTAGACCCAAATATTGAGTATACTTTCTCCTTCCCAGTATGTCTACCTAATGTGTACTTAAAAAATATAGACTTACATATACAGTTTCTGTGATTAAGCCTATAGAATTTAAATACCGTGCATCAAGGCAGACAACTTTTTTCATGGGTAAATTACTTTAAGTTGTAAATAATTATCTAACAGCAGCTCTGTATTTCTCTTACTTTGAAGACATTGTGTGTTGCTATCTGGGCTGATTTTGCAGAACCGTCTGGTGGTATTGAACTGTGAAAGAGTTTTAGACTACTATTCTTCAAACAGAAAAAGGTTGTGCTGGGAAGCTTCCAAACAAAGTAGTTCCTAAATAGAACGATCAAGAATCAAGGAAGTACATCTCCATACGCACAGTCCTCTTCAACAGCAAGATTGTAATCTGCTCCTCTTCCACCTTTATATGCACTTGTCACAATTCTCAGCCACCCTCTTTCACCCTGTAAAGAATTAATTTGCATTGTGAATTAGAAAACATAAGTATAGAAAGTGTATGCTATTGAGTCTGTTCTGACTTCTAAATATGAATGATTTATAAGCAAATCTAGGAATTCACTTGAAGTGTAACACTGGGTTCACAGGGCAACCTTGTTTAAAGGGGCAGTCTGCTTCAGTGAATTTACATCCCCCTCATCTATTCCAGGTATGTGACTTGATTTTTGCCTACAACTAACAGTAACTTACAGTTGCCCGTAACAGGAGCTATATGTCCATGGAAGGGTAGCATTTGGGATTGAGTTGACATTAGTCAAGTAACTGGCTGAATATCCTTGTCTTCACTTTTTAATTGCCAGTCTAGCTTATAGCTTAAAGAAAGTTTTACTTTTCCTGTCCACAGGCTAGCTTTGCAGCTTCCTGTTTGCAAGTAAAAACACCTCCATTTCCTCTAAAGTCATTCTGCAAACATGTTTGTTCCCATGTTTCCTTACCCAGGGTTCACCCCATGAGTTACGAACGATCCAGTATTCTGTTCCATTTTCTACACCCCAGCCAGCCACAGATACAATGTGGTTCACCACAGGTGAGGGGTTGTATTCTGTATAGAGTCCTCCACTGTAAGCATCCAGCTTTTCAGTAGCCATTATGCCACAGCTGTAATAAAACAGAGGAAGCATTTTTTTTTTTTTATACAAGTGGATCAGAGCAGGGGCCTGGCTAAAAAAAACTGGCTTTCTTGCATTTTGACTTCAGAGCTTAATTTATCTACAAAAAAGCTAAAGTCTGCATGTTAGTGCAGAGCTGCTAACATATGCTCAAGTGGCAAAGTAAACTTCAGTCATTAGACTGAGTTTCAATTATTTCAATCTCAGTATTACTAGTAGGTAAGCATTTTCTTTTTTACCATTCAAGATTTTTTTTTTTTACCTTATTGGTCCATTAGTATAGATTTCTGCCATCATTTTTTCTCTTCCACTGACAGACCCATAGTCAGCAACTTTCCAGAGAGTGTAGTTCTTTATCACATGGCATTCTCCAAAAGTGACACAAGTTCCACACTGGTTAAACTTCTTACACTCTGCAAAACAAAAGTGAGATTATCACTGCAAGAGAATGCTTTTCTTGAAGTGAATTAATGATATGATGCTAAGCTTTTTTCCTTTTAGCTTATTTTAAGCAGATATTAATAACTTAATACATACCTCTCTCTGGCGAACTAAATTACTTTTTGGAAACCACAGTTAGAGTCCCTACCATCACTAGTTACTGTTTCTTTACTTCATAGGCATAAGTGCTTTCATAAGGAAGTGTTTCAGATGTGCTTCTCTATGGATACAGAAACTATTCCACTCATACACAACCAGAAAAAGGTTACATTTCTCCTTTCTTTAGCTTGAGGTAACACTTGTAAATATTTTGGTACATTAGAGATTGTATATCACAGACTTAAGAGATTTAGTTAAAACAACATAGCTGTGCAAACTTGTCTGGGCATGATTTAATGCTATGCTGTCTGACTACAGTAAAAAGAGACACACATACAGGCCTGCAAAGAAAACCTGTTCTGTCAGTCAAACAGCAGGTACTACACTGAAAGGCAGGAACCAGTACACTGAAAACCTAAGAAACTTTTTTTTTTTAATAAAGATCTGCTAAACCTGGGATGAAGCCTTACAGCAAACCAAACAGACATCATACTTTGATCCTTAGCTTGGTAGTTGTTGCAGGTCTCATCTGGAATGCCATGGTCATGGGCATACATCCAAACACCTGAGTGGTCTCCACCTTCACAGGATCCTGCATCCGCACAGTCAATCACATTCTGAACAGAGAGGTAGGCAGAAGGCCATGCACCTTTTCTCTTTATGTTGATTCGATCTGTGAGAATAAGAAATTGGGTTTTGTTGGTGGAATATGTAGGCGGCTATACATTGTAACTAGTGTTAAAACTGTGTCTCTTTCATTAAACCTGTAACTGTTTGCAGGCAACAGTACTTGCGGTTGGAAAAGCCTCTACTGTTGACAGTGAGGCACAGCATGACCTAACTCAAACCGGCAGGCTGAGTTATTATTGTGGGTTTCCATTAGAAGTTTTTTCCATTAAAAACTCAGCAAAAATATGCAGATGAGCAAGATCTGTTTAAAACCTTGAAGTGCCCTAGACCTCTTTTAATTCAAGTCACAGCTTCTAAAAATTTCCACATCTGTTTCCTGGCTTTGACAGCAAAGAGTTTTCAAATACACATCATAAAACCAGCTCTCACTAGCCTCTTTTGCAGGAGTAAAGATTTATGCATAAACCCATGCAGCGAGTCATAAGCCCATGCAACTCAGGTCTCTGGCTCTGAGAGACAGTCTTCACAAACTTCAAGCAAGGAAAAACTTTCAGAAGTATATCCTTGCTGTTATGTCAACACCTCACTGTCAACCTGCTATCTCAGACAGGCATCACCACCTTGCTGCCTTATTTTGTCAGAAACAACTAGCTTACTTGGCAGAAAAGCTTCCCAGTGAGTATTTATAAACTGCTTCTCACAGTGCATTAACAGTCTTAACTGATGCCACTGTAGTGCTTTTAATCCTATTAGTACTAACAACTCAGCTGTACTTGACAGAACTGGGAGGCATTGTCCCAGCCTAGTATTCAAGCAACAAGGAATGAATGCTGTAGCTATTCACAGCAGTTAAGAAAAAAAAAAATATCCTGACTTTTAAAATCAACCTTTTATATAACTTAAAGATGCACATACTGGCATACCTACATACACAATTAAGTTTTAACTGAAGTCATATAATTAAAAAGTTGCTGTATTTTATCTGTCCTATTACTTTACATCACAGCAGGTTTCATGTGTCTGTGTTCTTGTACTGCTTGAGAACAGATCCTTTGCAATTCCTGCTGTCTGCTCACACCTGTGTTGTCTTCCCATTTCTGCACTATTATTTCGTCCATTTCTCCTTCACAGTTAACTCTCTTACAGCCTCCCTATGCAAACAGTACTTCTGCAGCATGGTACTGTTGCATGCTAATCATTATGTATTCTCTCTAGAGAAAACACTTCTCCAACTGAAGCAAACCCATGCTTCCCTTTTCCCAAGAAGGCAGCTGATAGGTATCTGCTGAAACTAGATTTGTCTGTGTGCTGTGGTAGTCAGTTCATTTGAATGACAGGGCTTTTGAAGGTAATACCCTGCGGGCCCTTCCCATGAGAGGCAACTTCTTTCATTTCCTCATTTCCAGGCATCACCAGAGCAGCCCCTCACTGCTGTAGATGTAGTGTGGCAGGCTGAGGTACCAAAAAAGGGAAGGAGATATCATAACTGCTTTTGCATCTGCTGCTACCACCACCACACCTCCAACAAGAGGGGCAGAAAAGCCAGTTCTTACTCGAGGCCCTAAACAGCAGTTCAGCAGGAGCTATGAATGCATTCCTTCTGCAAACAGCTTTTTAACCGTGCCGGTGTTTGCCCCTCACACAGTTCTGAGAGGATGAGGACAGCCTCACTCCAATTGCTTTTTCTAGTGAAACCAAATCTCCTCCCCGTCAGCTTGGGAATTCCCACTGTTCCTGGGGCATTCGCAGAAATCTCAGACTCAGTTCTTGCTGCGTTAGTCACTGCACTGATTTGGCGCATCTTCTTTATACCAGCTATTTTGCAGGCTGAAGATAAACTTCCTTTGCTTACCAAAAACTATCAATCACTGGGGGCAACCAGCTTGGCAGGTGAGCAGGCAGCACCCAGCATACCTGCTAAAGCGCTGGTGCTGCCGTGGGCCCAGCAGGACCCGCAGTACTGGGGGATGTGCTGGTTCCGAGTGGTGCTGGCGTAATTGACGCCGTTCACGTTCCTCCAGTCCCAGCTGGCCGGTAGCGCGGAGACGTCCAGGTACTCGTGGGGGCGGGGGTAGGTCCTGTGTGGAGGCAGGAAGGAGAACTAGCGCCCTTGCTGCCCATGCCTGTATTTTCAGGCAAACGAGGGGATATTAAAAAAAAAAAAAAAAAAAAAAAACAAAAAAAAACCAAAAAACCAAAAAACCAAAACCACCACCAAACCAGCTTTCGCGGGGTTTCGTAACGAGGCTGCGAGTGTCCGGCGAGCATCGCGCGTCACGTGACGGCGGGCAGCGTGACCGGCTCGTGACCACCACCGCCGCCGCGCCTCGCGGAGCCCCCGCCCCGCCCGCCCCAGCGCCTCCCCGGGGAGCGCCCCCCGTTCCCCCACCCCCCCANNNNCCGGGCCACGGCGGGTTTGCAAAGCCCCCGTGCGGGCTGCGCCCGCCCGGCCCCTTCCCAGGGGCGGCCCCGGGCTCCTCTCGGGAGGCGGCTCGGAGGAGGGCGGCGGAGGGGGCCGGGGCTGCCCGCAGCCGGCCGGCAGCCCCGCGAGGGACGGAGCGGACCTCACCTCAGGCCGGGAGCCTTTCGCGGGGCCGGCTTGTAGCAGTGCTGCCCTTCCCTGAAGTAGATGCCGGCGCGGGCGGGCGGGCAGAGGCAGCCCCAAAGCAGCAGGGACAGGAAAGGCCAGGACAGCTCAGCCATGCTGGGAGCAGCACCACCTTCCACCACAGCACCGGCCCGGCGCCGGCATTTAAGGGCGGCGGGGAGGCTCCGGGGGCGGGTGGGCGGTGCCGGCGGGCGGAGCGGCGCGGCGCGGCGCGGCATGCTCACCTGCGGCGGGCGGGGGATGCGCAGCCTCCCTTTTCTTCCTTATTTCGTGTTTATCAACGTCTGTCCGCTGGGAGCGGGGCTAATGCCAAGTACAGAGTGCGTCGCTACGTCCTTCCTGATGATACCTAATCAATTTCCTGGGGGATAAGGAACAAACATAGTGAGAGACCTTAAGGCTCCCTGCGCTTGGGCCGCGGCAGCTGCAGCCGCCCCGCTGGGCGCACTGTAGGGAATGCAGGTGTCCCGCTGGTGCTCCCAGCTGAAGTCTCCATCTCACATGCTCAAAAACTAAGCAATTTTGATCACATCCCCCCCGCCAAATAAAACAAAATAGGAAAAGCTATTAAAATATTGTGATGGTTCAATACATGCAGTTGCTGTCAACACAGGGTTTGTGACAAGAGGACTTGTATCTGGGACAAATGCAGACCCTGCGTGGCTGAGTTACAGGTTCCTTTACCTTTGGCCTAACACATCAGCGTTGTGTAAGACTGCAGCCAGCGACTGTGTGATTGCGTAGAGCAGGCAGGCTGTTTTTTTGGTTTGGTTGGGGTTTTTTTGCTAATCCCAAGTTTTGAATTCCTCAAGCCCTTTTATGCTACAATGTACAAAGGAATACAGGCCTGTGTCCATTTTTAAGCTATGCTTTAGGGTTCAGGACATTTGAAGATTCTTTATTATCTGCTGCAAGATTTAGTCAATAGTAAAAAGTTTTCTAATTTTCCTGCAGAAGGTTTAAGTATCTGTGTGAGTAGACTACCAGGCTCTTTTCCTTATGTTGGCTAGGGCTTTTATGTTTGGTAAACAGGTTTAGTAAACCACAGCCAGTTCTTCCCTCCTACCTTTTCTAAGATCTCAGCACTTTTTTTAAAAGGCGTGAGGTTTATTAGTGCCACGTAATGAACAGAGAAACTGAGGCACTGAGAACCAACACAGCAAAAAGAAGAGCAGAGCAAGAACTGAGCCTGACTGCTGCGCAGTTGACCTTTTTTGGCAATTCATCAAATGACCCAAACTCAACAGTAAGTGCGGTTGCGGCAGTAGGGCCCAAGTAAGGGCACTACCCAGTGGATGAATTCACATGCTGCAAGCCCCAGGTTTTTGCTGGGTCATAGATCTGCAGTGTGGGAAAGGTAACAAACTGTTTGGTTGTCCACTCCAATTGTACCAAAACCTACTTGTTTAACCATACAGGCTCATTATGCTGCTGCTGATAACTTAGACCAGGCAGTCCTGCCTTATTTCCTTTGGACCACCTGCCAGAGGGAGGCAGTCTTTAAATAGTTTTTCTAACTTAACTGAAACAAAAATGTGAAGTAGGTAGTCTTTATTGCCTGTTGAATGCAATGGTTTTTGGTAGCATTCCTAACGATGATGTAGCTAGCCCAAATTAGTTGACACTAGCATCAGCTCGTCTGGTAGCCATTCACAGATCTCTCTAAAATTAACTGGTGGCCTGTAGCCAGGCCTATCTAAAATTGAATAGGCTTTCTTCTCAACAATCTTCTCCACTACTGTGAAAAGCTAGTTCCTCCCAAGCAAACCATATTAAAAAAAAAAAAAAAAAAGCGCATCCCAGAAGACCTCCCTGCAAGTGCGTATTTGTTGATAGTGGGTACTGTGGTGGCATTAAAAAAAACCCAAACACCCAAGAAAAAGAGAAACAAACAAACAAAAAAAAACCCCAGTAACAAAAACAACCTGGCTTGTTTGTGGTCTTAGCTTACGCCCATTGCCAGGGCTTTGATATCTAGGACCCACTCTGAAGGCAATGGAAGCAGCGGGCAGCCTGATAATAAACACTGTGGGACAGGCTGGTAACAGCTGTGCCCAGTGCCAGGCTGCTCCTAATCGCCGCAGTGCCAAAAGTCCCTCAAAGCCAACCCTTCCACCACTGTCTCCTCTTCCTCTGGTGACGTTCACACTGCTAATCTGCCATAGCACATGTTCAATGGCTGTGCCTGGGACACGCACTCGGGCAGTTAAGGGGCTTGAGGCTTCTCAGAGCTGAGGAATGATAGGCCTGCAAACAAAATCTACAGAGAAACAGGCTTTTCATATACCAGGTTTGGTATAAAGACAGGCTTGGAGGTTCACAGAAATGCAGTTGGGGAGGAGAGGGAAAAGAGGCACAAAACCACCTCCACTTCACAGAGCGCCTCAGGTACTTTGTATCATGTGCCATCATTTTTAAGACTCTGTAAGGAAGTGATTCAGAAGAGGCACATGATTCCAGGAAGCTATTTTTAGCAAGAGAAAAACCAATGTTAAGTGATTGCATATTTCTTTCACTTCCTTTTTTTTTCCTTATTTTTCTTGTGAGATGCTCTCAGTGAGTATAGTTATTGCTGAAACTATTTTGCCAGGTTTTTTGGACAGTGAATTAGCATCTTCAGCCTCTTTGTAAGTTGCGGCTATTTTAGATTAATGCTTTGCATATTTTAAGTAGTATTTATTTAGTGTCAGTAGCTCTCTGACACGTTGTGTCAGTGCAGCACTCATTCAGAATGCAGCAATTGAATATACAACTCAGAACTGCACTATTACTTTTAGCTAAGCATAGCTGGAGAAAACAAAAATGAAATGTGCATGAATAATATCAACCCATAAAGTGGTAAAGTAGTTACTTTCAATGAGTCAAGTCCTTCCACTGTCATCTTTTTATACAAAACAACTTAAGGTGCTTTCTTAATTATGGTTCCTTTTCCTGACCTTAAAAGGAGCATTTGCAAAGCACTGACAGTCATCTGACATGTAATAAAACTACTATAAGCTTCCAGAAGACAGTCCATTCTGGGCTTCTGTTGCTCAGTGATATTAGTCCTGTTTATCAGCAGGCAACATGACTGTGTTATGTTTTGCTCAGCCTTGCATCGTTTCCTTTAATGCAGTAAAACACTTCACACAGTGAACATTATGGTTAACTTAAATGGAACTGGGTTTTCACCTCTAGCATTTTCCAGAATACTACATCTCAGATATAAGAAAATAAGAAATATAAAAAATACTGTATTTCTTAATGGCAGGAAAGGATGAGAGAGAAAGAGAAAGAGAGAAAGAGAGAGAGAGCATCTGTGCAAGTTAGTCACAAGCTGATTCAGCTTTTAATTTGGCTGAAATTGATGGATTCTTATTAAATGTTTAAAGAACATGTATCACTGAGAGTGCAGTTTTATATTTATGTTTTACAAAGAATTTTTTTGTTACTGATCCTGTGTCCCTCAATCATACAGTTAGACACTGAGAAGGATGCTTAGTAGTGAACTGCAAGTTTGCCTGGCAATACGTGCTGAATGTCGTGATTATAGGAGGCTACCGCTCAAAAGTTGTTTTTGTTTTTATTATAGATGTTGTCCTATATGATTCATAGAATGTTGTTAAAATTTAAATTATGTGTCAGAAGCACATGTATTTAATAGATTAACATCACTCGGTTTTGGCTAGAATCTCTATATATGCATATATATTTTTATATATATTATGTATAAAATAATGAAACACAAATGCAATGTGCACAGATGTTCATGAATCACACTGCTGCACAGAGAACTGGAATTAATTGTAAGGGAGTGCATGTGACAATTTTCTTTTCCAAGCCGCTCAGTAATGTACCTGTGCTCTTGTACCCTGCACACAGGCAGTGAATAGGCACTTTGCCTCCTTGTGAAATGCGTGGACAAGGAGCCTGAGGAGCTGGCTACTCCCCTTGCTGGCTGGCTGTCAGTCCCACTAGTATAAAAAGGCCCCTTGGGGCAGACTACACTGGGTGCAGCTGATACAGCAGCAGAAAGAGGGCTTGTTCTGGGGACTGCAACTAGAAAACCTGTGTTAGGTTGTAGCCACCAACAGGTCTAAGCTACACAAAATGCGTGAAATTGTGCATCTTCAGATTGGCCAGTGTGGGAACCAAATTGGAGCTAAGGTAAGGTCTCTTTTCATTAATGGTCATTAGTAGTAAGTGCTATCAGTGGTAGCGGGTCAAACATCATTAACAGATACGGACTTTCGGGGGGAACTATTACTTTATTAACTCAATGGCAGGATGCATGGCACGTTAGCAGTGAATATGAGTATTTTGATATGAAAGTCTTAAGATGGGCTTGCTCCTCATGCAAAGGTTAATGTTAAGACGTCAAAGAATGAAACGTCTTCAATACCTATGGCACAGTGATTATAAGTAAGTGCTCCAGACATTCCTGCTGGGACTCATATCCCAGGGGCACTAAACTAGTCTGCAAAATACTGGGACAAGTGAAGGAGCCAGTAATTCCAGGGCTGTGAAATCGTGATGCCAGTACTTTAGTTCAGCCACACAGCAGTAACTCTAACACATTATAATCACTAATACAGGGTTGTATTAGTCAACAGAATGACCTGTGCTATCAGTGACATTAGGTTTTTCTAAGAGTGCCACAAAGTGCAGTTAAGGATTTCTGCCTAACTGGCCTCCTGCGAGAGGTCGTCATGTCATTTGAAGTATTCTTGTGTAGGTCAAACACTGGCATGCTGTTACTTAGAGAGAAGTCACTCATTGCTGACTTTGTGTGCTAGGAGAAAAAAAAACAAAACACCAACATTGCTTTTTGCTGTGTGATGTCTGTCTGTTTTTTTTAATTATTGATATGTAGAAAATTGTCAAAAAAAAGTATCTGGGTTAATTTGGAGCTGGGAGCTCTTTGAAGACATATGATAGCTGAAGGATTTTTCCATTGTGTTCTTCCTTCATTTCTTGTTCCCACAAATATCACCTTGATTCCTTTTACTGGAACATGAAGCTGTGGATTGCTAGGGACTGTCGTGTTAGACCCAGATAGTTTTAATGCAGCCAGTGTGATAGTTGAAAGGTTTGTGGGTTTTTTTTTCTATTGGCTTTGACCTAGAAACCACTTACTTATGTCTAATAAGACCTGTAGAAAAGCGCATGCACACACACTCTAATACACCATGCATATGTTGCCGATGGTGTATTTGCACACTCGAAATGAGAGTGGATTCTAAACAAGGAGACCTTTAAAATTAAAATAGCCTGGTCATTACAGTGGGTGGGTGTGTCTACATTAACACTGCTGTGGCTGCTGCCTAGATAAGAGCCCCAGTACAAGATATCCATATGAATGTCAAGATAGGACGTTTAGGACCAACATCTGTTTGTGGAAAGCATTGCTCGCATACAAATTTGTCTAAGCCAGCTTTGCCATGCCACAGTCCCACTTGTGCATGACAGGCTTCAAAGCAGCCCTCCCCAATCCACCCCCACCCTGACTTTTTTGCTAAGCTCGTAGCAAGTAGTACCTGTGCTGTTTAAACTAATAACAATTTTTCTTTACTATAAAGGGAACAGATTGAGGAACTCCACCTATTAGTGCATGAGTGATAGTTAAGCAGCATAAATCATCTACCAAACTGGCCCTTGAACTTATTAGGGGAGGGGGAGAGGAGGATCCCCACTCTGATCTAATATGTAAATGGTAAAACATCCCCCACTTCAGGCACAGTTCCCACTTTATGTGCAGTCAGGCATGAGCGCAGCAGAGCTGGTGCTGAACACATTGTGCTGGAAAAAAAAGTGTTTGTGAATGCATTGAACCTCTTTCCTTTTTCAGTTCTGGGAGGTGATAAGTGATGAACATGGAATTGACATTGCTGGAAACTACCGTGGGGATGCATCACTGCAGCTTGAGCGAATTAACGTGTACTTCAATGAGGCTTACTGTAAGTGCTCAGCACTGTTACGGTGTTGGCAGAGCAATTTGCAGAGCCAACATGAAGGTTAAAATAAGTAATTGAAAGAAAAAAAAATGCCAAATCACTGTAGGGGGGGTGGATTTTTCAGAGTAGATCATAAGGCTGTCTCTTTGACTTCTAACAGTAATTGTTCACATTCATTTTCTTTTGTCCTAGCCCATAAATATGTGCCCCGTTCTATCTTAGTGGACCTGGAACCTGGTACAATGGACAGTGTACGGTCTAGCAAAATAGGCCCACTCTTTCGACCTGACAATTTTATTCATGGTATGTACAGCATGCTTTCAGCAAACTAACTTGAGTCAACTATCCCAAAACAGCCTTTTAACTCCCGTCTTTGTAGCCTTCAAAAATTCTCTTGTTAACTTTGTGGCTGTTCTTTCTGAAATTCCTTTTACAGGTAATTCAGGTGCTGGAAACAACTGGGCTAAGGGACACTACACAGAAGGCGCTGAACTGATTGAAAACGTCATGGATGTGGTCAGGAATGAGTGTGAGAGCTGTGACTGCCTTCAGGGATTCCAGCTCATCCATTCACTTGGTGGTGGTACAGGCTCAGGTATGGGCACACTCCTCATCAACAAAATCAGAGAAGAATATCCCGACAGGATTATGAACACTTTCAGTGTTGTGCCTTCACCCAAAGTCTCCGACACGGTCGTAGAGCCATATAATGCCATCCTCTCCATCCATCAACTAATAGAGAATACAGATGAAACCTTCTGCATTGACAATGAAGCTCTATACGATATATGTTTTAGAACTTTAAAGCTCACCAATCCCACCTATGGTGACCTCAACCACTTAGTGTCCCTAACGATGAGTGGTGTCACAACCTCACTCCGTTTTCCTGGTCAACTGAATGCAGATCTGAGGAAGCTGGCTGTTAACATGGTGCCCTTTCCTCGCCTGCATTTCTTTATGCCAGGCTTTGCTCCACTGACAGCTCGAGGCAGTCAACAGTACAGAGCCCTCTCGGTGCCAGAGCTTACTCAGCAAATGTTTGATGCACGCAACATGATGGCAGCCTGCGACCCTCGTCGTGGACGTTACTTGACTGTGGCATGCATCTTCAGAGGCCGAATGTCTACCAGAGAAGTGGATGAGCAGTTGCTGGCTGTCCAGACCAAGAATAGTTCCTACTTTGTGGAATGGATCCCTAACAATGTCAAAGTGGCTGTCTGTGACATACCACCACGAGGCTTGAAGATGGCAGCTACCTTTATTGGCAATAACACAGCCATTCAGGAGCTCTTCATCAGGGTTTCTGAACAGTTCTCAGCTATGTTCAGAAGAAAAGCATTTCTCCATTGGTATACTGGTGAAGGTATGGATGAGATGGAGTTTTCTGAAGCAGAAGGTAACACCAATGACCTTGTGTCCGAGTACCAACAGTACCAGGATGCCACTGCAGATGTTGAGGAATACGAAGAGGTAGAAGTGGAAGCCAGCCCAGAAAAGGAAGCACTGTAAAAACAATAGTAATATCAAAACATTCTCCAAATAAGCCTCTGGACACTCACTAAAGAAAAAGAAGTAGCCATCATCAGCATACCAAAACCAACACCTTTCTTAAGAATTTTTTCTCTGCATTTGGCCAAAATATATCCAATATTACAGTACAATGCTTTTGAAATTAATGGCAGCTATGCTTTACTCTCCTAAATAACTGTCGACACTGAATCTCTCCGAAAAAAGAGCCACTATGAAGACAAGATGTCTCGTAACAGCTTTTCTTGTAACGTATTCACTTTTAGAATATTATCACCAGATACTGAATGTAAAATACAGCCTCTCTGTCTGTGTATATATATCAGAATCATAAGCAACAGCAAAATACGCTATCAATTCATCAAATTTATTTATTCTCAGGTAAACGTAGTCCGTGTTTTGTTTGTGAACTTGTTACTGTTTTAAGAACGTGCACATCTGTCAGGCCTATAAAGGCTAGCACCCATTTTATTACACACTCCACAGACTGATGTAGATCTGCAGACAAGTTCAAAGTTCAGTTCCTTAAGGGAGGGGGAGGGAAGGGGAAACAACATGGGGCAAAAGACTGAAAATGCACATTCTTACTTTTTTTAAAAGTACTTTAATAGTTCTATCACATTGCTGGCTTTTATTATTGCAAAGCTTGTATTCATTATCTTTGTGTGGTTTGTTTCTACTTCAAACTATATATTAAGTTATATTAGCATGCAAAGCTGTGAACATTGTGTAAAAGTTTTGGTGGGTGTTATTCCCCTCCCCCATGTACTAACTACTGTAAATTTTCTTCCTGTCATTCAGTACAGCAAAATGGATAGAATGGTCTGCAGCTAGGTAGATATAAGTTCAACAGCAATCACTAAATCAAAAACATATCTTGACTTCAGGAAAAAGTTTCTTGCCATTCACAGCCATCTACTTAACGCTGTATTTATAATATTCTTTAAAATAAAAAGTATATACTATTCTACAAAATACATTAATACTTGGAACATTTGATAGACAAAAATCATAGTTTATTATTGTAAACAGTAACTTTTAATTACATGAGAAAATTGAGCTTGTTTTATTACACTTTTAGAAGAGAGAGTTTATTATACTCTGAAGAAAGTAACACCTCATGTTTAGGTCGGCATCCAAAGCATCTGGGTGAATACAAGCCTGAAGCCAATTCTGTAAGTGTGCTGTATTTCTTCCTGTGCAGTGGGACAGTGTCACACTTGCTGCGAAGACACACAGCAGCAGAAACATGCAAACACTTCCCCCAAACCACTACAGCTGAAAGCATGACTTCGCCCCCCCTAACCAAGAGCGGATGGAGCATCACCCTCCATTCCTACTGTTCCCCAGTGAAGGCATGTCCTCCTCCCCCCAGTAAAGTGACAAAGTGGTAACAAGAAGGACAAGCAATAGCTGAGCAACCAGCTTGTGGTCCAGGGATTTCTGCACCTCCTTCTCCACCTTTTACAGGACACCAGCTCTCCCAGTCCCCACTCACTGCTCTGTGTTCCAGACAGCTTTGGAGATTAGATCCTGTGCAGCACATCCATGGCAAAACATCCTGCTTCCAGTTGAGTCATAACATTAAGCCTCATCAAACCGATTTTCAGCAAGTTAGTTTTGTTCTAAGCAGAAATGAAACACCAACACCGTGATGACAGAGAATTTTAAAGCCAAGTGTACCACTTCCAGCAGAAAGAACTGACAGAAGTATTTTTATTTATCAAAATTATATGTCTATATTCTCTGTTGACATAGGTTTTAGTGGAAAAATTTCTTCCAAAGTTATCATTAATCACTGAAATGAAGTAGGCAGAAAAGTTTTAAACAATTAGATTTCTCACTCATTTATGTACCTGAAATACCAGCATGATACCCAACAAGAGATCTGCCTTAAAAATAAACATATGTTGCTACTGCGTGGTAGACTGTGATAAAAACAGCCTTCTGTTTTAACACAAGTGAAAGGTAAATGTCTCTGCAAAATGGAGTACTTCGTTTCAAGAGGAAAAACACTTTCCACACATTTGTTTATCAGAAATTACATTTATTGGCTTGCTGATTTACATACTGAGACAAGATTTACAGTTAATGTGATGACATTATATTGCAGAGTCTTGAGCTTGCCTACAGTTTTGCAGTTTGCTGTTAAGAGTATTCACCACAGATCAGTTCCTAGGAGAGATTTGAAATACAAGTTACTTGATTCAAGAATATATGCAAGGTACGCTTCAAACAAGGGGTAGTAATACATAATCTCAGATCAGGAATAGAAGCTATTCTACTCAGAAGAGATTTCAGCTGCTTGCAATGCATGCAGTGTCACAAATACATGTACAAGTAGCATCTCTCTTTCACAGATAGTATATAACCCTTAAACAAATAAGTCTGCTGATTAGGGCAAACAGTAGTTCAGAGCAGCTGTCTGTTGGCTTAGTAAAGTAAGAGACAGGAAAGCTATGAACATCAGAAACCCAGCTGTTTTGCGTAAGTCCATAACAACTTTGACCAAACACCAAATCATTCGAAGGAGGCCTTGATGAACATCTCACTTTCCTGTACTAATGAGATTCAGCAGTTTCCTATCCCCCACGGAATCAGGATGCAGAGACATCTACACACGTTCGCATTAAACCAGTCAGCAATCCACTCCAGTTTCATGCATATCAGAACTGATGTTCCACATATACCACAAAATGAATCAAGCGGTTACAGACTGTCATTAACCCGACTCACACTGGGAAACCAACACTCCTCGTATGAAAAGCTACAATAAGGCACCCCAGCCCACTCAGTTTACTTACATTTTATTCCTTCTTGGGTTTCACAGTTTTCACAGTGGCCACTGCCGCCTTCTCTGCCTCTGCTTTGTACTGAGGCTTCATTGCTGCTCTAACGACCTGGGCACAGATCTGGGAATACCGGATGTAACTAAAGACAGGAGAGAAAAGGGGGGAGAAAACGAAGGTGAGACTCAAACCCGTCCCAAAAGCTTCTCCACCCCCTCCAGAGGCACCGCTGTGACCCCGCCAGCTCTCCCTGCGAGGCCCTCGCCTCCGGCCGCTACAGCTATCGCAAGGAAGTGGCGAGCGGGGCCTGGTGGCCGCCAGGCGGGTACCTGAGCCCGGCCTGCCGCCAGTACGCCACCATGGCTGCAGGCTCCGGCGCCGAGCGACAGAGGGGCCAACAGGCGGCTCCGCTCCCGGGCAAGGTCAGCGCCCACCGGAAGGGGAAAGACCACAGCGCTGCTTTCTAGCCAATCAACAAACAGGAATGATCCTTCCGCCAATCGGAATCCGAATTACCTCAGGAAGTCTGACCAATGGCAACTACCCGGTCGCTCCTCCGGTCACAAGAGCTCTCCTCTGGCAGCGACCAATCAGAGGGCTGAATAAGGCACGCGACTCTCGGCCTTTCCTCCTCAGGAGCCCCGGCTGCCGCCTGACCCGTTTCCCGCCGCTGCCGGAGCTCCGCGTTGGCTCGCGGCGGGGAAGCTGGGGGCGCCCTGCCGGCCAGCGGGGCTGGGGTGCTGTCCTCCCGCAAGCACAGCGATGTGGTCAGTACCACACACCGACGTGTTTTGCCCCTGGCAGGAACTGTTTGGGAAAAGTTTGGGCCCTTTCCTCTTTGGGAAGGTCTCAGCTCCGTCTCCAGGTGTGGCCAGCTGGAACCTGCCTCAGGGGTTTTTGTGGTTGGGGTGTTTGTGGTCTTCTGTGAGTCAGAGCTGGTGATTTGCCAGAAACACACTGCACGTCAATTAACTAAAGAACAGAAGTTAAGGCCTGACTCTTCTGTGAGGCTAATGGCTAGTTATGTAGCGCTTAGGTTAGTTACATGTTAACTCATTCCTAAGTAGTCCTGTTGTAATTTAAGAATCCAAGCAAGTAGTTAAAAGCACGTTTGTTTCCAGCTGAATCAATTGTCATTACCTACCTCTATGCCATTAGTTCTTAGCTTTTTTCTAGGTAAGACTGTAAAGAAGAAAATGGTTTACAAGCATGTGGAGCCAGTGATTTTTATAAACACAGTTTTCAGTTTGGAGCTTTAACCCATGTGTGGCCAAGCTGTGCCATATTCAGTTTTATCCAGTCAGACACGATGCCTTGGCATGGGATTCTTTTGGATGTAAGACCATTTATGCATACACCTAAAATTATATTCAATCATTTGTTCTAAACAAATTCATAAAAGACAACATAGCAAACTAGAAGCTATCATCATCCGTCGACGCTTGATGGAAGAATAGACAGTTTTCCATATACAATAAACAAAAACTTATGAGAAGACTGGAATCATGTTTGATAAGGAATCAATTTGGTCCTAACCTAATGTTCATTTAAATAATTAGGACTAAAGACTTAAGGAGATGATGGATTGGGTTTTTATTAAATCCTTGCACTTAAGTACGTATACCTCTTTGTATTCCTTCCGTCCAGAGCCAAACCACATCACAATATATATAAGAATCCTCCAGAAGCTGTACAGGTCTTGAGGAAATGCTGGTGACTTTGGTCCTCTTTGCACAGAGGCCTTCTCTCTTCCTGCGGATTTTGGTATCTGCTGAAGTGCAAATCCTTGGAAATCACACAGTCATTTCACATCACTATGCAGTGATGTTTTCACTTACATTTTTAAAGCACAGAGTGATTTTCAGCTTTATTAGAGATCTCGCTTAGTCCAGAGCCATTGCAATTAACAATCCACACATCATAATGTCAGTATAGATCCACCAGAACAAAAAGAGCAATTGTTCCCCAGATATGTCAAAGTCTGTCTCCAGGATAGCATATGATAGTACGAGAAGATGGTCTATTAGTGTAATTAGTAGGAACACAACCAGGAAGAATGAGTGGGAAAATGGAAAGAATTTCATGTCCTTAATTTGCCTACTTAATTTCTCTGCTGAAATTACTGAAAAAGACTCTAGTTAGTGCCAGCTGTGATGACATTTTTTTGAAAGTGGACACCTCAGGATGCTGCATTACACTAGTTCCTTCCATCTGGACCAACGATTTTTTTGTTGGGGTTTTTTTTTTAATAACTGCTAACAACTTTGGTCCTAATGAATTTGGGGTTCATTTCTAAAAAATCTATGTATTATGGTCTTTCCTACTTAATTTTAAAGAAATAACTAGTACAAAGGAGGCAGAAAATAATTCTTATTTCATGCATTTATTTCCTTATTTATTTTTTGTGTGAGCCATTTTTATCCTAACATTGAGACAGAAATGGCATATTGGAGCAAAGCTTTCCAACTTGTAAAAATTAAATCAATTAAAAAAGTATTTGTTATGACAGTGCTTTTAACACAGAAAGGGTGCCAGTGATATGATATAGAAACAAAACATATTTGTTTTCTAAAACCCAGCTATAACAATAACAAAAAGATACAAGAAAGCACCAAAGATTTAAGGAAGCCCCTCTCTGCTACCTATGCAACATATTTGATGCAACACAAGTAACTGCACTACTTATATATAGTATATTGATAAAGGGGATGTTACATACAAATGCTGTTTTAATGATAACATCTGATGATTTGATAGGTAAAATAATTATCAATAAGATTATTTTAAGCCTCATAGGCAGCCCAAGCCACAGATATGGCTTGGCAGAAAACAAATTACGCTAGCAGAGTTGGACATCATTTTTCCAGCTATGTCTCCCTCTATTCCTGCCCCACACCTCTGATTCCTCTTCCTACACCCTGTCTCTCACTTGCTCTTGCCCCCCCCAATTTTCTTTTCCTACCATATCTTCTCTCTCTGCACCTCCATGTGAAATGTGTCTGCCTGCAATTCTGTGCAATGCACTCAGATTTAAATTTAGCTCTATTTACTATGTGTTGATCTTGATAGATAAAAATTCAGCAGGAATTTAAAAAGTTAAACCTTTGGGAGAGGTACCATGCTGAGACAGAGTGGAAATTTGACAGAAATTGTGCTCTACAAAAGTTCCAGATGTATATTGATGTTTATGCAGCTGTAAACAAGGCACCATTATAGATTTGTATGACCTGTTTTCATGCCCAGTTCTGTTTAGATGCTAGGATATATTTGTAAAGCCCTAAACTTTCCTCAGATAAGAACTTTCAGAGACAGAACTTAGGAAAGAGCACATAAAGGAGGAAAGTTAAGAAAGATATAGAGAGGTTGCAGAGAGAAGAAAGGATATGTTAAGAGAGTTAGATGCAGAGATCAAGAGAAGCTGAAGCAGTGCGATTAGCAACATCCAGAAATGTGAGAGTGGATAGATCTGGGGGAACTAAAGATGTGAGATTAGAAATGTCCAAAGAAACTGAGGAAGTGAGAGAAGAAGCATCCTGAAAGGTGAGATTGGAGACATCCAGAAAGGGTGTAGAGATGAGATTAGAAACATCCTCAGAGGTTGATGAGGATAATTCAGAGGAGCCCTGAAACATGAAATAGTTAAAATCGGTGAGATCTAGTGATTCTGAAGAGGTTGAAGAGGTGTGCTCTGAGACACCTAGTGAGGATGGTGGGATTGTACAGGAAAAGTCCAAGGAAGCTGAGGAGGTGTGACTGGAAATGTCCAGGGAGGATGAAGAAGTGAGACTGGAGAGGTCTAGAGAGGGTGAAGAAGTAGGACTGGAGAAATCTCGGGAGGGTATAGAGGTGAGACTCGAGAGATCTAAGGAGATTGAAGAACTGTCACCAGAGAGATCCAGAGAGCCTGATGAAGTGAGACTTGATAGGTCCAGTGAAATCGAAGAGGTGAAACTGGAGCGCTCCCAGGAATCTGAAGAGGTGAGACTGGAGAGCTCTAGGGATATTGAAGAGGAGGTACTGGAGAAGTCCGAAGAGGCTGAAGATGTGAGACTTGAAAGGTCCAGAGAAGACGAAGAAGTGAGACTGGAGAAGTCCACAGAGGATGAAGAACTCAGACTGGATAAATCCAAAGAATCTGAAAAGGGGAGTTTAAAGAGTTCCAAGGAGGCTGAAGTCTTGACACTGGAGGGGTCCAGGGGGGCCAAAAAAGTGAGACCAAGTAGGTCCAGGCAGATTGAAGAGATGACACTGAAAAGCCAAGTAAATCCACAACATGACTGGTGTTAAATCAGAAGTAGTTTAAACTAAAGATCTCTAATAACACACCAAAACAAAACAAAAAGACATAATGAACCCAAATAATATTACTTTTGAAAATAACTAAGCATACAGTTTTAATCTTTATGTCTCTTAATGGTTTCTCTTTTGCTGCAGAAAAACTCTAGTAATAAGAGCTGACAGACTTAATATTGCTCCTTCACAGAGGACCAGTACAGAAGTACAAGTACAGAGTAATACGTACAGTAGCAGACATTCTTCTGTCCTGGCATGTGTCTCCTTGTTCAACCAGATTTTAGCATCTATGATAGCCTGTCAAAGAATACCCTCCTGTCAAATGCCATCTCCCTGTCCTGAAGGTCTGGAATGAAATAATAGTTATGTAATAGAATGGAAATTAAAACGTTTTTGTTCTTCTTTTCCAGAAACCATAGGATGTTCAGATACTAGGCTGCTTATTGATTATGGAGAGAGATTTAAAAAAGCCACACAGCTGTAAATGGCAGCAACTCAAACTGGGCCTCTGACTATAAAAGTATGAGGGATTATTTCCTTTTAATTCATAACATCTAACTAAAAAAATGTGGATCTTCCTGATGATGCTAACAAAAATGGCAAAGAAAACAGTATTTTTCTCTGCAGTGTGTGCAGGATTTATTTTTGGAAGCTAGCAGTATGTTAAACTGATTCTGTGACTAAGAAATACACATTTCAGCAACATCAGTTCTACTTGTTTTTCAGATAAAAAGAGGTCTTATTTTATTGCCTTTATGTGGTACCTCTGGACAGAAAACCTGTACTGTAATAACAGTAATTTTTAATTTGTGGTTAGTTTGCATTGTTTAATAAAAATATCCTAAAGAGAAGTTCTGATAGAAGGCAGACATCTAATTAAAAAGGGAACAGAACAGCTTATATTTCAGTTCATAAAGGTGCATCTAATTATAGTATGAGTAGATCAAGAGGCTGATCTACAGCTGCCTTCTCTAGTCTCAAGTCTGTGCTGCAAAGCAGAGGGTAGTTGAAACCTGCTGTTGTCTTTCCAGACGAAGGCACAGGAATGTACATAAAGTTTTTCAGAGAGTCATAAGAAAAATATTTTATGGACCAAGAAAGCGGAAGATGCACACATACATGAATTTGCAGCTTCTCGGGTGAATACACCCAAGCTTTGCCCATGTTATTACACAAGTGATGTCCAGATGCGTGTATAATGGATTTAACATAATCACCATGGGTGGAACTCCCACTGAGGTCACCTCTTAACTGAAGCAGGTGTCAGCTGCACATGGACTGAAGTTGACAGGAATGATGTCTTACTATGCAAATATTAAAACTGTGGGGATTTAGCATGACACAAAAATTACCAGACTAAAAAAAAGATGCTTATGTACCAATGATAAGACCCAAAATAGTTCTTGAATACGCTTAATAACCCATCTGTAATTTTAGAGCTCATGCAACGATTGTAATTCTATCAAGAGTAAAATGTTTATAGAGCAAAAGGCAAAACGAATTTTTCTTAACATGCATAATTTGTGATGAAATTATTCTTAATAAAACATTAAAAATAATTAACCCCTTTAAAAAAATGCTTGCTATCTAACAACAGTATAATTTTGTGACTGACTTTAAAGTTTCTCATTGTACAGGGGAGAATGAATAATTATACAAAAGGCAAATTACAATGCAGTAAAAAGCCAGTATCAACATGATTTCCAACAGACTATAAATTCCATCATCTCTTCACTGTGTTAATTCTGCGTTAATTTAAAATGGCAAAGTTAGTGCACATTTTCCTATGAAATAACACTGTCAGGAAACATGGTCATTATTATATAAAATGGACAGGTCAGTAATAATGCTTCCTACCTTTGATAGCTGTGGATTTATCTCCTTTCTTTGCCTGTGTAAGCCATACTGGGCTGTGCTGGTAAAGCTCTGCTGTTCTCTCTGCTGATGACCCTAATCTGTTCAACAGCTACTGGAAATCATGCCACGCTGATGACAATACGGGTCATCTATTAAATCTCCTCTTGTCTAAGTACAGCGCTCCTCACAGAGCACCAGCAGAAAACATACTTCAAAATCAGCTCTAATCTTAAAATAAAGCTGCAGTTCTGTGCTGTTTCCTACTACAGGACAACATTTGGAAAGTTAGTTGGTGAAGCAGAAGACGACATTAATTTTTAACTTTTGGACACCTGGATTCAAACTAAAAATAATTTTGCAATGTCATCCAAATTCTCAGCTGTCCATTCTATAAAATCTGGCATAAATAGTCTCTGGAGGGACCCAGGATCTGCAGATCACAATTCAGGTACACTCAAGTTTTAAGAATTTCGTGCATGACTTCCTGTTTTAATGTGTTTAATAACTCTTGTTGGCTGTGTTACTTTTTAAATGTTGTAATGACAAAATGGCATGATAATGTAAAACATTCTGTCCACACCTGATGATAATATTCAATAGAAGTTTTCAAAACACCTAGGTGACATCAATGGCTGGAGCCTGTTTTCAGAAATTTTTGTCTCATAGGTGCTTACACTTCTTTCAAAGATAAGGGAGACTTAGGATCCTAGGTAAATAAGGGCCATTATTGCATCTCACTTTGCAGATAGGGAAATAACATAACCTGTGCAGTAGCACCCTGCTTCTGTTTGTCCTATCTATTCTTTCACAGGAAAAGCAGGGAAATTGTATAGCTTGCTGAATGTTCCTAAACCCTGGCAATTATAAATAGAGAAAAAATAAAACCGTATAGAGCGTCAGGCTAAGAAGGTGGTGTGCTTCTAGTACTTCAGCTAAATCATTCAGAATATGACATGACTATAAACGATAAATTCCAAGTATGGGTTCTGATACACACTTCCTTACTCCCAGTTTCACAACGTACCTACTAGATTTTGCTGCAGCTGCTATATGTTAATGAGTTTAAATCTAGATAAACCAAAGCAGTTAACTCACAGGTAAATAATATCTACATAGTCCCTGCAAAAAACATTAGCAAAAACCCCACCCAAATGATGCTGCTTGCCATATTATGAAACAGATTTCTTACCAGAGTGTCCACAAAGTTGAACAGGCTCTAGGAATATCGAAGTTCACAGCAGGGACAATGGTTTCCTTTAATTTGGTGTAAAAATGATTGGGTGCATGATTAGGAAAATACTTACTATGTTATGTTGTTCATTTTATTATATTCTAGCTGATATGTTCAGCTGGGTAATATATATTTATTGTCTAGCTGATACTATTTTTTTAGTTCAGTGTTTTTAAACCTTTTGATTAAAGGACTGTCAAACCTTTCTGGAGAAAAAGAAAATGTAAAAAAGCCATCTTGTGCTGAACTTCTTGTGATATATGTGCCTGTAAGACTTTAATGTAACAATGTTACTGTTTTACAAAACTGTAATTTTTACTGTTATAATAACAGACATTGTTTACAGTATCAAATACTCTTTCTAGTAGATGCAATATGAAATTGTTATAATACACATTACAGAGGCAATATAATTTCAGCCCACCCAATAGCTTCCTATAGATAAAATCTCCATTTCTCCTTTTTCAGTGTCTCTCACCTTGCTGCTGGCTGCATAAAGTTTGTATCACTTCTTATATTCATGGTTTTTTGGCTCAATAAATTGACTTGGCTCAAAAGAGGGTGTGAAGACCACTATCTTCAGTGCAAGGGAAGAAGTGGGACAGCACAGCCGGGAACAAGGCGGCAGGCAGACACAGGACTGTTTCCTTTCATTGAAGGTAAGCAATTAGTTCAGCATAGTCGTAACATGTAACCTCACCTTTAGAATAATTCAATTCTATGGCAACATATAAAGCTAAGCTATTAAATTATTTGAGAAAGAAATTAACAGGTCCTGTGTAAGTGAAAGAAAAATTTTCACCTTGAGGAACAGGAGGATTCTGAAATGACTCCGTGCTTTCACACAAGCTCTCTTTATCAGCACTTTTCAGTTCTTCCATAAACATGAATCTCAACAGGGTGCTGATCTTTCCTTTGAGCTGACTATCTGTCAGTGGCAGGGGGCTTTGAAAGGCTGCAGTTACTAGACAACGGGTGTTTAGGTTTACCATACATGACATTTACTGGAAATATGCTAGACTGTACAGTTTAACTGCAAGTATAGACCACAACAGACAGATCAGCAAAGTTGTAGGAAATGGTGGTTAAATTTTTTTTCTGTTTTTTTCCAAAACAACTAACTGGTCTACATTTATAGTTAACTGCTATGTGACTGAATAGGTGCTGACACCCACTGTCAGCAAGAAGAAATACTTCTCAGGTGAATTAAGCCTTTTTGAAAGTACTTATTTCTATTGCTGACTGCAGAAAGTGGTATTATTTTAGTGTTCATATAGACACAAGTCATTTCAGTGTTACAGTAAACTTAGGATTTTGTTTTCTTGCATGGTAGCAGCTTTCGTCATTTCAGATTGTCAAAAGCAGTACCTTGCAGAACACAAGAACAGGCAATTAGCAAGGTGCACAAACACAAGTCTTTAACAAGTTTATAGTGCAGATGGATACACAGAGCTAGACAACTACACATCATTGAAAAAAAATGAAAACCTTATAGATCATGTCTTCTTAGAATGCCCTGCAGTTAATGTAAAGCAAATTAATCCATTATACTGCCGCTTTAGCTATCCTGAGCCTGTTTAAATCAAGAATTGAAGGAGAAGGTGAGTGTAATTATATTAAAAAAATCTTTACTAAGTTAACACCAAAATCCCACTGCTGGTATGGCCAATTCTTATATCAGACCTCAAGAAAAGTAATTTTTGCATTCCTTGTTTCAACTTCTAGATACAAATCAGATAAGCAGTTTCATTCAGTGTCGTGGTTTAACCCCAGCCAGCAACATAGCACCACGCAGCCGCTCACTCGCTCCCCCACCCCCACAGTGGGATGGGGGAGAGAATCGGAAAAAAAAAGTAAAGCTCGTGGGTTGAGATAAGAACAGTTTAATAGAACGGAA
>JAVKLA010000010.1:27032838-27071742 GCA_034782735.1 Sagittarius serpentarius
CCTCCAATCGTCGCGCGTCGCCGCGTCGACGTCAGGGGTCACGCAGCGCGTGAAAGTCAGGCAGAGGACCCTCGGGCGCAGCGCCCGAGCAGCGGAGGCCGTCACACGCCTGCCGGATGGCCTGGCCCGGCTGCGCTCACTGCGCCTGCGCGGGGCGGAGACCTTACTGTGGCGCGGGTGTTGTGGGGACGGCCTCTTACGGAGTTAGTCTTCTTGTGTCGCCGACCACGACGTGTAAGGGAGACGTTCAGGCAGCAGCTCTCATGTTGCTTGAGTTCTTCCCCCCTCCGTGAGTTGAGGTGTGGCTAAAGAGTGCGACTAAGTAGCTTCCGTCAACTAAGAACTTGAGTTTTAGTTACGTTTGAAAACGTTTCTAGTTATGCAAATGTGTTACAAGACGCTTATTTCATAAATATAACCGATTAGCTTTTCTAAGGCTTAATCAGTTAAAGTTGGGATTAATACGCATTGTATACTAACTCAGACCTTCGGGATACCTTCTCTTACGGCCTTGGGTAAAATGGGCCAACGTGACAATTGGCTGAGGGTAGTACGTATTGCACCATACGCCATTGACCGTTTTGGGCGTAAACGGTTACGCGGTTGTCGGTCACCAGAGGGCGCAGAGATCCTCCGAGTCTCACTGGTGTATCGGGGGCATGTACTGGGATGAAAGACGGGACACGTAACTCTTAACTGGTGCGTGAGCAGTCATACTAATGCCCCACCCAGGGCAGCTTACTGGTGTCCTTAGACAACTTGTTTTGTAAGTATGCTGCCTGGAAGTTATTTTATAACCAACAGTTACACAACAGCCTCTTTACTGTTTGCCATGTTAAAAAGCAACTTCTGTAACAGTCACGCTGTTCCAGAATGGAAGGGTTTCAACTAACTATCCTGAGGTGTTTCTTTTACTCATCCTTGGAATAAAGCAGAAGTGATTTACAAGACTAATAAAGCAGTAAGAAATCAGTTCCAGCAACAAACAAACCCACATGCATTTTGTGGCACATCATCAAGCATTTTCTACTAAAATTCTCACCATAACAATGTTGAAAGTGCCTTGAGTTGTGTAGAAATTGTATTTTTTTTAAATGGGGAGACAGCAGGACAGCATTTCATGCACACAGCTATCAACCAGTGAGTGACTGTTACATACTCAACTGCATAGTAATAGCCTCACTAGAAAAGGTTGAGAGGGAAATTTCCCAGAAACAGGTTACTTTACTTTCTGCAGTGCCAGAAATCCTAGCCAGTCTGTGGAAAGACTCAAGATGCAGTGAATATTCCCATGCATTCGTGTTGTTCACACTGAACATCAAACACAGAAGCTATTATACAGAGAAACTACTATTTAATGATAAACTACCAGATTCAGTCAGCAGCAAATACTTAGGTGAGAGCTGTTAAGAGAATAAATTTTTGCTAGAGAGACCTATCTTGATCTTACTTCTCCTGACTCTTCCACCTCATGGGACTATTCCTAAACATTGTTAACATGCTACTAATCTATCATAGTGTACAAAGTTATTTCTGGAAGATTGCAAGTCAGTTCTAAATCCATTGTAGTGTTAATACCCACTGAGTGATTTTTGCAACTGGAGAATTTTGCAAAGGATGTTAAAAATGCTAAGCATTTTGAGAGGTCCCAGAATGCAATACATAGTTGTGGAAGATGGTGACCCTTAAATAGACATTGGCAATTCAGCAGATACCAGCTCCTATCCATTAGACTATCTGTAGCCTCTCATCATTTTTTTTCTGTGAAATAAATGTTAACTACTGGAAGCAAAGCAAAATGACATCTCCAAGAAGGAAGTATGCCAACATAGGGTGCGGATTAGGAGCTACATTTCAACAGTTCTTGCTCATATAAACTTCAGTTTATTTTAACAGGAGTTTTGTTCCAAGTAGGTTTTAATATTTGAGTGATATCAAGGGCTGAACTCCTTATAAATCTGATTTTTAAAAGGAATAATAAAATTACAAATAATAAAGCTAGACTTTAGGAAAATAAAATGCAATGCTTATTTGTAACTGCAGAGGAAAAAAGTTGCAGATCCTAAACGTTAGTGTACTTTACGTTGGTGATGTTGCATCTTGAGAATATTGTGTCCATTTTTATGACCAAGAATTTAATACTGTAAAATTTGGTATCTTTTCTCCTGTATGTATCTGTCTAATAATTGAAATCAAAGAAAATACTCTTCAGTTAAGTCTGTCCAGTCCCAGGTACTACCAAGATGATCGTTAAGGACCATGATGGACATCTACAAAAGAATATAAAAATCTGTGGAAACCCGTGGTGAGATTACTTAGTTCGTATGTATCTTTCAGGGGCTGTTTGCTTATGACTGCTAAATGCAACTGATGCATGAAATGGTCCTTGTGATTATATGCTTCATACAGATTTTGGCAGAGCAGTCTCCTTGGCATGACTTAGAAAAGCAAACACCATACTGGTTCAAAGCCCTAATCCCAGAGGTCAAGTAGACCACATTTTGCAGTACAAAATGTCACTAAATTCCAAACTGAAAAGGGTTTGGTGACAATGGCAGTGATTCAAGCTGCACTTCTGAATGAAATGAATGCTGGTCAGAAGCAGCTTTCATAATGGATCACCACAACTAAATTTTACAGTGGTTAGATTGCAGATGACTGATACAGTGAAGAGTAAGTGGGGAAAGTTCCATATTTAACTGCTGCACTTCCTTGCAATATGCAGGATATGAGCTCTGGTTGCTTACCCTGCTTCATGTATCACAACACTGTGCAGTTTTCAGATTACAGCTAAGGCAAGTTTACTATTTCATACACTTAAGAAAAATGTATTTGGTAGTGTATTTTCTCCCATCATATTCTGAAATATAGCTAACACTACAATGATACCACACAAGTTCCTTGATCTGAAATTAAAAGTTTTGATGTGTGTGAAATACTGGTATTTGCATGCAGTATTAATGAAAACTATTCACAGGTCTTTTTCTTTTCTTGAGCTGGAGAAACAAGTTCCCACTCCCTTTGTCAGTGTGGCAGTTGTACTGGCAGAAAACTGACATTATCGATATTTTCTTTTCCAGACAGACTTCTTCAATGACTACCCTATCTATAAACACTCTTCCACCATCAGCAGTGAATTCAGTATATGAGGCTGTTAGTACTTGGCTGTATTTTCCTGTATGTACTTCTTAAAAAAGCTTTGTTGGATAGCAAAGCTCTCTTTTCAGTGCTTCCAGAATCAGCTCTTTAATGTTGTGCAAGTTATTATACATCTCTGTATGAAAAGGTCACCTCAAAATGTACTTTTAATAAGCAAATACCATTCCTTTCAGAAAGCAAGCACAGCAATATCTCAGTGTAGGACAGTACCAACTCCTCTGGTTTTTGCTCATACTTTTATAAGAGTTTTGTTCAAGTAATTTTGATCCTTCCAGATTCCTGATTAGTATCAAAAGGAGACATGGGGAAATGCCACTACTACACAATGTATCACATCCTGAAAACATGGTGTTAGTTGCAAATAAGTTTACATGATGATACATTAACTAGGTTAGGACAGAGCTCAAACTATATCATGGATTAGCATTCAGATGCTTCAGTGCATCTCTTTCTCTCTTCAGAGAAACATACATGGAGTAAAAATACTTCCTCTTCAATACTGAAAATGTGATCTTACCTAAATAACCAGCATTCTCTACCAGTTTTTTCTCCTCTGCATGGCATTAGCAGTTCCACTGCTGATACTGAGTCCTAACAGCTCTTTCCCGCTGCTTCAGCAAACTGATCTCCACTCCAAAACCTTTCACCTTCCTTCTTCATAACTGATGTTGTCTCACGTTCTGGAGGTCTGAGGTCTGGACTCACCATTTGACTCAGGGCAGAGGGAAGGGACAGGAATGCAGCAAACAGCATTTAAGATCACTGAGCTCTATACTGTCTTAAAGCTACCTGCTTCAATCAAGGTAGCTGCACTGTCAAACTATATGTTTTGTCTAAGCTGTTTAAGCTGGCTGGAACAGATGCCATCTGAGGTCAGTTACTCCCATTCTGTGCTATTCATGTTGCTCTGGAACAGCTATTCATATGGCCAGGATGAGCGCTGTAAGGGAACAATGCAGCTGAATTTCTGTTTTCTGCACTGTGAACCATAAATGGGACTGAAAAATCACAGAAAGGCCATGCTAGTATTGCAGAGGAGGCAGTGAGGTTGGAAGAACAAGTGGTGAGGGCTGATAAAGCCAATGCTGTATACCCCCCAGAATGCCAACTGGAATCATAGCTTGGTTTTAGCTAGACATTCAACAGTTTTCTAACTTCTGAGCATTTGTTCTTCATCCACTAACACTGACTTGGTATTTGTTAGTATCATGCAATTTAGTTCAACACAAAATAAAACACAGACCACTGTAAGACAACCAAATGCCTGTATTTGTTTCTATAGTCAACCAGGAGAGTCGTCTTTTTTTTTTATCCTTTAGTATATAGGGCTTTTTCTCCCTAAATCTGAAGAAAAATCAGATTATAGAAATAGCCAACAAATTCCTTTCCCCTCATCCCCCATGTTCTGGTGAAAACGGCTGTCAAGTTGCATATGAAATGCAAATAACATTTTTTACAGATTATCATTTTCCATCCTGAGACTAATACCTGCTGTCCCCTAAAAGCAGATGAAAGAGCAGTAACCTTATCAACTTTCAGAGAGAAGTTGCAGGTATATATATTTTTACTCGGAAATAAAGATTGAATCGGTTAATGCTTTCTGTGTGAGAAAACCACAAGAGGGGGCTAGATTTCCGTGAGGTTCTCCACGTGAAGACTTGTTGCTTGTTCCATCAGAGGGAAAGGACTCGTACTTACCGTCTCACGAGGAAACTCACCTCGAAGTATCCACATCTCTAAGCATTGCCATATGATAGAGGACAAGATCCCTACTCTCATTCTGTGTTCCAGCAGCAACCACTCTCAAACGGCTGCCCAGCCCTAAATCTAGAGCATATTTTTCTGCAGAAAGAAATTATTCCCCTGCTTCCATGTTAAAATATGATCTAGACCGAAATTCCTTGCTGGAAATAAATTGGAAAGATACATTCAGGCCCCTTTTTTCACTACTTCAAAAATATAATGAAAACTCAGCATAAAAGCAATGAAACATCCCATAATAATAACAATCATCATCATCCCTTTTATGTCCTCTAGTTAAGCCTGGCTAATTTGGCAGAAACTTAAACCTACAAAAAAGACCTGACTTACTGATGGACCAGTTTACTGACATTACTGGTTGCTCAGCAGCAGAAAAATGGAGCAGACAGGAACATACGGCCACAAACAGTCCTTTTGACAACAGCATGATCTTAGACCAGTTTAAATCATTTCTGAAAGTATAGCCTAAGTGGCCCTGCACATATGGACCACAGTATTTTACACCACAGGAAAGTGCTACCCCTCCAACATGCTAATGATCTATACTCATCTTCTGCTAGTGAAAGGATAAAAGGGACTGTAATTCACAATCTGATCTCTGACACAGGTAAGCTACAATGAATAATAAACATACATCCAAAAATCCATTGCTTCTGCCAGTCCCAAAAGGACACAAAAACTCTAGAAGTTTTCAGATAACATGTATATAAATAACCACCTTCTAGCATCTTTGTATGCTCCCCTTCAACATTTGCCTTCATCACAAGGACAAATGAAATGTAGGCAGCAGGAATCCTGTGAGACTTAAGATTCAGAACATCTGGTTGCCTGGCCAGAAAGTTTCCAAATCACTTTTTTTATGCCAGGAATTTAAATCACATGTAAACCTATGGAATGGAAATAAAGGTCAGAGAAGTCAATTGCTCAGGGGGCAATATCAAACCCAGACTTGTACAATTTGATTCTATGTACTATTGCTCATGTATATGTCTTATTGCAGAATTGAAATGCAGTGAGTGCAAACCACAACACAGAAGTTTGCCCAGACAGCTTTTCTTGTCTTTTTGGGGAAAAAAAAAGACACAAAAGGCAGAGTGTGTAATGAGAATTATTCATTCTCAGCTGCCATATTCTATTTTCTGTATCACAGAAAAGCAGAGATATACTTTCTTCCTTCTTATGACTAAAACCAATAAGGTACTAAGTCTTTTCCACAGATTTATATGCAGATTCAGAATGTTTCCCAATATTGATTGCATAAAAGGATTCTTCCTGGAGTTCCTTAATACACATTATTTTTCTACTGCTTAACTCTTTCATATGATTTGTGTGCATGCACAACTGTTGTACAAAGGCCGTAGTCAAAAAGTGCTGCTGTTCTCTAGCATGGAGATACAGGGAGCTAAAAAAAAAAAGGGATGTAATTTCTTAACAATACCATTGCAAATCTATTTCCTGTTTCAAAATTATGCTCATTTCCTTCTCAGGCACTTTTAAAACAGCCTGGCTCCCAAAATAATTTCTAAGCTCTAAAGTAACATACGATCTTTTGGAAGTGATCTGAGATTTGTTTGTGGGAAGGAGGTCTCCATACTGGTGTTTCCACTTACTCAATAAAGCAGTCAGATTACTAACTCATCAACATTACTTACCGGGCTGCATAAATTACTTCAACACTGGACAATTATAGCAAATGTGGTTTGGTCATGTCTTGCTGACAGTCAATGAATCCCTCTCTAAGGGTGACAGCAAGTGAACAGAAAAACAGCACATCCTCTCACAAGGCTGCAGATCTCTCTGTCAACTTTTTATCACCTACAATGATTGGCTGCATTTTGGATAGGTACCTGCCCTACAGAAAAGGCAGTGACTTACAGAAGTAAGTCACACGCACTTCGTTTGCTCAGTTTTTACACAGTAACATATTTGCTCTGCTCACTATCTACGCAAAGATTTGCATACACAAATCACAGGACTTTGCTGTCTATGCCAGTAAGTTTGCATCAAGAAACACAGAAAGGGTAAAAATTACATTTAATGAACTAAAAAATATTTATTCATGCAAATTTAGGTGTCAAGAACCTGCTATGACAAATATTATAAATTCTGAAAAAATCAACAGATGGGTAATTTTTAGCATATAGTTTTAAAAATGTAGCTTTAAAAGTGTATATGGTAAGTATGTAGCTACTAGGAAGAGGGAAATTTTGAATAACTGAGAACATAGCAGTACTTCAAAAAGTATTTTGAAAATGTAATGAGGCAGAAAGTTGAAATTATTTCAGTGAATGAGTAGTGTCAATGGTCTTACATTATCCATGCTAAAGAGCATTCAGAGCATCTTGATTAGGTTTGTAATCGTAGCTGAAAAATGCAGCTATTTTCTCTCCATTGTATGATCTTTTTGTTCTTTGTAATCATAAAGCTAAAATAATATTCAACTTTGTTTAGCATGAGGCTGCCCTCGTCCACTGCTAAAAAGTAGGCAAATCCATTTTGCCTTTTCATTTGAACAGATACCTGAATTTTCTCAATCCAGTCAAAAAAGAGCCCGTGCTACCAAGGTGATACTTCTAAACAGTATTTCTGAAGCAGTCAACTTGAATGCATCGTTTGATAATTGTTTTTAAAGAAACTTTGGCATTTTTTTTCTATTCATAAACACCTGATTCCTGCACCAAAGGACTGTCTTAAGCTAAAATAAGCACCACTCACAGTCAGTGCAATATACTGGATTACATGTGCTGTCTATGTATTCCACTGTCTATACATGATGTCTCATAGACTCAAGAACAGTCTTTTAGACTTCCGTTTCCAGAAGTCCTCCTCTATGATGAAGAAGCTTTTCTTTCCTTTGCAGATACTTGTTGCCACTATAGAATCATAGAATCATAGAATTGCTTAGATTGGAAAAGACCTATAAGATCATCTAGTCCAATCGTTTAACCTAGCACTGACAAGTCCCCCACTAAACCATGTCCCTAAGCACTACATCTACATGACTTTTAAAAACATCCAGGGATGGGGCCCCCACCACTGCCCTGGGCAATATGCATTTCTACTGCACAACTCTCAGTGACATGATTTAAATAAAGCATGTACAATGTCTGAGGTAAAGGCAGACTGAGATTTCAAGACAGAAAAACCTGGTAAAAATCCATAGTGCAAGCTTCTACTATAGTATACTGTTGTAGACCTGTGCATTAAATGTCATTTAAGAGCATTTGGTACATTAACTATGGAAATAGTGAAGTATGCCTAGGATAGCATTCATAGAATGTAACTTAGTAAGCTCTTAACAGAAAGTGATGGCTTATTTCAAAAAGATTTAAGTAGTCTCTGGTTGAAGAGAGAATGGCCTCTTCATCTTGACCATGGAATTGACTTTTCTTGGAGAAGCTCTGAAAGGCAGAGTTGCAGTCAGAAACTATATATGAAAGAGACGTATAGAAGACAATAATTCTTCCATCAGATTCTATCCTGGATCTCCATACTACCCACAGAGGGAATGACACACCCCAGAGAATGCCTTTTTAAATTTACAGGATATTCTGACCGAATGTCACAGGATCAGTAAGAAAATTCATTTACTATTCCACTCACATTTGAAGTCATTCCTAACAAGTAAAAAATGAAAAATTTGTGATAAGATCTTTAGAAACCTGTGGCCATCTGACTGTGAAATAATAGCATGGTATATGAACTGCTAATTGATGATACTGCTATACTGCTGCTAAAGCACACTCATTTTTAGCTAACTGAAGCTAAGAACATCAAGGAGAGATTGACTTTCTGTTACCTAGCATTTAGTGTCTCTCCTGTCCCCAAACAACCCCCATACCTTGAAAAAAAACCCCAAACTCAGCCAACATCCTCCCCCTGCCAAAAAAAAAAAAAAAAAAAATTCAAACCCAGACATCTTTGCTTCAAAACATTTAGTTTAACTTGGAGTATATTAAAAATGTGCATTTAATAGAATTATCTGGCACTAGCACTGGAACAAACATTTGATTTTCTGATCCCTTTTATTTTATTGTTCTGCCATAAAATGTCCTAAGAGGCTTAAAGCTGCACATCTTCAGAGTACTCTTGCCTTATGTGCAAAACTGGCCACATACCTTCCTTAGCAAGCTGGTGATACATCTACTGCGGTTGTGAAACATACTGTCTACACTAACTAGGCTCTAATACTGTTTATATAATTTGAATGCAAATAATTATTTTTCTTACCAGCTTTCTCCCCAGTCTGACAACATACAAAATATAAAAAATAAATGTGCACACAATCACACACAGCTGACCATCTCATTGCCTCATCATTAGCATACAGGCTACCTTTAAGGTTAGGTCTTCCACCTGCTATCTGTGGTGTTTTGTTTAACATACTCAAATTGCCATGGTGAAATGATACACCATATTACACAGATGCACTTGTATTTATGTTTTGCAGCAGAGGTCTTAACAGGTAGTACATGGCCTTTAAATGGCTTTTGGCTAGTGAATGATTTGGTTTCAATTTAAAAACTGACTCAAAATTTGTAACAAGGTATGTGCTGTATGACTCATTAGAACCATGAATTTTGACTTTTTTTTTTAAATTGTGCAATTTCCTTGACTTCCATAGTTCAGGGAGTTTGATTATGGCTATACAAACAGTTCCATCGTGTCCGTGTCATTAGCAGGAGCAACAGCTGCCACCGGGTGTTTGACTTAAGTGCAGATGCACAATGGTGTACACTTCATGGACGCAATATGACTACTCTGTTGTCTGGGAAACAGTCTCTTAAACTCTGCGTAATATGACAGTTACCAGCCAGATAATGTTTTTTTCTTGCAAGCATCACAAATGTGCATGTGATCAAGTAGGCAGATGATAATCACATGTTATCACCCACAACTCATGAGCAAGCACAGCAACAGCACAATTAAAGACAAAACCACATATTTTAAACTACTTTGAAATTGCTGATGATCTTGTGTTGTTTGGAAATAATCATCCTTCTCCCCTACATCCAATCCTTGTTTAATTTTGAAGACGACAACATTTCTTATAAAAACACACCATGCTATCAAACATTTGTTGAATGCAACTTTCTAATGCAAAACTTTGAAGAACCAGCAATGACATGTAGTGGTCACACCATATTACATGTTATGACCACTAACCTAACACATGGTCTTCAAACCTTGCTCCAGTATCCAAAATTTATATAAAGCTCTTTGTTTCAGAAATCTTGTACTCAATCAGCTACTTTTTGACATGGTTTAAAGAAACCACAACCTGGAAATGAAAGTTGAGAATTCTTCATACACAAACTACTGCATGAAAGTGGCTACTTAGTCATCAGTGCTGACATCTTAACTATCACAGAGACAATTATCAGATCAATTATAAATCAGTCTTGAGACACCTCTAGTTTACATTTGTCAGTGGCTGACCACAGAGCTACAATGAAGGCAAGCCATTAAATCATTTTTGTTCAAGGTTTTGTGGGCCAGAGAACAGCTAGATCCTGGGTTTAAGTCTATTTATGTTGTCTTTAGTACTGGGACTGTATTTGTCACCTCTTTGGGAGAGGAAGGATCCAGCCTCAGCAATCAAGAGCACTAGACATCCTCTCTGGGACTACAGTCCTTGGATCTTTAATAGTAACAGCAACTTAAGTCTCAGTCCCAACCTTCTCAGCTGGGCTTGAGAGCAGGAATTCCCAGCTCCAAGCTGAGAAGACATTCTGGTGTTTGGATGGAAACTGACAATCCACAGAGAAACAGCTAGCCTAAAAGTAAAAAATTGCACCAGAAAATGGTCTTTCTCCTTCAGGGGATGAGGCACTCGAAGAGTTTAAAAGTTTTGACATCTTATCAGGCCAGTGGTAGTTTCCTGTCTGTAGCTTCACTGAAAATATGTATCTTTTCCAAGTAGTCTTCTGAGGGTTTTTAATGAGTTTATTTCATCTGACCTAAGGGATAAACTATAAAAAAAAAAACCAAATAAAAAATATTAATCAAATAGGAGAGTTTCAGATGGAAACATAATGCAAGTATCTTCTATGCAAGTAAAGTAATAGAATACTCTTCATGTACAGTTGGGACAAAAGTATTTTCTTTCATGGTATTCTCTATTAAACAGATTCTATAAAATCTTCATTACTGTAAAAATAATAATTTCCATTTAGGAAAAATCAAAATCAAAGGCAACGAGATGGTGTGATCAAAATTAAGTTGCAGAGTCCAGCTAGATAAAATGCCTGAATCCACACTGTACTGTAACCACTATCTGACACTTATGACAGACTATGGATGTTGTTTTATATACTTAACTGTGAAATGTTATAGCACTTAAGGAAAATGAAAGGAATATGTGGGAAAACTTAGTCTTGGAAGTCCTGCGAAAGAACTCCACTACATTCTCTAGAACTGTCCTGATCCAAAGCCGAACACATTTAATGGGCTTGTACAATCCTGGTACATACAGAATAGGAAAATTTGAGTAAAATTTATGCAACAACTTAAACAGGATCTGAAAATTTAGGAAGTATTACAAGAACATACGAGCGGTTAAAAATACATTTACAGAACAGTACTTGAAGTGTTGCACTTTCTGAAGTATACCAAGTTAGTATCATCACAGCCTTAACTCCTACCTGTGCATGTAGTATACCTGCAAAATCATACACTTGTTTTTGTCCATACTGTTACATCTTACTCTGTACCAAGGATGGAAAGTGTTCAGTGCACACAACAGTTCTTAGAAATCGAATTTAGGCATGGGAACTCGGACTCTTCTAGGCCTTCCCCCAGCCCCATTATTGCTATTAGTTTGTGTAGCTTCATTAGTGATGATTAGTTAGAGAGCACTTTGGGAGACTAAAGCTTTTTCATCATCATACTACCTACACTTAATGTCATGCTGAAACTAAGCTGTATACTAAGCTGTCTGCAACTTAGCGTTTCAGCAAAAGCAATAATTAAAGGAATAAACAACATGTATAAATGAAAAAATATTAAATTCAAAGCACTGAGAAAGCATCAAACTTACCACAATATGATTAAGCCAACTTGGATTAATGCCATCCATCTCTTCAGGATATATATACGCGTTCTCTGTTACGTGTGCATAGAGTCCAAAACATTAACAGCCACAAACTGAAGTTAAAAATATTTTTAAAAGGAATAAATATTTGCAAAAGGTAGTTTTAACAATGACTAGTCTTCTCACAAAACAACAATTTAGAATGTAATTTTTTAAAATGTAATTTTTCATACACTTGCATAGCGTACATTAAAGCACTTTCTTACTAGCTGCCTCAGTTTATTTTTTTCTCTAAATCTGAGTAATTTAAGAACTACTTCAAGTTGCTGCACACGTAAATAATATTTATATAATTTCTACTGCACTAAATCAATAGGATATGCATTGTTTTTCCAGCAGGTTCATGATTAATAAGATGGCAAAACTGAAGTTTCATCTTCTTGGTTAGTGTCAATGTGTGGTTTTCATGCTCAGAAATAAGAATAGTTTTTATATACACTTTCTACTGGTGACAAATTCTGAGCATACAGCAGCTCTCTGAAATACATAAAATACTGTAAACATACAGTAATTATTAGAAATCAAGGTCTATAAAAAGGTAAGACGAAGAGTATAGGAGCTACAGCAGGTTTTCTTTTTAATCAAGATGTGCATACTATGTATTTTCTTAGTAAGGGGCTCTCAAATCCACAATGATGTGTCATAGGAACAGAAAAAACAAATACTGTCTGAACAGCTGAACACTCCCCTGAGCATATGGACTCAAACAGGGACTGATGCTGCCAGATACATTAGCAATGAAAGCAGCAGGCAAGGCGAGTTCTAAGTAAAACTGATACTAATAAAAAACCTCCACAAAGCTTCATTACACACAGACCTTGGAGACAACCCAGTATCAGAAGCAACTAAAACTTATTTAATTTGGTTATTCCAAAATCAGTTCCTTTTATAAATGTGTATTTCAGTGTGTCACCTATATATTAATCCTTGCTGATTTATTTAAAATCACAGGAGTGTTTTCAGTTCAAAACCATCTGAACACTCATACAAGGGATCTGCACAGATCTAAACAAAAGTCAAATACAACTACCTGTAAGAAAGACCCTTCTTTAGCGAAGTGATGGTGAATATTCTTTTTAGTTCAATAATTATTCATCTGATTATTTAAATAATTGAGAGGATCAAAAACATGAAAAAAATGTCTGCAGAATTAGGACTTAGGCAAACCTCAGATGTTGAATATCTTCTGTGCTCACTTAGAAAAGACTTTCTTCAAAAAGTAATTCCTACCTCATTTGCTTGTAGGCTTTTTTTTAAGGTCTATATTGAGAGTACGGTATGTCATTTGTTTTTCAATTACTATATTTTGTTGTTGCGTCTTAGATAATCTAGTCAGCACGCGCATGCATTCCAAAAACTGAAATACTAAAAAATAAATATCAGAGAATCTTTTTTCTGAAAACCATGGCTATAAATGGAGAGAAAGAGAACAACTGTTAGCCTCACTAAAACACAATTTTTGGAAGATGAACAAAATGGGATTATACCTGTCAGCTTTGTTAGTTAAATTGAGCACATCAATTTATTCTGTCTTTTCAGAAATAATACGTGAAAGCACTGAGAGCTCTGACAGTTCATAGAGACTACTTACTAAGCCAACGGGGAATACCAGCAATGCGAAGATGGAATCTTTCACAGGCAACAATCTGGATAACAAACTCTTCTCTTTGGCAGTTGTGAATATAAGTACAAAATAAATTATGACACATATCCCAAACAACAAAGCGTGCAGATTCTAAACAGTTAAAGAAAATGTTAAGGTATTTTTTTCAGTACTTTATTTTTGCTGCGCTGGTTTTCCAAGGTAAAAATGTGAAAGTACCCAGCAATTTCTTGACCTGGAAATAACTGACATTCCTTTTCACTTGACTTAAATCTACTTAAACATTTTCCAGGTTTTGGCACATTTAGTTACTAATATTAGAGAGGCTGTAAACATTTTGAAGGAAAAAAATAATTTCTGTGTTGACATCTTAATTGACCTGTTACATATCCCGAAAGTGGAATACCAACAAATTTCCCACCAATTGAGAGTTTCCTTGTGAGTTCTGCGTTGGCCTACGAGCTGTGCCAGCCCCAACAGCTCCTCATTTCTGTGACTGTGCTCTCAGACTGCAGACAGTCACATCTGTGCCCACAGCAGTGCGGCTTCCAGTTTGAAAACCTTTCTTGGGGGTGGAGATTTGATGGAGTAATTTTTCATGTTCTTTAAGTTGAATTCAGGAACACAGTCGTCAGCAGTTTGGTTTAGGAAAGAAAAAGGAGTCTCCTGTCTAAGGAGTCAAATTCAAGGCTAAATTAGAAGGACATAACAAATGTCCATTTAAATGATGGTAAGAATATTGCTGAGATATCATTGCATCACTGGCCTTATGAGGGGAAATTAGCTGGGTTTCAAAACTGACATATTTCTGAGTAGTTTCTATTTTCCTGCTTCCCTGAAGCTCAATGGAGGTACTTGAATTTTACCAATGAATTCATTATGTTTGGATGCTTTCTCCATACATGTTAAAATGCTATCTGCAGTTGATATCTTTTCAGATTTTCAGTGTTAGGAAATGTTCCCATTACAAGCCGTAATAACTAGTATTTTGTGTAGGAATAAAGAGGTAGGATATAACCTTCTTGGTACAGATGATTTTGATTAAATAAAAAAGATAAAGAGATAAAAGATAAAGATAAAATGTGTGCATTTACAGTCTTAAATTGCAGTAACTAAATAGTATAATCAATATAATTAGCCAGGAAGCTATTTAAATCTGACAAGTTAAGTGATGAATGACCACTAACTCAAAAACTTGTAATTGTGTCACAGATTCTTCAATGGCTTTATTCAAGAAAATAAATACTTATGCCCACAGAACTCTAGTGAAATAAGTAAGTAGTAGTATCTCAGATGTTACAAATATGAAAATGCTGAGATTTTCTCAAAGCTCTAGGATCAGCTAAGGACTCAATTCCCAGGAAAAAATTAGTGGGAGTTGAGCTTCCAACTCACGTATATATTTTTCAAGATCTGTCTTAGATGGCTTTTCCAAGACAAAAGAATGGTTCATCTCGGATTAAAATTTAAGAATTCACAGTTCCCAGTTCAGTTAACTAAGCCACATTTTCTCACTGTACCTTCTTATGTTTTTTCTTTCACTTCCAGGCATGTATGCACATAGGATGTGTGTGCAAAGGAGTGCTTGCACAGAACGCATGGCTAAAAACTTGCTTTCCTGAAGTAGTTTTACTAATGATTGTTGGGGTGGACAGACCATCTTTTTCCCCAAACCTTTGCAGATGCTAGAAATTTGGAAAGGTAGGCAATTATTGAAAGGGCACTGTAATTTTAATATACATTTTGTTCTAATGCTGTATTTTTAATTTGGAGCAGCCTTAAGGTGTTTATTAAATTGCTAAATACTTCAGAGACTTAGTTTTATTCAAATGAATCCTGAAAAACACAGTAAATGAAATATATAACATGAGGACAGCTGTTAAGATGACTGTTTCCATAACAGCACACATCTACGGTAAGGTCCACAATGACACAGGACACTGTTTCTATGGTAATAGAATGTCTTAGCCTCAAGGATGCACAGAAATCCATTACAAAAAGTAGGAACTAATATTTTAAATTAAAAGGACTTCCTTGTTTATACTTATCTATCTCTAGCCACTTGTCACCTTTTTCTTATACCTAGATTGTAAACTTTTTAGGTTGGCGACTCTCTTCAGCTTGTTTTTCTAAAGAAATAGGTGATATATAGTCATTCTGTCTGTCCTCCTCTTACAACTTTTTAAACTGTTGGTTAATTTTAATCAAGTTAGACTATGGGACTGGTATGTGTCTACTGACTGGGACTCAGTAGACAGAGTACAGAAACCCAGAGTGGTGACACCACTGGTGGGAAGTCCATATGGTGAATTCAGGCACTTTCTGTTTGGCCTGCTGCTTGGCCAGGCAGCCACAACTGGGGATGCCTCCTAATTAGGAGGTATGGGACAAGCCATGCTGAGGCTGAGGACAGGAGGAACTGGAGATACCGGAAAGGAAGGGTAAGGGTACAGAATATGCATTTATGGTGCTTTGTAGACACTTCAAATAATAGGCAAGTAAACTGTAACAAATAAACTCGAAGTGTTAGAAGATGGCATAGTAACAATTTCAGCATGGTAGGAGTGTGCATACAGACACAGGCAGACATGCAGATCAGCCTGTCTAGCAGTTCAGTTTTTGTCTTAAGAAAACATGAGTTATGCCCCTGCTAAGTAATACCAGTTCTTAGCAACACTGGTGCTCTCAGGACTTTGTGCTTTTTCCATGTTCCTGTATCCTGAGTTGGCTAGTCATTTGGCTGTAAAAATTCTCCAAGATTATTCTTCTGCGAACAAATTTACAAAGGACCAGTAATATATTAGATGTTGGGATTAACACCTAGAAGATTCACAACAGAACCTCTGCACTTCTTTGCAGATGCCCATCAGAAATTAAAACTAATACAACTAAGAAGCAGACTATTTTCAGTAATTTCAGCTCATATTTTGTGCCAAGATGAAGACATTTTGGGACAAGTGTTTGGAAAGTCAGCTTGTGCCAAATAGATACTCATTCAGTACAGAGTAATTTGAGCTCTCTTCATTACTGCCCTATCACCTGGTACTTTAGAAGCAAAGCATGGTAAGGGAAACTTCCAATTAAAAGTTAACTGTCACATTTCATTGTGGCTATTTAAGGAATCTTTAGTAACAGGTAACAGAAGAACAAACAGGCTAAATCTCCACAGTTTTGCATATAACTTATTAGCATGGACACAAAACTACATTTAAATATAACAATAGATTGCCCATTCCTGTTAAGAGCTCAATGACTTAAGTTAGAGTACCATGTATAGAGTGCGAGTCTGGGTGCAGTGAGTGTTTGGATGCCGAAGACTTTTCTTAGAATGTACCCAGTATGTCAGGACAAGGAGATAACAAATGTTAATAGCTGAAAAACTGCTGATACAGTTTTGGTGTCTGCTTTTGAAAATCGGAGCCGTTAATGGTGTCAATAAATTACAAAAAGTCATGGTAATCCAATTACTGCTATTTTAAAACACTAAGGTTCCTTTGTAACTATGGAAACAAAAATGCAGACATTAATGAGCAAGGGGGAGAAAACCCTGGTGTTTCCTTGACAACAGATAAAAGCATAGCTCCATGAAACCCAAAGGAGAGAATGACAGAAATACCTTTTACCATGACATACAACTGAAATACAAGTCCAGTGCAATAACATACTTCACTCTGCCAGGAAGCTACAAGTACTCTTTTCACACGACCACTTCCCATCTTCATATTGAAGTTATCCAGTAGCATGAGGCATTCTGTATGTTTCACTGATCATCTTCATGAGGGTAAGAATTAAAATGGCATGTTAAAGCCTGTGATAAGAACTGGAACGCTTTTGTGGCATGCATGGAGCAGATGGGTGTTGTATATAGCATGCTGAAAGAACTTTTCAGACAAACAGGCATGAGACGTAAACAATAGGTGCCAACCCTGAGACTGACCTAGTGCTTTGCGGTGTGGATGGGACTAGTGCGCTCGACAGAAAGCTAACCATGGGCAGAGCGGACACTACTAATTTGCACCCAAGTGCTGAAGAGCAGTTGTTCCCTAAAGTGCATCATAAATTCTGTGTACATATATATATATAGTACCTCGTTTCCTAGTGAAAAACTGTATAAATATTAGCTAAGATTATGACACAGGAAGGGATACAAGGAGTGTGCAACTTTAACTTTATTATCTCTTGAAATTTAGCTGGCAGCGCTCACACAATCCAAAATATTTTTGTCAGAGGGACTTGATATTGTTCAAAGACAATAAAATAAGACAGGAATTGTGATAGAGGTAAATAAGAGGACACCGGTAAGATTACAGGGCTATTTTTCAGTGGATAGCATACAGCATAATAAAATATTGATATGTAAAATAATTTAATAAAATTAATAAATAGAAGAATTATTTGGCAAATTTCCCATAAGCATTTTGGAAGAACTGAATATTAAAAAAAAAATCTTCCTTCAACTCTATTCAGCTTATGGTATTAAGAGCATCCCTTCATAGTGAGAAGGAAAGTATATCAATCAGTTCAAAATCCTAAATTGTTTTGTGTCTATAGCAATAAAGAGCTGGATACTCAGCTACAGGAATGTAGGGTTTCCTTGACAACATGTTGAGAAGAAACACTACTACATAAAAACTTACGGAGAAAATAAAAAAATATAGTGGAGTTGGCTGAATGGTGTGGAACATGGGTTTACCTATGTGACTGGTACTGGTCTGGGGTCACAGTGACAGGAATGCTGTGTTTCTACAGTTTTCATTATTGATGCTTCCTTTTTACTGTTTTTGACATTGACCTGACAGTTGGTTCAAATGATCAATGACCCTGTCAAATTCTAGTCTCATTTTCTGTAAAGTACATTTAAGTTAGTGTAGCTGATGGTTTTTAGAACATTTCTGAATACTATCAGAAGTTCTGAATTTATCTGTTTTTCTGTGACAAATAAGAAACAGATGGAAAAACTAGTATGACTATACTCTAGTTTGTGCATGTGTAAAAAACAGCTAACCTTGCTGACTTTTTGAGTTGAAGCAACTGTTCCTCTGAAAGCTACATTGCTTTTAAGTGCATCATAATTGTAATTACTCATATTTATGATGCGATATGCCTGAAAATACTATTGTTCATTATTCCAGCCATCTAAAAGACCTGGAAAGACCCATCATATTCCTCCTGCAAAACATCTGTTTTGTAGAAGAGGCACCATAACGTCCTCCATTTTTTAACTTTTTAACTGTCAGCAAAAGAATGACTTGACCAAGGAGGAGTAATTGGAGCTCTCTTCATTACCACCCTATTACCTGGTACTTTAGCAACAAAGCTAGACTCACACATCTGCTTTTTCTCTCAGATGTCCAGATTTTTTCTTGGGTTGTAGACTATCCTTGTGATTTAGTTCTTCACCAGACCTGCTTATGCTGACTTCATACTAAAAAACCAAACCAAATAAAACCACAAATCAACCCTGTATGATGATTCAGCATTTAGGGACTTCCCTAAACCACATTAAATCTAAATTTGGAAAAAAGGTCTGTGGGATTTTAGTGGAAGATGGTTTGAGGCTAGGTTTTTTTTTTTCTCCCCCTTCGGGTGAATGTCTACATGTACAGCCCTGCTGTTGGGGTGTGAAAATAATCCAAGTCCTTCAAAGAAGAAATTCAATTCTTAGTGAAACAGTTTGTATGCACAACCAGCTGAACCTTTTCATTTTTGTGATTACCTTAGCATTTTCTCAGCAGCCTCAAGTCTTTTCCCTATGGGATCCATTACTTTTGCCTTGTGTTTTTGTTTTTTTCCTTGTACTGGCTTTTCTTTGGCAAGTAGACCTGTGTTTGCTTCTAATGAAGCTGTGTCTCTCCCTTTTGCTGTTCAAGCACATTTTTGGTTTTAAGTTCTTTTCTCTTGGACTTTTTTTCAGGATGGCCTGACCAATATGTGAGGGTTACACTCCTCTTTAGGGTGGTGGTTCTTGCTGTCTTGACAAATAGATGAAAGTGCCATATGAATCTTAGTAGTTATGCAGTATTGATATGAGGGTAATAGTTCACTGTCCAATTTACTAAAATGCTTTCATTGCCTCTGCTTTGAATATTTTTTTATATTCAAATATTTCCAGATTGTTAATACTTGCTTTAAAAGGTTCTGTCAATTTACAGAGCTGTGATCTTTGGGCAGAAAAAATCATGTTAAGTACCATGGTGGAAATGCGCCTTTGGTCAAATGAAAGTTGTGTAGGCAAGCATGATTTCTGTACATTCAAACTTAAGAGTTCACATCTATAAAAGAAATATTGCTATTTGTGATAACCAATAGCAATATTATGTAATCATTTTTCATGGGGATTAGTCCTTGGAGGAGGATTAGGTGCATTTGGACATTCTGGATGTTACTTTTTCTGCAGCAAAGGGGCCAGTACCATGGCAGAAGTTATGAATGCTGCAGTGACTTGGAAATATGACTACAGAGTCACTATACATAGTTGTCCATGACATATTGAGACAAAAATGAGCAATATATACCTTGCAGAGTTACTGCTTCAGGCTATGTATTTTGTTACTACACTTTCAAACTGGGTCAAGAAAACTGTAATTAGTATTTTTTAAAAAATATGAATTATAGTAAAAGATTCAACTCATTAATAATGCACAGTGTTTAACTGGGCACAAAGTGTCTTCATTGAGCAGACATTTAGAGTTTAGAGAAAGACAAAGCAATAAAAAAGGTAAAAATCTGCCTTTTTTACTTCTATACACACAAAAAAAATTACTGAATTGATTTAAGCAATTTCACTTTGCAATCTACATCATGTTGCACTCAGTCTGCATGGATGTAACCCTGCTGGGAGCCATATTTCTTTTCCCTCTAACCATGCACTTTTCTGTATCAGCTGAGGCCACAGACATTTCTCTGGCAAAATTTTCCTGGAGCTGACCTCAGCTGTTAGTTTATACATGAAAGAAGAATTTAAGCTTCTACTGTGGCTAGTAGCCAGACCCCACTTAATACCAAGTCAGCCTGTACTTCTGTGTATTAGTGGTAGTATCTCTTTGACAGTTTTACCAGATAGATATAGAACTGAAGATTGTTTTTCATTCACTGTGGTGTGATTCTTTGTTAAAGTTTGGGATTAGTAGTCTGAAGTCCTCAAGTTCAGTCTTTCTTTTTTTACTCACACACTGAATTCTGCTGATTTGGTCTTCAGCTCTGCATCCTTGACACTTGGAGCCCTCAGCTGCTTTCTTCACACTGCGGCCAGGAGATGGGATGAAGAACTGCCAGTGATACTATGCACTAAATAGCAATATAGGCACCATAAATTGCCTCCTCTTTCCCATCCCCCTTTGCCTATGTATCCAGTTGCCCTGCTTTTTATTGTCAGCAGAATACCAAATACAATCAAAATCCTGTTTGATTTGGGGCTCATTTGAAGATTTGAAAAAATACACACCTAAATCATTACACTCAAGAATGCATGTGCCTTGTGTACAAGCACATGATTTTCAAGCTGGATATCTTCTCTCATACATACATGAAGATACGCATTTAACAAGTGCTAGTCCCTTACTATCATGGAGCAGCCAGGTCATAAAAGTTCCTTGAAGTTTTCAAGCTCCTTTCTAAAACTGTTTTGTCTCCACTTCACTCTTTGTGGTCAAAAATACGTTTGAGAAGTATTCTCGCTTGCCTGACAAAACACTTCCACCTGTCCCTCCCAACAACAGTGTACTCATAACCATTTGTATTCACTTTCTTTTGTGCCAGCAATTATATTTTAGCTTAAATAGCATTTTTCTCTAATTCCCCATGATATTACAGAGAACAGCCCCTTTGCCTCACTCCTGTTGGTCTCCTTTATATGCAGTAGTTAAAACAAACATTCAGTTTGACAGTCTGTTTTCTGTCCGATTTGGATCAGTAAGCCTGACGCACTGCTAGATTACTGAACAAAAATGGGCTGCCAGGATGTCTCGTTTTTTCTTGGCTGTGTTTTGTGGAATATTCAAGGGAATAGTCATGGTTTAAGATTTCCTGCCTGGCCGGTTGTGGTGTGGCTGCTACGTCTATTGTACCATTCTACTTGGTGCTACCAAGATTTGGGTACCTATTTAGTATGTTCAAAGGCAGAAATACAGGTGTCCTTTGAAGACTTTTACTGTGGAAATCTGGATGCCTTTTGGAATACAAGCTCTTGTAGGTTAATTAAAAAATAGCAGCAAAAATCATAACAAAATGTTCATACCATGTAAAATCAAAAACCTTCCTAAATACTTCATTTACCTTTTTTAATTCAGAGGCTGAGGAAGAAACTGGACTGGATTACATCTGTTAAGTTAAAAAAACCCAACAAACAAGCATTAGAAAAAGATAAAAGAAAAAAAGTAATAATTTTTCATTTGTGCCTGATGGGGTTGTGTTTTTATTTTTTTAACTGTTTGCAAATCTTCAGTGTAATGGTTTGAAACCCAGTCGTGTCATTTCTTTACGCCCACACACAGAGCTGCAGTAGTGCAGACACTGTAGCAGGCAAACCGTATTACCAGCATCGGCCATTAAAACTCTTCCTACACCAAGCGTGGGCTGACTTCACCCCCTCCTCTCTTTGCACACACCCCACCACCCACCCTTCAATTTTCAAATGCCTAAAAAAAAAGAGAAGAGAAAGACACTGAAAAAAGAAAACAGGATGCTTCTTTTGTTTCAACGCTATTCCAGAGACCTGAACCTCTCCACCTGCCTATGAATTGGCCACCTAAAGGTTAGCAAGTGTTTTGTTATCATTTTATATAGACAGAGATATAATTAAATTCCAGATGGTAAGACAGAAATTTTAAAATGATGATTTTTTTAATGTAATGGTTCTTTCACTTAGCAATGAGAAAGATTTTTTCCTAAAACACAAAGCATTTTAGTACTGGCCCCACTTCTGTTTTTAAGAGGGCTTTAATCAGTATTTTTTCATCATTTAGTCCAACCTCCTAAACTTTAAAAGATGGATTAGGGTTATTATTTTTCTGTTAGAGCAACCTGTTGATTACAGACTGCTGGCTGGATGTTGTTAACTCTTTCCTAACAAGGGAAATGCACAGGAGTGAATTTCATGAAAGGACAAAAGAATGGAAATCCTCTGAGGTTTTTAGATTTTTTTTAAGCACTAACAATCCTATTTTTTTTTTCATTGTGAAGCCACCAACAGTGTTACAAAACCAACAGATGTGTTAGATATGTTTCTTTTTAGAAAGAAGTGGTGTAAATTTAAAATAAAGACATATAATAAACTAGAAAGCATTTTTTTACAATTGGAGCTGAGAAAAGTAGCAGCATAAGAAGTAGAACAGGAAATATTCTCTGATACAAATTGCATGAAGAGATCAAAAGGGCCAATACAATGTTTACTTACACACTAAAATCTATTTTAGCTAACAATTTTCTTATTGATTTAAATAAGAATACCTTTTGAATGTTTTCATTTATGGATATTCTAGAAAAGGAGAATCAATCAAAAAGATAGCAAATTGTATAATAATGATCAAAACAGTGCTATTCTAGAATGAAGGAAAGGTATTACAGGTCACATTCTTAAAAGTTTTTAATACTGTATTCTTGTACAGTGTTTAAAAAAAAAATAAAACAATTTCGCTGATATTACACAATCGTGGAAGTACAGTGTCAAAAATATTTGTCCTCAGGATGTGGTACAAGAATTTCAAAGTTTGATCAGCATGTTTTCTAGTTGCTTTGTACTTTTATAACATACGAAGCAGGGCAAAAGTTCAGGAACAATGACTCCTTAACAAGTAGCAAGATTTCCCAAAGTCAGAATTTGAGCAAGAAATGTTATCACTGAAAGATTATGAGGGTTTCAGAAGATTAGGGAATTACACATTTTCATCCTAATTCCACAGGGGACTGAGGCTCTCAGCTTTGTTAATAAGGTTATAAGCAGTCTGCACACAGCTGGTGGAACTTGCAGTCTTGTAACATCAGATACATCCCTTAAGAACAAGTGAAAAGGTGAAGTTAGTACTTCTGTTATGAGACATTTCAAGGTATGAAGTCAAACTGAGAAAAGAGCAAAGGCAGAAATAGTTTTTAAGTAAAACAAGATCAACAGTCATTTCTGGGCTAATCAGGAAATCTATCAGTTCCATTTTGCTAGTTTGAATTGAGGACTAGAAAGCACCAGATTTAGGGTACACTTACAAACTTTTCCATCAGACAAGTAGTGTTTAAAGTACCGGCACAGAATTTGTTTCAGACCTTATGGTTCACTGTTACATTGTTACACTAATATTTAAGTAGAAATGTTCTCTAGTCAATCAAGGGATTTCCTCACAGACACTGGCTCCTTGTGCTAGCTGTCAGTGCTAGACTAGCAACTGCAAATGGTAATTCCAGTATCTGTATCTTCTGCTGACTAAGATATTGTGTGCTTTTCTCAGTATCATTGTCCTCATAAGAAAAATTGTTAACAACCCTATAAGATACTTTTTTCATTTAAGTTTGTAAAGTACTTTACAACATGTAGTTGATAGGATCTTTTAAATCTATTTCCTTATTAGTATAGGAAGCATGCTTATTGCTACTTTCACTCGATCACATCTTTGACTAAAACCCTGTAGGTATCTTTGAAGGATGCAGGGTTTTAGACAGCTGGGAAGGAGCCCTTTCCACAGATTCTTGGAACCTAGAAGTGTATACCAATGGTATGTGGGTTTATCTCCTCAAATTCTGATTAAGACATGAATTGAGAGTGAAGTGCAATATAGCACCACATACTCCCTACTGTGTAGTACCTGACAGAGGCTTGTCTTTATACATACTTAAAGTTAATTGGGTTTCTCCGAGCAGGACAACATTTTGAACTTAAATGAATATAAGTAATGTTGCATAGAGATTCCATCTTAGGAAGTGAGACCCAAAAACAGATTGGTTAAAAAGAAAAAACAAAAATCACTTCATTTCAAATAGAATTTATGCAGTGTAATACTGGTCCTCTGTATTAAGCGTACAGTTCAAATTACTTCTAGCCATTACAGCAACCTGTTAATTCATATAAATGAGAAGAATCATAGGATGCTGTGGAGTCAGTCTGATTCCAGGGTCACTTATTCAAGATTTAGAGGTTTTAGATCAAGCTTCAAAAGATTCTGCTAAGCTCTGAAACCTGTGTGACAGTAGCAAACATCTATGCAGTCACTTGCTTTAGTTGTAACTTGCTTTATTTAATTATTGCTTCTTTAAGCCTCTCAGGATAAGAAGTTTGCAGTTTTAGCATTTAGGATTTGATATGCTACTGAGTGTTCTAAATAATGACTTTTAAAAGCTTATCTATGTTTTAGAGTTGTTACTAGTTCCAGCATACTGCTGGAATTATTAGTACTGTTTAAAATAAGTGTCCCTTCGAAGTTAAGTTCACCTTAAAATAATAATAGTCAGTCTCAAAGTGGAATAAAATATAGTGGACTTCAGATATGTGATAAAACTGAGGAGAAACTAATTTTGACTGGTTATGTAAAATGCCCATAATCATCTGTTTGTATGATTTGATTCATGCCAATATTCTAAGACGTGCATCTTTTTTTCTCTGTTAGTTTGTTGACTGTAGCATGCAATAATCCTCAAGAAGATCTCACTTACATGTGAGAATCCCTTCCTTGAGGAAAGTATCTCCCAGTAGAGCTGAAACTAGTTGCTGCATGTAGTTTTATCCATATGGACAGAATGAGTCTGTAGATCAGAAGCATGAGTCATTGTAAAGCGGTTCACAATGTCAAGTAGTTTTCTAGATTCACTGATTTTAAGCATTTGCAGTTGCATTACCAATTACTGGGAGCATTTCAGGGTATAATACAAACTAGAAGGATTTTGAGCAACAATACTAGGCTCCATTAAGAGTTTTTTTTTCCCCCTGAGTAACTAAATGACAGGCGAGAAAGACAGGAAGAATCAGACAGAAATACTTCTCCACCTCCAAAATTAGAGGCCTACTGAAATAGGGTCCAGAAACAAACTGAAAGCAATCCAAACAACAGGCAAAACTCTCCAAGATCAATAAAGCTGTGTAGAATGAAAATCCATTGACACCTCCGGCATTAGTCTATCATCTGAATTACTGAAAGAAAGCACTTCCACTAAGGTGGATATTGGACAATCATAATATTACAGTTTCACCACTATCCAATTTACAAGATACAGGCTGCAACTATCTGAATTGGGCAGATGCTTATTGCAGTAATATTGAAAGCTATGTCTTCCAAAATACAGTGTTCCTAAGGAATTTTTACAGGCCACATATGCTGATTTTGTAACATTATACAGAATGCATATTCCAGACTGGGATTTACTTAGTCTAATAGCAGCAGAGGAAGTAGCCATTTCAGTCCATATTTTAAACAGGTGTTTGCATAAAGAACAGCTGTCCCCCTAATAGGACACCTTGGCTCCGCTGACTGCTTTAGCTGAGGACTCTTTATGAAGTCAACCCACAAAAGAAATCTAAACTCTTAAAATGACATTTTCACTTCTTTACTGTCCCCCATCCTGTTTTCCCCGCAGCTTTTAAAAAATTTCAGGGAGGTTTGTTGAGCATGACCTAAACACTTCTAACATTCTTCAAGTATTTTCCCTCCTGTTTACTGCTTTCTACCCTGCCACAGAGCACCATTAGGAGAAGCTGGTGGATAATACCCACGCTGGGTAAGTTTAGCGTTTCGTATGTAGCAAGTGTCTTCTCTCCACCATTGTTTTCTTTTCCAACACATTTTAAGAGAGCTCTTTATTGTAAAGTTATAAGCAAATTACCTTTACGGGTACAAAGAAAAACATTCTACCCCTGTGTCAGTGTATTTCACTGAATGATACAATTGAACGCAGTGTAGAGAATGTCTACATTTCAAAGACAGCTGATGCTGTTTACAGGTTCCTACATGAATAATGATAAAGGATACAAAGAGATTGAAATGCTACTTCATTTTCTTCTGTTTCACTCTTCCTGTTTTCTGAAGGTTGTTACTGTGACACCAATGTAAAAAAAAAAGAAAAACCTAACTTCCTACTTCTAATCTGTTTTAAGTCTTTGTCCTCGTTTCTCTCTGCTTGCATCAAGTATTGAACAGAAATGAGACTTCTTTTGCTGAAATGCCTGGCTCAATAAAAGGTACGTGAGCTAAAATTATTTACAGACTAAAGAGGATTCCACTTCTGTATGCTCTCTGGTATTATATTTAAGGTAGGGATCACCAAAAGCTTTTAAAAAAGACTTCTAGTGTAATATAGCATATTATGTATGTTCAGAATGTTGAAAAGCTGCTTCTGTGCAGTTACAAAAATAAACTAACACTGTCATGTCTACAGATTATACCTGTAGACCAAGCCAGGGGATTGAGCACTGCATCTGCTTAAAGACTATGATGCTCTTCTCAATGATGTGTCAAAAAATTATATGTAAGTGCAGGAAATAAGCAGTTACATGTTTATTTAATGATTTTATTAATAATGATGGGCAGTTGACAGTGCATTTATGTGTGCCATGCAGAAGACAAAAATCTTTTGCTTGTATAATCCAAGATTATTATAACAGTGCTGATAAAATGAAGCAAGTTTTATAAAATGTATTTGGAATTCAGGAAAAAAATATACAGAAAAGAGGAACACATTGGATTTAAAATGAGTTTTTTATACCAACCCCCTCTTAATAAAATACTTTATACTTTTATATACAGAATAAGACAGTTTCTGCTATGCTGATTTGTCATCTGAAACTACTCCACTTTTTGACTTTTCAGTGTTCCACACTCCTACCTATGGTGTGTACCTGAAGGTATAATTCAAACTAGGAACAAAATAATTGTATTTAAAAGGAATTTTATTGACCAGTTTTGATAGCTTAAGAAACTAATTAAGAAAATTTTGGACTGGCCAAATCCTGCTTTGGTTTTGTTTATTGGAAGTTTTTCCTTATCTAATTAGGATCAAGTTTTTACACTAGTAGTTTGATGGCACAAGTTACAAATTGAGCTCAGAACATCAGGTAGAGGCTCAGTAAAAAAGCCTGGGGGATAATCAACAAAGGAAGTTTTTCTGCTTTAGGCAAGGACTACCCAGAATTAGCCTTGGGGTAGAATTAGTTTGAGATAAGCTATTTTTGTCAATGTACAAAGAAATACAGTGGCTTGTTTTGTATGTAAATGACAGATGTGAAAAGTATGATCGTATTTGCCACAGTAGAATACAAGCCACAGAAGTTTTCACTTAGGAAGAAAGTATCTTTCATTTGCTGGGAAAAGCAGCAATCTACCACAGCTGGTAGAAATCTACTATTAAAGTCTTAAAAGTAATGAGATTGTTTATCACCATTTAGTTTAATTGTTAAGCATTAGTTAAAACTTTCCTTTAAATTTTCTGTAATCAGTTAGGTATTTTCTTTTAGAACATTACAGAGCACTGAAACGTTTCTCAGAATTACACTGTATTTTGGGCCCCAGAAACTTAACAGAATAAGAGAAATTACACCAACAGTCTGGTACTTTGGAACTACAGGATTCATATTAAAAACATCTGTCCACCACAAGCCCTACTAGCTTACGGGCTTGGCCTTGAAGGGCCCATCAACTACGTACGCACATGAGGATATTCAAAGAGAGAACATAGTTTGTGACACTGGAGCAGGCTTATCGGGGTGGAAATGTAAATTCCACATTTCCACACTTCTCTCCAGGGGAAGGAGGGGAGCACAGATACTATGACTTGTTTCATCTGATATGGTACTTGTTAGGTGTTCTAGCTACATAGTATTCAGACTTCACTTTTCTTGAGTCTTGTCTCTGCAGCATATTTTTTTCCCTCAACTTTTCTTTATTTTCACATCCTTGGAAAAACTACTGCATGCTTAATTTATGAGTATCATTGGCTCATGTCTTATCACTTGCTGCTGTTTTTATTGTATGCTGTGTTTAAATTGCTATAAATAAAGGTGACTGGATAGCTTAAGAACCATCTTAAATGGACTTGAAATGTCTATAACCTCACTTTACAAATTAGAGAAATCCACTTTTGTCCCGTAGTGTTAACCACACTGCAGAATATGAATGATGACTCAATTCCTTTAACAAGCCATATTCTTTTAACATTCTTTCATCATTATAGTCAATACCTGTATCACAAAGCCACTTCAGTGATTGTTCCATGTAGAAATCTCTGAAGTGGACAAGAAAAGTCCATGCTTGATAACTGAGTTTAATTTATAAAATTCATGAGAAAGAAGAAAAGGCAAAATCTAACACATTGCAGTGTGCAGATCAGTTCATTTTACAGGTTGTTTTCTGGGACTTTTATTACACTAAAATCTTCGGATGAAGACAAAGAATCACATCAGGCACTGATACCTTTCCCACAAATGGTTTAACCCTGAACCCACTGCAGTTGGTAGCAAGCTTCTCAGTTATTTTGTGGCTCATCAGCAGTTTTGTTGGTGCATGTAATGCATGCAGAGAAGCTAATGGCCTTGCTTGTGACCAGAAGGAAAGTCAGAGAACACATCCCAGGCACTGCATTGCTGTTTTTTCCTCCACTTTTCCGATTCTTTCAATAAGCAAAGCAGATCAGAGAGAAACTGGAAGTCATGGCTGTGAAACCTAGTTGCCAGTCAGCAACAGAACTTCCAGAAGTGGTACAGACTGAGGAGTGCAGAGTAATAGCTACTGGGTTCTTGGTACATTAGTTTTCTGTTTTTCAAGGAGACAAGCATTTACAGTTGCATTGTGAGCTACACACAGGGATGAAATAATCAGTCAATTAAAGGCAATATCCTGATATGCAAAACCTTTTCCTTTGCAGAAGACTGATAACCAAGAAGGTTGCTTTATCTTTCAGTTTCAATGATGCATATATTTAATATGAAAACTACCTGAATTCCTAGTCTAGTTATTAAGATGCTAATTACATTTATTACAGAGCACATAACTCATTGACCTTAATCTGTTCCATTTGATCATTAATAGAAAGTTGTTTTCCCATTTTTTCATGTAACATGACTGAGACGCTATCATTTTCAGTTGTGAAGTAACAGAACTTTTTAGATCTCCGTCCAACTTTGTATCAACTTAGTTACTGCTCTAACAGTAACAGAGGAATACTCAAAAACAATGTAATTGAGTTTGCCATTTCTCCCTTACGTGAATTATTTGCAAAATTCTCAGTAGCTACATGCAACAGAGATTTTGCTTTGAATAATGTTAACATAGTGTGCGTGTCATATGGAACCAGTCCAAATTTCAAACACCATTTTTGAGTAATTCTTTTTACTGTTTCCCAGTAATGATTACCTATTAAAATGATCCAAGGAAGGTACAGAAACACCGCTACAGATTATGCAGTAAGGCAACAGATTGCAGATTTCAATTACGTTATTTCAAATGGGGATTTTATGACTGTTTGCACAAAACCAGCCTATTATTCATAACAGCCAATGGATACAGAGCTGTGAGTATAGCTGAATAAGAATTTGAATGAACTTTCACAGATCACCTTCTAATTTTCACCCAAACTATAATTACAAGAGGTTATGCTGATGCCTTTATCAGCTCTTCCAATGGTAATTTTCAACTACCTTATTTTGATCGTTTCCTAGTTTGTTTCTAAGAAAGAAAAAAGACAAGACAAATTTTTGTTAAAATAAGTATTGTGGACCACCACCAACCCTGAATATATTTGGACAGATTTCATGAGAATAGGCTCACTTTTTCAAAAAACTGTGTCTACAAAATGTTTTCATCTGGCATTGAAAGCATCTGAAAATAAGCAGTATACGATAATATCGTCCTTAATTAGACAAAATTAATTTGGGCTACATGAAAGACAGCTTTAATTTATCCCACTATTTTCGTATGACAGCATCTTTTCTACTTTGTACATATTTATGTAAATTTCACTTCTAAAACAGGATATCGGTTTAATTTCATTCACCTGTTTTCATTTTGTATCACTTGTTGCAACGTGTTTAGCTTTAGCTCACTTAAATTGGGTAAACACAGATAATATGCAGCCATGTTTAATGTCCTCTGTTGTGTTTGGAACAGGTTGCCCAAAGAAGCTGTGCAGTTTTTATCCTCAGATGTTTTCAAAACCAGACTGGATAACACCCTGAGCAACGTCATCTGACCTCAGTGTTAACTCTGCTTTGAGCAGGTGTTTGGACTAGAGACCTCCTGAGGTCCCTTCTAACCTTAATTGTTCTGTGTTTCTATATTAATATTTATTAATGTAAATTCTTAAATTAAAAAACATGCTACAAATACGTAATGGGAATATGGTTCCAGAAAATTAAATTATTTCTGGGGTGCTGAGAGCCTCCATCTGCAAATCTGGTACTCAGATTTATTTCTAATACTTTGGGTACTTATTGTAGGTTTTAAAAGCAATGTTCAATGTTCTTTACACTGTACCGAACTTTAATTCCTAGCTAAGAAATTAAAGATGAATCAATTTAATTTGAAAATGAAGTAATTAGTGTCTATATAATGCCTGTATATAAGATTTGTGATATTCTTAATAGATAACTTTCCCAGTCCAGCAGTTGAAAGTGTTTATTTTATTTTGCTGTCTCAAGATTCCTACTTGTTTTGTTTCCCCTTCCTTACAGATACGTGAGCATATGGCAGATAACCTTTGAAATGGAGTCACAGAAGCAGCCTGGTTTTACAGTTACACTAGCAGATCAGCCAGTTTCAACCTCTTCTCTTCAGCCTGCACAGGGTTCTTCAGATCTCAGCCAAGGCAGCGTGATTCCTCAACAGGAACAAGCACTGTCCCAACCTTTGTATCTAAAAGCCCTTACCATACCACTGTATCAGCCTGTCCAGGCAGGATGCTTTCAGCCAAACCATCAGTTAGTGACTGGCAGGAGCTGCGTAAATCTAGACAGCAGTAACATACCCCTCATCCTGAATCCACTTGTTGCTTCAGAAGGCACAGATCAGCCTCAGTCAGTTTTTCAGAAACAACTTGGACAAACTCTAACACTGAACATAGTGAGCACTTTACCAGTTTTATCATCACCAAATTCTTGTGTAAATGCATCTATTGGAAGCCCAGGAAAATCAAAAAAAGCTGGGAAATACATCTGCAAACACTGTGGACGAGATTGTTTGAAGCCAAGTGTCCTTGAGAAACATATTCGCTCTCACACAGGGGAGAGGCCCTTTCCATGCACCACTTGTGGTATTGCATTTAAAACTCAAAGCAATTTGTATAAACACAGAAGAACTCAAACACATGTCAACAATACCAGACTGCCCTCAGACTCTGACAACAGTGGTATATTGGAGCAAACCGAGAAATCGACAGAGAGCATTACCTCACAGCAAGGCAGCAAGCTACTTAGTAGCACCTGTGAAGATGAGAGGCTACAGATGAAACAAATGAGTTCAGAGACCAGTGCTGTAACAGACACTAAGAAACTTCTTAATGACCTTTCACTGCCGGCAACAAGCAATTCATCATTTGCTTCAGAAAATCAAGAAACAAAAAATCAGTCCTTTAGTTCAAAGGCTAATCAGGGGGGTCCTGAAAGAGAATCTCAAAGTTCATCATCTCCAGGAGCTTTGCCAAATGGTCAGTGCCAGAGAAAGAAGATACAGGAGCAAAGAACTCCAACTGCCAATAAGCATACTCAGTTGCAAAGGCAGCAAGCAACCTCTTCAGAAAAACAATGGGATTACAAGCCATTTGACTACAAGCTAAAGAAGTGTGAGAGCACTGACTCAGGGTATCTGTCACGCTCTGATAGTACAGAACAACAGATGGCATCATCCAGCCCACTGCATAGTCTCTATGAACACAGCACAGAACTGGAAAATGAAACTGCTTTCAGCAGCCTAAGGTGTACCTCCGGAAGCAGTGCAAAGCTAGATGCAGTTGAGAAAGCTACAGCCTTGATGCTAGAGAAAAAGAGGCTGGAGGAACACATTTCAAAACTTATTTCTCATAACAAAAGTGTGGTGGATGATACCCAGTTAGACAACGTTAGGCCCAGAAAAACCGTCCTTTCTAAACAAGGAAGCATTGATCTGCCAATGCCTTATACATACAAAGACTCTTTCCATTTTGACATCAGAACTTGTGATGTAAATAGGAAAAAGAACCTTTCCCTTTGTTCAGCAAAATCTACCTTTGCACCCCTAGAAAAATGCAAGCCAATGTTTTTTCATTCAGTTCCCACCCAGTTCTCCACAACAATAGATACTGTGCCTGTTACACGAAGCAACTCTTTGCCGTTTGTGGAGGGCACAAGAATGGTACGTGACAAAGCAGGCTGCTCAAAGCCACTTTCTCTTACTAAGCAGTCTGTAAATACAGGCACTGCTAGTTTGCTGCCTAGCAACACTCTTGCTGCAGATTCAGTGGATTTTCCTAATAGCCATCCCCGAGCTCTAGTCAGACAAACAGCAGTGGATGATTTGCCACTAAGTAATGTGGTTGATCATCCTCCTTCATCGGAGGAGTTGCAAGGGACTAAAAAACTTGGGGCTGGAGAAGTAATCAGTGCTAAAAATAAGAAACACAATCAAAGGAAGTTAAAGATGTTCTCCCAAGAAAAATGGCAAATGTATGGAGATGAAACATTTAAGAAAATCTACCAAAAAATGAAAAGCAGTCAAAATGCCAAGAAAATTAAACAAAGGGGAAATAAGATTACAGATATTACAAGCTTCACTCCTGATTCAAAGGAATCAGTCAGCAGTACTGAAATTACTGAGCAAAGAGATGGCAGGAGCTCTGCAAGTGACAGTCTTTCCTCCCTTGTGACAATGGGTTTAAACACTGGTAAATCAGAAACCTGTACTAATGGTAATCATATTCTACAGAATGTGTCCTCTGAGGAAACGGCAGACAGTGTAACCTACCTAATGGAGACATCATATTCAGTAAACACTAGTGCACATACTGTAATGAGCAAAACTTCCCAAGACCTCAGCAGCAGTGACACAGATAAATACACAGCTGGCAAAAGCACATTACTAGCTCCAAGCAGTTGTGAGCTCAGGCTTCAAAATACTCAGCATCAGCTGAACGCTAACAGAAGGAATGATGACTGCTTGCCAGTACAGAGTAGCAAATGGGAAAAACCAAGCCTTGGGAAAGAATCCAGTACATTTGAATCAGATTGTAAAAGCACTTCAAACAATTATAGAAACGGTAGCAGGAACAAGGAAACCGGCCAGCATGCCCTGACACCCCCATGGGTCCATTGCAACAACAACAGAGAAGCCACAGGGAAATCCCAGAATTTACCATCAGAAAGAAAAAAGCTGAAATTTGAAGTGGAGAAGACACAAAACATTATTTCAAAGTCCTGCCCTAGTCCCAGTAGTGAAAACAATGCAGTAAATGAAGCAGAGAGGGTCTATTGCACTAGCACTCAGTGTCTTTCCACAACACCAGTGAAATTCTCCAATGAAGCAGAAGAGCAAAAATTAAGCGCAGGAATTAATGAATCCACTAGAGGTACTGAGAATGTGGAGTATAGGAAAACAATCAAACTCCCCACAAAAGCTCTTAATTGTAGTGATGTTAACCTTCTTTCACATTCAGCAGGTATCTCAAAAGCTTCATTTGTGGGATTTTTAGGGCCTGAATTAAGGGGAAGTGATTGCAACTCTTCTGCCTTGCACAACACAACAGACAAAGATGTCAAAACACGTCTTGTGAAAACAGGAGCAAAAGTACCACTTTTCAGTGACAATGCTGTTGACATGTCTTCTAAAATGCATCATCTGCAATCTGATCTTTTAACTCCAGTCCCACAACAAAATGCCTTTTCTCCAAAATATATCCTTAAATTGCCGCAGGACAAGAGAGCCTCAGATTTGTTGCTTTTGCATAGATCAGAACAGAAGATTACACCTTGCACATCTGTGACAGACAACTTAACTAACCTCCCCTGCTCTTCCAACAGTGGATCACTCAGTTCTCATTCTAATGATGTGGTTTTGTCCCCTTTAAAATTTGAAGTGACACAAAAGGCCAGCAAAGGAGAACTATGGTGGAACATACATGCAAACTGGAAAACTCCAGTATTTTGTTCACCAGTCAGTTCAGAAACAACAAATATCTTAACCACAGCAGATAACACCTTTTATAACCAAGACTTCAGACAGCAGGATATTGTAAGAGATGCTTGGAGAAACAAACAGAACAAAAATAAATCAAATTATCAATGGCAAACAGAAGAGAAGTGGATGAGCATAACTACTTCCTCTACACAGACCCCAAAGAAGAAAATATGCTTTACTTCTATGTATACAAGTGGTTTTTTCGTATCGGCTGACATCAAAGAAGAGAGAAAGGTTTTACATCGTCTTTGCTCAGGAAGTGACTCTTTGATAATGACGTCAGCTTCTAGCAAGGGTGCAGAGCCAACAATCATGGGGTGGGACAGAGGTGGAATTCCATGCACTCTTAACGACATTTCACCAACACTGCAGGATACACAGCACTCTCAGAGCTCAACAGACAACCCCACTTATTTTTGCCATTCTTTTGGCACATTTTATTGCCACGCTTTCACCAGTCACTGTAGAGAATCCCCAGTGCTACCCCACAATAATCTGACGTGCTACTCTGGAAGTTTAACAGTATCAAGCATGAAGAGCACCTTCCCGTCACTAAATGCTGAACCTCGATTAACTTGGTGTTGTTTAACCAGAAGCCTTCCTCTGCCTGCTGAGCAGAAGGGGAATGCAGACTCTGCTTATTCCTCCATGCACACCTGTGACAAGGAATCTAGCAATGAATGCACACTGTCAAAATACGATATTTCTGTTTTCAAAATGAAAAATATTAGCAAGACTGTGGCATATGGCTTAACAAACAGGAGTTTAAAAACACTGGTTTCATCCTTTTCTAAAGAACAACAGATGCAGGAGGTAATATTAATAATCTTATTTCCTTTCTCAAGAGGGTGTAATTGGCTGACACTCCCCCCCTCCTCTTAGTAGAAAAGTAAAAGAATTATCAAAAGTATATTTATGGACATTTACAGGCATTTGTCAATACAGAATTTACAATTTATGTTCTTATAAGTTACATATTCATTTGATGCATGAAAAATACATATTTTTGTGTGAATATTTAAGTTTCTTTCACTTGAGAATTTCAGTAGGAATGCTGTCTAGTGAGAAGAGTGTATTTCTATTTCTTGATTTTTCCCCTTATACTCTATATTCTATTCTAACAGCATATGTATTTCACTGTTTTCATTTTAAATGAATATTTGAATTAAGAGTAGACCATTAATGTCAAGACTTTATTATACTTGGAGATACTTGGAGTCAAAAGCAGACTGTGTACTAGACCTCTCACTGTTAAGATACACTGAAATGTCAACAAAACCAAATTGCATTAATACCCTGTAAAGTGTTTAAGGCTTGAAAGCTTTGCTTTTTTAGGTAAGTGAAGATAGGCTAGTCTATCTGCACAGATCCTAGAACAGCTCTAAATGTGTGACTAAACTTACTTTTTATATAGGAAGAAGAATACGAAAGAACATATACTAATTCTATATAGACCCACAAAAGCAGTGAGTTGTTTTAATTTTGTTTTATAAAAGTAGATGGACAAAGCAATTAGAAAAAACTAACACAAAAATTCTAGGAAAAATTCAGAACTGTGCTATTTAACTACTATGCTATTCATTGCTATTTAAAAAGAGCGTAGATTTCCAGTCTCTCAGTTAATGTAATTCACAATTTTAATATACTTAATTTTTTTCCAATATTCTTAACAGTTAAGCTCAGCAGCTCCTGGTGCTGCTTTCAGAAATATTTCAGAGCAAAAGAAGAAAACAGTAGTTTGCAAAAAGGAAAAACTCTCAACAAATAAACTCAAGAGGAGCCACAAACAGAAAAAGATTAAAGTCACCTCGAAATGGTAAGGAATGTGGTTTTCAGCTTCCCTAGATACAGACATAATTTTGCTAAAGTGGGTGTAAAAATTCCACAGAAAATAAGAAGTCATCCTCAAAATTCAACCTTGTCAAAATAGGGGGAAAAAATAAATCTCAGAAAGAGCTATTACTACATTGCAGCAGTTCCACAAAGCTAAACTATAAAAAATACCAGTATGTTGTTTACTATCAGGAACAGACTTTTCTAAGCAAAACAGACGTATACCAAAGAAAGATGATGACTGGTCAGTTGACTCTCACTATGCTTTAGAAATTATTCTTATCTGTCAAAACTGTCAGCATTTACTTTTGTTTGAAGGGAACCAAAATACTTCAGTTTTTAATCCTGTTACAGCTAAAAGCAGTATATGAGACCCTTTTGTCCCCAGAAGATCTGTAACCTGAACTTGTATTCCCAAGAGAATGCAAAAGAATAAATATCAGGTTCTAACACAAACTAACAAAACCATCTGTAGTTTAAAGGATCATTCGGTTTAAAGAAAAAGCAGGAAGAATTTGAGTATAAAACTATCAAAGGCACATTGTATCAGTCAGCACAGTTTCTCCGTATTTAATGGGAGTTCGTATCAGTGGAAGACTTAGCTTCTAATCTTTCAAGAGTGTGGGGCAGCAGAATGTCTGAGGAATTGCCTCAATAAGAAACACATATTGTGTGCATACGTCCCTCTTATTTTATTTCATGACCAAAATCAAACAGAATGACTCCCTTGTGGACAAATCAGTGTCAGTAACTTAATCGCTGTGTCTAGTTTGGCAAACAGCACTGCGATTTTGAAGGATCACAAGAACAAAAAAAGAAGACTCAGGTCTATGTTATCCAGTCTAGTGACATTCTTCTAGGACTTTTTTCTGGTTTGGTTTTTGAGTGGTTTTTTGTTTCTTTTCTTCCCCCCCCTTGCTGGTCTCATAATTTGTTTATTTGGCTATATCAAATAAGTACAAGGATTCAATTAAGTACGGAGTCCTGAAAGCTCAGGTCATACACATTAGTAGCTAACTGGCCAAACTGTTAATCATGAAATGTAATCTATTTTTCTAATACACGAAACACCTGAATAAGCACACCCTTTTAGGTCTACTTATTACACTGTGTATAGTGACTGATTCTATTGATATAGAAATGGGACCTTCCAGTGTACCTCAGTCTCAAACATTAAGAGTTATTGAAAGATCAGCTAGAGTAGAAAACAAAGCAGAGTTGGATTATTCAGTGTGAGTTTTCTAAATAACTGAAATACTTACATTATTCATTAGTGATGATGAATAGGTAGCACATAAGAAGCAAAAAGTAAAAAATCCAACAACTATGCAGCCTCAGGTGATTCCTGTGCGATTCAAGTCTTTATGAAGTATGTTGTTTTAAAATTCCAGATATAGGAAAAAGGATCTGTTATTCCTGAATCCTTTTCTCTTAGCAAACCAAGGATTTACTGAAACTTACTGAGGAAAAATTTAATAAAATAATTGTGGGTCTCTTGCCTAAAATCCTGCTTTTTTTTAAGTTGACATAAACAAACATCTCCTTCACAGTAGTAACTTGCCATTAGACTTAAATTTACCTGATGATGTGGTGTTATTCTACTCTGGCTGCTTTTAAATTGCACATATTTGTTTACCCTTTCAATTGCATTGGCAATGCAGGTACAGAGGGAGGCATGTACATGGATATGCTCAGTTGAAAATTAACCAACTAGGCAAGAGGCACTGTTTTCCAAATAGAACACTGGATGCTTTGACAAAGGGCTATTCATCACAACCCTGTAAATTTAGGAAGTATAAGAAGTGCTATTCTCCTCAATCAAAGGTACAAGGTAAGTATTTTGAATATTTTTTAGTGTATTGAATGTTAATTTTTTAAGAGAATGAACAGTAGCAGTATCTCTGACGTGCACCTGTTACACATGGAACTGCAAAACCACTTTTGTCCTTCAGTATGTTCTGCGAGTAGAAATACAAACAGCTCGCATATTTTCAGAACTGAATGCACAATGATTTTCATACACACACTTACATATGTGAATTTGACAATTAGGAGGGCATTTTAAAAAGATATAACTCCAGCCAATAAGTCAGCTTCATCAGGGGCCCAACTGAAACGCCTCTATGCAAATGCATGTAGTATGAGGAATAAAAAAAGAGGAGTTAGGCATGTGCCCACAGCTACAGGGCTATGATCTTATTGGCATCACAGAGGCATGGTGGGATGGCTCCTATGACTGGGGCACTGGAACGGAAGGATACAGGCTCTTTAGGAAGGAGAGGCAGGGGAGACAAGGAGAGGGTGTCACCCTCTATGTCAGTGACCAGCTGGAGTGTGTGGAGCTCTGC
>JAVKLA010000010.1:27072775-27083633 GCA_034782735.1 Sagittarius serpentarius
CAAGGCCAAGTGCAAGGTCCTGCACATGGGTCGGGGCAATCCCAAGCACAAATACAGGCTGGGCGATGAGTGGATTGTGAGCAGCCCTGGGGAGAAGGACTTGGGGGTGTTGGTTGACGAGAAGCTCAACATGACCCAGCAGTGTGCGTTTGCGGCCCAGAAAGCCAACCGTGTCCTGGGCTGCATCAAGAGAAGCGTGACCAGCAGGTCGAGGGAGGTGATTCTCCCCCTCTACTCCGCTCTTCTGAGACCCCACCTGCAGTACTGCATTCAGCTCTGGGGCCCCCAACATAAGAAGGACATGGACCTGTTGGAGCGAGTCCAGAGGAGGGCCACCAAGGTGATCACGGGGCTGGAGCACCTCTCCTGTGAGGACAGGCTGAGAGGGTTGGCGTTGTTCAGCCTGCAGATGAGGAGGCTCCGGGGAGACCTTACAGCAGCCTCTCAGTACCTAACAGGGGGCCTGCAAGAAAGCTGGAGAGGGACTTTTTACAAGGGCATGTAGTGATAGGACAAGGGGTAATGACTTTAAACGGAGAGAGGGTAGATTTAGGTTAGATGTAAGGAAGGAGTTCTTCACTGTGAGGGTGGTGAGGCCCTGGCACCAGCTGCCCAGCGAGGCTGTGGATGCCCCGTCCCTGGAAGTGTTCAAGGCCAGGTTGGATGGGGCTTTGAGCAACCTGACCTAGATGATCTTTAAGGTCCCTTCCAAAGCAAACCATTCTATGATTCTATAACTCTTCCACTAGAAGCCTAAACAGTTTTAAGATGGATCTTTATCAGCTTCTGAAACAAGATTGTATGTTTGCAGTGTGAAATGAGTTTGGTGTATTGACTTGCTTTCTGTGTTTCAACGACCCCCCCCATTTAATTAGCAGTATTAATGCAAATTATGTTTATGCCACAACCATCTTGGAAGCAGGGACAAGACCTTGTGTTCATTCGTAGCAGATATGAATAGCTATTACTTTGCAGGGCAGTAATGGCCTATTAAAAAAAACAGAAACCCCAAACATATATAAGTAAATGAGAAAATGTACCAGGCTTAGAATAAAAATTTACAGAAAATAGTAAAAAAATAGAAGTTAGTTCAGTGATATGATGAGAAATTTAGTAACTTCTAGCATGTGGGGGAATAAAAACTAAAGTAAAAGTTTCTTCAACCTCTTTTCGATAGAAAATTACCTACACCAGCAAAAAGACACATCTTGTTCCACCTCAGACAAGCCACTTTGCAGAAGGAAAAAAGAAGGAAAGAATAACTCAGGAGTATCTTCCCATACTGAAAATCTAAACCATGTTAAACAAAAAGACAAAATGGATAAAAAAGTAGGTATTGTACTTTAATTTGTGTATTACTTTTTATTAAAAGTAAAAAAAGATATTGGTAATTAAAACTTGAATTATATTCAGCTGTTTTAAAGTTCAATTTGAGACTACTTTGTATCACAGATTTTGTTTAAAAGGTGTTAAAGGTTATTTTGGGGTTAAAACAAAAAGAAAACTTACCAACGTTAGAATTAGCTTTTTTAAAAGAACACTTAAACTTGCATAAATTGAAAAGGATATTTCTCGTGCTTGCTGTCACAGGTTCGATTAGCACTGATGTCGGAGGTGCCGGTAGGTATAGCACAGAGCATCCTGAGACAGAGACAGTGAGCTTGAAACTAGAAAAGTGGGGAGGGTAAGAATGGCCACGCGGTGGTGGGAAGAATGTGTATCCAGCACCACAACTGAATTTCTTCAGCCCTCTGTGGAAGCCAGTGCTGCTGTGGTTTCAGTGCTACCAATAGCTGCATTAGCTAGAAGGGGCCTTAGAGACATCTGCACGTGCTGCAAACAGTGCTGTTGTATGCAGTGTCAGTATAGCTTCTGGGAAGTGTTCTGAGCTTATCCTAATTTTAGTTTTCCCTAGACTTCTGCTGGCCATACTTGAAGACCAAAGCTACTGAGCCAGATTGCTGTTATGTAGCATGAGCACTGGTTCTTCATGTAGCATAAGTGGTATCACAGGAACCTAATCCTTAAAATGTTTTTTACTGAGTAGTTTTATTTCCTACACATATCTCACCACCTCGGGCATTGTAATATTTCTTACAGACTCATCACAAACCTTTCCCCCTACATTGCACAAACATTGCTGCAATATGTATATTAAAATATCTTAATGAAAAGAACATCATCCTAGACAGTACATAAGAATGCAGCTTGAAACCCCTAACCCTTATCATCCATAAATTATTAGCATGGTCTGTCACCTACCCAAGAAAAAAAACCTAAGGAAAAAATACATGCTTTACTACACCTCCCACACAAAATATAATCACAGTTGTATAAATAAAGGTTAACGTTATGCTTAATTACTGAGTTGATATGAGTTATAGCAGAGGTAAATGTTTTCTACTGATATAGTCAACTTGGTTATCATTGCACTTTTATGAAGGATGGAACTGCTCTGGATTGAAAATTTTAAGTGTGAATTTCTTTCCCTCCCCCTATTTTCTACAGGACATTTCTGAGCAAAGCAGGGAACACGCAAGAACAAACTTGGAAATATCTATGACAGCTCATTCCTTTTCATCCACAGTTAATACAGCCATGCAGCAAGTCAGCAGTGATGTGGAAATCTGCTGCTTAGTGACAAAACCACTTGTGCTTCAGCGATCAGTCCCAGGGGAGTCACAGCCAAACATTCAGAGTGACTCAATGCCATCTTCTATTTGGTCTTGCCCTTCTGATTTTACAAGTACAGGCAGAGGTGACCAACTTGACAGCACGAACTCAGAGACTACTGGTTCTCTTTCCTTACATCTAGAAGCAAACCAGGAAAACATACTAAATGTAGAGTCAGACAGTCAAAGATTTGGTACATTAGACCCGGTGATCCAGGCCTCAGGAAGGGAGAAACCTCCAAGTGAAGGAAACACATATTCATCTCCAAAAGAAAACTCAACTCCCAGTTCCCAGCCTGGATGTTCACGTTCATTCAGATCAAAAGAAGAGTCTTCTCCTGAGTCGGTCACAAGGGCTAAATTACCCAGTACAGAATACACAGAGTGGGCAAATTTTTCTCAAAAAATGCTTGACCTTCATGAAAATGCAGACAAGAATGGAACCCACCTGCAGTCAAATAGCTATGGAAGGCCACATGAAACAGCTACTACTGCCTTCAAAAAATCCCCATTTACTCTCAGGTCCCCCGAGCTGAAGACTAACTCTGCAACACCTTCCAAGACATACAAAAAGAGAGGTTTAGAGATGATGAGGAAGCAAACCAGAGTTGAGTATGATGACACTAGCAGTGATGATGAAGATAGGCTTGTTATAGAAATATAGCAAATAGGCTGCTAACAAGATGCTTGTATGATGGCCCATTACAGAAGAAAATACCACGGATGTTTGATCTGTATTTCTGAAGCACCTTAAAATCAGAAAAGCCATTCCTCTGTGCAATAGGCAGCATTTTCTTCTGAAGAGTCCTCTCTTTCAAGGACTCAAACTTTTTAAAAAAAGCTTATTTGAAGCAAAGAGGGACCTGGCATCACACATTTAAATGCAAGTGGTAAACCTGGGTTTATGAGGGGTTTCCAGCATTGTTAACATTCTTACCAGTCTTATATAATTCCCACAAGTGCTAGCTGCCAGTGGTTGTATTATTAAAACGCTGTGGCATATTTATTTACTACTAACAACACAATAGCAGCAGCTTCCTCAATATATGAGCTAAGATTTCCTGGAAGGGTATGGATGTATTCTCTTCTATATACTCCTCTTTTGTAGTCACTGCCATCTGTACTGGGAGTCATACACTTGGCATTAAGGGGAAGACCTGTTCCCTAAGTATCCATGATATTGGAAGAGTCTGGAAAAATGCTGATCTTTTTCCATGTTGCACAAATGTCAATGCTTCTTTGTGACAAATGACACAAGCATGCTTTGCTTTGTGTTTTGTGCCTTTTATGCCAAGATCTACTCAAATATTCTTGATTTCTAGTTGGAGAATATGGGTGTTAGCTATTGATATTTCTTTGTGGTAAAATTTCTGACAAGGATTTTCTCATTATATTCATCACATTCTGCTCCAACTGATGTAATCTGGAATGTTTCGTTTTTATTGTAATCTTAAGTTTAACTGCAATTATGCTATTTTATTGAAAGTAAAGAAGCTATATGGCATAGCTTGTTTTCTTTTTTTAACAAGAAGTATTGTGCTACGAACCCTAAAATTTACTGGTTTCTATGTGAATAAATAATTAGATATTTTAATTTGACCAAGTGTATTCACTTGCTTGATTAAACTGATAAGCATTACAAACATTCCACTCACACATTATAGTCAAATTCTATAGTTAAACTTCTACTGTTCTTATATTGTGAATCATACACAGGGTCTTATGGATTAACCTACATGGGATATTTGGAATTGCTTGTACTTTAATCATGCACAGGTAAGCTTATATAGGTCATACTCACAACAAAATCTAGTATACTACATGAGAAAAATAAATGTATATGTGGAAAAAAAGCCAAAAGAGCTGAGATAAAACAAATGCTAAGTCCCATGCAATTCCTGTGTTTTCAGATGTCTTACAAACATGACAAGACTAGAGGTCATCCATACAGAGCTTCATCTTTAGCTTCAAATTATGTTCATAAATTTATTATTGGTACAGAAAACAAAAATAATGATCAAACTATTACGCCAATTCCGAATTCTAACGTGTAAAAAAAAGTTACGAAAAAAATCTACTCTTTCAGAATAGAGAATGAACCATGAAAGATATTTTTCCCTTTCTAAAAATGTTACAATATTATACCAATTACACCAATAATTGGTGTCAAAACTGCAAGGAAAAAAAGTCTAGGAATATTGGTTTAAGGAATTATTCTCCTGCTTTACTTCTCATTTACCAAGTGCTGGGGTTTTGTAACAATAGGAGCTCAGCAAGCATGGGCATATAGTTGAAGAATGAATGGCATCAACAACGGTGGACTGCAAGGCACTGCAAATTGCATATTTTGTTGACCAAGATACAGTACAAAAAATACCATTTGGTTTAGAATGATACAGCCGAAAAGAATTATATAGCTGTAGATTGTTTTTATGTTAGATTTTTCTCTTTATACTGTTAAATTATTTTATCTTAATAAAAATTAAACACGACGATCTTAGCACCTGCACTAGTATTATATATAGTTCAAGCATATTAACATTGAATGATTTTTAGTAGCAATTATGCTAAATTTCTTAGTCTACCTCAAACCTTAGCAGAAGAACTAACAGGTTACTCAGGAAACTTCTGAGTGAGATTATTAGCAAGAAAAATGTTGATAACATCACTAATATGGCAAGTTTCACTAGGTTTGATATTACAAGAACAAGAAAGATCAAAGGAAAAACTGTCTTGAAATCTTTCTTGCGCTGTTCAGTATTTGTGCTCCCAGACAAACCGGAGAGGTATTTGGGTGAATCCCAGGTGCAAAGAATTTAAATAGTGTGAATTCAAGGAGTATACTAATGTAACTCCAATTTGGGAGAAAAAGAGGAAAAGAATAGGGAAGAGGGAGGTGGAGGAGGTGCCATCAGTAGTGCCGCAATATTGAACCATTCATAGTTTTGGAACTTTTTTCTGATGGAATCACTCAAAGATACAGCTGGGTCCTGAATCTGTAGAAAAAGCAGGAGAAAAAGAAACACAATGCTTACAGAGATGCACAAGTCACTGTGTTCCCAGCAATACTGCTGGCCAAGCTTTACTAAAGGCTATATGACTGCTGTCACGCAGGTACTTGTGTGAATACGTTCATTAGAGAGTCATACTAACACAAAAGCATTTGCCTGGTTTCAGCTGCTTTAGCTTCAGATCTTTTTCCATCTTCATTTTCAAACTCCCTATATATCTTTGTTAATAGTAATATGGATGACAAGAAAGTGTTTTTTTCATTTTTTAATCAGAATTTTCAGTTCTGTGCCATTCCATCAAAAAATTTGACAAAGTAAAATTTCAAATGTTTCAAAGTTCTTCAAAGTCTCTTAAAAATGTATAGTCTTTTAGAGCTAACGGAAAATTTCCAAACCTATTAAATCTGTCTGATCCAGCTGTAAAGAAAAGCTTTGACAAGCACCTTTAGAAAGCACAGCACAAGAAAGCCATTGCATCAAACCACACCAGCAGCCTCCACAGCAACTATATTCACCTCTTGCTTGTGCAAGAGTTTTATTATTATAATTTATGGACATGTAATGGATATGCTATATAAAGTTTCCTGCATAATGTTTGTGGCTAAATGATGTGTTTTAAAGTGGAATTTCTAGATCAGTAATTTAGAAATAGTCTAATGACAGACTAAGAAGTGCTGTGCAAAGAAACATTTATCCTGTGTATATTTTACAGCATTAAACATAGAAATATCTTTGTCATACTGCAGCTGTAGCTGGAAGAAAAATGGGACAATTTTAAGTTAGCTGAGAAAGTACACTTTAAACTCTGTTTCCTGACAGAAGTAATCCTTGATGTTTTAGCTCAGTATACAGTATAAAAATTTGACCTAACATTAGAGCTGAAAGCCAAAAAATCATAGTTCTTTAAAAGCACCAACAGATCTCTGGTGGCATTTTTAACTACCACTAAAGAAGGTAGCGACTCTAGCACAAATCTTTTTAGCCATAACAACCCTTCGAGGAGTAAGGTCTGAATCACGTACATCAACATGTGAAGACTGTGAGAAATGCTCTTGGTTTAAGCTAGGGAACTCAGGGAGTTTGCATATCCAAAACCAGCTGGCCATATGGCAAACAGCATATTTTGGCTTTCCAGAAGATGCTGTATTCACAGAAGGACATACAAGGCTACAGAGGCAAATTATTCTCTACCTTTTACACTGCAAAGGTGTCAGCCATGCAGTGATGTACTTAATTGATTCACAAGAAGCTGAACGTCAAAGCCACATGAGGGCACTAGGCACAGAGAAAAATCTGTTTCTTTATCCTTCAAAGTCAGCAGCAGTTCTGATGGATCACTGCTTTGCTATAAGCAAATCTGAAATTCCTTTGCACATGAATGCATCTCATCAACTTTCTCTTCCTTCCATCAAAGGAAACAAATTAATAAGGAATGCTGATCACTTGTAAGATATATATTCAACACGTACAGCTACTCAAATAGACTGTAAGTAAGTGGATGTTTCAGATTTTCCCTCTTCAGACGTGAACAAGCTATTTCTTATTGTTTCAGACTTTTATATTAGATCTTATTAATTACTGATACTTCACTGATCTGCCTGGCAAACCCCAGCTCACACACAAGGGTGCATGAGAAGGGTGTGAACCAACCCGAGCAAGCCCAGAGATCACCAACAAATACAAAGATATGCCTTGAATACATAATTTATGAGAAAAGATAACAAGAACTGCCTGGCTATCAGAAGATTAAGGGAATACGCACAAAAAAGATCAGGAGAAGAATGTGGGAAGACTATTACACTCATCTGTCTTTCACATCCATTCTGGGAGGATACGAAATGATGGGCTCAATTTGCAGCATATTAACTAGATAAGAAAAGCTTCCTATTTAAGGAGCAACTAAGCATGTAACAAATAACTCAGGGAGATTATAGACTTTTTATCATTTGGGACTTCAGTAACAGTTAAGTATTTCTTATTATTGGTATAATATTCTTTAGGGCTGGAACAGACTATCCTTCCAGTCCTATTTTTTATGCATAAATTCTTGTTCATCAATAGCTTCCCCAAAACACCATGCCTAAAACATTTAGTACTTCTGTGGCTGTATAGGCACTACTGAGACACACAGAGAGTGGTACCTAAACACATTTGTTTTGCATTACTCGCAATGTATATCTGTTTTTGTATGTTGCCTATGTTTTATTTACACAACCAAATTTGTTCCCATTCATGAGTGTTTATATTATAATCATTTTCATGTGGTTAAGTAGCTTTATTAAACCATTAATTTTACCTTAAGGATTTGTGTGGAATTATGGCTGCAGATTAAGACTCCTGGCCTGTATTTTTCCTTTACCATCAGCATTCCACAAAAGTCACATGAACGAAAAGGTCAATATTATTTTTCTTAGACTTTAAAATACTGTGAGATTTTAACTGCACATTTAAAGTGTCCTGGTGGAACCAGATAAATGTCACGTAGAAGCACATAACTTAAAAGCTGTGTCTTCCAGGGAACTGTAATGTTACCACAGTTCGGTTATAAGTCATTCTCTTAAGTTTAAGCAGTACTTAAATACAAAAAAGCGGCTTGCTTTCTCATAGTCAGAGTCAATGTACCTATTGACTACTCATGACAACTGCCTAAATATGTTCTGTATTTATGTAATGCTTGAGTTCAGAAGAACTACAAGAGCCAGTTAAACAAGGGATGGACTCACTTGAACATATTTGCGGGTGCTTTGCAAAGTAGTCAAAAAGGACTCTTGTGCCATGGGTGTATAGACTATTTTGGCTTTAAAAAAACTACTGTATGAGTCTCATTATCAGTCTGTAATGATTGTTAGTGTTTACAAAACAAGGTGATTCTAATGTAGTCAATTAATTGATCCATAATCCAGTTTTTTAAGTATCACAAATTTTGTGTATATGCATTTGTAGCACGTTTTTATTTCACTGATTGACAAAACAAGCAATTCTAAATACAACATTGGATATAATATTAGGAGTATGTACTTAATCCAGCAATGATTAGGAGTGTTTCAGAGTGAGCTAAATCAGATATATGAGACTGATTCTTTTCAAAGATTCTTAGGCCATTAACAAAATGAGCAATTGGATGAAAGCCGTGGGAGCTGTGTTTCATAAGCTACTGTGGTCTTGTTTTCCAGTTGTCTCTGAATGCTACTCAGGTTCAGTAGTGCTGCTGCTGAGGTCAATCATTCTAGACAAATGCAGACAGCTAAGCCTTTATGGAGTCAGGCTTCAATGTATCTTTCTGAATTATACTTAACCTCTGCAAAGCCAAGCCTCTTACACATTACAGAGGTATTCAGGGGGCGAAATTAAGGTCACATCAGCAGCCCTCCCCACTCTTTTTACACTGATAGAGCTACAGTCAGTGTTTATATCTAAAAATCTTTCTATGATTTATCATTCTTTATTATACATATCCTATTCAGATTTTTCTTGAAAACATCCTTGTTATTTCATTGTACATTCGCAAATAAAACATTTTGTCTCAAATACACAACTGGGAGTATGAAAACGTCATTCAGATGAGCTGCTGTTGTCCCCTCTCCTCTGTAAAAAGGAGCCATTACAGAAACTTCCCCTTCTCCATCAAAATCGTTAACGCAAAAAGAAAAGAACAAAATTTGTTTCTGTAGCATGCTTTGACAGCAACCTAGGTTAGCACCTAAGTAGGGGAAAGGGAGCCAGGGTTGTTCCTACCTGTGATAGGAAACCACAGTCTGAGAAGAGGAATACTTTACTGGGAAGCTAAACCAGGGCTGTAATAGTTAGCTCAAATCTCAAAACCTGTATGTACAATTGAAATTACAAGATTGGCACAACTAGCAACTTAGATAGCTATGTGCACATACACGTTTATGTGTGTTGGCTGGAAAGAGGAACAGGGAAAATTACACCTCTTAAAAAGTAATTTGACCATTAACTCTACAATGCCTCCTAATGTTCCCATTGCTTACACAGAATAATTTGCATTGAGCTCCTCAAATGGAAGGCAGTACATGCATAAAACACATCATCACAGCCTCTGCAGCCCACGAGTGGTTTTTATTCCAACTCATCCCTCTTATGAAGAAGTTTTGCATAACTTTGTTGATTCTAGTTATGGGTTACACTAGCTCCAAATGGAGCAAACATTCAAAAGGGAAATGATACCAAGGTCTCAGACCTCAAAACACTAGTTGTCCAGAAGCAAGAAAGTAAATATAGCTAAGTAAAGCATAAAAAAGCTGCCTCATCCTGTGCAATACTATAAAGCTTAAGAGATTATATAAAAAGGATTTACAAACTTTGATTTAAAATTAAGAACAAAAGCAAAAAGGTCATTATCACATGTTTGAAATGAAAACCACAAAAACTTTTTCTTATTTGTACCAGATGTGGACAGAGAGATGTGAACTGCTGGACAATAGTCAGAGAGGTGAAATTAGGGAAATATCCATAATTAATAACATGCCTGCGGAAACATGTTCTGTGCTTCAAAAAGAATTCAGGTACTTTTAGAACTGGGAGAACATCCTTACCCTGAAGATGTTGACAAATTTGAAGAAATTCCAAGCAGGGAAAAAAAAAACTGATTGGGGAAATAGATTACTTATGCAGAAAGATTAAAGGAACCAGTCTTCTGCTCTCAATTACACCAATGTGATCCAATTAAATTCAGTGATGATGTATGAACATAAGCAGGAGAAAAGCTTGACTGAAACATATGATATAAAGAACTTGCTTAGAAATGCTCAGAGGAAGATTTCCCTTTAGGAATGAAAGGAATTGGTAAAATATTTTAGGGAAACAATAGGTCCTGTAATGAGATTTAAACTGAAAAGAAGGAAAATACAGCCAGAGTGCTGTACACTGCAGTTGTATCTACTAAATACCTCTTCTGGGATATTTAATGTGAAGCTAGAATGCAGCCACTCACCGTACAAAATAATTATACACAGGAGGCTGCCAGAGAACACAATCAAGCAGTTCTTCTCTTAGATATCCCTGTCATTCATAGAATCAGACATAATCATAGAATCATAGGATGGCTTGGGCTGGAAGGGACATCAAAGGCCATCTGGTCCAACCCCTCTGCGGTGAGCAGGGTCACCTTCAACTTGATCAGGTTGCTCAGAGCCCCATCCAGCCTGGCCTTGA
>JAVKLA010000010.1:27083733-27139905 GCA_034782735.1 Sagittarius serpentarius
ATAGGAGAGGTGTTCCAGCCCTCTGATCATCTTCGTAGCCCTCCTTTGGACCCGCTCCAGCAGGTCCATGTCTTTCTGGAACTGAGGGCTCCAGACCTGGACACAGTACTCCAGGTGGGGTCTCACCAGAGTGGGGTAATGTTTATATTCATTGTTTCTATGCCTATATCCATTATTTCTCTCCACCTTAATTCACACAGTAGGGACTAACGCATTATGAAAAGTTAATCCAAGTTGGATCAGTTACTAAAATGTAATTGCATTGCCTTTATGTGCTGTCTACCAGATGTTCCATTTTGTATTCATCAAGAACACACTGTGTAAGAAGAGCAACTAAAAAAAAAAAAAAAATCACCATTCTTGGTTTAATTACAATGACACTATGACACTGCAAAAAAAATGGGGCCAGAAGGAGAGCAATCTTACCACTTATCCTTGCCTCCTGGATCATATGATCAAGAGAAAGTTTCTAAGATCTGAAAATACACATATTTGCTGGTATTTTGCTTTTGGAAACAACAATGCTTGCCACTGTTTTAAGTTACTAACCACTAAGCAAAGAGATACAGAGCACGTGCACTTATGCCCAAAATGCATCAAAATTCCGCAAGTGGGAATCCAGATAGAAATACTAAAGGCATAAAAACGTTTGCAAACATTCATATTACTATCATGTTGAGGGTTAACAATTGGAAATTTAGCCTTGTTGTAAAAAGTACTCTGGCAGCAATCACTTAAACCTCTTGTTCATGATTAAAAGTATCTGCCAAATTTCTGAAATCAGTCAGTCAGAGTTCACATGTGTGACTATGTTCTTGACTGAATTCTTCCTCTTCCAACTTCCAGATCTTCCCCTTAAGGTTCCTTCCTCCAGCCTTGCAACTAAAATCTCTGTGTAGAGATAACAGCTTTTAGAGGGACTAAGTCAAATCTACATTAGTGTGACGAAACTTATAAAACAAATGTGACTGTCTCACTACATTTCTTGGTGGACAAAAATTCAAGATCCACATTCTGGTGGTAGTTTCTGTAGGAAGAATAAAACCCTCCATGAGGAGACAAGTGGACCGGATTACTTTTGTTTGCTTAGATGTTATTTATTTCATAGAATCATTCAGGTTGGAAGGCATCAGAGGGCTTTGTTCAGTCAGATTTTGAAAACCTCTGTGAATGGAGACTCAAGAATCATTCTGAGAAACTTGTTCCAATGCATAATTGTCCTCAGAATGACACACCCCCCCCCGCCTTTTATATGCAGCTGGAATCTCCTGTTTCAACTTATGACTATTGTGTCTCATTGTCCCAACATGCAGTTCAGTAGAGTCTGGTTTCATCTAGTTGGTAATTGCCTCAGAACTACTGGCGTGCTGGTAATCAAACCCAAAGACATCTTCTCTTCCCCAGGATGAACACTGTCTCAGCCTCACCTCACTGATCACAGGCTCCAGCCTCCAGCTCATCTTGGTGACCCTGCACTAAACGTGCTTAAGTTTACCATCTCTCTTGTGTTTGGGAGCCACAGTAATCAGGATGGGGTCTAATGAGTGCTGAGTAAAGGGGGATAATCACTTCCCTCAATCTACTGGTTATGTTCCTGTTGACACAGCCCAGGATACTGCCGGCTCATGTTTAGCCCACCAGAACTCCTGATCCTGTTCAGAAGAGCTGCTATCCAGCCAGTCATCCATTGAATAAGGTCAGCTCATCCCAGGTGCAGGACTTTGCATTTGTCCTTCCTGAATTTCATGAGGCTGTAGTTGGTCCATTCCTCCAGGCTATCTGGGTCATTCTAAACAGCAATGCTACCTTCACATGTAGCGTGACTGCTCCCTCCAATTTTGTGTCATGCAAATTTAAACATGCTGCACACCATTTCCTTCTCCAGGTCATCAATAAAGATATTAAATAGGATATGACACAGGTAGGTCCAAGAACAGACTCTTAGGAACTCCACTGGTAACTGGACTCCAGGTACAGTATCAACTATTAACCAGTACCCTCTGAGCCCAATAGTCCAGCCATTTTTTGCATCCACCTAGTATTTCACCTGTCTACACTAACATCCCAAGTTGGACACAACGATGTCAAGGCAGACCGTGTCAAAAGTCTTGCTACAGTTAAGGCAGACACAGACAATATCCGCTGCAATCCTTCATCCATAGATGTGGTCATTTCATCAGGAAAGGCAATGATGCCATGCTGGCTATTCCCAGTCATGACCGTCTTTGTGTGTCCAGGAATTCCTTCAGGATACGGCTGAGGTTCACATGTCGAGTGAGAGATGTGCTTTACTCATCTTACAAAAACAAACCTGAAAGATGTAGACCTGCTATTGTTTAAGTGGAACAAAGAAAACAGGTAGCAAGTTAGCTTGATCCTATCTATATATGAGCATCTGTATCGCATGAATGGGAATTCCAGAAGCACTGTGTTCATTGTACTTTTAATTCAGCTCAGCTGAAACAAAGTTAGACTAATACCAAACATTTTAAAAAAATACATGTCTTAGTCAACACACAAAGCACACATCCCATGCCTAGTTACTTGAGCCATTCAGATGACTGTGCTACCCACCTCTGCAACTCTATAATGTTTCTGAGTTCAGAAATCAACAGAAATCTTAAGCCAAAAAAGTAACAAAACCAAATCTGGTCTTTAGCATACCAAAGAATCCATCTAAAATTAAATGGGATTTAATTTGCCTCCTGAGCTCTAGATGTGACAAGTTACAGAACAATGAGATATGAAACATTTAGAAGTCAGTACTCAAAATAGCATTTCTAATGGAAAGATTCCAGATTGGACTGTAGCAACAGTAACTATGTTGCAGTAAGGCCAAGTCTAAAAAAGCCACTAAGATATACAAAGAGAGAGAGCCATTTCTTCACGCTTCCTTGCATGCATATTTCTACTACCCTTGATCCCATGCTGCGTGACAATAAGAAAAAAGAGTGCTTGAGTCAACAGAAAACTATTTAGTTGACTATCCCTAAACTCTTTACATAGCTTGTATTGCTTTAAATATCTTTGCCCCCTGAAAAGTTAAATTCATTCTACATTCTTCTGGGAAGACTCCGGGCTAGTGTTCCAACAGGCAGTTAACTTGGAGGTTGAATTCCCTCTTTTTAAGTGTGTTAGATAATTTTGTTGAAAAAAAAAGTATGTTTAAATTACCCGTGAATGGATCTTTCAGTTATTTCCCATAACCTACATAAATAACAACGCAGTAGCAAGCTACATGCCTTGTTTCAAACATCTTCTGAAAAGAAAGCCAAAAGAAGGCAGTTACATGCAATAGTTATTTAACCAGCACCCGACTTTTGCTTAAAAAAGTCTTTTTAATATATGTACACCAGTGGCAGAACATGTTTATAGCTTGCTCTTCTTTTGTCTCACTATACACATTCTACTACTCTAAAAACTGCAATTTGCTATTTTAACAAAGTAGTTTCATTGGAGATGGCCAAAACATTTATTACTAAAAACAAACATAAAGCTTAGCAAGTTTTTCTCAAATAGTCTGTTCACAGCAAGTACTGCATCTTCTGGGAGAGCTTTTCAGGAACATGTTGATTTCCCATTGCCACATGTCTTTCCACTTCATTCCATTGTTCTCACTCCCCTTGGCTCCATTTACATGCTGGATTTCTCCATTTACTTGCTGGGTGGACATTCTTACACGCTTTTGGGTTCAGGAAGAACTAAGCTGGCCCTGCCCAAACTCTGTTAACTCATGTTAATACTGGAAACATGGAAGATTGGAACAGATACATCAAGCTGGCTTGAAGTAAACCGATTCGGAGTCTAGTCATGCTTATGGGGAGCTGCACCTAAGCCAATAAGCCCTGTTGAGAAGCCCCAGAACTTCCATAACCAATAAAAAAATGAATTTCAAAGCATTTAATGAATAGCTGTGTCATCAGACTATTTCCAACATATCATTGAACACTGGTTTCAGTGCAACATTTCAGGCTTGAATACGTTTCCAGTCTAGTCACAAAATCTCTAATCCACCAAGTCCATCTTCACTTGCCAAGTTAACATACTTGAGAGAATTGAAGAAAAAGCCGCCAGGGGACCCAGTCAGGTAGAGTTTTAATTAATTTGTTGGTTCTTTATTTCCAAATTCAAATGGCTGAGGAGGGAAATGGCTAGGCTGTGGGTCATTGTGGAAAAAATATTACAGGAAGGATAGCAATAGCCATCTGCCAGAAGACAACTCTCTTATTCAAGTAACCAAAGAGAGGAAGTGTCATTCTGGAGTGCAGGAATTCAGGACAGGAAATGAAGCACAAGAATGCAACAGCAATGGGATGCTGAAGGGAGACTGGATGTAGCTGCAGAGCAAAGTTCAGATAGAAAAACTTCCTATTCAGTCATGGATGTAGTTTAGGGAATTAATGCTGAAGAGCTACATTTTTAGGGCAGGGAGCATCAAAGAGACCTCTGGTGCTTTCCCTTGCTATGAAAGATGGCAGAGGCTCAGGGGAGTAGCTGATGAGCAGGTACTGAAATCAACAGAGGTAACAGCCTGAAAAATGGGCATGGGAGCAAGATCAGCAGCAAATAAAGGAAAGTCATGAACATGAATTGGGAAGAACATTGCCCAGACATGTGGGAAAGTGTAGATTTGTGGAGCCTCTCTCTCAGTGGCAGTACAAGCAGTATCAGGAGGAGGCTCAGAGCACCACAGTGATATCAGACCCACCAGGTAAGACCTTCCTCTGTCTCTCAAAGAACTGAGTGGCTTGTATTAGCAGCCATTTGCATGCAGCTCCTAAGAGAAGCCTTACAGAACTGAAATGTATTCACAGGTACTTTCCCTTCCTCCACCAAGCGAGAAATCAAAATTAGGCAATGCAGGGAGAATTAACATCATTTGGGAGACAATGGCTTCATAGAATAGCACAACTTAAAACAGACCACATGTCTGCATTAAACACACTCAACTCCAAAAAAAAAAACCCAGAAAGCAGTAAGTTGCTCCAAGGGTTCCTAAGCCTACAAGTCTTGTCTTTTTTTTTTTTCTTTTTTTTTTTTTCTTTTTTCTTTTTTCTTTTTTCTTTTTTGTGGGAGAACACTAGCTATTCTGCAAAAAAGCAGAAATATAAAGAAGTCCTAAAAGCAATGAAATCCTAATAGTCCTTTATCAGACTAAAAGGATTTAAATTCTTCCACTAAATCAATCAAGTCATAAGATTAATTCAGAAAAAATTATACTTTACCAATGATGGTCTGCAGGATTGTATGACCTTGCCAAACATAAATGTTGTAGTCAATGAAAATAAGACTTGTTCTTCCACTCAGAGCTACAGATCTGACCAAGCTTCAGGTTGTTTGTAGAGTTAATATGTTCTGGTATGTTTTAGATGAAAGTGAGTCTGAATGTAGAGTGCAGGTTTACAAAGTTGAACATTACTTGCAAATCATGATTTCGTGAAAACTGCTGTTTTCAAGTTTTCTAATTACATTTTGCCAACCTAGTGAATTTAGCCTAATATTTTCCTCTAGGCACTTGTCTGAAGGGGTATAAGATGCAAACAAACATATATGGAAAGATTTTCAGACAGGAAGTAGGTACTTTTCTGTGTAACCAATAATTACTTTAACAGATCTCATCTCTTTGGGATTGCACAGAAGTCCTGCCTCCCTGAAAAGATCTCACTGTGTTGGCAAGGTGTAACTAGCTAATATCTTCACTTTACCAATGTAACTCAGGCTTCACCAGTTTAGGTGGTGCATTTACAGTAAATTTGATGTACTCTGCCTAATTTCTATTACATTCACATTATACAAAAATCAGATGCTTTTCTACTCTTCTTTCCCCTAAACGGGGATGAAATGGAACTCTGGGAACAGCACATGTCAAGAGAAAATGTAAACTTCACTGTTTGTGACTATTACTAGCCCATTTCGTTCAACAGTGGAACAGAAATACTTGTTAGTCATTGCAGCTAAACCATTTCATAACTGGCCTAGTCAAAACTGGTAAGAAATCATTCCTTGTGCCAGCTGGATAATTTCATTCACAATTATACTTCATCTTTTAAGTAATCTCAAAAGCCCTCAGGCCCTCCCCAGATACAGAAAGAAGGAAGCCTGTGTTATTTTGTTTTGAGAATACCCTCAATTGCTAGTTCAATTTAACACGTTATGGATTTCTATACATCCTATTTTTTTAGGCTGCCATTGCAAAGCAGGTACTTTTACTCATAGAACAAAATTATCTGCTAAATGCAGGACATCTGACATGCGCATTCAGGTTGCAGAGTAATTTTAAAATTTTCTATAAATATTTCTTTACTATACAACCTTTTCTTTCAGATAATGCTGTGTACAGAATGGTTATAGCCACCAGTATTTGCAGGCTTTTTATCTACTCAATGAGCATTTCCAGTTCTACCTAACACTGGATTTTCCTTCCAGGAGTAGTTCATGTTGCATATATCAGCTTGTAAGTTTCATCTTTGTCTTAGTCATACAGGCTTTAGCATCTTCCATGGCATTTTATTACATGAGAAGAATATGATCCCTTTTGAAAAATACAGATTAATTACTTAATCCTTAATTCCAGAGCTATTAATGTGCTGAGAAAGAACGCTCTTTCAATTGGGGTAAAGGTTTTAGGCTTCTTTAAAGGACAAAATAAAAAAAAAACCAGCATGACATGACTATGATACTGTCCAACAATTCACACACAAACCACAAGTTTCCAGTTTTCTGTTGATAAAGAACAGCCATCCACAGTGTTAAAAAAGTAGTTTCCCCATTAGGTACCCTAAAGAAGTTTTCAAACTATTCAGACACAGAGGCATAAATCAAGAAAACAACGCTGGTGCAAGATGTTACATGTAAGTTATACTAAGATGTTAAAGAAAACCATCTGGGCGTAAAATGTAAATACAGACAGCATACAAAAATTAAGAGGAAAATAAAGCCAACCACACATTTCAAATGCCCCAAATACAGAGCCTTTATTCTGTAAGACCACTGAATTTTAACCCCAAACATCTATCTCAAACAAAATATTCAGCTTTCAAAATATCACTGAAACACAATACTAAAGCTTATGCAAGACACAGCTTTTTTCAACTTTTTGGCTTACTTAAGATACAGCTCTTTAAAATGGGGAATAATCAGCATATCTTCAGTGGCAGTTAAGACTCAAAGCTGGAGCTTACTAGAGGGACTTACCATTACCTGTTTTATATTTCAATTGTACTTAGAGTCAAAATGCAAACACTGAGGCAATATTCACAAAAAAGACGAGGAGAATTTGCCTCAAACAGCTTACAACCTAAATAGACAGGCCTGAAGAACACCGCTCACCCAGCTTGTAAGATACTTCCAGTAAGAGACTTTGACTTCCTAAGTCATAATGGAAAATGTCTATCAGAATTAAACCCAAAAGGTTTGGTTCAGTTTCCTGTATTGCTGTATCTTCAATTTCTGAATGGTAAAGCAACCTGGACATGCTTTATAGACCCAAGAGATTATCAGTAATCCTGAGAAACAGAAAGAAAGAGAAAAAAGCAAATGGCTAGATACACACCCCAAAGGCAGAAGGAGACTGCAGTATTGGAAGAAGGTTAGAAAATAAACCTCAAAAGGCATTGTATCTGTAAAGCAACTGTTTTTCAAAGGTGTCTAAAACAAGCAAACAAACAAAAAAAAGATCTTTTTAAAACCAAAACCTAGATCTTAAGGGGATAAAATATCAGAACTCTGGATTTTTCATGCTGACTTAGTTCAGACCACTTGCATAAGCAACATACTTGAGAGTTGATTACATAGCTAGACTTTTTGTTTATTTATTTACTTTTAAACAGGATGCTTGCTTGGGTTTAACTTAGTTTGGGGAAAGGGAAGTAAGGAAGATTTTGAAAACAAACAAATTACTACAAACAGACAAGTTAAAAAAAAAAATCTGCTATGCCAAAGCCCCCTCTCTCTCTAGAAGCTGGTACCTTTGGATTCCCAGCACATTCCTCTTCCTTCTGAGCTAATGTAGTGACCGGTAGTGACCAGCAGTCAGTCACTCTTGACAGAGCCCAGCTCACAGATGATGAGACTCTCTCACTGATTTCTGAGATAATTATCGAGACAGGGAATCCTGGCTTCAGTTCCTGATTCAAGAAGGGAGTACGTGATCCCAATTATAAACCATACTGTGAGCGGCAAATGATGTCTTAACAGCATTTATAGCTGAAGTTTAAAATACTCATGCACTTCTATAAAACAGATGTGAATTTTCAAACTAAACAACAGATTTTTACTAAGAGGAAAGAAGTTGAAGCAACAGAGGAAAACACTGTGTCCTCCTCTGCTTCTGAGGAATCAAAAAGTGAATGACGGTTCTCTGACAGCTAAGGTACTAAGTTTCAGTTTTCCTGCTGATCTGGTTTTTATTCTCTTTATCCAAACAAATTTTTCCCATTCTGCCTTTCATATTTCTAGGAAATTCTAGTTACATGTGACTTTGTTGATAGGTCTCATCTGTATATTTAAAAACATATGTTGTTTTCCCCACAGATATTACTTTGTATTACAGTCTTCTGTGTTGAAGTTATTGCCCCAGATACTGTACTTACTTGGGCCTTTTGCCTGGAATCTGCATCCTTTCTTAATCCATCTATAGGAGCCCCAATGTATCTATAGTAGGATCTGAAATCACCAATGTGTTAGGTTTTTTCTCCCTCCTCTCCTAGACCATGTAATGTGGAATAGCCTGGGCCATATCCTGGAAAGACTGTATTTTCTAGTGGATAAAGCAGTTTCTGGATTTAATTGCACTTGCCTTCATCGTGTTTTTTGTAATAAAGAGGGATTGCTAGAGACTGCTCATATTGAACATATTCTGTATAAAAAAAAGTTACTGCCAGTTATTTATTCTATCTGATGTGAGGCAAAGATGTTTCACAGTATTTTCCTTTTTCAGTCAAACTTTTCTAAATCATCTGACCTATCACGACTTTCAGTTTTCCAACTGTGCAAACCTACTGTCTTGACCAGGAACAACTAGAATAGAGGAGGTAGGAACTACTTCTTATGCACATGCAGTGTATCTAGCAATCACATCCTTCTTCTGTTTTGGCCCTTTAAGTTGATGCTACAACCCAAACATTAAAATAAAAAATAAAATAACTTCATGTCATTTTCAGGGAGGCCTGTGTAGCTGAATGCTCTTACAGTCTGTTCTTTAACCCTGAAAAGCATATACTGAAAAATTTATACTGATTATTATTTATCTGTGAAGTCATGGTGAGCATCAGGAAAGCAAGAGCAACAAAATAAAATAGTGAATAAAAGAAAAGTGTTCACTGAAAACTAGCAACAAAATCTGAACCTTAAAAGAAAACCACAGACTTAGAGCAGAATTTTCTTCATGCATTAGAACTAAAACATACCTCTTAATTAAAGCTTAACATGTTTCTGCCAAAACATTGATGGGAATACGTGCAGAAAGCACAATGGAGATTTCTAGCGCCTGATGTGGCATTGCCTTGAGTGGTGCTGGATTGGAAAGAAGCGTTTTTTCAGAAAGAGTTCAAAAACTGTGACCCAAATTTTTCACGAATGACAGTCTCAATGGGTTGAGACATTGTGAAATTACAGAAACTGTTTATCTGAAAAAAAATCTATCCAGAATATCAGGAAAACAACTTTTAATTTTTGGAAAACTACGCAAGAAGTAACAATGGCACAGTGCCATGGTACCGGAACTCTGCAGAGTAAAAGAAATGCATTCAATTAACTCAGCATTCAAACCCCTCCCTGCCAAACCCATGAAAAATGGCTTCTGATTGTTGTAATAAATAATCATGGGGGATTTAATACATATGAGAAGCATACGGAGTTTAGATGGTGTTATGCCCTTTATCACACTGCAATATCTGGACATTTGGCATAGCTGCTGTCCCTGTGTATACTCACAGTTTGGTAACAGGAACCACAAACAATACTTTTGACATCTGTAAATTTGTTATATTATTTATGTTGCTGCCTCATAACTTCTCCTCCTTGATCTTGCTTTCTCTACTTATTTTACTGGCAGTAAAACTCAGTAGATTAATAAAGCTATTAATATTTTACTTTCTCTGCCAGATCTTCTTGGGTGGCCAGTTTCCAGCAGTATAGCTATCTTTACTTGCTCACATCTCCTTTATTCTTGATGCCAACACTTTTTAGCATTTTTGTTATATTCTGCAAATTTTAAGGTCCCCATGCATTTTCAGAACCCCAAATATAAACTATTTGAAGAAAATACATTAAAGCAACAGTTAGGTACAATTTATTAATAACTCATGCATCTTTTCACTGAGTAACTAAAAGCAAATTAAGCTATCTGAATGAATCTCTATCTGATCAGATACCTATTAGATTCAGTGAGAAAGTATTCAGTGAAAAACTGACAATCATTACTCAATTTATTTTTTAAGCTATTTAACTGGAGCCTATAAAAATCCTCTCATCCTTTTTGCAGCTACCTTGTAGTAAGACTGTGAATTTCTGCCCATCACTATTATGACAATGATGGACATACAAAATCCTTGCCCACAGATTTTGAGTCATCGCAAAATGAATACGAGTCCTGCATCCTCTTCAGCTATATATATCATTACGACAGATAGTCACTACCAGTTTAACTTTAACTGGTATAGACCTTAGATCAATCTTTGCTTGCAAAATTGCAAATATCAAAAGCAGAAAGTCTGACTCCTAGTTCTGTATTCCTATTCTGAGAAAAGATGAAACAGTAAAAGAGAAAAATGTCAAAACAATGATAAATTATTTCAGAGCCAGGGATAATAAATTTCATTATGGCCCTTCTAACGTGTGAAGCACTGTTATTCAAAACTCAAAAGGCATGGAAACAATTGCACTCCAGAGTGAGAAAAGTATGATCACAACACACTGTTCTTCTAGAACAAATGTCTGTACACATACGCAACCCTTGCTAACAGCTGTGATGCATTCTGTATCAGTAGTTCAACAAGGTATATCCAGGCTTCAGAGAACAGCTTGAAGCATCATTGTTTCTTTGGAAGTGAAAGTCAATAAAAATACTGACAAAGGAATGCAGCCAGACTGTTAACAGAGTTGTACAAATTCCAGTCCTTCTTCATTCCCTCCATCAAGTCCTTCAATCAATAAAACAGCTTTTTGAACTTGCCTTTTGTTCTAGTTTGCCTGAATATTCTTTTCAATTCTTACCACAGTGTATCTTCTAAAATATATGAAAAGTAACACTGTACTAAGGAATTCCTTCAGACTGTCTCTTTTCTCCACGCCCTTAACAACACAACCATGGCCTGAAAATGTTTGCAGCTGAAGAATTTTTGCCAGGGAAATAGTGTAATACCTAGGAAGCTCAAATGACAATCAACTAATCTAAACAGCCTGGTGCCTGGTTAGTGATTTGCTTTAAAGCAGCACTCAGAGGCAAAAAACAGAAGCAAAATCCCAGCCATGCTAACTGTTAGAGGGATATACTTGACCCTTGGCAAGAGATTAGCATCTTATTTTCTTCCTCTACCCTGTTTCTTTATTTCTCCCATTGTCTCCTATTGTTTTGTTTTTTTTTTACTTTTTGCTTATTCCTCCTCCTTCTTCCTTTTGTTGTCTTTATAAAGAAAAGATACTTCTGTGAAAATTGAGTTAATGGATTATTCTCTTTTCCCCTTCCTTTGCCTATTGTTTTTCCCCATTATCTTTCCTATTTTCCCACAAAACACTGCTACCTTCCCTGTCCTATTTTGGTTAATGCCCAGTATTCTTCCCTAGCAGCTAGGGGAAAGCATTCCTTTGGCACTCGCTCTTTTCTTATAATCTGATTTACTAGCAATTGCTTTACCAGCCCTGATAAGGTAGGGTGAAAGGCAGTTGTGGAAAATACGAGAAAAGGAAAAGCTACATCAGCTGTATTCAAAACTTACATGCAGGTTGTATGGTGCACTTACTCTTCCTCTACCTCTCTTCCTATCCTGATGTTTCAACCACAGAGAAAGTAATATATGTACTTAAATGTACAAAATGTACAGCACTCCTGCCATGTCTAAGTACTGCACTGCTGTTATTCCCAGGCTTATGTTATTAAACTGAACGTGAGGTCAAGACCCTCCAGAATAAGTACAATTGTGTCAATGAGAACAGCTAAATAGATTAAGAATTCCCATGCTACATTAGGCTTATGTTCATCTTGTAACTCTGCATGTTTATTTGTAGACTTCTGCCTCTTCTGGAAAGAGCTGTTCCTTTTGAACCATCAAGAAGGATGCTGCCAATTCTTGTTCTTCCACGAAATCAGACTAAACACAACATAGCCACAGACAAGAATTTTGTAACTATGAATACCTTGGATATCTGTGCCATCGAAAGCATCTCAAGCTGAAAATGACCTGGTAATCTGAATGACAATTATCTCTTTGCCATAAGATGTGCAAGGCCCATAATGCACACCTAAATGGAATTTTAGAATGCACAAAAATAGCTGTGCACCCTATATGCACTGCAGAAAGAGCATAGTGCGTACACTACGGCAATGCATGAGCTTCCTTAACCTCATTTAGTTAAACCTGCACCAGCCCTAGGCCATGCAGCCTGCACAGATTGTTCGCAGTTGTTACCCCAGATTTCATGGTACAGCCCCCTGATCCCCATACACACAGTCTTTCTAGGTACTACGATGATTTTACCTACTCAGCCTCTGCACCAAACTTGAATACTCCCAGAGGACTGGGAGTCAGATCACTCACAACACTGATGCCCAACTGGGCCTTGTCTTTGTGTTCAGATATTTGCGTGCTTTCATCCCAACAAATGGTCTGAAGAAAATCTGGGGGATTATAATATCATGCCATTACAAAATGTAATGTATGCACAAAGCTAAGTTCAGTAACTAAAGGTTCAGGTTCAATCAAAGCTTATCAACAAAGCAAGCTGCTCTCAGAGGGCTAGGTGTGAGCAGCACTTGCAGTTTGTCATGTCACACTGTTTAAATAATACAGGTTCATTTTTCATTTTATTTTCCCTTTACTAGTTCATACAGGCAGACACTTGTTTATTTCTCTCTGAAAGTCTTTTCTTAGTGAGAGATAAGTTACTTGGGCAGAGGAAAGGTTATATATTCAAACATGGTGTCAAGGTTGTTGCTAGACTGATGAGTCTCAGCTGTGGATCCTCCAGAAAAAGAAATGGTCAGACCTGTACTTGTCTTTAAAACTGAATTTACCAAGAAGTTGCAATAAGAAGACACTAACTTCATTAGTAGCTGGTAACTGCAGCAGAACATTTATTCAAACTATCTTATAAGGCAGCACCAGAAACATTAATCTCTTACTAATGTTGTTAAGTCCAAATTTGAAGAGGAGATTTGCCACAGATAAAAGGTAGTTATGACCAGCCTGTTTGGTTTTCATATAGGTGAATAAATTATTATCACACAGTATACTGACTGCTGCATGTACATTAACAGTCTTGTCCACCTGGGCACATCATATAAATTAGGTTTTTGTTATTGATGTGCACATTTTTTGCTACTCCACATTTTCTTAAGCTTTGTTCCAGTCTGCCCTTATTATGTAACAAGATTGGCTGTTACAAGACACCTATCTCATCTACAGATTTGTAAAAAGATGTTCCTGTATGTCAGCGGTCCAACACAGGGTTTTTTAAACTTCTGCAATTACCTGCATATCACATCATGAAGCCACACAAAGAAAAAAGCCCCAAAACTGCTTAGCTAGGCAAACAGGATTTGTCACCACACAAAAGGCCAACCATTTCTGCAAAATCCATGCTCTTAATTAAAATCCAGCAGATGTTGTAAAGCTCCCTTCACAGCCAGAAGGGCTACGAACCACATGATTTGCAAAACAAGGCTTAGGCTTTTATTCCACCCAAGCTGCTACATCTCTGGACAAAGGGAGCCGTAAAAAGCAGCATCATTGCAGTGCCCCAGTACACTTCACCATCCAGCTCCTAGGAGCACAGCAATAGCAATGGCAGACACTCACCTCTCCAGCAGTCCAGCATATTTCCCCCTGCAGATTCTGCTCCAGACAGGACAGTCCATTCAGGGTTCCTGGTCCTTTGGCTTTCCAACAAACGCAAAAAATGCCCTCTTCAAAGGCATCCAGGCAGGCTTCAGCTCAGTGCGCTCCAAGAAGGGTAGCTCCCAAGGAAGTTCTGTCAGAGAAGCACACAAATTTCACTTGTATAATAAATAGCCTGAGGGCCACCCATAGTCTTCAGGACATACCGAGTCTCTAGCCACCTTCCTCCAGGTTATCTTTACACCTCCCCTTCCTCCCAGGACTACAGACTTCCCCAATCACTCACACTACAAACAACTGACCAGAAGTTTCCCACCAGGCTGCTGAGGAAGGAAAATGAGGCCAGAACCCAAATCTTTGTATGTGCACACCACTCCCTCCTTCTTCTCATCACCCTCCAGACTAGCTTCTGCCCAAACTGATTTGCTTTGGTATTCATGTTTTCCTCCTCCTGCCAGTGCATGTCCAGAAACAAGCTGTCCCTCCCAAGTGGTCTGCCTTTCTGCCTTATTAATTTTTAAATGTGCTAAGTTCTTTTGGCAAGACAGCCACCTCAGTTTTCTGCCTGTAGCTTCTTATTTGTTGGCAGCTCAAACACAAAAAGCGTTCAGATTGATCATATTTTGATATGGAATTCTCTTTGTTCTGTAACATGCCCAAACCTGAGTAAATGTCGAGGAAAAGAACTGTTTCAAGTAATAATTATAGAAAATTCTCTTCCTGTAAAATCCTGTTATTTTCACAAAGACAGAGATTGTTTGGATCCAGGAAGTGAGGTCAGGTTCAGATCCTGGGGAGAGTGGTGTGTAGTGATAATGACACTTAGGATTTTTGCAGCATTCCTTATCCAGAGATCTGAGCCCTGTCTCCAGTATATTACAACAGGAGGATATGTTATCTTATGCAAACTCCTTCCTAAATTTCACAATAGCTGAAACAAGCAGGAATCATTAAATTTGTGTGCTATTGCTCTACTGCTATGAAGGCTGAAAAACAGCCATACAGTTCCTTCTTTACTTTGCTTTTATCTAAATAAATTGTAACATGGTCAGAGCAGAGGCATTTGTCCTCTTCACTGTTTACCAAGTATCTACATTACTTTTAATGGTATATAAATATTAAAAATAATAAAAAGAATGGGAAAACAGAAATAAGTAACAGAACTCTCCTCCTTTAAGCAAGTTACCCAATTGCAACCCCTACAAAATGCTCAGTTGCCCTTTTACTACATCTGGTTCAAAGGCCACTAAAAATGGGATTCTTTGCACTGACATCAAAGGGCTCTGAATAGGGCTGTCTGTAACAGGAGGGGAGACAAGATTAACTTCAGCTTTCCAGCTGTAGAACCCAAGCAAAAAGCAACAAATAATAATCAGAAGATAAGGTTTTCTTGAGAACCTACTGATTTCAGCATATTTTTTCAAACATCAGCTACCATCTATTAAGTTGCTCGCTTTGTGAGAGTGATGCAGTGTGCTATTAAATACACAGCATTTGCAGCTTAGTATGATCTTTTCTTTCAACAACACTGAAGAACATTGTGATTAAGAAGGAAGCAAGAGAGTGGGAAAAGAGATACAAATGGTTTATAAATGTAATAAATAGATTGGTTGCCTTTACTTAGTATCATATCTGTATTGACCAGGCTTTTCTCTTGGCCTGCTGTGAATCTCTAAGAACAGGTACCAGTGCCAAAAAATTCTCCGCTGCTGCCGAAACCCTACTGTACCTTTTAAATACAGACTTTATTACTAGTGTAAACATATCCTAGCAGGTTTGCTTTTTAAGTGGTTTCTCTCAGTAACTAACCTTATTTAAACACATCTGGAACTTCTTTATAACTCATAACTATTTTGTGTAGTCACCTGTATGATGAAGGTTAAATGCTGTGGAATTACTGCTGGGGTCTCTGCTTCACAATTGCATTAGCGTATTTATAAAGTAGGGATACAAGGGGCAGAGCAGTACTAAACAAAACCAAGATTATGTTCCTAATTGAAATGGCAGCCCAGGGTTTTCAAATATAAAATCTGGAATCTGAGCTTACTTTTCTTAACATCATCTGTTTCAGCTGCTCCACATTCCAGGACTCCTTCAGCCTTGACCTCATCTCTAAGATATATTCTCCCTTCAGTCACTTAGAAGTTCTCAAATATACAGTATTTACACCCAGCAACAGGGCAGATCTGCTGATTGTCTTCCTTAAGCTGCTTGGGTGGCCCTAAGAATGAGGAAGTGTCCTAGCACAGGGGAATCCCCATTGTGTGTAGAGAGTATAGCTGGCTCTTATAGCACTGCTCTGCAGTTCCTGCACAAGGGCAGGAAGGAGTATGTTGGAGGTGGGAAGATCAGAGGTATAAAGAGAAGGGATTAACTCCACACATTTTGTCCAGGGCTCTCAAGATTTTTGCAAATTACCCATCTGCCCTAAAGATCTTGAAATCGAAACAGAAAAGGGAATCTACACAGTTAAAACAACTTTAAAGGAAAAGCTGTAAAATAATATGAATTGGATCACCAGGCTTCCAGTCTATGCCAGTTACCTCAATAGCTGCTACTACTCTTTATTTTTTAACCAAATGAAAATATAATCCTTAAATAGATTTACAAAACCCTTTTGTATCACATGTTAATATCACTGACACAGATATCCGAACATCATTTAGTACTACCTCAATGAAAAACGGACCTGGATTTTTTAAATTTTGTTGTTTCTATTCGCTTAACCAGCATTCTTGTTTTGTGACTGCTATATTTATTAAATAAAAAGGTCTCAAGTCATTAGGTAATATGTGACAAAAATAACTTGATAATCAATGTAAATGAGAATTGGGCCCACAATGTCCAGAAGTATTAATTCCTTTGATGAGTCTCTTTCTTCCTGTAGAGTCTATGTCTTACCTACTTTTAAAGCTTACATGAGGTTATTTGACCAAAACCTTGCCCTTCTTAATTTCTGAACCCTGATAGCTAATTTCAGAATATATTTTATTACTTCTTTTGTTTACAAAGCACTCAGTATCAGTGCTGATATGGCCTCCCCTGGCTTTTCAGAGATTAAACAGCACATAGAAGAAAAAGTAGAGCAATGTAGAAAAGGCCTTCAAAATATCATTTAAAAAAATAGAGCAGTATATTTTAGGAAAATGTGATTAAATCAATTCACAACACAACATGACCTGTTTTTGCCATAACAAACTTATACTTATGATACAGTTATATATCACTAATTTTAAAGTTTTTGTTACTATGATAATTTTACATCATTATTAACAAAAAAAAAAAGTTGCAATGAAGAAAATGAAATTCACAAATCAGAATTCAGACTCATATCATTGTTACTTATCACACCAGCAACGTATAACCAGTACTTCCTATTCACTGCAGTGAAGAGGTCTGTTAAACAGTAACTGCACAATGAATCTCTATTTTTTTCCTTTTTCAGATAAGTTAAAATGCAATCATAAGTATTTGTCAAAATCAGTCCTGTATCCAGCAGTATCAGAGTACAATATCTAGAACATCCTGATTTGAAGCAATTAAATTTTCTTATATAAGAAATGGAAATAATTTCAAAAACATTCTTTTTTCAGAGGTGTTTTGTCACGGTATTTTTCAAAATAGCAGCAGCTATACAACTGTGAAGCCTAACTCTAACTCTGCTGATGCTTGGAGAGCATAACTTTAATACACACAAACCCACAGTCCAGCAAAGCAAACTGTATAAACATTCAGGTCATTGCAGTTACTCATCCTTAAAGGTAAGGAAGTACGCACTTACTTTCCTAGATCAAGCATGAACTTCAGTATCAGGCTAAGTTCAGTAATTTACATGGGATCTATTTTTCCCCCACTGTATTAGTTATGAGAACATTAGTGACTGCCGTGAAACTATTTAAAACTAGCAGAACTAAAATCAACAAGGTACTTTCACAGTCCTGTTTCTTCAATGTTGTCAGATACCTGAACAAACTACTTGCAACTATGTCCTCATGAACTGCACTCACTGCAGAGGGTACAAACCTTAGAAATTTACTGAAATCTTGTCTTTTCTAACTGGGTTTTGGAGATAGAATGTGATTAATGCGTCTGACATTTCAATTCTATATTGCAAATTCTTGTCATTTGCACAAACTGTGCGAAACAAAAGCAATTTAAGTTTCCACAGAGAGCCGTGGTCTCAGCAAAACTTGAGAAAAAGGAACTTTCTAGCTATTACCCTGTCTTTGATGACCATCATGCTTTTGTTATTAGCTGGGAATATAGTCAACTAAAGTTCTCCCACAAAACTCTCAATCTTTAGAAACTGACAAAAGGCAAGGTTTGACAAACTGACAAAACATGACATCTTAATGAGGTTTTTTTGTAAGTGTTGCTGCTGAATAGTCTACACCAGCAGCTGGAATTGGGGGCAGGGCTGGAGAAGAATGTCATGCGCTAGAGAACGGCGTTCCTCCTTCGGATAACATAACCTGAGTGATTCCCCCAACTAGTTTTCTGCTCACAAAACAGATTTTAGTCAATATGTCAAATTGGCATGATACATAAAAGCAATTTTGGCTGCAGGTCTTTCTGTTAGTACTGAAACATTCTTAAATAAAACACCGTGTTTTGATTTAAAATATTCACAATTATATTCTCCATGTGCTATCTATGACATATATTTCCTATAATAGGATATATTACACATACTACTGTAAGAAAAGTTATAGCCAATTCCCTTAACCCCTTACCTATTACCATTTAATAGATGATGTTATGATAGCAAATGGGGGCTACATGCAGGAGTGATCTTCTAGGCACAAGTGTCAAGTATCTCACACAATACAAAATCCCCTTTTACCTTGAATTTTGCATTCTAGGTGGGTTTGTTCGCAAAGAGGTGTTCATCATTAACTGGGGAAATGAACTGGTGACTTAATTTCACCTGGGAAATCGCTGGCAGAGTCCTGAAAAAAAGCTCCAAACAATTCCCAAATCTGTAACCCAGATTTGAGTGAAAACTACGGTTTTTATCGCACACGCAATCCTCTGTCCTCCTGGAATGACACCTAGAGCAACGGGATCAGAGCGTTTAAGAGTGATGAACTGAGATCAGCATTAGCAGCAAGTAAAGGGCGGCGCCTCCCCTTCCTGGGGAGGATGTGCTGCTGTATCCCTCCCTTTTACCTGCCGGGGTGGGAAGCGGGGGGCGGCCCGGGGCGGGGAGCGCGGGCCCCGCGCCCGCCCCCGGCCCGCGCCCCGGGGCAGGCAGGCAGGCAGGCAGCTGTCCGCGGGTGGGAGGCGTCTGCAGCTGGAAAACAGCAGCTCCGGTTTCTGATCAGATTTGGGGGTGGGGTGGGAGGTGTGTGTGGCAAAAGCCAAGCGATGGATCTTCCTTTCTTTTGACAACACTCTCCCCTTCAGGATCAAGTCTGCGCGGAAGGAAAATAACTGCAAGGGAGAACCATTAATCGCACCTCCGTGTGGGAAGTAACTCCGGGGAGCAGCGTGTGCCGCCAGCCCCGGGATATTCCCTGCCTCCAACCTGAAGTGATTCCTCCTGGAACGGTTCAGTCGCCCCTGCAGTTCACCTTTGCGTGCAGTTAACAAGCGTGCAGTTTGGGTTTAATGGAGCTGGGTTTATTGTTCCTCTTTGGACTTACAATTACGTCGACTGCAGGTAACATGAATTTCTTTCTTTCTTTGCCACTTCCACGCATGCACACAAAGAAAGGCCGGGTGGTGGTTTTTTTTTTTTTCTTCTTCTTCCAAAAGGCTGTAAGCAATAGCCCACTCCGATGCGTGGTAAGTAACTATATGCCGCAGATATCATTTGGCCGTACGTAGGTTTAAACCAAAAACACTCGCTAGCGATGCACCCCAAGCCTGCGGGGGCTACGGGTGCACCCCACCACGCTGCAGTAAATATAAACATAACGGTGCTTTTTAACGGCCCTGAAACTTCTCAGCGACGGGTGATGGTTCGGGTCCCGTTACCAAAGGGGCTGCAAGGCGCCGGGAGAAGGGGGCGCTCCCCGTGCGGGGCTGGGGGCGGCGCGGGGGGAGCTGAGCGCTGCTCTTTGCCTTCCCGCCGTGCAGGGTCCGCGCTGCCCCGGCCTCGCTCCCTGCCGCTGCCGGCCGGCGGCGAGCCGCGCTCGGCGGCGCTGGGCCAGAAGGAGCGGGAGGAGAGCGAAGCGGCGGCGCTGCCGGCCGGCGGCAGGGCCAAGGTGGACGGCGGGGCGCTGCGGCGCCGAGCCCGGCGCTGCACTTGCTACACCTACAAGGACAAGGAGTGCGTCTACTACTGCCACCTCGACATCATCTGGATCAACACCCCCGAGTGAGTGCGGGCGGCGGGACGCGAAATGGCGGGCCGGGCTGCGAAGGGCGCGACCCTGGCGGGCAGGGGGAGGCGAGGGGGCTGTGTGGCGGCCTGGCCTGCGGCGTGGGGCGGGAGCGGGCGGGGGGGTTCCCGGCCCGCGCCCGGGGGACCCCCGAGGGAGAGCCGGGGAGGGGCTGGGTGGCTGGGGGGGGCCGCCCCCCCGCCGGGGTCAGGGTGGGACGCGAGGAGGCCGCCGTGCTCGCCAGGTAGCCCGGGTTCTCCTGCCGGAGCGGAGCGCAGCGCTGCCGGGGCGGGCGCGGCTGGCGGGGCCTGCCGCCCCCTCGCCGCCTTGACACCTGCCGGCCCTCGCCCCGGCGGGGGGACAGAGGGGCGCCGGTACCTACGGCCAGGCAGGCGTAGGGGCACGCGTGTCCCTTGCTGTAGGCAGCATGTGTGTACTCTGTCTCGCCAGAGTGACGTTAGTCACGGGGGAAAGTGCTGTTCTTTTGTAGGAGAAATCTATTTCTAATAAACCGCTCATTGGGAAAGGAATAGTGTGTGTGTGTGCGCGCGCGCGCGCGCGTGCAACTGTGCTGTTTTGACATTAAAATAATTTTTGAAAGATTCAGTATACCAGATTTAAGATGTTAGAACAGGACGTCTCTTACAATTTTGTTTTATGGGAACGGCAAATGCAAGTTTTTGTTTCAACTCATAATAAAAACAGTATTTGAAGACATTTCCCATGGATTGGAGATTCTGAGTTTCACACAGGTCAGGGGGGTGGAGGACATATGCAGAAAAGCAGGGTCTGGTACTAACAGTACTTGGTGAAAAGAAATCATCCAGGAAGAGTTGACACTTTGCCTACATCCTAACGGTTAGGGGCTTCCTTTTCCTACACCATTGTATATATCCTGTCTCTCTGAATAACTAAAACAGTCTTAAGGATTTGTAAAGGTTTTCATAGGCTAATGGGTTTCAGTTCTGTAGCAAACACAGCAATCAGTTCCTTAAAAAATAATCAGGAGATCAGATGAATCTAAAACCAGATTTCTTGTGATGAACTTCAAGAATTCAAGATCTTCGGACTGTATGACTGCAAACTGCTACACCCATCATCAGGTACTCCACTGACTACAGGTTGGGAACAGTTGTACTAACTTGAATCTGCCTTTGAATCAATTGCAAAGCTTTTAATCAGGTTAAAATAACAAAAGGAATAGAAAATTAGAAAGTAGCAGCAAAACAGGTTAAGTCAAATGGGGTTTAGGGTGCTTCATTTGTAAATTCATGTGTGTGTCCTGGCTAGAGGCCATATCTGATGACACGTCTTTTGAACTTCTACCAGCCTGTAAGTATCATGTATTCACATAAGTCATTCAATTCTTTGAGTTCCATACTTGCACTAATCCACCCCAGGATTACTTAGAATTATTTTAGCCAAATATTTATAACTCAGTATATTTAAGTCGGAGCTCACCAGTGAAAACAGGGGAACAACATTCCTTTTCCTCTACACACTGAATAAATAGAATTCTGCTAATTTTAAACACCCCCCCCCCTTTTTTTTTTTAGGATATCCTGTTTTAAGGCTACAGGAATTACAATTTTTATTCCAGTGGGAAAAGTATTTAGTGTGCATTCATAGTGTACAGTAATTCACTGATGTGGAGAACTTTTTCCTACCTGAAAGTTTTGTGCAAACATCACCAAAGAACAAAAAACAGAGAATAGAGATATATAACATTTTCATGATACCTATAGCATTAGCAATAAAGTACATATAATACTCCAAATATTAAACAGTTGGGGCTATGAGTCTTTTGCTTTCCTAACTGAAGTCAGTTGTACATCAAATAACAGCAAATCTCTCAGATATGTAAAGTCTACCCCCACTGTCCAGTGTATAGGTTAGCCTGTAACGATTCGACATGAGGTCTAGGAAGTTCTGATTCTTATCACACTTAATTTTTGTGCCATGTGACTAGGCATTTCTATGCAAGCTATAGAATGAATATATTCAATTTCAGTATTTGAATTTGAATGTTAAATATTCACATAGAATGATATGCTTTAGCTTCTGTGCTCCAAAGACATGAACCTGCATAACCTAATAACACTGCTGGAACTAGGTTAATCCGGATGCTGGGGGCCCCCTGGGGTTGATAAATAGAGAGTGGATAATGGTGGAAAGTAGGGGAATTAGTCCAGTGGGAAATGAATTTTCTGGAATCTGTAAATGGTCATTAGAATTGGAGAATGGAGGTCCTCTCAAAGTTGGCTGACTGCAGTGTCTAGAGAGTGGTGCATTTTGGCTGGAAGACCCAGGTGTCTGAACTGGGCTGCTTTGCTGTCCTGCCCCTCTAGCTGTTTCTTGAGACTTGCCTGGTCTGAGCCAGCAAGGTGAGCAATGAAAGGAAAAGCTTTGTTTACACGTGAGGTAGATGTACGGATCTCCCTCTAAGCTGAAAGAGTGCAGTCTAGGTTTTCAAAAGTCCTAGGATTCTTCCTAGGAATGCTTCTGTATATGAGGGTAGAGGTAATCACTGAAATAAGTATGTATGGAGGTATTAGACATTTTGGACCGTGTTCAGTGCAACAGAAGCAGGATTAAGATTTCATGTCATGTCTGAATGAATAGGCACTAATTCTGGCCTGGTGTACTGCCTGGAACAATGTCGCAGTAAGTCAAAAGGTACTTCTGGAAGTGAATGAGAGAGATCAGGCCTGCTTGTGCAATTTAATATCCCAAGAAAGTTACGCTACTTCTTTTAAATGGAAGTAACCACTGGATCTGTACAGACTGGCTGTTTGTAATTGGGGCTTTTACATTGCTGTTGTATGGATGTTGTTGGAAGTTTTTGTATTTACTAAAAATTTGCCTCAAATGCAACTTTGAGGACCATACACAATGGGAGGCCAGAAAGATGGTGTTAAAGACTGGGGAAGTTTTCCTGATATCTGCCAATTCTGATTGTTTTTCTGCTTATGTACTTAGCACATCTTTTTTGGCTTTATTTCCTACATCAAACACTATAAGTGCTTTTTATTTTTTTTTTCTTTCTTATTTCCCCTGACTTATGTCCTTCACTTTATAATTTCTTATTCCTGTCACAAATTCCTTACTGTTTTCTGTTTCCAGGTTACTCTCGCCTCTATACTTCAAAGACAAACTTTACTTCCTCCTTGGCTTTTCTCCCCCCTGCTTTTCCCAACAGAAGATGCTGTTAAGCATTGTTGTAATATGTTCAAAACAAATCTTTGTCATGGCCCCTCCTCCTTTTCTGGAAAAGTGGTTAAAAGTTTTTACTGAAACTGTTGGAGGCAGAGTGATGATAGAAGGTCTATTTCTATCCTTGCTGAGAAACCACTTAGCTCAGCAGGGCGGCAGTTGTAGAAAAAGCACAAAATTGCAGAATATGTAGCCTCTGACTCCCTGCAGCTATTGCCAATTAAATGCTAAATTATCTCTGCACGTGTTTTGAGTATTGCTTTATACTTGCCCATGAACCACTGCTGTTAGTCCAGACCACCAAGCACACCAGTTATTTTGATACAGTGAGTCTTTTATGCTGGGAACAGTGAGAGCCTTAGGTAGAAAAGATGATGACCTAAAGAAAGGTAGGTCAGAATAGAATAACACAATTATATGGTGTAGACAAAGGTTGCGTAACAAAGATAACTAAAAGCTGGTAAATTGTTCTCTCTGATAAGGTTGATTACTCAGGAATTAGTTTGCAATGTATTTTTTTGTCAAGTGATTAATTATGCTTATCTTGATCTATAGCTACAGACACATTTTAAAGAAGAAAGAATGAATTGTCTTTTAAACAGTACCCATTGATGTAATACAGCCACAACTTGATGCTTAATTCTGTAAGTTAAAGAAGAAAATATAGGCAAGATGTCTTCTAGATCTGCACTTCTTCAAAGAGGTCCTATATTTCAACATGAACTGAGCTTGTGCATCAGGCAGCAAAATGTGGTTCAATTAATGACATTAATGTTTCTGTATGAAGCTTTAGAGGTGCTCAGAATGATTAATAAAAGATTAAAAACTGACAACTATAAGAAGGTGATACTATCATGAGGACACAATATCAGATACTCAAGCAGTCTTCAATTCTGAAATAAAAGTATAATGAGAATTTATGGCAATAATCCAACTGCTTTCAAAGGAGAATTGGCATAGATCCACAATGGTAAAGTTATTTCCTCACTCGAACTAAGCACCAAAAATAATCATTTCTTGAAGTGGCTAAATCAAAGCAAAGGTGGTTTTTTCTAGATGACATGTCTTATTTCAGTATTCGCTATTATGCTCAAAAGAGGAGTAACTGAATGAAATCCTGTGACCATGTTATAAAGACTACCTTACAGGATGATCTAAGAGTTCTGTCTGACAATTACATGAATTTCTGAACCATTAGAATTTGATGTAGCATCTTTGTGTTTGGGCCTCTGATCCTCTGTACTTACACATGTTCTGTTTCCTCCTCAGTGGAAGGATAAGGGCATGCGCTGACTTGTAGTCTGTTGCTTTGCTCTGTGGGATGTATTGGTAGAGGATATGGTGAGTGTTTCACAGCGTGTGGTTACATGGTGACAGGACAAGGAAGCGGTGTTTTGTCACTTTAATAAAGAAGAAGCCCGTTTCTGTAAGATACGCAAGTCAGATATTCCCAAATGGCCATCAAAATTTAGCACTATGTTGACTCCAGATAGTTCCCCTGTAGAAATCTTTTGTCCTGATGACCACTTGTTGGGGTGAGAAATGCTTTTCATACGCTTTCATTTTTTTGGTCTTTTCTGAAAATGCTGAAAAATGAGTCTGTTAGGGGTCCAGGACTTGTCAGAAGCTAAACAGACAACAACAGCTAATTCCACATACAATCATACATACAAACAGTTACAGGTTAATGATCTTTGCTCACTACTGGCTTAGGTCACCATCAGAAAGAATGGAAACTTAGAATGGAAACAGTTTGTACCCTATCATTGCTTCACTCATAGTTTTGCTCATATATAGAGAGGAAGTGATGTCTTGGGATGTTGTTACAAAAGAGAAGATTTAAGACAACCAGTTGGATACTCTTGTCCTAACTCTATGCTCTGCTGGCTAACTTTTCCTTTGTAACATCTTTTTTTACCTACATCTCATCAACGATTGAATTTTTTTGAATGGAAGCCCACATAATGTAATTTAAAATGCTTTTCATCCTTATGGATATTAAGTGGTATTATAAAGTATTATAGTTACCCCATTTTTTGAGAATTATCTTCATTAGGTGGGTATAGATGATGTCCTGTATATTACTGGAAATAAAAGTATGCAGCTAAAGATCTCTTGTTCAGCAAAACAATTAAGCATGTGCTTATAATCTTAATAGATCAGACTGAAAATACCTGCTAGCCAAAGGCATGATGATAAAACAGTGGCTGCAAGCCAGGCAGTTCAAATAAGGAAGCTGATCTGTCACTTAAACAGTGCGTGTGGTTAACCATCAGAACCAAGTGCCAAAAGTGAACTAATGAATCTTCTGTTGAGTTGATTTTATTTTTCTGAATTAAGTTTGCCCTGCATTTTGCAGACGTTACTGTCCACATGTTCACTGAAATCTAGCTGTCTTACATGTGTGGATGCTACCACGATTAGACTATGTATATGCACCATATGTCCTAATGTAGCCTGAATGTTGAAGGATAAAACCAAAAATCTTAACAAGCTAGTAACAACTGAAATAACTAAAGCTATAGAATCTATGGTCATACTCACTGGTAGAAAAAATACCAAGTATAAAGCAGATAAAACGAATCAATGGAGATAAGGAAGATTAACTTTTTCCTTTTTTTTCTTTTTAATTATAATTTTTTGTGAAAATTTAAATGACAGATTGTAAATATCTTTAATCCTAAAAACTGGAGGATCTTTGGTGTTAAAAAGCTGCACAAATCTTCACATCAAATGGAGAATATTTCAAATAGATTTACTGAACATAGTAACAGGCTTCTGCTGTTATTATGTTTTATCACTGACAAACTGTTTTGATTTTTAGGCCTCATACTCAAACACAGGTATTCTTCTTGCACATTTAAATCGTGTATTGACTTCACACTTTCAGTGTCTTACTGTCTGAAACGTGCGCAGCTTGCATGCCCTCCGCAGTCTAAAAGTAGAATATATCTTCTTAGTCTTCCTGTAAAGCTTATTTACAGTACTCATAGTATTGATGTTTTAACAGCAGTATTCTTGGAAAGACTTGAAATGACTTGGCTCTGCAGACTAAAATCCCATGTCACCGCAGGAGCTGGCCCTGCAGAAGATGGGGTCAGGGATGAGACATACTAGTAGCCAGTGCTTTGAAATTTCACTACTGCTGCTCATGTTGGTCTAATTCTAAGGATAAACAGTCTCGAGGGCTGTCAAACCACAGTCACTTTTATCAGTCTTAAATTATAACACCATGTGTTTATTTTCCCCCAGGTTTTTGTTTTACTTGTTTTTAAACCAGCAGTAGATTTTGAACTATACACACTGCGGAAAGTGGTAGAAACATGCATTAGAGTGTGTGTGCTTTTTGTGCACTGGTATGGTGGCTTCAGAAGCTAGCAATAAGTACTCTGAATTTTAGTTTGAAAAAGCTACCATTTGACACTTAATTTGATTACTTTCATCCATATTTTCCAGCTGCTCTGCCTTTTGGGATTTATATCAGTATATTTGTGTTAGAACCAGCCCACTTACTAATAATATTCCCTGCCAGTCAGAGGAAGAAAAAGGAATAATGGGAGTTTGGGCCTCACAGACAGAAGATGATGCACAGGATTTTATTTATTTAAACTAACAATCATACATCTTGCCACAAAACTGGGAGCAGATTAGGATTGGTATGAGGTACGGAAGGATATGAGCAGTGTTGTTTTGAGAGAGGTGTTTCTGTGAAACGAGGGCTCAGTTTACTAGGTCAAGTGAGCTCTACCCAGCCTCTCTGGGTATTTGGGGTGTTAATGGAAAAATACACACCGACCCTGACTTTCTTCATATTGCTTAGCTCAAGAAACATACCCCATCTTTTCACTCAACAACTCAGATATTTTTCTGATCATATTCAAAACAGAAAATACATAACATCCTTTTGACAGCTACAGGAGGAGGATGACTAGTGATAAAAAACCTTCAGCTTTTCTCCCAGTACTTAACTTGGGTGCCATGAAGTCCCAGTAGGAGGGAAATCAAAGAACTCATGTGGTCAGTAAAACTGGATAATGCAGCAGCTGTGTGCAATCCTTAGCTTATTACCTGTTAGCTATAACTAATTAACTATGACTAATTTGGGGTCCTCATACATTAGCAAGTATTACTTAAACAGTAAGACTGAAAAAAAAAAGTGAAGGTTAAACCAAATCTAGCAAGATCATGGAGGTGCATCTTTTTGGATAACAGTAGCCTATTAGGTATCTAGGAACACTGATTACACTAAATTGAGGATGAGGAGAATAAAGGTGTGACTATAAAGGATAAAAGTTTGTTTCCTCTGAGAGTCATTTGAACCACAAAAAGCTATTCAGAAAAAGTACAGCTTCTGTGAATGGAGCATGTGGTTAAGAGGACAGAAGACCAACAAGTCAGGCACTTCTCTGAAGAAGGTGTTTCACTTCTTAAATGATGATGATGATGATAAGGAAGGGATAATATGGGAGGTACACCTATTGTGAACTACTCTGTTAAAAAATATGCCAGTTACAGAAAGAGCTGGCACACCAACTTTCACAGCAGCCACTGATCTCTTCATCTACAGAGCTACACAGTATTAATGCAGTAGCTTTATATGAAAGTTTACACAGAAATATCTGTTATTTCTCCCAAGCATCTGTCATTCTGGAGACATTTTGTTTCACTAGGAGTATGTTAAATTTTGCTTCCTTTCTATGTTCTGTGCTCTCAGTGGTCCTTACAGGGATCTCACACCTTTTAAGATTGCCTAGAAACAGTGGAGACTGCTGGGAGCCTTGCTGGCCTGGATGCATGCCAGAAAATATATTGCTGAATACTGAAATCACAGCATCTAAGATGATTGCTGCAAACCCCTCATATCCCTTTATTTTGGCTGAAACACTCAAGTGCCCTGGAGGTATCTACTGTGTTTAAGTGGCTGGGAAAGTAGAAAATAATAGCAGCTCACAGGTCAATTATAACATAGCATGAGAAACTCAGCCACGTTATAAAAACAAAAATAAACCAATTTGATTTGTCTGCCTGAATTCTGAACATTCACTATAGTATAAATGAGGGACAGCAGGACTTAGGCAAATCATACTTCCCAGTTAGACTTGAAGGTAGTAGTCATTCAAAGGGCAGTTTTTTCTGTGGGAAATTTTCACGGGTATCACTGGTTCCAAATGCCTGTTTCACTATTACTCAGTACTTCTTGTCTTTTTCAACAAATAAATGCTTGCCTCTGTTAACTGAATGACAAAAACTTGCTTGAAGAGCTAACTGACTTTTTGGGGGAAAGCTTATATGATTGTGTTTTGTGGACAGAAAGTACAGAAATAATCTAGCTTATTTCAGCATCTGAGTATCCAATCTGCAGATCTGTACTTTTTTCTTTTAAAATTCTAAGAGAAACATTGGCTGATCTAAAGATTGCTGTGTTCCTTCCATTGCAGAAATCAAAAGTATGTTTCAAGTGACAAGAGCACACCGTGCTTTGATTAGCTTTGTGCTGCTCTATATTATACATGGAATTATCTTCAGCTAACTGATCTGTTGCACTGACTAATCATAATTTCATCATATGGAATAATTCCAGGTACTGGAGAGTTGCCTTAGCATCATCTTTTTTTGCATACAGAATAAAGCACTAATAACGTATACTTGAAGAAGAAACTATTTCCTTAAATTCAGACCTCCTGTAGTTTAGAAAGTGCTTTAAAACTGAGCATGCAGACTTCTATGCACCCACGCTCTGGCTGCAGTAATCATACTGATAACTGAACTCTACAAAGGAGGGTCACTTCCACATAAATCTCAGGTTTGTATGTTGCCACACAGATACGAGTTCAAAGTAGCACCTTGGAAAGGCTGATCCAGAATTGCATAGGTTTGCTTGTTCTCCATGTTGTAGAGAAGAAAGGCGTAAAGGACACATAGTACATGTTAGCTCTTAAATATGTGGAAACCCATTTCACTGCTTCAGGAGAATTTTGTTCTCCTAAAGGAAGAAACAATGCATGCTGAGTTAAAGGTCAGAAATTAAAAATTTCTCGTGAAATGTAAATCTTAAATTTTAAAAATCTGTGGGTTTTGCATAGAAATTTCCAAAAATTTTTCAGGTGGCTCTTAGCCAGTACTTTGGCCAGGGACCCAGTCGTAACAGCAAGGAACACAGTGTAAGAGAACTGGTTTCGTTCAGGATCCCCAGAAGCCTAGCAGATGGCTAGTCAACAAATCTGCCTCTGCCTAGTTCAGCTGTTCCTCATCTTCACTGTGGAGACACAAACTGCCCTGTGCATACTAAAGTCCGCAAGGTTTGACTAAAGAAAACAAGATGCTTCACCTGGAATGGAAAGCAAAGAGACTTCCTAGCAATACAAATGCTTGGTGACAATTATATGTTGAGAATAATTCCCATTCAGCACGTAGAAATTGTGATTCTACTTACCTCATTTTGAACCTGAGCATTACAGCACCATAAAAAAAAATTTTAAAAAGCAGCATTTGTTAATTACTTGTAACAATCTAAGATTAAGCATGCTGCTAGGCAAATGCTTCTGATACTGGTTCAACTGAATCTCTTTGGCATCTCCTCTTGCTTCTGAAGTGCTGAGAAAGAGGCATGAACTAACTTGAAATACTAACATTTTCAGCTGCTGGAATGATAACCATACACAGACTAACATTTGCTTAAATGTGATTTATGAATTGCATCAGAGTAACTGACAGGCAAGAAAACATCTCTGTTTTTTAGCTTCTGAAAACTGTTGGAAAGACTGGGTTGCTTTTGAAGTTTATCTGGTTTGGGTTTGAATTTTTGGATTAGAAATCAAAACCAGGCATATTGCGAGAATTGTATTTCCATCTCTGATTGGCAAGTCTGCACGTTAGCTTACATAAAATTTTTTGCTTGGGTGTTGTAGTTAAAATTCTTACACTTGAAAATGTCATTGCACTGGCATATATTTCTGGACCACTGAGAATGAAGTTGTCTTGAATACATTTTCCAAGCTATGAAGCATACTCTTATAAGCATTATAAGTTTCACAGAACATAAGGCACTTTATGAGAATGATCAGAAGCAGTATCTAAAGTATAGTCTCCTCCTTTGCCTAGGGCTGTCGTTCATGGTTCTTATCACTTGTAATTATACTATCTTCTCCACCTCTGCCTGTATGCTGGAATTTACTGTCTCTTCGGAAAGACAGCAGACTGGTAGTGAGCCCATTCCTCAATAACTGTAGTTCACATACTGATGTATTAAGATAGAATTGAAGTTGATGACAATTCTAGTTGGTCCATTAATTTGCAAACTGCAGCAGCTAAGGAATAAAACACATGCCCTTTTTCCTCTCTGGCTATTCAGGTAGAACCTCTGACACAGGGCAAACCGCAGCTCAGTCCCTCAGAGATTATGATTTAGAGAATTAGAGTAAGAAAAAACTATCATATTTTGGAAAAGTGGACTTTTTAACAAGGAACCACTTTAAATAATGAGAATAACACGTACAGTATTTTATATCTTGCCAGCACAATGTAGGATGATGTCTGCAAAAGCTGTAAAAAGCTTCTGTATCTCCTGGCAATCTATCTGCCATGAAATAGGATTTCACGTTTGGCTAGACCAAGCAAAATTAATCTTTTCATTTCAGCCTAAATCTGAACAGGAAGTTGAATAACAGAATTTTACCAGTTTTCATAGAGGATTTGCCACTCTTAAAAATACAGGAACTTCCTCCTGTTCCTGTCTCTAAATACCAGCCATTACTTCATAAAAAACATGAATGCATTAAAAAATATGACCATACAGCAATTATGTCAGAAGTTACCTACATTAGCCATTTAGCATTCATTATTCTAAAGTAGATGGCAGTATAGAATTATTAATACTCTTCAATTATAAAATGGGACTTACCCCTAATCCTGAAGACCAAAAGCTTTTTAAATGACTGTTTGAGAAGAGGGCCCAAAATCAAGTCCTAAAGTCTTTTAAGACCAATATGCATATTCTTGGTCTCTCGCAGTGTCTAGACGTAAGCCACAGAATGAAGGAAGTAGTAAAAATATGCAGCAGTTTCTGCATATAGGCAAGGCAGAGTAGCATCTGCTGGAGAAAGATCATCTCGTGGTCTCTGACACACAGAAATACTGCTTGTGATTTTCTAGCAGTATGATTTTCTGATAAATCTATATATGATAGGTGTGCTCTGGTACAGGCTGTGAAAGATGAGATGCACTGTTACAAGCTCATATGTACTGTAAGTGCAAAGGTTTGAGTAAATGATTTGCATCAACCATACTGGTATTACATCAAAAATTATTAGAGATTAGGAAAATAAAGTTTCTGAACCTTTCAGCCCACCACAAGCATGGGAAAATGGAAAATTTACAGCTTTCCGATTAATAACCTAATGATGTTTTTATGAAAGCAAATGAAAGAAGTACAACTATGTGAAGTCAGTGGTTCCAGACTGATTATTCAAGCTTTGTTCTGTAGCCTTTCTGTAACACTTCCAGATCTATTCTTGCTTCCTCTCTCTTGCCTTTTTTTTTTCCTCCACTCCTCTTTCTTGCTTTTGAACATGAGATGCTCTTCAGATTTTTAGTGTTTGTGGATTTGTGGGTTGCTTTGCCCATCCCTCAAGTACACAGGAACTGTTATGGGTCTTCAGAAGTTCCATGTGGTGTACATCTGCTATCCATTGAGATTCTTTAACAACTTGTAGGAGAGTAATTTATGACATCAGTCTAAGCTATGCAATGCTTTTTGGGGATGTTAGCAAGCAGTGATGAAGTATGTCCTTTTCTGATAATAATATGGACTATAACCCTTTAAAGAACAGAGCATGCCAGACTGCAGGGAAATAAAGAGAACTATGTCTTACTATTTCCTGTTGTGCTGTGGTACAGAATATGCTCTCTCGTATAAAAGTACTAGTAGATACATATGAGGAAGATTATCTAGCTGTTTCTCACATTTATAACTCCACAGGTCACGTTCCAAACATGATGCAGTAAACGAATCATGCTGACAGTTTTCTCCATTTCTCAATGATAAAATTAATGGCAAATCAGGCTCTGAATCGTGAACATGACAACGACGACATGATGTTACTTATCTGGTGGAAACTGGCACAGCTCCTTTGTCACTTCACACCAGCTATGGCACATAACAAATTCTGTGCATATGTGGGGGGTAACCAACACAATAAAGGAATAAGCAGTAAAATAAGCAATAACCTGGGGATATATTTGTATCAGCTGTTAGGTAATTTTTTTTTTAGATAGCCAGTGTAGTTGCCAATTAATTCTGCCAGTTAACTGTCTGCTACTTTATAACTCTGAAAGCCTGAGTTGATTGAGCATAAGTTGTGTTCTGTTATAGGGAGAACTTCTTACATAAGCATAGGGTTTGATTTTTGTGCCGCTATTTATTGCTTTGCGTCAATAGATCTATTTTCTAAAACAAAAAGTATGGAATATAATTTTAATTGGCTCCTAAAATATACAATATTTGTGATTCTCACAATAGGAGGACTGTGCCATATGGGCTGTCTAACTACAGAGGCAGTTTTAGAGGCAAAAGGTCTACAGGCCAGATTCAAAGTACCTTTCAGTCTTCATTTCGGTGTTCGTGTTTGGATATTCATGACAAAAAGTGTATGCAGTTTTGCAGAAGAATGCAAGACAGAAGAAGGTGAGTATCTCTTCTTAATATTGTTTGTTTGACTGTTTCATGGAGAGAAATGCATCAAGTTACATGTATCAAATGCAACCAATTAACAAATATATTGATTTTAAATAAAATTCTCTTCTCCAGTTGTGGTGGGTTAGCCCTGGCCAGCAGCCAAGCACTTACACAGCCGCTTGTTCACTTCCCCCATAAGTGGGATGGGGTAGTGAATAGGAAGAACAAATCAAGAAAACTCTATGTGTCACAATCAGGAGAGTTTAATAGGTGAAGGAAAGAGGCCAGGCCCAGCTAGACTCAGTACAGTACCGCTTTGAATTTTCTTTTTGCTGTTTCTTTTTATGATGTGGTATTTTTGAAACAGCAGATCTCCTGTCCAGGTTGGGGCATGCTTAATATTGCATTATTTTAGAATGTTTTAAGTTTTATCTAGTCTAATGAAGAGTATGACATTGTCATTTTATGAATGGCTCTGTAAGGGTAATTGATGAGAACACAGTGACAAACTTAGAAAATCTCTCTTCCCCAGAAATCATGGATCAATGAAAAAGATAGAGGAGAAAGATCAATGCAGGGAAGAGGAACACACTTTCATTCAGTAGCACAGAGATTTCGGAGGATTCTGAACAGTCAGGTATGCTACAGATGTCTGATGTTGAAAAGAAATATTAATTTTCCTTAAGTTTTCTTTGCATTTGCAGAACTCTCAATTCTTTCAGCTGAATATTATCACTTCTTCCTAAATAAGGGCAGAATTTGGCCCATGATTTGTTTGTTGTTTTTTTTTTTAAATTTATTTTTTAAAATAACTTTTAGTATACACAGAACTAGTACAACCTTCCTCATGCTGATTGATATAGCTCCTTCAGAAGTTGGATTCTTAGGCTATAAGCCAATACATATTTTGGCAACAGTCACCCCTTTTTTCTTCTTTTTTTAGGGCAAGGGCTGTTCCTGTCTATCATCTTTTTGCTCATTTAGCACTGCAGCAACTTAAGCTAAGTGTCCCAGTGCAGTGCTTCAGTAAAACTTAAATTGTCAAGGTAAAGAAACAGAACAAACTTTGTGGAAAAGGTATTTGGAGGGAAAAAAATAATCTACTTTAGATGTTAGATATAAAGAGGTTACTGTGACCTAGCAGCCAGTTTCAAAAAGTTCCAGTTCCAAATCTACTCTTAATACTATTGCTACATATGAAATGCAAAATGATGTCAGGATAAGCAAATACTTGTAGTTCTGGGTAAAATGAAGCATCCATTAGAACAAGAAAAGTTAAAAAAAAAGTCATCATACCATCACCCAAAATATTTAGCTACAAAGCCATTTGCTTGGATTAGCAGTCTCCAAGCTGAATTTATTGCTATGATTATTTAATCAGAGCTCATTAGACAACTGGGTAGCATTCACTCTGTGTACACATAAACAAGGGGATAAACCATAGTTCTATCAGGTAATAGGGAGTTAATGCTGAATAATTAAGCAGTTTTGTTTGTTTGTTTGTTGTTTTGGTTTGGTTTTTTTTTAAAGCTTTAACATTTATTTGCTGAAGCTCAGAAGCAAGAACTTAGACTACAACTCTCCCTTGAGATGGACAAACTTGATGCTTCAGTCTGATGCCAGTGGAGAATTCAGCAGTATGCAACACTTTCATTTCAACAATGCCACTTTGAGGGCATGTGAACCTGTACGAAGAAGCTTTCTCCCACGCTCCCCTCGTGACAGTTTCAGTTTATCATGTAACCTGGCAGGGAACCTATCACTAGCAAAGAAAAATTCAAAGGCAGATCCAAACTTCAGCAACACAAAAGTTTAAGGAAACATTTTTCTGTGCAATTTTAAAAAGTACAGTAGAAACATACTGTTCCACTTACTGCTTGCTATATGTCTGAAGAATCCATCCACAGCTTTATGTAGGCAACTGTAACTGGAGAATGTGATGAGTTAGAGAGAGATTGCCTATACGTGAGTTCTCATTAAGAATAAGCAGATATAAAATATTTCTCTTGTTAATGTATGCAAGCCTGAATCATCATATTGTAACTTCGTGCCACATGTTTAAATGACAGTATCTATGCAGAATAAATATGAATGGCTAATATAAATATTATTATAAACTATAGCAAGTTAAGAGTATACATTGAGTATTCAATAGATTACCTAATTTAGGCACAAATTATTCCTGCACTTCGAAGTTCCATTCAGAAACATTTACAGTGACTATTTAAGGATGCACTGTAGTTAATGACTAGAACTCCAATTATTCATCCCAAAGAATTTCCTAAAGATGAAAGGATAGGACTGTGGAACTTCAAATGAATATTCATACAGAGTAACTTACTCTACTAGACCATTTCCTATTTTAAGCCCTTACATACATTATCACCTCCAGTACATACATTCGTCTTTGCTGGTACTATAAATCACATTTTTCTCTCTTTATTGAAACATCATCACTGAATAACTTGGAACCTTGGCAATAAGGGTAATATCCAGCCCTGGACACCTTTCAATGTAAATAATATCATCAGAAATTATGGACTTTTTTTTTTGATGGGAGGATGCAAGAGTAAGCTAGGAAAAAAAGAATAACTTTTGCAAATCCTGTTCTATATTATTTGAAAAGAAAGAGAGGAAATCCCTTACTTGTGACATTACAGATATTTTTTTGGTTTGACTGACCTTCATGCAGACTTTCCCCAGAGCACATAGGTTAAACTATGACCCAATTACATTAAATTATACTTTATCAGAAGAAAGATGGAGACCAAAAAAAAGTGAAAAGAAATTAGCAGCAAAAATGGTTATATAGGCTTAAAATGATGGTAATAGACTGTTTGAAACAAGAAAGAAGGTCTTTGCCAAAATATATATGATATATTTTATATATATGTGGATATATTTCATAAATAAATTATTATAGTTATAAAAGTAAATATATCTTTCAGTTATTGCATTTGTATCAGTTTCTTACTTGCTGTACAAATGATTTTGTACATTCATAGAAAATAGATTATTTATTATATAAAACAACTTCACATACTATTTTCCCATAATTTTTAAAAGACACTGTTAATCAAGCTTTGTTATGAAGAATGCTTAGTGTTCATTTATAACCACCAACTGGAATTTCTCCCTCCCCCCCCGCAATGTATATGCCCAGGTCATACAAAAACTTGCCTCTTCAAGAGATTGATAATTCTCCTAACAGTCTGAGTATGAAAACATAATAAAAAATTCTTTGATAATAATTATGCATTAAAAGTTACATTATAATTTTGTGTCCCTTTTGCTATAAATGTAACCCTCATCAGGCCTAATTTGTATCCTGGAACAAACAAGGAGGTAATGGTCATTTGGACTGAGTTCTTTATGTTAACAATGTTCACTGACTTCAGCTGCAGTCACTCTGTTTTTTTTCCCTGGAACTGCAAGCACATCCTAGTGCTAACAAGGTCACCAGTGCCTCAGCTGATACAATTCAGCTTTTAGATGAACTGCTGTCTGTGTTTGGATTTCTACTTTCTCCCCCACCCCCGCCCCCCATGAATTCAATTTAAATGTTGCATTTGAAGATGGATTCACACCTTCTCCAGTCCCACAAACTTTCACTCTATTTGAAACGTTCACAGAAAAAAAAAAAAATAAAAATCAAGTTATGTTCTTTCTTTGGCATGCAGGTAGATTTAGCCCTTCAGTAGTGGGCTATGGGTGTTATTGTTGTGCTTTTTCCTCAAGATAGAAAAAGCCAACTTTTTTCTGTGTGAATTCCACTTTCAAGTAGTTTGGTTTCGGGACTCTGCACAGTAGCTGAAAATATTGTGCTAACGTACCCCTAGCAGTTAATGTAAAAATCAGTCCATCGTGAATACAGAAAAAGGAAGAAAATGAGAAATAACTGTTATATCAAACCCAGAAGAGGGAAAATCTGAAGTTTACTATAGACATCTCCAAATAAATCTATACACCACAGCATATACCTGAAAACTATACGTGCTGGGTTCTGGAGTGGAACTACCATTATTCTGCCTGGGAATAGTTAACGGCCACGAGATTGTTTTTACCTAATTTCATGTGTTCATAAAAAATGTCACCATTAATATTCCTCAGCTCTTAGGGACTCAGTTTACTTATTTTTAATTTGTAACTAGAAGATGTTAAGCTAATTTGAAATCTAATTCTTTAAAAACTATACACAAGATTAATTTCCTATACAACTAATGAATGTTTTTAACTAAGAACTCTTAAAATGTGATAAATGAAATAAATGTTCTTTCAACATGTAACATTAGCATAGTTAAGTGTACTGCAGAATTACTCTTGGGATATTATTTTGAGGACACTTGTATTTACTTTTGAAACAACAAATTAGTTCCGGTTTGTACTCTATTCCATATGAAACCATTTATATATAACTCTGCTCTAATTCTGTCTGAGTTGTGTAGCTCTCATTCTAGTTCCCATTAATAGAAGTTCATTTTTCAGTTGTTAATAGCAATAAGAACAGTAAATAATCAAAAGTCTAGAAAACAGTGTAGAAGGGAGGTTTGGAAGAATTTCAGGTTTTTTTAGCCTACAAAGGAGAATGAAGAGAGGAGATGTGAATGCAGTTGTCAAATGCAAAGGGCTGTAACAGAGAGGAAAGCAGTATTTTGTTCCCTGTATGCCCAGAAGGAAATACAAGTAGGGGGCTTACATCACAGCAAAGCCATTCAGGTAAACATATTGGCAAGAATGGTTAAGTGCCATGAAAAAAATGGTCTCCATCACCACCTCCACCTCGTACTCCTTGGCTGTGCCTTGTGAAAGGCATGGGCTCCGATGTCAGAGTCTAAGAGGGCTGTCAAAGCTGTGAGTGTGAAAGGGGCTACGGCTTCCTACAGAGTTAGGTGACTATTCCCTGAGCAGAGCTCATATCTCATTTCCTGTACATTAGAGTAAATGGCTTCTTGCTTGCTGTGCCAGCTTTGGGGGATACCATTCTTTTGCTTCTAGTCCTTCCCACATACTACAGAATGCTTGTAAAACCTGGGAGTCAAGTTCTTCTGTAGATCCTTCTCCTGTTATGTCAATATAGGGATAACAAAATGAGGCATGTAGGAGGAAAAGCAGCTGATTTTTAGTTGATTTCACCAGGAAGAATGTTTCATTTTTATAAAGAAATCTACACAAATTAAAATAGACCCTTGATTTATTCATTTAATTATCCTCACCCTTACTAAGGGTTCTTTGTAACACACTGAGGTCTACCAGACACATGAGTGGGAGAAGGTGATACATTTTTAGGGTTATTTTTTCATACAGGCAGAAGTAATTTTCTCTTGGCTAAACTGTGACTTAAATCATTGCTCATCTGCTTTAAAAATGTGCTAAATTGTACTTACTATATCCTCCAGCTGTTTATTAAATACAGCAGAACTGAATTGTTTTTTCTGCATAATAAAACATAAAACTGCTAGCATGATGTGCTAGCAGAGACTGAATGAAATGCTTTTGACAGTTGGTTTTAAAATCCCCAAGTTTGACATTTAAGCCTTTTTCTCTCACAAAACACAACTGAGCAAAAAGAGCTTGTTAGAATTTCTCATGCTACAAGAAAAGAATGCAAGTGTTACATGCACTATAATACTCTTTTTGTAATGACGAAAAGAAATGGTGGCCACAATTCTGGGATGTGTTCTTACCAGATCCACCCGAATATTTTTAGATATCTAGCACTCCAGCCTGAAAGATGTTCCCCCTGGCAGCATCTAGCATCTTTTACACATACTCAAGGTGTTGCTTTTAGGAGTTGGTTTTCAGAACAGCTAGGCAAAAGTAACTCTGATGTAAAAGATTGCTGAGGACAATCATGACAGTTTGGTTCAAGGTGATTTAAAAAAACAAAATTGTGTGTCTTGATAAAAGTAAAATGTAGGCTAACATAAGTAAGAGTGAATAATGTAGCTAAAAGTTATTGTTAGAAAAGGAGCAAATTCTAGCCGTATGAACATTAAATCTTTAAATCCCCAGCTTGAAATCTATTGGAATAGTAATCAAGCAAAATTGCAAACAGATGAGATTGGAAACAATGTCTGTTTTCACTACTAGAGTTTTACAATGGAAAAGATAGACTTACAACCTGATCTGGAGAGCTTTTTGCTACAAAGAAATGTCAGGATTGAGAGACTTAAAATACATTAAGCAAGTTAAACAAAGCATATTGAACTTTCTGTTTACCTCGCAGTAGTATCTTGCCAAACTTTGTTTAAAAGCGTATTTTAAAAAGTATTTTGACTTCCAGGATTTTCAGAAGTGCTTTAGAAAGACAGGCGTGCCTTGATTTGTACTCCAAATATATCTGTAGCTGAGTGACCCATGCTGATAGTAGCACAGCTGAGCTTCAACAGAGGTTTGGGATGAGGTTCAAGTCTCAGTTCCTGTTCTGCTGTGGGAAACACCTCACTGAATCCTTGGGCTCTTCCTGGGTTTTAGCTGAGTCACACCAGTATCCACGTTGAATACCCCTCCCCATATCCAGGTCTTCCAGCTTAGTGATCCTTATCCATTCTATAACAGACCAGGTTGCTAGTCATTTCCTGTATGCACCACTTAGAAATTAGGTAGATACGTAAGCCCGTCTAAAAATTCCTTCTGCACCTCTGTGTTTCTTTAGGCATCTAAAGATCTTTACCACATGCTATCATCGGTCATCAGTAAATGGATACCTTGACTCAAACTTCCTGCAGATGTGTCTGTCAACATAAATGGAATTGTATTGACTTGCAAGTGCTGAAGTTCTAGCTCCTTAACAATAAGTTGATTAGAAGTCTTTGACATTCAAACTCCATTTTTCCTATGAATATTTTAAAATCCTATATGGACAAGATCATTTAGACACTAAAGGGCTAGTATGTTAATAATCTTAGAGAAGATGAGAGTTTCCTTTTTACTGGTCATAATGGATATTCCATTAGACCACAAATCATATTTATTAACTAATAATTTCTGTTAAAGCTGTTTCTCAGAGTGTGAACCAGCTCTCCCTTAAGTTAGTGAGTGTTCACGCATTTCATGAATGGCAATTTTGCCATACATGTCCAGGAATTATTTGTTCTATTGCAATCAGTTAAATAATTTTAATTTTCATAGTTCATTTTGATTTAGCTGTCTTATTTTTATAATTACTCCCCTTACCCCCCCAAAAGAACTGACTAAACAATTTGGAAATGCTTCAGCGTCTCACTATATTTCTCTTTGGTATTCCAGGCCTGGCAATCTGTATCACTTAAAAGGTGAGCTGCCTTTGCTTACCAGTACAGGCCCTTAGCTATGCAAATACTTTCACTGCAGATGTGAAGAGGGTTGGAACGTTTTGTCATTAAAAAATAAATGTGCAAACTTTGTAGTAATATAAAATATATATTGAATGGCTAGTAGATTAGGTGAACTACATAACAGAATAACGCAGATGTAAAAATCAAAGCCCAGAGGCTCTTTTAGAAAATTCCTGCAACTATGCATGTATTTATGCAATTTTGATACCACTAAGACGCAGTTCCCCAAATAAATGTTTTTTAAACCTGTACTTTGTTTCTCTGTATCTATCACAGAATATAATTCCATTAATTTCACAATGAAGCCAGTTTACAGCTCCTCCTGATGTAAATTTGGATAGTCATGGGTCAGCTAAGGGTCATGTTTTTAGGACATTACAATTAAGAAGCAGATTGAACCTAAGCATTTGAATTCTTAAATGTAAAACCTTTATTTATACAAATCTCATCATGAATTAAAACATTCAAAACACCTGTGCCAGAACCTGAAGTTTGTCTTTGATTAACATTCTTTCTTTAAGCAGACTTCCAAAGAGACTGGATAATTTAACTCTGTATTTGGAGAAGCACAGAAGGAAAAAAAAAAAGATTAAGGAGAGGAAATCCTGAATTAGGGTTCAATAACCCTGAATCATAGTTCTGATTTTGCTACTATCTCCTTATGGGATCTCGGGCAAATTACTTAGGCTCTTATTGCATACATTAATACAAGAGCAAGACCAAAGGCAAGGTCCATTTTAAGATCCCTACAGGCCCAGCCCTAAGCCATGTTTCTCTCCAAATAAAAATTTTACTTGTAAGTGCTCTGGTCATCTTGGAGAACATGTGAAGGATAATGGCTTTTGGTGGAACTGTCACTGTACCTCTGAACATTTTCAAGGAATTGCTCACCTGTTGCCAACCAGAAAAAGAAAAAAAGAAAAAAAAAAGACTCCAAAAGACTACCATACTGTATGTAGAGTAGCATGCACACATGAAACTAAGTTTTGGTTCTGGTGGTGATTCAGAGCAGAACTAAGGCATATAGAAGGTCTGAACAGCTGTTTCCTTTGGTTATGGCTGCCTGTGCATTCAGGTACATATTGGTTGTCCTCAAACAATGTTGGTATTGCTTTGGCTGGTTGGTTCCAGTCACCCTGCATGCTTTCAACTAGAAGGGTTAGAAACGTTTCTAAAGGAAAGCTGACATGTTACTACCACTACCTAAATTTAGAAACTACAGTATTAGGTAGAAACCTAAAGAAAACTAAGCAAGGGGCATGATGTATTTGATTAGTAACTCACTGGCAATATACATTCCCTGTAAGAATCTTGGGGAAAAACAGTCCCAGAAAGTAAACTAATGTACACAGCTTTCACTATGCCAATGTGCTCAGAAATGTCTCAATATTGCAACATCTTGTTACTAGCACCAGTAATATTAAAATGCACATCCTAGTTGCCTGCATCCAACCCCTGAGGTACAACTTAGTATATGGTCTTGCACATATTCTTGAGGGCAGCATGCAATGTAGCATCAGTCAAGCTGTTCTACTATGTGTTTACTAGAGAAGGTGACAACGCAGGCACTGAGCCCTCTGTCTTGGGATACAGAACTATGCCACCCAAGCAAAGAATTCCAGAGGAGGGCATTTTTTACTGCAATGATTATTTATTTGATGTTGCAAATGTGTTCCCCCAAATATCACAGAACAAACTGAGTAAACCTGTTTTGCCAGTCACATGCATTGTCTTCATAAATAGTTCTCAAACCCTTTATTTCCACATATGCAGCACCATCAGTAAATTTTTTTTTCAAAAGGCAGTGCCTATTTCCAAACTTCTTCTACTGTGCCTGCCTCACTGTGCAAAAAATATCAGTTTCAACACAAACACTGTCTATTGTAAGAAACATAAGTTCCAAACTTCCCTTTCCTAATTTTCAAGAAATGCTGATAAAGAAAGAACATGGCACAGCTACAGTATCTGTAACAGAGGCCTCCAGCATCTGTTGCCTGTGCTGCAGCAAGAGTAAGTTCAGTACAATCTTTCAGCAACTTTTTTTTTGCACAGCTGCCAACATTTTTGATAAGCATGGTTATTTTCATCTGGCCTGAATATGGTACAACTTTTTTTTTTTTTAAGCAGTCTCCTCAGTAGCACTTTTATAGTGGGGTTTTCTAACAGTATGAATTGGAACATTAGCTGTCCAGAAAGTTCTTAAGTTAGTCAGCTTTTATATTTCAAGTGTTCTTCTGTTTGTATGCAAAATAGTTCTCTCAATACTTTTTGTGCTTCATCTGTTTCTCCTACTGCAGATTTCACTGTTTGCAGATTTCATTTATGGAAAACAGCCTTAAGATGTTTATGAAGCTTGGTTTTCACTTAAAAGCCATAGGAAAATTTTGTGTTGTACAAAACATCACAACATCACTTCCTTGAAAAATTCCTCTGGGTATTTTTCATATCTCTGTCAAACATGCATATTTACTAATCTGGATGCATCCACCAAAGGCTCTTTTTAAAATCCTGTTTCTACCTCAAAGATCCTTACCATCCTCCTCACACTGCTTTGTATTTTATATAGCATGCATATTAGCTCAGTCCTTCATAATTAAAAAATTACCTTACTGAGGAGCCTCACTTGATATGTTGTTAGTACTTTTAAATAATCAACTGTTGTAGACATAGACCCATTAGAAAGACATTAATCATGTTATTTATTCATGTTTTTTGTTACCAGCATCGTATGAATGGTTCTGCAAACAAGTTATTACAGTTTCTCAAATACAAAACATTTTCTGAACTATGCAGACAAAAAAAATCTGCTGTCCGCTGCTGTATCATGCCCACTTCTATACAGCCAAAGCAATAATTCTATGAAAACAGGTCAAAAGAAGTCTGACATCTTATGGATTTGCATTTTTTTAAATAAAATTTTAAATTGAATTGTACACAATCTTTCTGTTAATTCCTCACTTACCTCTACAATTCTGTCCTTTTACCCGCTAAAAACCTCTGGTTCTCCAGAGAATTTTGGTAGAAACAGGCAGGCTGCCTTGAATGATTACAAACCTTGGTGGATGTGTCATTAAGGACAAACTTGTGAATGAACTTTCTGTTGCCTGATGACCTACTTACACTGAACTTGTAGGCATTTAAGTATACCTAAGATTATTAGTTCATCCAGCCATCTGTCAAAAGTGGTTGTAAGCAGCAGAAAGTTTAAAAGGTTCAAACACTCACAGCATTTACCTAAAATGCATTTACCTAAGTTTGCTTTCTATAGGAAGTAAGCTAAAATGCTTGGAATTTCAGAATTGATCGAAATTAAAATAAGAATATAACATATTACTTAACTAAACAGCTTTTTATGCAGGCCTTTCCTCCTACAAATAGTAAGTGCATCTCAACACTATAATAAAATAATTTATTTCAGTTACAATTTCATGGAAAACAGCAGCTCAATCAGCATAAAAGGAGGAAGTTTATGGTTGAGAGACACTAAAAAAAAAAAAAAATCCAAGATAAATGTTTTTTCTGTAATGCTACTGAAGTGGCAGTTACCCAGAGACTTCACTCTTGTAATTGCCCATAAATATGACATGCTGCTTTCACTGATTGACCATCTATGTCTTGGCATTCTCACTCTATACCTTCCTACAGGTAAAGCATCTACACTCTACCATTTTCCTTATTGCAAGACAGGCAAAGACCCCCACCATGGTTAAATGGAGTTCCTGTGGGAGATGTCTCACTGATAACAAAAATTCCTCTATGTGGCAGCAATAGCAGAAATGTTGCAAGGTGTCTTTGCTGTGCTGAAGTGTTTCATTTGAAAGAACAATTCATGTGAATGTAGTTTAATTTCTGTACTCCATTGTCCCTTTCCTCTGACACAACCACTGCAGGCTAGTGGCAGTCCTGCTTTTGATTATGCAGATTTATTTATCATACTCATGGAGAAGTCCTCATATGGGAATGATTTGCGGTCATGAATGATCTGATCTAGACTTAATTGATTTAGAGGTTAGTCCAAAGGTATTTGCACAAACACCAAATGCTTGTGCGAGTTACTTTCACATATTACATACCACTTCACACCTTCTGTTACATTTTTTGTGTGAAAAAAAAAAAGAAAAAGAAAAAGCACTGAAGACAATAAAAATTCAGTTAGATTTAAGACTGTAATACCTGAGACAGGCAGGTCCTGGTCTGTAGCTGTCTGGTAATAACAGCTTCTCAGTACTTTTAAGCCTTGATTTTATGTAACAAAGTTTTGGTACACCGAAGTGACCAGCTGCATTATGTTTCACATCTGTATCTTTTTAAATTAATTTCCTTAGATAAAAAATTTGTGACTTTTTTTGAAAAAAACAAGTTTTGCAGTAATGCTTGAAGTTTTAAATGCAAATTTGAAGAGAGGGAAGGGGATGTTAAATACTAAAATTACCTTTATGATCAATACTTAATTAAAATGTTCTTGTCAACATACAGTTTTTGGTCGATTTGAGATTAGTCTCTAGAACAGGAAAAAGATGATGACTGTATTCCATTTTTCTATTAAGGGCAATGATCTTCAGTTACGGTTGTATAGTCTATCCAAGCCTTAAGGCTTCATTTGTAAGTTTTTGTAGCACACCTTACCCTCAAAGTACTTGGTGCTAATCGTAACACCCATTAGAAAAAATGGCACTACTCCCAGTACTTAAATATCTTTTCTAGCAGACAAAGATACATGGAAGAAAGCAGAAATGGCTGTTTACTTTTGAAAGGTTGCCAGAAGTGAACCTATTCAGCTTCCTTGAGGACTGCACAGATTCTACCATACAGGCTAGGAGAACAGCCCTACCACATTCTTACAAGTCATAATTTATCCACAGCTCTCAAAGCAATTCACAGAAGTCAGTATCATCATTTCTGTTACACCAACAACAAACTGAAGCTGTAAAATGGGCAATGCCTTTCCCAAATTCACCAACTGGAAATAAAACTCTTCCCCCATAAAACTTTGTTCACCTCTCAATCTTTGAGGCTATTTCAGCATTCTAGGGATCAGATCCATCTTCCTATTTTTTGATTATGTAGTATCTTGCAGAATTCAAGTTCACTTTGCAAATACTTCTGTATTTATATAGCCTCTCCTGAATGCAGTTAGAAGAGGGCATACTCCACAAATACTACCAAAGCATGGGAAAAATGCTGCTCTCGGGAAGTGCATTTTCAGAAGAATAAACAATAGCATGTAATTACTCATCTGCAAAAGCAGCGGACAAAGGGAAGTAGCTGTCCTGAACAGTTTTGTTAGCTTCCAGAGCAGAACATTGCGCCTGCACATGTTTCTCAGACATGCCGCTAGTGTGGCACTGTACCTACAGAACTTCCACATGGACTGGGATTACAGAGGAATTCAGAAGAAACAGTGAACATCAGCAAAACAGTAATCAGTCTTGGACAGAAGCTTAGAAAGAAAAATAGTAAACAGAAAGGGAGCTCTATTTCACATTGATGTTGCAGAAGATGTTGAGAAGGATAACCAAAAGTTAATTATTCTATCCCACTTAACACTTGCAGCAGCACAGACTCCTGTTGCGTAGTTTGGAGGGGTGTGAAGTTGAATACAATTTCACAACTGCAATGAAATCCCTGACACAATAATGAAGGATTTTGTAATTCAGATTTAAGGTCAGTTTTTAAAATCCTTTTCTGATTTCCTAAATACTTTTCATTTATTCTGAATAAACTTTAGTCACTGGAGCTTGGCTTTGAAATTCCAAAGTTGCACTAAATTTGAACAGATTCTCTTTAGTTTTTCTTTGTGCTACTGTCACAAAAAGGTAAGCATGAACTGCAAGAGATATATTTCTACCTTAAGAAACCTGAGAGAAGTGGTTTAATGGCTGGACCTGTGCTTCATGAGACTAGAAATAATTTTCCTCCTCAGCCAGACTCTGCAGGTGATTCTGAGTTGTTTATGCAGTTCAAGGCTATGTACATTGACAGTGTTTGAGCTGGTGTTACCTACTGAAGTGGTACTAGTACATATCTCTGTTCAGACATTGTTTTTAGCAATTTTGGTTGATTCTTGATGGCTTGTTTAAACCAATTTCCGAATCATAAAACAATTCCTAAGCAACAAAAAATAAATCAGAAAGAGCATTTCTTATTTAAAAAAACCCCAACAATGCCCATATGTGGAGTGATACTTGAATAACAAGAGAGAGTTAAATTCAAACTTTTGCTTATGTAAGGAAGTTAAAAGTTCTCCTTAACAATTTTCATATAACCCTTGTCCAGATTTTGAATTGAAATACAGCACTTGATTATGCTGTGCTAAAACAGGAATAAAATAGGTATTTGTTTATCCTCAGTGATCAAAGCAATGCACTAATGGGATGGAAGTAGTTATTAATTTAAATGATTAACAATTATAAATGCTACTAACAGTTATTCATGGTACCTTGGCATAGATAGTAGAAAACTGATTAAAAATATATTTATATATAAAGGTAACTGTAGTATTAACTGGAAAAACACGCACATACACTTTGCTTGTGAAAACCTTCAGTCTAAGCCTGGTGACATCAACTTTGTACATCCTAAGAAGTTCTAAGGGCAAATACATTCAAGAAATAAGAGTTCAGAGACTACAGAGGGAAGGAAGGTGCTGTGATGGCACGAGGGACAAAGAGAATAGCCATCAGTACAGTCAGTGTCATCAATACCTTGTATTCATGTTGTTTAGGCAATTTTTCATCATTGGTGATTTCCATGGAATAATCTTTCCAAATACAGGAAATATCAATCTATATCTACCATAAGTAGTTCTCTAAAACTTCAATAATAATGATATAATTTCTAAGGCCAGACACAGAACCTTCTAGTGTTTTCACTGAACACAGTAAGATTTAGACATCACTAATAAACTAATTTCCTGAGCAACCTTGACTAGAAGGAAGGACCTTGTGTTTATAAGCACTCTTGATAAAACAAATTCATATCTCTCATTCAGTAGGAGTGAAATGACTCTTCTGGAAGAATTCTTCTAAACTGAAGTAGCTGAAATTGCTTACACCCCTTACACATTGAGTACCAAAATTTATGTTCAGGTTCAGTCCAGACTTGGAAATGACTAGCCAAAATAGGAATCCAAATAAAATTGGGGGGGGGGGAAATATCAAATCCATAACATGGCAATATCTGGAAATTATGTATTTCCCCAAAAAACAGATTACCAAAGCCCAAATTCTTCAGTTTTCTCCTTTTCCTTTATCTAGGAACCTAGGAGAATACAAAATTTGCTTTTATATAGTATTTTTTTCACGAGTTTTTTTAAGGAACGTGAAAGGAAGCCAACATTTCTATTCCAGTTTTATGTGGAAAAAAAAAAAAAGCGACGGCTTAGTTAATAACATGGAAATGTGAAAGGGGAAAAGGGCACATCACTCTGTATGTAAGTATGCTTACAAGAGCATTCAGACTGTTCCCAACATACACACACACACATTCTGAGGAAATCTTTAGTGTTTACTATTTAATAAACAACACAGACTAGGAGGAAAGAGATGCAGATGCACATCAGAGGGACGGGCCTAACCAAATAGTCCACAGCATGGACTACCAGAAACAAAACTACTAAAGCTAAAAGCAAAATTGTATTTGGATCCTGTAACTTACTAGTAACATTACCTTCTCTTTCCGCCAATCAACCTTCATTTGTACCTTTGAAAACGTCTCTTAAAAGCAGCAGTTACTTTAGGCTCATTGCCAGCAGACAGTTACTATATAGCCCCATGACTGCACTGTGCATGTATGAAAGACTACAAGCAGATGCGGTAACAGAGGAGAATGTATACTTATACTCTGACTTTCTGTCATTCTTGTTTCTACCTGCTCATTCTCTTCTGTTCTGGTTTGGGGAAGGAATAAGAAATTATCTACCTTTGCGAGCACATGGGGATAAATAACCATTTAGATGCATTTTTCAGCTGTACTTCTGCTAAGGCTTAGTTACTTGAAGCATCACTCTTGTAGTGCTAATTTTAGGGGCAGCATCAAACCCCAAAATCACAGATGACAGGAAGAGGTATCAAATCCACAGCAGTTTTATCTCAGTGTTCTAGCGCAATAAAGTAGCTATTCTACTCCACAGTGTAATGCTCCCAGGCCTGCTGCTGCCAGTATTCTGTGGATTTTTTTTTTTAAAAACAAACAATCAAAAAACCCCAACAAAACAAAAAAACACCCCCCCCCCCAAAAAAAAAACCCCAAACAAAAATAAAAAAAGCACAACAAAAAAACACCCCTCAGGAAATGGCTACTTCATCTGCTCTTCTAAGGCACTTTCTCTTTTTTGGCCTTTCTTTGACCGTGAAGATGAGAGGGATGAGAAAATGGGGGAAAGGATGAAAAAAAAGTTAATCATACACTTAAGAATGACTGTAAACTTTCAATTAAGGAAAAATTATTTTTTATAATAAAGCTGACAAAATTTTTCACAACTTTTTTTCCTTTTCTGATCAATCATAGGAACTTTGCAACAGAGCTTTTACTTATCACAGTAATTCAGTCTACTACTGAATCTCATCTAAAATAAAAAGTCATGGTATGATGCTGTGGACTGTATTCAGCTTTTCATTTATTTTGCTGTAAAGTTAAAATAACTTCACATCTCTTCAAAGGACTGCACTGAAAAACCACTGAGAATCTCTCTTTTATGATTTTATTTAAAAATAAACTTATGCTCAAAACTCTTTGAGCTTGCATTTGTGCAAACTGCTAAAATGAACGCACTTCTACACTGAGAAAAGATAGCCATCAAACGGACTCCTGAAGAAGGCTTTCACCTCACTGCATTTAGTTGTAACAACTTTCAACACTTCTGGCATTTCATCTCCATGAGGATCTGACATCAACATGACTACTTTTTTTATTAATCTCAAGTAAGTTCTCCCAAGTAAGGGCACAAACTAGGGAGAAATCCTGCTTTCCTCCATAAGGTACAGCAATAGAGCAGACTTTTGTCCAGATGTAAACATTTGTTACCATAACAGAAAAAGGCACAGGCAGACAACATCCCAGCATCAGTTTATTGTAGACTGTGTTCATGAGCATACCAGTAAAGACATCTGGAATATAGTAGTTTAGAAATTATGTTTTTGAGACAGTGTAGGCATTTTAGTGAGTCCTATTATTACTTACAAGAAGACTCCACATGTCCTGCATTGAACCCTAGCTTATTAATGTCCAAGAATGACCTAAAGGGTGAATAGACACTCTTTGATTTATTAGCTTTTAAAAAAATATTTAAGATTTATATTGGGAATTGCTAGCTTTTAGTAGTTACAACAGTTTTTTCAGTTATTTCCTTATTTCTGCAAGAATCTCAATAAGCCTCTCCACATACTTCCCTACATGTGCATTCCATATGTTTTCTTCCCTTCTCAAATGTGATTACTGCAGTATTTTTTCTCTTTCTGTCCTTCAAATACAGAGCTATAGGATTACACATTGCTGCACTTCTAATTAAGACATAGGTACTGATGTGACTGATAGAATAATGACAAGGAAACATTTATGAGAAGCCAAGATTAGGATTTTGATTTTTTTTTTTGGTACCAAAGCTGGGACATAGACTTTTGATGCTGATCAACCTGGCCTCTGTACATGGCACTGATCTATCATACCATTCTTGACTTTTCATGTAGAGCTCTCGGTCCCTAGGTGCAATCCAGATTTAAACAATTAGTGCTGCACAGGATGATCTTTGTCTGATCTCTTGTTCCCATATGGTGTCCATTAAGAAGATGATCCACAAACCCTTAGTGGTGTGGTAGTGCTCTTGGCATAAAGCAAAACTCCAGGACAAATGCCAGGAGTGCCTGGTGACACACTCCCACTTTTGATGTGTCCAGCATCGGAGCCTATCTAGGAGGCTTCCTTTGACTACTACTTTTCTCCCTTTCCATCCTGACCTTTTTTTTCATGTCACAGTTTACTGCCCCTACAGCTGTGCTTGTACTGCCATTTATGGGATGACATGGTGAACCAGGTCAGTAGAAGGAAAAATCTTTCTAAAAGATGCTTTATCATGCATTGCTTGCATTAGAATTATAAAATATATATTTTAGAAGAAACCTCTGAAGATCATCTGGTCCAATTTCAGCTAACTTCAAAGTTACAGAAAATTGCAAGTTTAGATCATGTTGTTCAGGACCTTTTCCAGTTGAATTTTGAAAATCTCCGATCTTCTACAACTTCTCTCAGGCTCTATTCCAGTGACTGAACACCCTCACTTGGAAGAATTTTCTCCTTCTATCTAGTCAGAATTTTCCCTGCTGTAACCTATGTCTGTTGCTGGTCATCTGCGTGCCTCCAAGAAGAGGCATAGTCTGTTTTCTGCATAACCACCCAGGAGGTCACTAAGACAGCCCCTGCAGCCTCAGCTCCAGGCTGAACAAACCCAGTGCCCAATGCTCGCAGGCTTTGCTTGTACGTTAAGTACTTTAGGTCCCCAAGCAGTAGGTGGCCCTCTGTAGCAGTTCATCAGTATCTTTCCTGAGGCTGGGATCCCACTCGGGCCCCCAAATGTGATCTCAGAAGTGGTGAATACAGGGGGAATAACCACTTCCTCGGCCCTCTGGCAGTTTTCTGCATGCAGATAGCCTTCAGCTGCATTGACAGAAATGAAGGAGCAGCAAAATTCAGATGTGTAGGGATACTTAGAATAAAGTTTCCACCGAGTCTTAATTCAAAACTTACTGAAAAATAACAGAATCTTTCTTGACTTTACCCAGCATTCATTCACACCCTCACTAGGGCCAAATCCTACATGCCCTAGGACTTATCTGCATAAATGCATTTAACTCAGAACAAGATGCATCAAAGCAAAAAAGTACTTTATAAATGCTTTGATCAAAATGTGTCAAAATGAACCATTGGTCTCCACTTTACCACAAATCCTACTTCCCCAAAAGGGGGTGGATTTTTCCCTAGAGACATGAAAGCACTGTAGAAGGGATAGAATGGATTTCTACAGTTCTTTGTGTTGCTACCACCTCATAAGGTGGGAAATAATTGGGCATGTTGGCATACTACAAGGGAGAGTCTGGGACTGTACCTGGTCACAAACTGAACCTGGGATAGACAACATCACACTTGCACCAAAACAATAGCATTGATAGTTTTGGATAATAACATTGCTTGAAAGATGCATGAAGTAATCCTTCCTCTTCTGCGGGACTGTGTCTAAAAAGAATGCTCAGCAAGTAAAGAAGGAGCCCAGAAGAACAACAAAGATAGTCAAACATCTTTGCAAACATGCTTGTGAGAGCAAAGTGAAAATTTGGAGGTGTTCTGCCCATGCTTTTCCACATTTTCCAGTCCAAGAATCAACTAATCCTTATGCAGAATTTCTTGGATTTCTTGTGCAATGTTCCCATACTAGTTAATTTTTATTTGATTGAAGGTGGAGACTAACCTTTAATTTGTTTAATTAATACTGTTTGTTCCTCTTCTTTGCTTGCATGCGTATGAATACATACATCCGAAGTTTAAAAAAACATTGTCTACGCAATGTTTTCGCAAACCGTCTGCAGGCAGAAAAAAGCTGGTTTAGTGTAAAGAACAGACAATCGGGGGAAGACACACATGGAAACAGTCCTCAGCTATGTTTAAGCTACTGCAAAAAGAAAGGCAGTAATTCTTTTCCATGTTGGCTATTAGAACTCTCTTACATTACAACAAATGTCATTCATGTTGAGTATTATTTCAAGTCTTCTCTCTACTCATGAACCTGGATGCCAATAAGCAAGTGAGTAAGAAGGATGAGTCTTAGGAGGATGAAGACAACAATCACAATGATGCTTTAAGAAATACTCTTTTTGGTACAGCTTCATTCTGCACTGTGCTGCTTCTGGGTCTGAAAAATCAGTGTGGCCACCACATGTTGTAATGCTTGTCACACCCCATGAGATTACAAACAGTTTTTCATTCACAACATTTCTGAACTGTAGTAGGGAAACTGAAGAAATCCATATTGTTGTGCTTCCCTCTTGCACAAAGCCTGTGAGTTCATAAATGGAAAGGGAACAAAGATTTCAGACTTTGGCTAATCACAGTAAGTTTGTTAATCACAAAGCAGCTTAGTCTAGGAACATTTACAGTACCAGAATTTTTGAGAAATCTCAACAGTCTTCCATAAAAAGAAAGTAAGATGGCTTAGCAATAAGCTACGCAGTACTAAAATTACCTGTTGTAAGCAGATTTGATTGTAAACTGAAGAACTAATTAGAACTGCCATGATTAAAAACGCCTTTGTCTAGACTTCTGGTTCACATCAGCTGCAGGGTGACTCAAGTGTGACTGTAGGGGACTGAAATGGAGAAAAAGGGTGCCTAATGGAACACCTGAGATAAGTGGTTCAGTATCTGCTATGTATTATAATGATGTGTTTGCAGGACATTTGCAAGAATAAAGAACAGCACCTCACTAAAGAGGGGAGAGCAGCTTTCAGTATGGTTTAAGTATCCTAAACACCATGTGAGGAGGCTCATTTTTCTCCTTAAATGAGCCTTGTTTGGTAGAGCACACATAACTTTCTGGCTGTGTCATGTTAATTCTGCATGCTCTTTGTCATCTGATAGTTTAGGCACAGCAGAACGTAAAAGGTAACTATTTAGGGCTTTCTGTATGATGGACATATGCAGTTTGCTATGGTATGTATAGATGTTTTCTTAAAAGTACTGTGTGTTTTTTAATACCACTTTTGGAATAGAAATAAGAAAAGAGAACAAAAATGGAGGGGGGGGACAAGGAAGCTCCTTTTTCATAATTTTTAGGTAAGTAATTTCACCTTATGGATCCTGGCTGTATGAATGCCTGTCCCAATAATAATCTACTTCAAACACTTCCCTAAGTTTCTCCTTCAGGATGAAGCCTAGCAGAATTTTTCACTGCTTATGAAGCTTCCGTGGTAAGAACTTTAACTTTTGTGTTTCTCATAATCTTTGCGATCTACTTGTGCTCCCAATTTGTCATCTAATCTGACATTTTGTCTTTCCATGACCTTCTGTTTATTATGTGTATTCAGTACAGGAAGGTATTGGTCTACTGTACAGCTGAACGCTCTGCAGCAAAATAATCTCTCTTTACTATTATGAGTCCCTATTATATGATGCTTTCAAGTTTTCTGGGACAGCTCTTCTCTTTTCCGAATATGTATTTTTGGTGAATCTTCTTTCTGTGCATCAGTAAGATTAATGCATAGACATACATCAGCACAGAACTGCTAGGTGATCCTGGCTGTAAATGACATTTATCCTCCTGTTTTGTTTTTCATAGTGCTACATTGATCCTACAAACATCCATGTACATGCTTTCTTCATATTAATAGTCCTGTTGAAATCAGCAAGAATAACTTCACATATGAAGTTATGCACTAGCCTGTGTATTTGGAAGATGAATGCTGAAAGATTCAAGTTGCCCAGAAGCAAGAAGTTAAAATCAACATATGGCCTCTTTGAAGAAATTAAAGGTATATTTTAGGGCTATTACAATTTTAATTTTCAAAATATAAGCAATGAGTTCTAGAATACAAGGCTCAGTTGAAATTGAAGTCCATAAAGGTACACGGATATGTAGAAAACAGCTCTAGGATATTAATAGAATTATTAGATGAATACTTAGAAGCATGTCAGAATTAGTTTGTTCAAACAAAAATCCTTTCCCTCCTCCCATATATCTATATCTCCCAAAATATATCTAAATTTCAAATATTTTTGCACGCTTCATTAAAAGCTGCTCTTCTCAGCAAAATTCAGCACCGCACAGGTAAACCCCATAAGCCCATTACTTCCTTGGCAAACAGTTCAAAGACAAGATAGGGTTTATTTCTCTGTTTCAAGTCAGGCTGTTTCACCTTTCATCTTGAAAAGAGATTGGAAAGCTGATAAATGTAATTTGCTGAAGGAGATATTTGTAAAGCTTTTTTTGCTCTAAAGCCACTGGAAGTTTGCTTATTTTCAGAAGCATCATCATGTACCTTTTTGAGGAAAAAAACCTGTACATAAAGATCTTAAAGTGACAGGCACTTCAAAAGCTGTTTGAAGAAAAACCCCAGTTACAGTGACAGCGATTTGTTCTTGTACCACACAGTCTCTTTCTCTGCTGCTAAGTTTTATTGAAAATTAAACACGTATTATTGGTACTGGATCCTGAGCCAGTCATCCATCTGGAATGACTCTCATCACCTCTGGCTCTACAGAACATTCCACAGTACAGACAGCTGGAACTGAGTGAAGGTCTTGAGAAAGCCTCATTGCCATCTCTTTGTTCTGCCCACAGAAATTTCCCAGAGAGCATCACAGCATCTACTAAACACCCATGGAGGGCTCAAGTGCAGCAAGGAGCTACCACAGCATATTTATCAGCAAGGCCAAGGATCACAAGTAATTTTATAGAAATAAAATAAACTAAATGTTTCAGAAACTAAACCAAGATAAGCAAACACACAAAGAAAATCCAGAGATGACCCCAGCCCCACATGGCTGATGTGTGGTAATGATCACTTTCAATATCCAGTAGTTTGGCAGACTGACTTTGCTTGGCAAGTAGACATTCAATTATTCAGTATTTTATCTCTGGCTTTCTTTAAGTTCTGTGCTTACAGTTTGCTTACAATGCTGTCTACTCTTCAGCCTACGGATGGATGAATTAACCTTAAAATTAAAGTTAACTAGCTCAAGTACTGAAAGGGATTTAGCCACAGCAACTCCATGTCAGCGAGTTTACCTTGTATACACAAACAGATAAAACTACTTTTTTTGAAGAGTGAGTTAGTTTCCGTGGTGTTACGCACTATTGTGTCTAAAACTGCTGTTGCCAGGCTGATGGATTTAAAACTAATTGGTCATCTCTACACTATATTTCATAGTCACATGATCATTCATCTAAGACTACATCTGCAAAACCAACTAATGAAAGTTTGAGATTAATTTTATACCAGCAAAAATGGGAGAATCGTGGAGCTAACCTGTTCAAAAGCTGAATCTCTTTGCATGCGGGGAACTCCCTGTTTTCCCCAAAGAAATTGTCTCCAATTTTGCCATGCAATTGCACTTTCTTTATGGGTTTTTCCCTGGCATTCTACATCACAACAACTGTATTGGGTTTGTATGGCAAGGTTTTGGTAGTGGGGGAGCTATAGGTGTGCTTTCTGTGAGAAGCTGCTAGAAGCTTCCCCTATGTCCATCCGATACAGCCAACGCTAGCCAGCTCCAAGATGGACCTGCCACTGGCCGAGGCTGAGCCAATTGGTGATGGTGTTAGCACATCTGGGATAACGTACTTAAGAAGGGGAGGAAAAAAACCAAACAGAAACAAAACTGAGTAACTGCAGCTGGAGAGAGGAGTGAGAACACGTGAGAGAAACAACCCCACAGACACCCAGGTCAGTGGAGAAGGAGGCGGAGGAGGTGCTCCAGGCACCAGAGCAGAGATTCCCCTGCAGCCCCTGGGGAAGACCATGGTGAGGCCGGCTGTGCCCCTGCAGCCCAGGGAGGTCCACGCTGGAGCAGATCTCCACCTGCAGCCTGGGGAGGACCCCACGCCGG
>JAVKLA010000010.1:27140005-27160450 GCA_034782735.1 Sagittarius serpentarius
GCAGCCCAGGGAGGCCCACGCTGGAGCAGATCTCCACCTGCAGCCTGGGGAGGACCCCACGCCGGAGCAGGGGGGTGACCGAAGGAGGCTGTGACCCCGTGGGAAGCCCATGCTGGAGCAGGCTCCTGGCAGGACCCGTGGCTGCATGGAGACAGTAGCCCAGGCTGGAGCAGGTTTGCTGGCAGGAGTTGTGACCCCGGCGGGGGACCTACACTGGAGCTGCTCTGATTTGGTTGGTAATAAATGAAACTAATCTCCCCAAGTTGAGTCTGTTTTGCCTGTGACAGCAATTGGTGAGTGATCTCTCCCTGTCCTTATCTCAACCATGAGACTTTTGTTGTATTTTCTCTCCCCTGCCCAGCTGAGGAGGGGGAGTGATAGACAGCTTTGGTGGGCACCTGGTATCCAGCCAGGGTCAATGTACCACAACAACACAGAACCCTGCAAACATTACAGACATTCATGTCAGATAGGGACTTTTTTCCTTTTTTAATTAGGAGGAATCATCAAATATATTAACTCACAACAGCGTTCTTGTCAATTTTTTAGAGGCGTAACAAGGGACAGTTAAGAACAGCTCTGTAACATTACCAAGCAAAGAATCACTTAAAAAAATAAATGCAAGCTTTTAAAAATGGATAGCAGAAGTAACAATGTTCAGAACAACTTTCAAGGTAAACAGAAAATATTTATGGGATTGCAATTTGTCAAGACGATTTTAGAACCAGTCAACAGGTCATATTGACTGCTGATTTCTACATATTGGAAGACATTCATGCAAAATTTGTGATAAAGGGTGATAAACCATGCAACTTCAAAGAAATTAGTGACACAGAGTCTACTGATTTTTTGCTGTTACATTCTCTCGTTTTAAAATTTTTTTGAAACATACAAGTGTATTACCATCTTGAAAAAGGAAGAAGTATCTTCCTGATATCTGCATAAAATTAAATGAAATTTGAGGGGATAGGAAGACCTTAAAGCCACATCCCTTTCCTGAGGGACATGAAGTTTCTGAGAACATTACAGCAACATGTATTGTATTTGTTTTCCAAATAGTTAAAGAATGACTCCTTCAGAAAATGAAGACATTTGAGATATTTAAAGCATGATGATGATAATTAAAGAGGAGATTAATCTTTCAGTATTTCACTCCCAATCAGGAGAGTTGAAGGAGTGATTAAGTTCAACACACCTGACATAGCACAGAACTTGAAATTTACAGAGGGAGAACACTGACTTGAGAAAGGTAGATGTGGAGACATGTCAGACTGATTGCTCTTTTAAAAATTGCTTTCTCTGAAGTGTTTAGTTTTAAATAACATACTGCTTTTCGAAACAAGATGTGTACTACAATGCTGTAGAGAATGGAACTGCAGGTGTTGACCTGACCTGTTGAAGGAGATCGCAATGAACAACAAAGGTTTAGAGCCTAAGGCCTCAGACTGGAGTAAGCATGCTATAGAACTCTATACCAAGAAAAGGTGATGGCTGGAGGCTTAAATGGGGTGCTCCGAAGAAGACCACAAGCAGGGTCACTGAGGCAATTTATTTAGGAATTGTCACACTACTGACCAACGTTCGTCAGGGGATAGACTAGACTCACCAATAGTCTGGCAATTCATAGTCTCTAAAGTATAACACCACTTCTAAACACTCCTCTGCCTTGCGATCACCGTACTGTCAGTGCAAAAGCATGACAGGGGACTGCCCTGCATGATCTGCCTATACAGTCCATGAAAAACAGTTTTATGGAAAATCTATGAAGCGCTATAACCAAATCAATAAGACTCCTTTTGAGTTTTACAGACTTGTCACAGGTATTGGCATTATGTTAATTCCAAGCCATATTTCTAACAGGACTCAAGAGAATTCCTCAATGGCTTTGTTCTCATCAAAATGTTCTTTTCAGGACTTGATTCCCACTGTGAACTCTGAAAGGCTGATTAGGTTACAGGGTATAGATGCATTTCCCACCCTTTTATCTAGAAAAAACAACTTTTACCATAAAATATATTTAAATATATATAAAATGGTAGATGCAGCTGCCAACACTTCATCAATCATTTTTACTTTGGAAATGAACCAAAACCATCTGTGTTTGTAACAATACCTGCCCCTCCTAAAACCGTAAGACTAGCCGTAAGTCAGAATTGAGAAATGCATTCATTAAAAAAAGCAGTAAGCAAGAACACTTACAGAAGATTAGATGTAATACCGTGTAATGATGAAAAAGAACCAATTTATATAATAATCTAACAAGTCTGTTGAAAAGTGTTTTGTTATTTTTCCAAAGCCTGATGTTGTAGAATGCGTAAAATGCAAGGTCTTGCTCGTTCATACCTATGATCTGATTTCAGATTAGTCTGCTGAGAATCACTAACAAGCATGAGCACATGAGAAAAGCTAGCTTTATGTGGATGAACGCAAAATAAAATATATTTTCTGGTACTTGGTACTGAAATGTTTTAACTGACTATGACTAATTTTGCAGTAACAGACACTCCATGTTTTAGAAAATTCCCTCCAGAAGATTGTATCCAACTATATGCTGTTAATTACTCAAGATACAATTATTATTTTATTTAGTTTACTTTAGCAGGATGTTTTGCACCGTTAATCACTACTGTATCCCTAGAGGCATTAAATGACTAATCTTACAGACTTCATTGAGACTCCTTGTACTATTCAATGAAAGGAAGGTTCTCAAGAACTACCCCAAGCATTATACTCTGCAGAGTCAAAGTTCCTTTTGTTTCAACAGGCTTCAGATCAGAACCTGAAAACTAAATTATTGTCTTCTAGAAAATTCACAGTTTAGTAACTATTTTTAGTTATTGTGACGGGCAATCTTCACCCAGATGCACAAAGATTTTCCTCTGGAGATACCCATGTATATTTGCAGATCTTAGTCAATGTTTTTAATTTAATTCCAGAAATCTGTATTTTTTGTCGTCTTCTGCACTAGAGGGGTCCATTTAATCCAAATGATGGTCCAAGCAAGCATCTATCCTTACAGTTAGGCTCATACATGCAATGTGATTTTCAAAAGCAGCTAAGGGACTTGGGAGCCCAAATTCCTTGTGCTGCCAAGCAGCTAGAAGCTTTGAAAAGTCCCTCCCCTGAAGCCAATGTTACCACAACATTAACATCATAAATAAGGCAGTGTCTAGAAGTTCCCCAGCAGCACCTTTGAAGGGAGCCTTAAAAATCTGCTGTGTCACAAGAGCAGATGCAGTAAGATTTATTTATGTATTTTTTAAATATATACAATATCTTTTCACTCAAACACAGCTTATTTAACTGGGAGTGTCAACAAATGAAGACGTGTATTGCCCAACACAATTACTACTGGTTTGTGTACAAGAGATTCAAATCAGTATTCGAAGACAATTTAAGGTGATTAAATTATGTCATTTAGTCATAACCGTAACAAAGCTGCAAAATGAAAAGCTTTTTTAAAATGTTGCAAAGGATTTCAGAAAGTTCATCATAAATGTAAACAAAATTAAAATTTTGGATTTGGAAAGAACATGCTTTTGTGCTAGAAATGTCAAATTCTTTGACCTGATAAGGAAAAAAAAATCAAAAGTAAATACAAACCCTCAGAATAACATGTTACAGAATACTAGCATCTACAGCCAACAATACCAGTGTTAGCCTGCATGGGTGCAGCCAAAGAATAGCTGTAGTGAATTCAGTACCACCGAGTCTTTCACATAAAGAACATAATGCACTTCACATCACTGATTCAAGATTGAAAATAATCTGCATTATAATTTCTAAATGAGATATTCTGTGAAAAACATTTATGGTGGGTTATTCAAAAACATTCATTCAGAGCGAGTACAGACATGTCAGTAACACAAGTCCATAGTACGCATGTGCATTTGGTGGACAAGAAAGATTTTACATTTTTTCCAAAGGAAAAAAAACCAGAGCAAATAAATTATCTCAAATTGCACAGCAGGATTAACTGAAAAATGAATAATAAAAGTTTCAGACTTGCTGCCATTGGCCAAAGTAACTTTCAAATCCATAGCAGTATTATAATAGTTTATTATTCCAATTCACAGAACAAATATCTAGAAAGAATTCTCCCCCACACAGAATTTATGCCTTTTGGGGAAGACTTTTCTCATGAACTGGTCCAATTCAAAACAAATGAGGAAGCAGGAAATTAGGGTCATAAAATTATAATAGAACAAGAAAAAAGAACGCTGTAATGTAGACTCCATCCCAATTAAGTTATTTTTACAGATGGACCTAAACAAACACTCAAGGAGTTTATCACTAAATTTATAGGGAGATCAAAACCAAAAAGTCCTTTTATCAGGCTGTCACGTTTAAACAGACCTTCCATCCTTACAGGAGTCCTGAGTCACATTGCTGTTGGAAACTGCTCTGTAACTGCTTTCAGAATCCTAATTTTGCCGAAGGTTTTGGAGTAGTTTCTCTGTGAGAGCTGCTGTTCCCACTGCTACAAGAAAATAATTTCCTTGGCTAACTGCACACATCTTATTTTCTTAATTCTGATATCTTTGGCTACATCTCAACCTGTCATCTTCTCTCTGACTACTGAACATAATGTTACCGATTTCAGCTTAACAGCAGTGCAAGGAAATTAAGAGAATCTGACTAACAACATAGTGAAGCCTTTTGTTCAAAAGTTATTTATTCTGTGGAAAAAACAGGGCTCAGTCCCATAACCTTTGCATAGTAGGATATTCTGAAGGCTTACGTTAGAGTACAGATAATCTCTTCTACTTCAGACAAACAAAAAAGAGTATAATAATAAAAAGAAACACCAGACAGGAATATTAAAAGCTTGGAATACATTACAGTCACTTTCAAAGACTACACATAACCTAAGGCAAAATTTGTTACATAATGAAATCCAATGACTTATTTGCATTTAAACAAAATAGGTTTGGTTTATGCTGTGGGAATATTTAGGAATGATGGACACAATGCTGGCTAATACTTGGCATACTCATTCAAGGAGAAAGAACTTAGAGAAGTTTGATTAAAACTGTGAAAAGTCAGAATCAGTGCTAGATAATTCAATTAGTTCATCAGTATCTCCAAGAAGCCTTGATACAGACTCACTTCACCTTATTCAGAAATGCAGCAATGTCTATACAACATTCATCAGAATTTTCTCTAGTGTTGGGACCACAATCCAAAAAATGGAGAATCCACAAAATTCTTTGGTTTGGAGAATATGAAATTGGATGAAGTGCCTTGCCCAAACAATCCTCCAGTAGGATTTAGTGGTAGAAAGGAGGGAGAAAATTAGTTGGTTTTAGTTGTGTTTAGCTTAAATTAGCCTTTTTTTTTTTTTTAATCTTTGCTTCAATCTTTTGTGAGGATAGCAGTTTTAAAAATAAAAATTTAAAAAATTTAGCTATCATTCCAACCAAGTCCTAACAATTGCTTCTCCATTCTTGGGTCTCATACCTGGCTTTGAGAAAATTTCTCTTTTTTTGTGGTGGAACAGTCTGGAAAAGAGATCTTCTATATGCTTAAGATCTTTAATTCAGCCTTCTTTTGGCCAAGCCTGTTAATTTCATTATCTTTGTTCATGTTTAGATTCTCACTTCTCTTTTTTTTTCTTTAAAAAGTCATCTCTTAAGAAAAATGCTTCATCACTAATGAAATATTCACAGTTTATTAGCCTGAACTTTTTTCCCCCCCTTCCCCTCAGATCAGGAGATTTTAGACACCTGAATAAAATATTTTCTTTGAAAGTAAGTGCTCTAAGTTATGCCAGTGCTGGGAATATTCCTGCTGTTATACATTTGGCAATTCATAGCTGTAAGAAATCTACCCAGAGAAGTTCGGGCATGCATCAGAAAGAGTAGCTTGGGGGCAAGGGCTTGTGTAAGTTGGCCTACAAATCCTGTTGCTCTGGGAAATGCATTTCCAGAGCATTCTGATATTTATTTTTAAATCCTCCTCCCTTAATTTTATTGACAACCCCTCTTGCTTACTTTCTTCAGGCCCAATTCCTTCCTGAAATAATATTCTTCTCACTCCGATGGACTTACACAATGAATGAATGCGGCCATTTCACAAAGTCTGGATGCCTTGTACCGAGTATTGAGTAGCAGCCTCTGTCGCACCCAGCAAATAAAAACTGCAAGTGGCAAGTGACATTGCATTACCCTCGCATGCATTGTGTTCAACTGGACAGACACTGCATGTATGCCACAGACATAGGCATTGACCAAATGTGTGATCTGTATGTAGTACTTTAAACACACACAGAATACATTATTCATTAGAAAAGTCCCCACCTTTCTGAATACCTGGCTGCCAGGTGTCCAGGAAAGCAGCCAGGTTTTTTTTGGTTGGTTTTTTTTTCTCTCCATATTTTCATGATGTGTCACATATGCTTTCTCTAATGTATGTGTGCCCTCTGGGTATCCTCACTGGATGCGAAAGTGCCTTCCTAGTTTTGTCCCTTTGTATAATATAGGAATTCCCATGCTGCATCCTAGCGCTAGCTGATAGGTCACACAGTCTCTTTGAAATGTAGGCTTGGGGCCAGGCCCTGTTTGCTTATTGAGTTTTGTAATTTTTGCAGTTCTTTGGAGTCAGCTCATCCCTTTAGGCAGTTCAAACATGTTAAACTCTGCCTGTCACCAAGCAATTACCTCCAGTGCTCTGAAACAAAGCAGTCTTCAACTGCTGCTCTGCAGCCGTGGGAAGAACTCTGTAGTAAGCCATCAGTGTCTCTTGAAAATGAGCTACTGCTTGCCAAGTAGGTGCACAGAGGTAGAAGTCAAGTGTAATTGAAAATATAAATGCACCTGCAGCAATAGTTCTCAGTTTTATTATCATCATCAATATTGCTTAAAGTTGACATATTCAAAGAAAAGAAAAGGAAAACCTCTTAAGAGATGCAAAATGGAAATAGAGCTTTCAGGGAGAACACGCTACAGTAACCCTATATTTTAGCCTGCAAAAATGTATGGGAGGCAAGCCCTGAAAATGTCCAGGGGTGGTAAAGTGATACAAAGACAAGTTTTCAAGAGTTTTTTTGGGGGGGTTGGGTGTTGGGTTTGTTTTTTTCTGGTTTTAAAGCATGCACCCTAATAGCTGCCACAAGATTAAGGAACTAACCTAAACCCAATTAAATAAATGGGTCACTTCACAAGAGTTTAGACCAAGATTTACATCTCAATTCAGGAGACCTTTTAAAGTTTTAAGTTTAGCTTTCACAGAAATTCCACCATTTGTAGCAAACATCTAAGGTGACCTCGCTGAACTGGAAGTCATGCTAGGCTCTACTGCTAGAAAGGAATGAAAAGATACCATAAGCAGCTTGTATATTATGTAATAACTACATACTAAAGAGCTCTGCAGCCACTGTGCAATGTGAACTCTTGCACTGCTTCGTCTAGTTCTTCATGATCAACTTCAGCAGCTGACAGACCACCCACCAGACTGAATCACAGACAGGGCAGGAGGAAGCTCAGGAAAGCGTCCAGACACTTCTAGATAACTTTGCAACTCATTTTTTGTAAAACCTGAGACTGTTCTAGGTTAAGTAGTAGGCAAGTCAACAAGAGGTTTGGGGACAAGCAGCAATTTGCAGAATTTGTTGGTTTAAATTAAATTAGAGATAACTCTACAGAAATACAAATTCCTGGCAATGCAGTGGGTCTGCTTTCAAGGAAAACTATTGTACAAAAGCTTTCGAGGTTCAAAGAAGAGCAAAGAGCTGTTCTGTTTCAAAAGGGACATTCAGAGGTAATAAAGGCAAACTGTGATAGACAAATTCTTCCACATACGTTCCTGATTATATGTTAATAATTACGTATGGCTAAATGGTATTTTAAGATCTTCAGACCTAGAAAGAATTCTAAAGTAATCAATATATCTATAGATTGTCTGTAAATTACACGATATAACCAATAAAATTAATGGTTGAACTGAGGCACAGCTTAAATTTTATTAATCATCTAGAGCTGCCAGTGGAGGGTTGCGAATTAAATATTCGGTCCCAGACAGCTTCCTGCTAATCTGCTGAATATGGCTGAATTTCAACCACAGAAGTATCTGAAAAATCATAAAGGAGTCTTGCTCTGTCTCAAGCCTTTCTGGTAGTCTCTACAATCAAAAACCACCATTGTTTCTTTGTTTGTGAACTGAGAAACTCAAAATCCAACACCTTGCAAAAACTGAACTGCTTCCTTGAATCCCAGTTCCTCACTGCTCCTCTTCCCCCAAGTAGGCATCCTGAACTGAAAGTTCCTGTCAGAGATCTGCTGCTTTTCTCCCATTTTCAACAGTAGCACCAAAAGATATTTCTTTGTACTCTGTCTTTTGGTGTTGACCTAACAACATACCTGATTCCACTTCATAAACCACAATTTGTATTTTGTTAAACACAACAATTCATATGGCTGTTACTAATTCTTCACATAGAAACAAATGAGATTTAGTAACAGCATATTTCAGCCATTTGTACTCTTGTGTTGTGATTTACATATTCTTTGGTTTTCATACAACGTTCCCTAAAGGAACTCCAGGTAACAATGAACTGCCGTGCTGGCAAGACCTAACACTGCAGAGATCTGCAATCGGAGAGCGAAGGGCAGTATATATGAATGCACGTGTTATCAGTGTATAAATATAATCTGTGCTATTTAGACTTTTTTAAGGAGAACATAAGACAAAAATTAAGCACAAGACTATCACAGAATCGTTACGTTGGAAAAGACCTTTAAGATCATTGAGTTCAACTGTAAACCTAACACTGCCAAGTCCACCACTAAACTGTGTCCCTAAGAGCCACATCTACACGTCTTTTAAATACCTCCAGGGATGGTGACCTTCCCTCAGCAGCCCGTTCCAATGCTTGATAACCCTTTCAGTGAAGAAAGAAATTTTTCCCAATACCCAATCTAACCCTCTCCTGGCACAACTTGAGGCCGTTTCCTCTCATCACTTGCTACTTGGGAAAAGAGACCGACCCTCACCTCACCACAACCTCCTTTCAGGTAGGTGTAGAGAGCAATAAGGTCTCCCCTAAGACCTTATCACACAGTAGTTCTTAAATCTATGGTATTCCTTATTTGCTTTTTGAGGGACTTTAACGTTTATTTTAATCTAGAGAAATTACTGTCCAACAACCTTATTGTTTTAAATTCTTAAGTAACAAAGAACGAGGCAGCTCTTCTGGACCCAAGTGATCAAAAACTATGGGGTAATTTAGCAGACCTAGTAAAAAAAAAAAAAGAAAAAAAAGCTGCCCCTCAAGAAAAGATGAAAAGCTGTCAGTACTGGAGCGGCAAAAAAAAAACCAAAAAACCCCAGCCTCCTTATTAAAGCAAGCTATGCCTAAGCCGGACAACTAACCCGCACGAGCTTCTTAATGGGTTCCCGCCGTTCGGCCCCAACCCGCCGGCGCCGCCCACGTTCCTGCCACAGCCTAACACTGCCACCTAGCGGCCAGCGGGCGTTTGCGACTCCACCGCGAAACCTTCAGGAAATGGGCCTCAGAGACTTCCCGGAGGTAGTTAGACTGAAGAAAGAAAAACCTCATTTTAGCTTCAGATACGTGCAGTTCTCCCAGAAGCTGTTTGGAGCTGTATGAACGAGTCCGAGAACTGAGAGTTACACGACGAAAGAACATTTTGCGCGCTGCCTCTGCGGTGAATTCTCACGTTCTTCTACAAGCACAACAGGGATACCATCAACTATCTCAAGTTACGCATGCTATCCTAGGAACAAGACTTGCCAAGAACTAATAAGACGTAAAATCTTAAGCGTATAAATTTAATTAATTTTTTAAAATACACAAAAAAGTTGTATTTTTAAAACAGTGTGAAAAGTCATTGTTGATTAAAAACTACTTAAATTTCTCAGTCTAGTCAGATGTTATTAAGAGAAACACAATTAACAGGAAAGTTGTTATTAACTAGTGGTACCTCGCAGTTCTAGAAACACATGGTTACCAAGCCAAAGAATTTCTTGTATAATTACAGGTAGATAAGCAGCCAGTAATACTGAAGATAGATAGCTACTAGGACATTTAGACTGAGGCTTTATTTCAGGTTTGCTTCATTCTCATATGGAACTTTGAATTAAATGCTTGACCTCATCTTGATCACATGTGCACATCTTCAGAATCCTGTTAAGCTTGCACCATCCTTTGCTTAACAGAAGATGACCCTATTATCGCAAGTAAAGGCAAAAGTAAGACTAAATGAAAAAAAAAAAACCACCTTTTATGTAAAAAAAGCCAAGAAAACTCTCAAGTACTACTAAAATAAGGAGGTTTATCTCAGTATAGGCTAAAGATGAATTACTTGGATATTTACTGCACATTTTACCTAAAAGAAGTCCTACAAATCTTAACGGCCAGGGAAGGAATAGAATTTAAGCCTTCTGTACAAGAAAAATGAATCTCTACCAACAGTACCCATAATGAATAGTACATGCTTCTGGACAAAACGCTGCAAACCAGAAAATCAGTCATCGTTCCCTTTTTATTGGGTAACTGGGAATAAGAGTGCATGTGTTGTATGTGTTACAAAATTTCCAAAGGAAGCAAAAAATTCTCAGGACCAAAACAATATTTGAGCTCCATTTCCTCCATTAGAATCACTGTACAGGAAATGAGACATTTTAAAAATTAGTGAAGTCATTTAGGCTGTTCTTAGAGATGGCTGTTGTTACCAAAACTACTTTTACCTCTATCTAAATTTCCACTAGAACCTTTTTAAAGTGTACATACACTTATTTTACTCAGCCTGTTCCCATAAGGGGCACAATAACTTTGTTTCAGCTTAAGAAATGAAAATGAGAAAAAAAAATACTGAATCGTGTCAGAAAGAAAATAATCTAACTGGAAAAGATCACTCATTCTAAGCTTCAAGAGGATGGAACAATTACACCATGTGGGACCCTACATATACTAAAGGGTGAAATAATCTGGAGTAGGAGCAGAAACCAGAATTTTCTCCCAGAAGTACATTTCCTTTACACTCTTCCACAGTTGTTTTTGAGCCAACAATACTTATGGAAAGAGTTTGCACTAAATTCCTCACAGAAACTATTTTGCACATGGTCTTTGTCAACCAAGTGCCTTTGAGACCAATTCAAAGTTGATTAGATATAAGATCTTAAAGGGGTTGATAAAAGTATCTCCAGTAATACTCTTTAAATCTGTCCAGAGTTTCTACTTACTTCATTTCTGAGCACACTATAAACTATCAGTTCTTTGACTTCACCCTCCCCTCCTCCTTTTCTGAAGATATACATAGATTTTCAACTAAGATGACTTATGTAATCATAGAAACAAACAAGGCAACTGATCTCTATGACATTTGAGATAGGCATTTAGTCAGTAAACTCCATTATACGTCATGCATAAAATATTAAAGAACAGAAAAAAGCTATAGTCACCATACTGTTTTGTTAGCTGAATTCTGTAGTTCATATAAAATTGTAAATAGCCATCTGAAGTCCAAGTCAGAGAAACCACTGGTGCAGTTCAAAGGTTTTCTACTGACTCTTTTGAAAAATTACTCCTTGTCTTCAAAAAATAGACTTACAATTAAAAAAACTTACATGTGAGTCAAAATCTGATTGTGTTTTCATTTGTCAGAGTTTTCCACCAGGGAAGAAAATCAAGCATTTAAAGAAAATTAGAATCTTCAAATAAGACCTTTTACATACCTGAAAATGAAATTTTCAGTGGGAAAATGTTACAGTGTCAACCTCCATTGGTTATAAACATCTATTTGACTTGATAGTTGGTTTGGTTGGCAACAAATGACCAAAATTGGAACATTTCAGAAAAGCTTCCATTCAATAAATCAATCTTGCCACTTTGAGATTCTCAAAGAAGGTCTTTAGACCTGCATGATTAACCCCAATGTGATAAAGTTGTCAGTCTTACCCTACTAAGAAAGTAACATATTATGGAACAGGAAGAGATACGTGTCACATCTTAGTTGTAAGGGATTATCTGAATGTACCTTTTTCTCTGCACACAGTGTTTTTGTATTTTTTAAAAAAAATATTTTTCTCTTTTTTTAAGTCTGTTACTTTTCAATAGAATTTAGAATTCTGGACCTTTGATACAATGTACTCTAGTGAAACACACTCCAAATTCTCTGTGTTGGCTGCAATAAAGTAGACTGTGTTACTGCACAGTTTAAGACCATTTAAAAATAAACTACTCCAAATGTCACAGATTAATAGCACAAACAATAGGCACTACTTTGTCTGCTAGACAAGGGCTGATCAAACCTCTCATAATTCTTCCACAGCAAAGATTAAAACAAACAAACAAGAACCAACAAAAGCTCTAGCCCAGAACTTTGCTAACATCACTGACCATACCCCATGGGGGAAGAAAAAAAAAAAAAAAAATCGGTTTGGACATTCCCCTGTTTTTTCTCCCCTGATTTAACCTGTAATCAGTAATACGCATTTTATATTAAACAGGATGAAAAAACCCACTCAGTAAAGTGACTATACAAATTATTATTCAATATTATCAAGTTGTTTAAAGACAGTTTGGACCTTAGTTTTTCAAACATCTTGAGAAAATACTTTACACAAATAATCATGAATAGTCAGAGTCTGAAAAATGGATGGATGTTTTCTGATCGCTTCCACAAAACAACAGAAAATAGCATAAACTTTGCAGTAATATCAGTGGGATGGGGGAGAGGGCACAGCAATTCTTGTGCCTCAGAAAATAAATTTTATCTAAATCCTTTGTGAACTTTATACAAAATATAAAGCAGCAATTTTGGAAAAAGGAAACCTATGCTTCAAAATTTGCAATTTTTGCAGTCCTCCTGAATGTCTTTGGTGAGTAAATTCTTTTCAAGTTTTTTTATTGCTTTTGAGTAGGAAGAGTAAAATATAAATATTATATTTTACATTAATATTGTGCATTTACTGTATGTAAATGTTATTATGCTTTATTTCTAGACTTTAATAACAACTTACTAGTTTTCCTATCAATCTTGTATTTTTGTGTGTGTGATAACTCATTTTATCAAAGATTCTTTTAGGCTTACCAGCAAATGCACCTATTTACAATATTTGATCACTGTCTTTCATCAAAAATAGCTTTAATGCATAGTTCCACCTATATTTAAAAATCTGAAATATATAAGCAACCTTCACAATACCATAGAAATACTCCTTGCCAGATTGTATGATGCTTTTAAGAACAGTATACAAGAACTTTTCATTTCTTTAGAACTGGCTCCAGTGCAGAACCAAAGATGATTTTATTTGTTCTTGAGCCTTTGCTTGAGGGGTCACAAATGAATCAGACAGCAAAGTATAATTACCAGATGAGTAAAAATTAAACAACAAATACTTTCATTAAGACTGGATTCATACCATTGACTTCAGGGAGAATATTCATGAGTACAAGTTAATGTAAGTAAGATTACAAAGCCAGATTTGAAACATGCAGTTTTCTGACTACGCTGTATTTTTGGCATAGTAAAATTCTAATACAAAATGACAAATCTATCATGTTGTCTAACACAAAAAGCATACCACTGTGTATCAACAGCTCTGCAGTAAATGCAAGGTCACTTATTCTTTCCTTCCCCAAGAAAAAAGCTACTTCAAGTCACATTTTTATTATGATACTGTGGGGGCAGAACATATCAGACAGTAACAACAGAGATCATTATACTCAATAACTTGTTTGTTTGTAAATATTTGGTTCCTTTACCGTATTCAAGCATCATTTCACCTCCTGAAGGCACTGTGCTATACTAATGCCATACAGGTTTGACATTTGAGTTAGACTTGTCCTATGTGTTTTCAGAATTCTAAACTCCATTTCACAAGGATACAATGATAACCAGCCATGGATGATACAGCTCTCAGAGTGAAAAAACAAATGCCATTTTCCAACTTTTACTTTCAGTGGCCTGCCTGCCTTTGTTTTTCTAGGATAATTAAATCTACTAAGCAGTTGTTTGAATTAAATAGTTAACAGCTGACCAAGCATAACAGTAGGAAAGTGAAACAAAGGCTGCTTCTCTCACTGCATTAAGTCATACAAACGTCAGGCTATGATAGCCTTAGCACACCTCCCATGCACACTGCAACCCCCAGTGGGTACACAGACAAGAAGGAATATTAGTCTCTGCATCAGATACTGAAAGCCCATAATTTTGCCCCTGCAAATCCATGATATGTAGGCCAGCATAACTAACCATTCACATGGATCATCATCTTATGCCATCATTGCTCAGCTATCACAGATGAGACTAAAGCTTCATTCCAGGAAGTACTATAAATATATAGAAGACCTGTTTTGCCTTTTACAGTCTAGAGACAGGGAATAATAGTAAGCACTCATTTTACATATAGAAAACTGTGGTACAGGGAGATGAAGTGAGCTACTTGCTTGAACCCTGAACTGGAAACTAAACCAAGGCCTCTTGAGGCATAGTCCATTACTTTAACAGCAAGGGCATGTCCATTCTTGTTGGATTATCCTAATAAATCAGCACTCGTGGAAATGCGTGTTAACACACTGAAGACTTCTGCAAGCTTGAGGCAAAGTTGAATGTTACAGACAAGAATGTTTGCTAATGAATTTCCATTTATTCACAGTCTTAAAACCCAAAAGGTACTTAAAACATTTAATCAAGCAGTTTCCAGTCTTTTTGTCCACAGTGCTTCTCTGAACACAACTCTTTATTCTGTATATGTGGCCTTTGTAACTCATTCTTAGATACTTGTTTATTAGTGAACCTAATAGACTCGCATAACTATCTTGTCCTTCCTAATTATTTATCATTCCACGAATCATTGTAATGCACAAAGGTTGTTGACACTAATTCTGAAGTTGCCCATGACTGGCATAATGCGTTGTTAGAAACCACAGGAAACAGATGGGTGTGGGCATCCCCCACCTCGACAGTCTCTTCCCCTCCTGCAAAAGCAACTGCTTCTGCCAGTACTAAGAACTACAGCCCCCTCCCACTCCTGCCCCCACCTCTGCTGATAATGACAGCAACAGCAAACACCTATAGACACTGACCTGATCAGTAGGAACAATAATTCAGCCATTGCAACAGCAAACAGAAAATACAAAGAAAATCAAGTATATAAAACCTACAAATGTTTGAGTTTTACCAAATGGCTCCAGACTCACTTTAACTCTGCTCTAGGGACTGGAAAAAAATTGGGAAGAAAGTCCAGAAACTTAGCTAGCCTCTTCAATCTCCACAAGTTATTCTCAGTAGTAATTCACAAATTAGGTGCTTTCTTTCTTATTACAGCGTTGCTAACACCATTCCTAAATGGATTATCTTTTTTTAAGTCCTAATTACACAAGTGGCACTAAAAAAACCAACAACATCTAGGTCTAAATCATTCTTTGTGCCATGGGCATCGAATAGAGTTTGTCTACGATTAATACTGAAAACAGAACTGAACTGTTAACACTGCATATGCCTACAAGCTGCGAAAGTAGAGCTGTTGCTCACAATTTAAACAAAAAATTGGCTAGAGACTTTTCAGACTTTAAAATGCAAACATATTATGCAAGATGCACATCGATTTATTACAAATTAATTTGCATGATTTCAAATGTTAAATCTCCTTAAAAGCTAAGCCAAAGTTTAATACCACTCCCTTTTTTTCTAAATAGATTTCTGCTTCACTAAGTGTAGTAACTGAATGGCTTATGTGCTGAGTGGTGTAGAAATTGTGCAATACAACATTCTCAGCACCCCTAAGTATATAGTAATTCACATAAAACGTAAAGTCTATTCACTCACTCTCATTGTTATCTTTGATTCTAAAGGATTTATCAGTGACAATTGCATAAAATGTACATGAACTTTACCAAAATTATTCTAGTGGAAGGATTTCATGCTGGCTAACGAATACAAAATTCATTTATCTTTTTAGGCAGTAAGCCCATATTGGTAAAGTCTCCCAAATAACTAATTTCAGTTATACACATCTTTATGATCTCAGAAGGGAAGGCTTAACACTAAAGATGATAAATACATTAAAGATCAGGACAGCTTAGAACGCCTGTGTACAGGGGTGCTTAAAATTGCATGTGAGTAGTGCTTTCTCTTCCTTGATTTGCTTTTTTCACATTCTTCCTTTGCATTTTGTTCCACAAAGGCTGGAATTCTCATCAGTGATGGGCTCAGCCCAAGGATAAACATGTATAAACCAAATATAAGTAAACTCAGTCCAAAATCAGCAAAGGATTTTTGCTGAAGACTGAACTTCCTACTAGACAAGACAACTGGATCTGCATCTGGGGAGTAAATGGAAAAAGTGAGGGGGTTTGTGTGTTTTTTTTTTTTTTTTAATAAATAATGAAAAACATGGATAGAGGTTTTCATCCACTTTCCAGCTCCTATATATACTCTGCTGGCTTATATATAAAATCAATAGTTTTTCTTGGTATTTTGAGAGTTCTTGCATTAGGATATAATTGCTTCAGATGTATTTGTTTATGTTCATTTCTAAACAGATAAAGAGTAAATGCAATTAACACTTAGCAATTTTATCTAGTTAGCAACAACTACATCACAATACCACTCAGTACTATACATTTCAGAATGATTATTTAATTGTACTCCAGAAGCTCAAACTCTGCATTGTCCAGATCTGTGGCAATGAACTGTTCTGCCACTAGACCGCTGGACAACCTTGAGAAGGTTATTTCACATCGCTGGACCACAGTTATTGCAGCAAAAATGGGGATGCTGATATGACAACATAATAAAATGCTTTGAGACCTATGTAGGACAGATATCTCCTAATCGGTGGGTACTTTTATTCGTTAATTCACTAAGGATGGATTGAAGATACATTAGTTGTGTATCAGACTGAAAAGCTAGTTATCACAGAAGGGATTATTATTCTTGAAGCCCTCATTTCTTTTGTGTATTTTTGAAGTGATACACTTGATCCATTTGCTGTTCAAATGTCAAACTACTTTTAAAATACTTAAATGCACAGAGTCTGGACTCCATCTGTTAGTAAAAAGATTATGTTTGTTAAAGCTAAAAGGATATTAGTAACATTTGCTTTTATTTTACTCTTATTATTGGTGCTTTTATATTCACAGTATAGCACATAAAAATGAGAAAACTAAACCCATACTAATCCATGTGTCCTTTGCACTAAAAAAAGCCCCCAAAACGTAAATCCCACATCAAATGAGTGTTTGAGAAAAGGCATAACTCTTTAAGGATGACTTTGATTAATCAGAGACTTGAAATTAAAAAAGCTGTGCCAAGAAAGTATGCAAGTACTGAGACAGACCGTCATATAAGCCCAAATCCACTAGCTGAGCAGAGAACAAAGCAGACTAAACCTGCACATGATGTAAACTGATTTAGCTACTTTGCCACCAGTGACAATATATGCTTACTGAATGTTTGGCCTTAATTAACATACAGGCAATATCTTTTCTGAGCAGCCTTTTTCAAAGGGTTGACTAGCACTACTACAAAACTGATTTAAGTAAGAGGCAACAGTGTTGAGAAGGAATTGAGATTTTGGAAGAACACCTCAACTACCAAAACATTTAGTAATAGGCTAGGAATTGACCGGCTAAGTAGCAGCTCTGCAGAGAAGGATTTTTGGATCCTGGTACAAGACAAGCTGAAGAGGAATCAGCAGCGAGCCCTTGCAGTGGCAAAGGCTAACCGCGTAAGTAAACCCATAGCCAGCAAGTCAAGGGAAGTGATTGTTCCCCTCTACCTGGCACATGTGAGGCTGCATCTGGATCTGGAATACTGTGTCCAGTCTTGGAACGCTCATTACAAGACAGATGAACAAACCAGACAGTCTAGCACAGGCCACTAGCACAGTTAGGGGATTAAAGCACATGATGTGGAAAGGCTGATGGAAGTGGCTTTAGTCAGCCTGGTAAACAGAAGGCTAAGGGGCAATCTGCAGTCTTCACTGCCTAAAGCAGGTGGGATACAGAGAAGCTGGAGCTAAACTCTTTTTTACAGGTGCACAGTGAAAGGACAAGACACAATGATCACAGGTTGCAGTAAGGGAAAATTTGACTGGATATATGGGAAAAAAAAAAAACAGAATGAAACTGAGACTGGAATCTCCATCCTTGGAGATTTTCAAAACATGACTGGACACAGTCCTGAGTAACCCGATTTAACTTACAAAATGGCTCTGCTTTGAGCAGGAAGCTGAAGGCCTGGATGACCTCCACAAATCCCTTCCAGCCTAAATGTTTTTAGGGTTCTGTGATTTCTAAAAAGGGATTAGATTTAAATAAGAATATATATACAAAAGATCCTTGAAATGCAATCATAACATTGCTGCTTTTACATTTCAGAGAACTAATAAGAGCCAATTAAAACATACAGCCCTTCACTGTATGTGAACTTAGAATGACCAAGCATACTCCTTTATAGGTAAATAATCACTGAAATCCTTTCAGAACACAGTGTATTCAACTATTTTAAGAATAAGAAATGATAGAGCACCTTTCGTTCTGAGCCTTCATTCTGTCTCCTTCTGGTGGAACATCCCAGTAGACCCTGTTGATAACCTAAAATTTACAAAGGAAAAAAAAAAGCTTCTGAAGACTAAATAAGGTAAAACCAGAACAGAGCACACTCAATATGCAGAACTATCATGACATTCAGTTAAGAACTTGCTTGGCAATCTGGCTGCCTAACTCACTAGAACCAATGGAGTTCAGTGGGTCACCTTCAGTAGTGTTACACGAGGACCAAAAGTAAACCTCAGCTGGGTGGCATGCTGACTAAGAACTCCCCTATCACAAAACAGGGAGTGAATGCATCCCACTTAACGATTCAAAGGGACAGGAACTACTGTCCTCTTAACCTTTCCTTTACATAACTGTTGCTAACTATTTCTTAAAAGCATTGGCTTCATGTCTTTTTAGAGGAGGAGGATGTTCTTGCAGTTCCATACCCAGATAAGAACATTGTTTCAGCACAACAGATTCTGCCACGATGGACAAACACAGAGGTTCTTGGCCATATTGCAAGCTATTTTATAATCCGGGCATGGAAAGAATAGTATATTCCATTTCTTATAACCAGGATGATAGAGCTATTACACACACCAGGGATGCAAACTGTACTGTGGATTCACTCTCCCACTTTTCTTTTGCACTAACAAAGGAACAATTTGATTGAAATTACATATAGAAAACCTGCAGAGCATTTATTTCTCTTCTTTATCCTTTCCTATGAGTTTTCAGGGCAAAAGGGCACAATGTATGAGTACAGAACAGTGCTATATGAAAGCAGAAGCCATCAGTGTGTTAGGTTTCTTCATAATTAAAAAGTTACTCAAGTTCACTTTCTGATAGCAAATTTAGAGGAATTTTTTAAGTAACATGCTAATGTGTTGCTGTTTTCTACATAAATTCTTACTTTGTCTAAAAGCCAAACTCTTTATCATCGGTACGTTTGAAATGTTTACATTCATCAGGTCAATGACTTGCTGAGACTGATCTACAGAAAACTCATTACTTTAACAGGTTTATTTTTATTACACTTTGGTTCCTAAACTAAGTGTTTTCTCTGCATGAAGTAAGTAGCTGTGGTTAGGTAATCAGAACTCCAAGGGTTATTGCTGGTATGTAACACAGGAAATTAGTAAGATTTGGGTGGTTACTGTGCCAAAAATCACTGCTAATACAAATGTTTCTTCATTCTGGGACATGAAAGTAACACGGTAATTTAACAGTACAGTGTAGCACATATATATTATTGGAAACTTTGAGTGATTTGTGATAACCAAAAGACTAAAGCAAAATAAAACCACCTAAAAATCTTTTAGCTTAGGTTTGTCAATAAACTATTCCAGATTACTGTTCTACAGGATATATAGACACTTTGGTTAAATGTCCCATGCTTTGAGAGAGTTACCTATGCTAAAAGTTAGTATATGTATCAATTTATTCCTGGGACTCCTTTCTTACTTCACAGAAGGAAACAATGAACAGAATCTAAAGTAACAGTGAAATGTACTTCACAAAGCCATTGTTTGTTTGGTTTTTTGTTTTTAATTTAATTGTTTCTAAAGGTTTGTGGAGACCAGTTTCTGGTTACAGGTGCCAGAAATTAGTGCTGTCTTTGTGTGAAGGGGGACACTTAAGTATCTGTAGATCAGTCAGAATATAGGCAGTGTGGAACAAACCCACAGCAATAAGTGCTTATTACCCATCTGCTAGTTCAGGAACTCAAGAAGGAGTTGTGGATAGAGTGGGGATATTTTGTGAGTAAGCAAAGAAAACAGGAGGGGTTTTGGTCACTGAGGGGAAAAGCATTTGGTAATGAGAGGTCAGGGAGCTAGGTAATGCTATTAATACAGTTCGTATGTGTAATGGGTTTACGTGGCAAGGTTTTGGTAGCGGGGGGGCCACAGGGGTGGCTTCTTTAAAAGTTGCTAGAAGCT
>JAVKLA010000010.1:27160909-27199299 GCA_034782735.1 Sagittarius serpentarius
CTCCCTGTCCTTATCTCGATCCACAAGTCTTTCGTTATATTCTCCCTCTCCTGTTCAGTCAAGGAGGGGGAGTGAGAAAGCGGCTTTGGTGGGTACCTGGCATTCAGCCAGGGTCAACCCATCACAGTATGGAAATGAACACAGTAAAACTCTACAGAAATGAGACTATAGCAATTCCATGTTTCCACAGCAATTTGCTGTTCATGTTCACTCTGGTGTCATTTGGACTGCAAATAAGTGTCAACAGAATAAGGAAAATTAATTCTACTGGCAGGAGGTCTACTACACAGAACTGGAAATCTGCTAGAGAAATTAAGATCACTGACTGATAAAGAAGGCCTTCCAGATCTCCTTAGAATGCAACTTCAGCAAATCAATTCTGAGTTTTACAAAGCAAGCTTACTACCCTTAACTGTTCTCCTTTTAATACACAGTTTACCCCATGCATAGCCCAGTAAACTAAACGTTACCCTTGCAAATTTATAGAAGACATTAGTATTTTCCTGCTTTTCATTACAGTTTTGTAATTTCTGGTTTGGTTTTTTTTGTTGTTGTTTGGTTTTGTTTTTTTTAAACACACATGACAACCCGGCCTAAGCATTGACAACATGGAGATCCAGATAGTTCTGCATTTCATCATGTCAGTAAACAAAAAAGTGCTGGTTGGCTAATTTAAACAATAAAAAGCCCAACACTGAGAACTGAGCAGAGTGTTAACTTATATGCTGTCATATCATTCATCACAAGAACATTAACCTTTAAACTGTGGCTAAAGCAATTCCAATTTCATTACTCCCTAGAGGATTCACCTTGGTAATACTCTGCAACGCCTCTGGTCTTTTCTGTGTAGATGTAGGGGGTCTTCCTTTGATCTTTGTCCTCAGTTCTAGAGGGAAGGCAGTAGCCAACTCACATTTTATGACTGACTCAAAGCATTAAGCCCTAGATAATTGTAGCAACATATTCCCCCTTGCATTGTTGTTTTTAATCCTGTTTCTCATCTCTTCCTCCTCTGATTCACTTCTATCATACATCTTTGTCTCCCCAAAAGAAATTGAATTGCATTTTTACCAGTGAAGAAAATGGGCTTACTTAGAAATTCTTACATTACATTGATGGTAATGAGAAATGGAATAAGATTCAGAGACAAACTTTCTTTCTGAAGCTGGTTAGTTGCTTCATTTCTCAGTGCATAGAGAAAAAACCACCTCACAAAGGAGATGGGAGAATACAGCCAGCACGAGGGAGCTTCCTTACTTTCTCATTTGCAGTGTAAGTCAAGGTAACCAAAGTTGCCATTCCAAGTTTAGAAATAGGCAACTATCATCAAAAACTATTTTGATGGCATTAAATGACCACAAGGACTCCTACCACTGCCTCAAGGTTGGGTAAATTGCTCCTATACATAATCTTTCAAAATATTTTCAAGCTGTTCAAGATATTAGTAATTCTGGGAAATGACAAGACTGTAACTATTTTAAGACTTCACCGTAGTATAGCACTGTTTTTTACTAAGCGATTGCATATGACTGGACTTGTTTCTTAATTCACTGCAGTGGAAATCTTGATGATACTGACTCAATTTCATAAATAAAGTACTGAATTGGCAGTTTGCAGGTAAGAAACATTATTTACTACCTTTTGGCCATATACAATACTTTGAGACCATTTCTTCTAGCTTCCAGTATTTTTCCTGTGTAAATAAAGCCAAACTTATGGGATTCATAATGCAATCTCTAGGATAATAAATCAACTGTTTTCCTCAAATTTGGGAAATAAAGCATATGGAACATGTTCTCTGATGCATATCTTTGATAGTTCACCCAAATGTCTGCCTTGAAAATGACTATGCATGTTCTTCAAATATTTAATACATTCATCTTGTTCAAAGAATACAGCATTTAAGGTATTATACAAAGTATTTTTTGAAACTTTTTCCTTTAGAAGTTTCAGACTCCACGTAAGAGTCACTCACATTTATCTTTTATGTAAGGGCCAACTTATTTTTCTTCTATAAATTGTAAATTTTCAAGCAGTTTTTTTTTTTTTAAGAAGGTTTTCTTTTAAGAACATAAGAATGGTCATATTGGTTTAGACTGGGCTAATTTCCAGCAGCGACCAGATATGGAAGAATAAGAACACCAATACCTCCTCTCCCCAGTCTAACTCTCAACCACTTGCAACTTAGGGAGTGATCCAGATCCTATTTACACATGTGAAAATCCCCAATACTCTTTTCCAAGTTCCTCTCTAGTATCCCCAGAACTGCTTGCACCAGTATCTTCCTTAGCGGTAAGCACAAGCATTTTATAAGCCAATACCAGCAAAGAATGACCATATCTTCTGGATACAGAATAGGTATTCCAAATGTTCATCCATAGTTCACTTCTGTTTGATAGCTATGGCCCAGCAAACAGCGTATTTCTTGAGCAAAATACTGTTTAATCTAAATTACAGAATTCTCTGTAATTCTGTTGCAATAAATCTGTAAAAGACTTAAGTGTTACAGGTACTAACACTGGACCTTTTTCTGATTTCATACTGATTTACAGCAACAAAGACCCCTTCAGGTATTTCCTTTCTCTGTTTATTGCAGACAGAAGAGATACTTGTCTTCGGTAAGTGCTGCAAGACTGTAAATATTCACATGAACCCTTAATATTGTAATGTACCTACAAATGTAGGAAAATGTACCTAAAAAAATCAAGATTTGGCTCTCAGCTTGGTAGCATTCTGGAAAACTTTGAACAGTAAGATTTAAACTGAAGAAAGGATAAAAGTTCTGATAGTGTTGCAAATTTAACACCAACTCTCTCACAGTTTTCTCCTGGTATCCTCATTCCCTTTGGGGCCATAACCTGCATACACTTGTATACGCAAGCATCAGCTCTCAGAAGAAGGAATGAATATAAGTGTTCACAGGACCGTACCCTTTGAACTAAAAAACATGTCTGGCTTGATGTAGTCAGTTTCCCACTCTGCTTCAGATGTTAGTGACAAGGATTGTTTGATTTAGATTTTCCTCAAGAGAATTCAAGTGACATGACAAAGATCAGTCAAGGTTAAACATCATACCAACTCACTCAGCCTCTTTGCAAATGTGCAAATAAATAATCAGTGCACTAAGCCTAGTAGAACTACTCTGGATTTATTGCTGTATTTGTTCCCCTTCATTAAAACCTTCTATTGGTTAGAAACTTCCAGTTATTTTTAGCATCATTTTAAATTTGACATCACCCTGATGTTGAAATTATAATGAAGGTAGAAGCTGTCACATGTAATCATTCTATCTTACAGGGCAATAAATGTCCAGTGGCTAGCAAGCACGTGACTTAAACTTACACTTAATCTACCTTGCATTGATTGTGCCATTAATAGGTCATGTATATAAACTCTTAGGTTATAAATGCAACTTACCACTTTTCTAATGAAAATGTATTCAAATAAAATCAATCTAAAAACATCAATTAAAAAATAAAAATCAAGACTATCTCAAGCACCTACCTCTTATAAAAGGGAGAAGGGTCAAGAATATATCAAGTCCCAGAAGGATATTGCTGTTGCTATCAAGTTTGGAAAGTTTAGCATATTAAGGTCACTCTCTAGAAATCTTCCAATGCTGAAGCAGAAGCAGCAGAATAAGGATTGCTAGAAAGTAGCTCCTTTAGACAGGTAAAGGACATAATTTTTTTTTTTTGATGGATATATGGCAAGTACATCCTAAACTTAACAGTGCTAATGAGTAGATGCAACCCCCCTTAGCATCCCAGGATATCTCTTTTCTCACAGAGGTACCTCTGTGGTCTTCATAATTGTATTCTCTGAGCATCTGTCATAGCTGTCAAAATATTTATCCTCTGATCAGCTTGGGAGAGATTTATTATTGCATCTATTCTGCAGATCAGGGACTAAGACACAAAGACTGTCTTTACTGTAATAACGTGCAAGCTCAAGAGAAGATTTATGCAACCCAATCTTCTTGATCTTATGCGTATTTGAGAATACTGTTTGTAAGCTTGGCAGAGAAAACACCTACATCAGTCATTGCAAAAACTGAGCTTAGGATATTTGCTTGGAGACTGTTTTTTTTTTCCCCACTGTTGTTTTTTTCCATGCCCTCTCTGCAGTCCTGCTTTAGTCCATTTGCCCATATATGGTCAAAACATCCGTTAAGGCAGTGAACGTACTTAGACTTCCAGAAGCCTGCTGGATCGAACATGGAAATGTAGACTGCAGGGAAAACTATGCCTTGAGAGCAGTTAGATAGCAATACATTCAGAGATGCTTGAGCTACATGAGGAAAACGAGCTCCATACCTAGTGTAGGCACATTAGCAATAAACTAACTCGAGTCAGCTACCATAGTGCCAAGTACAGCACTGCCCTGTCCAAGGTAAGGCACATTTTATGCAATTTGCCAAAGTCACAAAGCAAGCCACTGGGTTTTGATTTCAGAACCTTAGAAGAATGACTATAAGCTCTTTGTTACACACGTGTTACTGGATTTATATGCTGAATATAACATGGTGTGACCTACTCTGATGCTAACTGGTGTTTGTAGAAGACAAAACCCCACAACCCTACTGCTGCAGGGGTTGCTTATATTTCTCTTTTTTGGCTCAACAGATAAAACTTCACTTGTGAATTTTAGTTTATTTCCAAAGGAGTGAAACATTATTTGTGCATACCTAACTTCCCAAGATCAGGTCTGAAGTTTAAGTTTTATAGTAGTCATGATTTCAGTATAATTAATGTGTCAGAGAGAAGTTCCATTATTTACTGAGACTAAACATGCCAGATGCCTTCACTTAACTTCCATTCATGGAAATATTAAAACCAGTGAAAGGTTAAACAGGATATTAAAACTTTTCCTCTTCTCAAAAACACAAGGAGTTCAGCCATTTGATTATGGTAATTAAAGTGACAAAGAACAGCTGAGCTAAACTGAACTAGTATGGAGTATCCCACTAACGAACAGACACAGAAAAAGGAACATCTAGTAGAGACCTAGAAACAAAGCAATGGTTGCTTTCAGAGACAGCTTGTTCATTTTCTTCAGAGTTTCATACAGCCCTTCTTGCACTTTGACGCTGAAAATACAAACCCAATTAACGTCACATCTGAATCAAGATTAGACTAAATATTTGAAGATTTGAGAATCAGCTATAGTGTAAGATGCTTTCAAAATGCCACAAACAGCTCTTCAGACGACCAGAATCCAGAAGCAGAAACAGTTTTGGTTATGGAGCCGCAAACCGTGAAGGTGAATATCACAGGCAACAAGCATTTTTGAATGAACTTCCGTGCATCATAAATACAGCATTCCATGTCCAATCAGACTGAAGTTAAATGCTAAAAATCCCAGATCTTAAAACTTAGGGCTGTCCTCTTTATAGGACTGAGATACACAACTCCCTTTAGCTTTATCAGATAGTTCTGTCTCAGAGTAGAAAGGGAATGTGAATTTACCTTGTAAAGGTATCTATTGTACTTCCAAGTACATAGATGAGGTTACACTATTTTCTCCACTTCCCGAGTGTGAAGTATCAGTGACAGGCAGAAAGGAACACAAAAGGTCACAATGAAAACCTGAAGATGACGTGCTGCCAGAAAGAAAGTAGAATTACTTTTCCAGCCAATGTCAGTTACATCCAAACTCTAGTTTTTAGAAAGAAAAAAAAGGTCTTGAAGAAAACTTCTGCTTTATGCCCAAGCATAAATAAATCTTAAGTCTAAGAAATGAAAGTACTTTTGTCACTCTTCAAAAAAACCCACAAAACCCCAACAAAATAAAGTGGCATAGGTCACATCTTGTCCACAAGATGTAGTCTAACTTGCACTCTATGTCAGTCAAGAAAACAAACAAGAAGATTATCACACCAAAAGTCACAAACTGTATTGTGTCTATTAACACGAAAGTTCTGAACACTAGCAACATTGTTGTGAAAGGAAAAACTGAACAACTAAGTGGCTACATAGGTTGGGAGGTTAAACAACTGGAGGAGAAAACAAAAATTCAAAACAAAAGAAATACAAGGCAAGAAAAATTCAGAAATTAAAACCATTTAGTTACCAGAGTTGTAACTCATTACGTTTGAAGAACGAGCAGATCTAATTTACAAGAAACATGCATAACATTCATCTTCGTTAGTAAGCATCTTTAAAAAACTAACAAGGATACAACTGTATTGCAGGTTGGAAAGTTATGCATTACTCTGAAAACTGCAATAACCACTAGTATCCTTGAACAAAAGAAAAGTTTGTGTCCTCCAGGAAAGAAGTATGTGATGCTGAGGAGAAAAATGTAGTGAGCTTTGCTCAAGTGTCTGAAGAAAAAGAGGTAGAAGTTGTAGAAGAAACTTAAGTGTTCTGGCTGGACTGACCATGAGGAATTCATGGCAAGCAAAGACCATTTTATTAATTATACTACTGAACAGGCTTCTGAATACTTTAGAAAGGTTCCTGAAAAAGCAGAAAATCATATAATTAAAAACCCTGAGATTAAGCATTTAATGGAAGCAAAAGGTATTAACAAAATCCTATTCCATGTTTATAGTAAGGAACTCCTAAAACTTATAAGGTGGTAAATATACTGCTGTGACAACAGATATACATTTAACTGACAGATTTCTTAACTTTTCCTGTTCCATAATCCCTCTGACTAAAGAGCAGAGAGATTTTTGTGTCATGTTTTACTTAAGCACGTACTAAAGGAAGTGCCATAGGAAAAAGCATTCTTTTTCAATACTGGTATTTTCCCAAACAAGAGGACTATTTCAAAAGGAGAAAAAAAAAATTACTTTGACGGGGTAAAAACTCTGAAAATTTCTAGTTGACAAAGTTTCTATTACTGAAACGTTAGAGCTTTTCACTAAAACAAAAAATTATTTCATGAAAAAAATAATTTAATTGAAAACTTAACTGATAAGGTAATAAACAGACTTCCAAGAGGCTGCATTGAAAAAATACAAGAAACAAGCCCAGAAGGATCCTTCCCTTTGCACCCATAACCCAGCATACTATTTGGCATTCCAGAAGGGATTGTGCAATTCTACTGCAGCAAAGCAGCCATGGGATAGATTCTCCTCTCCACTGGTTTGAGACAAATCAGAAGTAGCTCTGCTATCAATGCATTTATGCAAAACCAAAACACTTAAATATGTTCAAATTCACTTTTGTTCAGTTAAATTGTACTAATCAGGCCTTCAACTGCTACACCTAGTAGCTTGCTTTCTTACTAGGTATAATTAGATAACTACAATTACTGCATTTGCAGTAATCCTTCACTTACAGTTTCTAAGACTACTGTAAAAGCTCTAAAAGGCAAAGCAATATTAAGGTAGAATCAAGAAGACTTCCTTTCCCAGGAGTGGTAACAGCAGGAAATACACACATAAAACTTTGATATACAGGGAACAGACAAGTGGCCCCAGCCAGCCTGAATTGTGTGCTGGGGAAAAAAGATGCCAGGCAATTTCAATCCACTGTCTCCAATTGTGCTGCAACTCATTTGGCAGGACAGTTGTTTGGCTGCCTTCAGCAACTTGTGGTCTTAATTTGTATTCATCAAAATGTTCATCTGATTGTTTAGCATATGTATTTGCCAGGAACAAGCTGCCTAAGTATTTTGTCAACTTGTACTGCAACTGACATGAGGACGATTTGGCTTTTTGATTTCCTCCTATATTAGTCTTAAAAGAGAAGAGAGATTGAAGGGGTCAGTAGATGTTTGCATTTTTTTCCTAGCAGCATTTCTGTATCAAATCACAATTAGTTTATTGTACAATAATATTTTATCCTTAACAGCTACCACAAATGAAGCTTGGACTGTGGGCAGATGCCATAGCACATAAAACCTTAATAAATACTGAATTACATATTATTGCCCAGGAAAGAGAGTGAACCAACCAAATATAAAGCCAGCAACTGAGCCCAAAGCATAACACAGACTAATGTTCATTTAAAGAACTAGGAAGAAAACCCACAACATACTACACCTACGTAACTACGTTCGCACAGGAACTCAAAAGTGAAGAGACTTTCGTACTGTGATTCTTCCAGAGGTCACTGAATCAACAACCTATAATTTAGTTGTATACAACGACATAAATGGAAAACAGTTGCTCAATTTCATGCTGTAAAGTTTGCCTTCCTGTATTTCAGTTCTGTGGGGCTTGAACCCAGAAAACTTGTCTGTTTGCATATTTAGATCCCACGACTGCTGTATGAAATCAATTAAGCCAAAATTACTTACCAAGATATCGTTGTCCCCAATAAAACATGCACTTACATTTTAAAGTAACAAATGCAAAGTTCAAAAGGACTCCTGTGGATATACAAAATAAGTATAGGATTTATGAGAAACTGATGGGAAGAGAAGATGTTTACTTAAGTATCATAGGATGAGATATTAGCCTGTCAGCTATACACATAGCAACTAAAGTTAATCAAAAGAATAACTTACAGTGTTTTGTTACTTTATAAAAAGGTGCAGTGTTGCAGATGATTGAAGAGATATTTTAAACAAGTCAAAAGCAGCAGCTGGAAAACAACATAATTAATAAAATAGGTAAGAGCACATACTGTTCTTGTGAAGCATTAGTAATCACAACAAACAGTGTACTAGGTTACTACCATAACATAAACCAAAACAGGTTCTACTACGATGTGTTTAGCAAGTTCTGCTAGCAATATTTTTGCACTTGTGCTTATGTTATTACAGAGTATCAATGTTTTGTCCCTTATTTTGTGTTGAGAATAAGAAGTACTAGAAGGTGGCATTGGTTGTTTGGTGCCTTGAGGAAATCCTATGAGCTTTAAATGCATGATACTATCCTAGTAGCCAGGAATGCTGGTTAAATTTGTAATTTCCATTATGAAGGAAACATGAATCAGCAGCATAATCTCTCTCAGACAGAACAGGACACCTCCACACATACACATTTTCAAGTCAAAAAACCCAGCACAAGAAATACAGTTTCCAATAAAATCCAAGTATTTTAATTATTTTTTGTTTTTGTTTTTTTTTCCCCAAAACAAAACTAGACAGCCAAAACTAGGCAAGTGCTGGTTCTAATTCTAATAGCTTCAGCTGCTCCTGAAAAGATAAAAATATTCTACAAAGTCATCTTAAAGTTAGAGCAAGTGCTATCAGGGAGCATAAAGTGCCAGCATCCCCCATTTCAACCCAAAGGTTCCAGGCCTATCAAACTTAGCAGTCCTTGAAATGCATGGCAGGGAGCCAGCAGGGAGCCAGCGAGCCTTCACTTAAGATGGGGTTATTTGCACTTCCATTCCAGCTTTGAATACAGAATTATGGAGTATTTACAGTATTCTGGCCAAGAAGACACAAATACTGAAAATCTATGATTTTTAGCACCCTGCAAGATAACCAGGCAAGTTTCTGACAGATACATGACTGTTTCTAAGTATGTTGAAATAGGTACATTTTTGCTTCACCAAGCCCATATTTTTCAAATAAAAGCCCACCTATTTGATTTAAAAATTTCCAAGCTACCTACTCAGAATATCATAATCACAGTTTTGCTGTGTCCCAAGTATCTTTGCTTCCAACTCTTCCACAGAAATAACTTAGCAGTTTTACATCAGCTCTCACTACACTAGATTTCCAGTGAGAACTCAATTTGCTCAGGTATTTTCCAAACACTGATACATTCACACATTACAAATCTAAATCCAAATGTTACTTACATGCAGAAAGTATTTTCTCCTAGTGTCACAAAACAGATGATGACATCTTCTCACAAAAGAAAACAGCAATTCTGTAGAGGCTTAGAGGAGTGTCCCAGTGGTCACCTTGAACCTGTTTTCTAATTTTGGACATTTAGAGTGCTATGCGCTGCCAGATGTTTGCTACCTCCCTCATCAGTGAGTCTGCACTTGCATTTTAGAGACAACACCTTCCACCTGGAACAGAAATACTCTGAAATTCCCAGCTGCCTTGCTCTCCATATTCCAGTCCGTCCTAAGGGCTCTCTCATATTCTACTCTCCTAATCTTAACTCATCTCATGAAAGAAGATACAAATACTTGGCATTACATGTAAATTCCCTTGCCAATTTAGAAGCAATCATTTTTCAGTTTATCATCCTCTACCCAGCAGCCACTTAATTCTGAGATTTTTTGGTTTTGGGGGTGTTTCTGTGTTTTTATTTTACGACTCTCTAGCCAAATTAATTGAAAACTCGATTTAAAGGGTCATTCTGGAAGACTGTGTACAATGAAAATAAAATTAAATGTCTTTAAAGAGTAGAGTTCAGTCCTTCATATCTAGGACTCATGGCTGAGAAATTCTTAAGGTAAGTCCCTGATATCCAGTATAAATTTGAATCTTCAAGTGTTCAATTACCTTTGCCTGTCTCCTGTATCAAAAGTCCCCACTCATGGCCCAGCATTCACACATACTCTCTGCATACAGATTTCTGTTGCCACTGATTTTAAGATAAGGCACATTCTGATAAAGCTGGGCTCTGTCCTCTTTGGGTTTTTAATCTTTTGAGTTGGTTGCCTGGCTTTCTAGAGTAACTGTTTTTGGATACTCACTACAAGAGGGGAATGCATATCAAACTGTTTCTTATAAAACCAAACATTCTTGCACAAGGGGTCCATACTATTCCTCTATAACTCATGTGATCTAGCTACTATTGTATAAACAGTCTCTTAAAACATGAGGAAGAAATCTCCCAAATCGGGGCTTAAGTATGTTGGTCACATTTCACATTTTTATCACCTTTATACACATTTGCTTGTCAAAAGGAAAAGTATCAGGTGATGACTAGTTATTAAAGCACAAGAAGCAGCATGTTGGACACAAAGACTTTTTTTAGCTAGTTAAGATGCTGCTGACATCAGTCTTTTATCCTCAGTTGCCCACAGGCTCCCTAATGAGACTCTCTTCCCCATCATTCACAGCACTAAACTAGTCACACCAGTAACAGCATGTTTAAACTACTTCGCTGAGGTTTAATTATTGTATTTGTTGACACCTGCATGATACAATTTCATGCTGTTATTATATATTAACCGCTTTCTGTACTATAGAATATAACACATTCAAGACTGGAAAAAATAGTGCTGTTACTGTCTTTATAATTGTTTTTTAACCAAAGATTTTAGATTATTTCCCACACTATCACTAAGCTAGCGAAACAAATAGCATCAGTTCTTTGCCACGTTTTCTACACTGTCTTGGGCTGAAATTTGCTAACATAAGGTTCAGCCATCTGTATAACCAGCAGATATCTAGCCTTCAGACCTTTATCTCCTCCTGAAAGTTCTTGATTTCTTGATTCGGTTGGAAGAACTGGATGGAGGATAAATCTTGGTCTTCTGAGATCAAATGAACACATCACCCTAGTTAGCAACCTGCATGTGCCTTGGCTGTACCTTGCTTGGAAACTATACTAACATGGAAGTTAATCTCCTCCTTAAAAACTGAAATAAGTCTATGCACATACATTGCAAAGCCACATGTTAAATAGTGGGTTGCTATGATCAGTAGAAACACTGGTGCTTGGTTTCCTAAGGATTTGTCTTACTACGGTGCAGCAGTAGTCATGGGCAGCTTTGAAATTTCACAGAGGAATTCCCACTGCATCAATGTCAGCTGCCCTACTTTGTCTTCTACAGCTCTTACTCTAATGCAGTTGCTTCAGCTTCTCAGCACACCTCAGCAAGTAGCACCAGGTAAGTAAGGAATTAGCTATGCTTCTGAACCACAGTTCAAACAACAAACAGTGCAGCCAAATGGTGCAAAAATTGAGGCAGAAGATTTAACAAAATTTACACAAATGCAGTGGTACAGTCCACAATAGGACCCAAATCTCCTGACTCCCAGTCCAGAGCATGAACCGAGTATTACATACTGCATGTTTACCTTGGTAAGAGATAAATTGTGAGAGTTCAGGAAATTATTAAAATAGAACATAAACAACTGAATATTAAGGAAGTGATGTAGCTCTATTACCAATATATGTGTATTATAGCTTGTTTCAGTAAGTTAATATTACATAGAAGATACTAAAGGTTACTGTCACTACCAAAGAGAATAATTAGGAGGACGAGTTTACATAAATTATAAATAACATTAAAATTGTTTGTGAGCAGTTCAACAAGAAATGTATTTCTTCCCCACATACCAAGGTTACAAGAGTGAAGTATGTCAACATGCATCAAGCAGTATTTCTCAGAGAGTAATTGAAAGAACACGTGACTGAAACCACAGGGCTCACCACTAACTCAGCAAGACACTTCCTAAATATTAAATTTCCAATGTGTTCTTGGGCTGCCTTTATTTTACCTAGTGAATGTCCTTATCTGAAAACCATTGCATTTCTTTTTCATCCCTGTGAAAGTGAAATCCTTAATATTTACAGTCCACTCTCAAAGGACCAACACCTAAAACAATGACACTGAAGTAAAATGGTAAATTATATAAATTCATCCAGAGATTAATACAACTTTAACATCTTTGCACCTATACACTTGACATTTTCCTAGACTTTCTCCAGAATACATATGGTAAGGAAGATAAGGAAGACAAAATATTTGTCTACAAAATTCTGTATGTTTCTCCTGAAAATACATGCATGTTACTCAAAGCCCTCCTTACCTCTTGGTCTGAAAGAGGTTCCATTATTACTAGAACCATACTCTATTTTCCCCATTAACTTCTGCTACTCGAGGCAAAAGGACAGAACTATTACTGTTTATCATGTCCCTCCATCTCTCTCAAAGAGAAAAGTAATTTTTCTCTCCTAAAAGGTAAGCAACAGTTATTTTTCTTTCTCCCACAGGCTGGTCAATCTCTTTAGAGTGATTGCAATCTTATGTCACTCTCCTTGAGAGCTGACAATGAAATGATAAGAGAGAAAGTTTTACTTTATGGAAGAGTACGTGCAATAGTTGCCATTTTGTAAAAAAATAATAAAAAAAGAAGAAATAAGAGGAAGTCCGTGGTTTTAAGAGGAGAATATATTCTTCAAACAACTTCAGACAGCACCAGCACCACTCTTGGCAAATACCAAAATGTTTAAGTATTACAAGGCATTTATCATATGTATACAGTATTACACATTCAAGGCTAACTTTTAAGCTCAGCTGCCTAAATCTCCTAGATTACTTTAATTACAGACAGTCAACACATCCAGGCTCAGCTACAAAGAATGAACATTGCAGAACGTGTACCAGTATGCAACATGCAAGGTGTTCCCTTAAGACATGGGGAAATCCTTGCCATACTGAAATCAGGATGAACTTTAGTATTGACTCCCGCAGGGTCAGGATTTCAGTGCTCTATTTTCAGCAGCTCAGTCTCTACTTCCTTCTCATTTGTGTAGAGGAGATAATGGAAGTATGATTCACTCCAGCATCATACCAAATTATGGGAATCCCTATATAGTTACTACAGGGAAGAAAACCCAAAAACTTATGCGTGTGATAATCCCTCTTCCCCTAACTTGCCTGTTCAGTTGAAGGAGTAAGAAAGTGCAAACAGTCTGAATACTTCTGCTCTCTGTGCAGTGTCTGCTGGGCTAGTCTTTGCAAAAATCCAGGCCTCAGTGACTCATGGGAATAATTTCAAAAAGTAATTAAGACCAATCAATATTAAATAAAGAGATCTCTATCTCTACTTAAAGGTGAAGAGGGAACATTCTTTTGGAGAAATTAAGTACTGATATTATGAAAAAAGAAATACTTGTCAGTGCACTGATACATATGTGCATTTAAATAAGAAGAATATGCATCAATTGCCCCAAAATAAAGCGAGTTTAATATTCCAAGATTGAAAGGGAAAGGGCAGATTCTATACAACACATTTGGAAACAGATCGTTAGCCAATACAGATTACTGTAGTTTCACAACTGAAGAATTATTTTGATGTATTTTTTGTCCTCCAAGGCATTTAATTCTAAGATAAAGCAGATGAACCAGTGACAGACATACCTGGGAGGAAGTATGTGGAATATTTTCCTTCAGGGTTAAGATCCAATCTATAAGGCTTTCACAGCCGGGGGGTGGTGGTGGGTGGTGGGGAAGTGTTTCTCAACCAAACAGAAAAAGGCTAGAAGTTTTAGTTATACTGAAGACATGAAAAGTTACATGCTTTGAAAAAAGATGCAATAAAGTAAGCTTAGACTGGGTTGGAAGAAGTAGAACAACATTGCAAGTATATAACTGAATAATAAATGAAAAAAATGGTTAGGTAACCAGACCAAGGTTAAATAACCCACATGGATTAATTCTTTAGTACTTGCTGTAATTTTGCTAAATTTGAAGTACTACACAAAACATTACTGACTTTGCTCACCCCTCTTTTCCAAGCAGGGGAAAAAAAAATAATCCTACTACTAATTCCAATACTATGCAAAAAAAATCTTGTTTCATTCAAAAATAACTAAGAACTTCACTGTTAATCTTGATATGGACTTTCATTTGTATTTTTTTCCTATAAGAGTGAAAAACAAAAATATTTTCTTTCAAGAAAAGAATTTAAATTTGGAAGGGGTGGACTCATTTTGGAACAATATCGGTTTAAAAGACTTGAAACCTTTGTAAAACAGAATTTCCATTCTCTTCCAAAGTGGATTAGTAATATCCCTGGGGATGTCTTGCCTCTGGCTGGAGTTCTTGCACATGTTGGGACAGAGAGAACAGACATTAAAAAGGAATGCTGCCATCCCACTTCAAAAATTCTCACTGTGAAAAATTTTCTAAGAAGAACAGATACAGACAGATGAGAACTGTGAACAACTAGACCACCAGTCAAGTAAAGAAATCTTATAGCGTAAGCCAGAAGACCTGACTCAAGGAAAAAAATAGAGAAGAAAAAATTCCGCCTGTATTGGAGGATAGAATCAAACAGTTACAGACACCAAGTGAAGGAAGAACATTGAAAAACATTTCTTCCAAAAATATTTCCACTTTAGATAAGGGCAGTAACTAAGTTCATAACCTTGCCAACAGTAATTTACAAAACACGATCTAAAATTCCAGCTTTGTTTTATGGTAAAATAATATTAAAAAATGATGAACAGAAGCCCTCCTCAGACAGTAATTTAAAGAGTTTGTGAAATAAACTGAAATGCCATGGCTATGGTGACTAGAACAATAGTTGCTTGCTGGCTTATATCTCAATTATATTTGAGACATTTTCAAACACTTAAATTTCTTTCAAACCTAATAATTACTTCCGATGCCTATGAACAGCACAGGAGGCAATTTAATTCTCTGATTGCATACTAAAAAAGCGCTTTCTTCCTCCCCACCTCCCAAACAGTGAAGTTGTCCACAAAGGAAACAACTAAGACATTATGTTACTGTCTCAGAATTTCTCTGAACATTTTTGAGTGAAATCCCTTCCTCTGCAGTCAGGTTGAGAGTCTTTCTAATCCAAATCTCTTGACTGTAAAGCAGAAGGAAACAAAACATGTGAAATTCTATAGATAACATTAGCTTAAAATGCTGAGAATTTACTAGCATAATTGAGTGTGCAAAAGGCAGGAAAGCGAAGTTCTGAAAACCAATGAGCACAAAATTAAAAAAAATAAATTAACATGTGGACATTAAGTCTCCATAAGATGCTATTCTCATTTGCAAAACAAATAAAAGCACTTGCTTTATATTCTGAAGAACTAAACAACTTTTTAGAGGTCAGCCTATAATGAACAGCTTGTAAAATTCCTTAAACCCATGGATCTCTAAGCAATATCCAATTTCCAGAGTATTATGGTAATCTCTTAAATCTCTTTTTGATCTCAGCAATTGCTATATGCAGCCACCTAGAAAACAAGTACTCAAGAAGCTCACATAAGTGTCAAGATATGTCAAAATAAAAACAGTTTTGATAAGACTATATGAAAGGACTAGGCCCTGAGGTACCTAAGCTAAATCTGAAGTTGAATCTAACTTCCAAAGAGTTTTGAGCAGGGCTTTGGACCAGATGACCTCGAGGTCCATTCCAACCTAAATTATTCTAAGATTTTATGTAAACTCAAAAATTATTCCCAGAAATTATTTTTAAAGGATTACATTTCTGTATGGTGTCTACAGTGTTCAGAATATTTGAAAACCAGTCCATTTATTTAGTTGCCTAAAGATGGTCTCAGAAACCTAGCTCCACAAAAAATTATTTTTAAATATTGAGATATAACATGTATTTTTTCTATTTTTCTTCTGCTAGCCATTTACTAAGAACTGTCTCTTCACTAAAATAAACCAAGGCCTTAGGGAGTTCTTCTAATATAAATTACATGCCATTATTGGGTCATCTTCATATAAAAGCCGACAAACAAAAAAAACACTGAAGGAACTATCACTGGATTTCATAAACTTTCCCTAGTCAACAAGCAGCAAAGCAGAATATGGGCAACTAGTTTAATGCAGTTGAAGCTAATTCAGTTTTCACTGCCATCAAGCGAACATTCAAATTCTGTATTTAGTGTTGCAGCCCCTCTCACAACGAACAGTTCAAGACACTACACAGTTTAAAAAAAAAAAAAAAGCTTTAGACAGTAGCAGAGCATATTTTAAAGTATTTATAAATAGGAAGACTACATAAGAGTAACAAATTTATTCTTTTAAGACTCCCAATCTGAAAGATATAAAAATATAATAAGACAGACTAATGGCCAGTAGTTACTCAACTGCACAATCTTTCCAGGAGAAAAGCTTGCATTTTTCAAGACAATACATGCAAATACACCTGAAGCATGAATTCTGCAATCTCATGCAGTCATTGTTTTATCCTTTGTCTCTAGGCACAAAAAAGCACAACTATTCCTGAATTTCGAAAGATTAATCCTCCAATTCCTAGGTTAAACTCTCAGGTTTTTCCTTATTTTAGTCCTAAAACTCTAGTATCTAACCTGTTTTCTAGTACCACTGAATCATCACCTTGATCCCAGGTACTGCCCCTTTCATAAGGTCAGGGAGTAAGTTCATCTTGTGGCATGCTTACAGAAAGCAAGCAATCTTGGTGTGCATGAACCATGCAAATGACAATTGTTTCAGTCTCCCAGAAAAACAGTAATAGTTCCAAAACAGTCACTTCCATGAAACTTCTCTTCAAAGGTGCCAAATATATTAAAAAAATTTAAAAAAAACCCTTGAGATTTGATTAACACTAAAAAAAATTTCACCCCTGTTCTTTAGTAGGTAATATTAAAAATATCCCTTGAAAAATAAAAACATAATCCTACAAACTTTAAATAGCCTTTCATCTTACTCTTCAGAAAGAGCAGCTAAACAGAATGACCTCTATTTTTGTGATGATGATTCTGAAGAATCAAGAACAGAACAGATCGGTTTGAATAATTCTAAACTGACAACAAGGTTTAGCTGCAACCAGTCACTTTAAGAAGACCCAGCAGATTTAATTATTAGTTGCCCTAGAAAGACAACCTGATTTAGGCATGATTTCTGCTGCCTTTACTCTTTCTGTCATAGCAATGAAGACTTGAACAAGTCAGGAACAAATATAACAAGGCTAGATTAAAACAAATAAACTACCTACACAGTTCATCCCATTTTTCTTCTAAATTTAACAGAAATTGCCACCATTTCACACTTCTACAAAGACACACCTTTTAACAATAACTGGAAAAGACTGATTCTGTCAAACTGTGCTTCTGCATAGGCAGATTGGTTTCTGGGCATTCAACTTTACCATATTGAAGCTTCCAGATTACAAGAAATGCTGAGAATTTATAACACAAAAAATAAAGTTTCTTAAAGGAGCTGGATACATAGAAACCAAAAGAAAAACCCTCCTTTTTTTTGTTTTAAATCTTAACCAAATTATTTACAAGCATATAATTATTAATTTTCATTTGGTCCAAACAGAAACCAAACCCAGACAAACACAAAATAAACAAAATTGAACAAAACCCCCACAAAGACAGCCAGCATTTAGATGCTTAATCATGCACGTAATCAAAGGATGAGAGCAAAACCATCAAGCACAATGAAGTCAAAACATATTAAAAAAAATTACCATACCTCAAATTCTCTTCCAGGCTTTGTATACAGCTTAGTTGGCCCTCACATAAACTCACCCTGAAGCTCAGCTGTAAGAAAGAATACTTGATGACATGCACCAGGCCATCCCAGGAACAGCCCTACTCTATGCCAGCTTTTCTGTCACCAAAGCCATTACACTTTCTCAGTTAGCACACTTGTCTTATGCTTTTCACTAGATCTTTCCAGAGTTCCTTTTTAACATATTTTCAAGTTCACTTTGCAGGACACTCTTTTTCATTTCCTCCTCCTGTTTTTAATTTACACACATATCATATGCCCATGGCCATGGTATGAAAACTTAATTGCTGGATCCAGGCACCACTTGAACCAAATCAGAGAGCTCATTGCAGGAAGAAATACAGCTGGTCACATTCACAATAGAGTTAAAAACCAGTGAGATCCTAATTTAAAATCACACTGACAAACAATCCTAGACCTGCCTTAAATTTAGGATTTCAAAATTTTTAGCGTTTGGTGAAGCATTTTAGATGAAATGATGGCATTCATACTTCTGGTTTCACAAAAATCACCCCAAGCCCTTTATATTGTGAAAACAGTTTCAAGCTTGGCATGGAAGCACTGCTGTAAAACTGTATTATGAAGAAACTGCTTGTTCTCCCCCTCCCTGCCTTGAGAATTAGAAGCAGCCTTGCCATGGCAGGCTTAAGCAAAACCTCTCCCTGCCAACTTGTTTTTCTGCCGTAAGTTTGCCAGCTCCTCACCATTTACAGAGTACATATAATCCTCTTGCCAGCAATGGCTGCCAATATAGGAACAGTATCTCCTGTCTAAGACAGCAGACTGCTGACAACAAAATAGGCCTTGGAAGGGACTGTGTCCCACTTCACTTGTACTAGATTCTTGCAGAACCTGGACGACACCTTTTGTCACTGAGGAAGGGGTCAGATCATACTAGGTGGCAGTGACTGGGGATGGGAGGGAGGAAGAAAGAGAAGTAGCCCTTATTTTTTGCCATTTTCACAATTTACTCAGGCTACCCAAGCAAGCCCCACCCTCCCGGGGTAATTAGTTATGCCCTCGGGCTTTGGGTTGCGAAATTCACTTTTGCCTGCACAGCTGAAATTGTTTCCCTGCAACTACGCTAGAACGAGCACAAACAATAAAGCCACTGTTTGTCCATAATGCTCTTGAAGGATATTACTAAATCTACTTTGCACATAGGATATGGATGAAAAAACTGGGAGAGAAAAGAAACTTCAGGAACTATGTTTTCTGTAAGATCTCTGGGTAAGCTACATCAGTCTATACCAGTGAAAATTTACCTTTCTTTAAAAGCAAGCCAGGCAATCAAGAAAGATTTAGGCTTTCAGCACTGTCTTAGAGGTTTCCACTGACTGATTTTCTGCTTTGTGCCTTCTCTCTTTTGCAAAAAATAACCAATTAGGATCGGTACAGAATACTGACCAGGCTCTTCCAGTGGTCTTCTCAGGAACATAATCCTCTTCTGCTTGGAAAATGTAGGGAAGAGGGAGAAAGCTGAAAAGGCCCAGCAGGCTAAGACATGTTATGCATGCCCCTTTGCCAAGCTGCCAGTGGTCAGGTGTAACATAATATGTGAGCTGGTTAAGAGCTCTAACCCACTGAAAACATGTTTTCCTACCTTACTATGCAGACTCTGAAAGGATAAAAAATGACTAGCTAGAAGATTAAATGCATTATTTCACCCAGGGAGGAAAAGGTAACATGCTTCTGGTGGGCCTATGCAGCCCATAAATTTCAGTGGTATCCAAACATTACCAAGTTATTTTACTTTACATTTTATCTTACATTTACACATATGCAAAATGTGTACTCAGTGCAGAAGGCTATTTTAATGCAGCAGCATTAAATATGAAAGTCCCAGGCATGGAATTTGTGCTCAAAAGATGTACTCATTTCCATGGATCAGACACGTGACTGGTCCTACTGTGTAGTAACACTCAGACCTAAAAGCTGTAGAGCTACACCAGGTTCAAGGCTAGTGACATCAAAGGGTAATGAATTCTAGCTGTTCTTTCCCCGATATAAATGGGGATGACTTCTAATATCTTTCACTAAAATTTTCTCTAGCAATTCAACCAACTGGCAGCAACAAACCAACAAAGGCTCTGGGACAACATAAATAAAGCAAATATCAATAAAGACAGAGAAAGAGCTAGCTAGTGGGATGTATGTAGCTATACTAATTGCGCGCACCATTATGTTTCACATTTAGAGTTCTGCAAGCCAGCCTGGCATTTTACCAGTTGGAGAACTAGGCACCAAATTATATACAAAGCCTTTAATATTCAGCTTTCATACAGAATTAGAAACCCAAATGCTTAGGTCATAGTTTACATCTGTACTGTCTTATTTGTAAATAATGTCTATGCTTGGGTTAGAATGTGAAAGAAGATTTAGTCAACAAATATACTTCATAAAAGGAATCTCAGGTTTTAAATAATGCATTTTTCCTCTCAAATGGAGAAACTGAAGGTGCAGTTCCATGATACTGCTATGTCAACTGTACACTTAGTTTCAGCCAAAAGAACTAATCTTCACGCCAGCTGCACTCTAGCCATTCCTCTTGTATGGGATATAACTCTTATACTGCAACAAGATAGTGTAGGGAGCTAAACCAGAAAAATAACCCTGCAAAACCCCCTGCTTTCAGTTGAATTCCCTGAACTGGCTAAGCATACAAACACACACCTTCACTTGTACAAAGAAAAGGGCAAGTGCAGAATCAGGATCACTTCAGTGATTGCTGGTTATTAAAAGGGCTTAACTTTATCATAAAAGCTGAGTGCAACCATTTTTGGGGGTGAAATTTTTCATCCAAAACATTTTTTTCTCATGCAGGGTGCACACTCGCAAATGAAATTAAATAGAATAGAATGAAATAAAATAAAGTTAGGTTCACTAAAATATTGAAGAATCTGCACTCATTCGAGGAAATTATGTAAGGGAGAAAAAATTTTAAAAAGTGCTGTTGATTTTGTTTTTTTTAAATTACCTTCAGAAGTTAATAACATAGGAATTTATGGGAAAAAATATAAGAGCCTTTAATTTAAGCAAACTGGAAACGATACTTTTAATTTCTAATCTTTCCATTCAGCTGGTGAACCAGAAAAAAGTTATTCCCACAGCTTTAGTTATAACAAACCAAGACTAGAAACAAGCCAACATAGTGTGCTGTTCTGATTCCCAATCCATTGTCATATCATTTATATCTTATATGTAAAAAATAAATTATTACACCTATTCCACTTTTATCTGGAGATCTTATACTACTCTAACAGAACTATTAAAAACATTATTTCTTTATGCACACAAAGAAAGATGCAGAGGATAGGAATACACAAAGAAGTTTCTGCAGGGCAAGCAAGGGTATAAACTTGAAGAGCTCCAGTTATTCCATGAGAAATAGATACATGCACATGCTTATCCTAAAAAGTAATTATTTCAAAATGGGATAAATTCTTGTCTTACCTCAAGAGGTAAATGTGAGGTGGATTATCTTCTTCTCCTGGGGTAAGAATGTCTGTTTAGCAATACTGCTGAGAGGCTGATGTATTTCAAGTTCACACAGCAGTTTGCCCTGAAGTAACTTGTTTATGTGTCCCTAATCAAAGAGACTTGCCCAAGGTCAGTGACAAAGTCAAGACAGAATGGTGCATGGGCGCTTTGCCCTGCAGTTAGCTGAATGTTTCTTCACTACATTGGGCCAAATATTATAGTAGTAAAAGCATTTTACACAGTTCATCAATATTACTTGATAATTTATTTTTTAACAGCTTTCCCAGAAAATAATGTAACTAACACTGGTTATTTTCAATTTGCTTTTAAGAAATTTTATAAACTCAGTTCAGGACATTTCAGGAGTCCTCATCGTCACACTGGTGACCATTTTGCTATGTCATTATCTAGGGGTGTTGTTACAGCTTCGTTAACGGATGTATCTCTTCATGCACACTGAAATGTTGCCAAAAGGCTGTAAAACTTCCATCACTTTAGTCTTAGTCAATATAGTTCATACACATATGACTGAGAATTTTTGTGATACAAATCTTAATGTAATCAGAAATAAATATTTTATCCTTAACTGAAATTCCTAATAAATACATAATTTTAAAAATTATATTTTGCATATAACCTACAAACTGAAATGCCAAAGATACTTTATGGGACAGACCAGCAGCACAGATGTGTAGTTAATGTAGTATCTGCCTTAACATTTGTTATGGATAGAAAATTTTTGTAGGCCTTCCGTTCGGTTGGTATCAGATGCTTCCAATCTCTATTATTTTCTTTCTGCAAAAAAGATTTTTAAGTAGGGTTCTTACAAAAAGGAACTAACATAGTTGATACTTCTGCTCTTGAGGTATTTGATCTCTTTTCCAATAGTTTCAACAGTTGGATGGAGAAAAGAACAAGGAAATATGGAAAATCAGGGTAATGAGTATTATTAAAGTAAACAATTTAGCTTTGTGAAAAGTAGGTTTAAATAAACTTGCTTCATCATCAAGTCTTAAAAAAGGCCAATTGAATAATTGTCTATACTAGCACTTATCATACAACTGAGTACTATATTTTGGCCTAAAGTCATGATAAGTTGTATTAGGTCGTGAGAAAAGTGTGAACTTTAATATATTTCCCCTCACAAGGCAAAAACTTTTGCTGCAGAATTTAGGCCCTGGCTACCATACTTGAAACAAAACTCAATACTGAAGTCACAGCTACCTGTTTGGAATTTTTTTTGACAAGCTGTTTAAACCTCCATGTTTTACATCTTACTCCAGAGAGGACTGGAAAAGACCTAGTCATAAAGTTTGTCACCTTTTACTGCAGCAACCACATCGTATACTAGTATTAAAAAAGAAATAAAGTTTCTGCTCAGTTGTGTGTTTAAACTTGATTTTTCCAGTGTTGTTATACCCCCTATTTTGTATGTGTCCCTTGTGTTTCTACAGACACCATCATATCCTCTGACAGCTTCAGTTCAGTACACAAAGCACAAGACAAGGCCCTTTAAACCCTTCCTGGAAAATGCTCTTCGATTCCTTCCCTCATTGTGGTAAAAACACTGTAAAAGCTTGCCAGCTACAAACGTCACACAGTCCACACACTCTACATGCTAGAAACGGTGAACAAACCAACTCTCAAACAGTAACTATGCTTACAAATTACTTCAGTGCATCCAAAGGGAAATCCAAGCAAATGTGAACTAATCTAGCGTATTCAAGCTGGTTATCTGGACTTTTCCCTTCTGAAGAAAGAAGCTGTGAGCTCAGGTAGCACCGTCAGTTCACCTGAAACCATAGCAGTAATAGGACAATTTACACTGGATTATCCAAATATTTTAAAATTCATACATTTGTGAATTAAAAAAAAATATCTTGAAGACTGCATCTTTTAACTTGAATCAGATGTGTGCAAAAAGATGGACATAGACCAGCCTTTCTCAAAACTAAGAAGAATGAAAGGATCACATCTTTTTAATCCATGATAAACCAAGTGTTTCCTTACATCAGTCAACTAAATATTTCTCTGACACAAAAATCATGATCCAGTTTCCAAATCACTCATTTCATATTTTGGGACAAGTTTTGGCATACTTACAGGAAATCTAGAGTTCTTTTCTAGATGATGTTCTGTTTGGCTACTGTACAGAAGAAGTAGTTGAAGATTCTATCAACAAGATTTTTCACTACCATGTTGTACAGCTTTAAAAATGTAATTTCCCTCCTTTTTAATGAAAACGATTTTACAGATACAAAATATGATATCATTTGAATTCTTAACTGTGTGTAACCTTTTCTCAGTTCTGTCTAAACATTGTACTCGGTGTCATGAATTCAAAGACTGATACTCTTTAATGACTGGCTCCAGACAGTAACAGGCCTTTAGTCCAATACCAGCAGGCCTACAAGAATCTCAATCTGCATTTTTCAGATACATTTTGAAAGAGCATGATGTAGTCAGATGTAGGCAGGTGCTGAGAAGAAACGAGTAGGTAGTTCTCAACAGACTGACCACAGTCCAGGTATGAAACTACCGAGCCACAAAGTTCTAAGCACAGTTTTTATTACTTCGGTGTTCATCACCACTTCATGAAGTTTCCTCTGCCTGACAGCATTCGGAAATCCAACTCACAGCACAAGGCCCCCTTATTCCAGGTACTGGGCAAACGTAAATTTAGCCATTAGTTACTCGTAAGTGACAAGCTCCATCCCAAAGAGTATTTTCCCAAGTGCATTATGAAAATCATCTGTGTTAGCTTTGAAGATGAAAAGCATTCAACACTTACAAGGAAAGTGATGTTACAACAGATACTACAGAGCTGAGTATTAACAGCTGGACTGATCAGTAGCACGTTAATTGCAGTATGAAATTCCCAGCATCATTAGTGTTTGGTTAAAAATTCCACATCAAAAAGAGTAGAGGACTATCCAATTTTAATATTTCCCCCCCTTTATAATATGTGGGCAGATATCTTTCTGTATCATTTCTTGTAGAGGTTTTGCTTGGCCTTTTAGTTTAACTTATTTATTTCAGGGCATGTCCAACCAGCTCATACAAAGCAATGAATGAGAGTCCTAGAATCTTAATTTCCAGTTTGCTGCTAGATATTGCCTGATTGCAGCAAGTAAAAGAGAAAACACTAGATGATGAAACAGGAAAAAAAGAACTGATTTTTTTTATACTGTAACTTAGACCTTAACCTACCCAAATAAGTTGCAAAACGTTCAGTGAGATGAAAAACCTGTTTGAAACACCTACTTCAGCAAATATGTGCTTTTCTGGGGAAAAAAAAGTATAAAAAAATAAAGTAAGATACCTGAGCTAAGGGAAATGGATGCTTTCACATGTCTTGTCTGAAGGTTTGTTTTTTCTGCCAGTAAAGATGCTATTTTAAGGTTATAACTGGAGCTGGCTTGAAAGAAGCTGTGAAGAGCAGTGTGTTGACCAAATGAACTACAGTTTTAATGAAAGCCAGCCAGTTTGAGTAACATCATTTACAAGCATTATAAAGCCAGTATAATTTAGTTTGTAATCTTAAATCGTCATGTTTCTAATTGTAGTCATTCCCTTGACATAACACCCATTCAATGTAACATTACAATAAGAAGCACAAAACACTGTCTTTCTCCAACTTGTCATGCCAGTTTTGCAGTTCAAGCTCTTCTCAAATGCTGCTTGTTGCCTATTAATATTATGTAATGATCAGGAAAGAGGCATTTTGTTGTTTCCAAAGGGTATGCTACACAGGCAGTTAAGCTGACTCCTTCATTCCCACAGTGCCTCAGTGATTATTTTTTCTCCTACAGGGCTTCTAATACATAATTTTATTATCAGAATTAATCAAGAACAATGACTCACACTTCGTAGGAAGTAAGGTAAGTCAGTTCAACACAACACTATGAACCAAAGATGCATGAGTCTGAAATTGAACTCACAACATCATGAAGCTTTAACAACTGGCTCATGTAGACTGTTCTCTCTGCTATCACTTTCAAAAACACAGTTCTTTTCCAAGAGTCACAAAACAACAAATGGTTCCACACCTACTTAGTTTGAGTGATGGTACAGCAATGGGTGCTTTGGCCAGTCTTCTTAAACTTATGTAAAACATAAAGTGATGTGAAAAGGAAGGAAGGAAATGAGGAAACTGTAACCTTCTAATTTGGTTACTGAATCCTATGTGTTCAAGCTACAGACCTACTAAATTATCTGATTCTTCTTTTGCTGAGTATTTTTTATAGCGTTTTATCTTGCAGTTCCATTTTAACTCTCTGTAGTGATTGATGCTAGTTACTTTATTTGGAGTTACACAGCATGACATATTTCAATGTCAGGAAATTTCTTCCCAAGATTGAGTTAAACAGTGGCTTTGGGAAATATCAGGTGTGTTGAACATAGTCAGCTGGTGTTAAAGTAGCACAAGCTGAGTTGTTTGACTACCTGAGTCCCAAAGACAGGTGATGCCATTATTCTGTTCAGCATGGTATCCCATGTATATCACTTTTTTCCTTCAAAGACTGGGAAGTAGCATAAGTCTAGGCTAGCCTTTGGTCTGTTCTGTGCAACAGGAGAAAAAGTATCTTATCTCAACCGATGATCATCTGCTGATATTTTTACTGGTAGTAGGTACAAAGTACATTTATTTAATGTTAGGCTAAAAGCCAACAGTCTCATTCTCTTAGGTATATGAGACATTTAATTGCTCTAACATTTCCCAAGCAGCTATGGTACAGATGTGGGAGCCTTTATGATTATGGTCCACATAGTTTCAAACCCCAGTTCATATCCCACTTGGGAGGTAGTTTTCCAGTTTTCAGCTGAGCTGTAGGAAGGACACATGTAGTGATCCTGACTGGAAGACAATTGCACATTGAGGAGCTAAAAACCCACAGCACAGTTAGCCTCAGTAGGACCAGGCCTGTGTTGTGCTGTGCTATGCTGCATGTGTAGTGTGGCTTTCAGGCATGTGCTGTGCTGCACAAGTTCCCTGGCCACAGGATGAACTTAGACAGCTTCGGGTAACAGCAGAGCCTGCAGGCAGCTCTCCCTTTGCACCAGCGATTACACCACCTGCATGGCCTTGCCTTTATTGAAATGTGCAGCGAGAAGTTCTCATGCAAACATCCATTCAGTTTGACAGTAGAAATGATGAATAGAGTTGTTTTCTTGTAAGAAAATTCTGTAATAGCTTGAATGACCAAAATGGGAGAGCTTCTTCTATGGATGGTTCGCATGCCGCTGCTACACCACTCAGGGTTCCCAGTATCTAAAGAGACATAAGATTATCTGTATTACTGTTTCCTTATAGTGTTAGCTCTAATAAAGACCATTTTAAGTGACACAGCAGCTGAGTTCCTTTCTCATTGGGATCATAAGGAAACAGCACCTCCTGGTGCAAAACATGTATCTGTAGATTATACCTTGCTTAGTAAGAGATCTGAGCAAAAGTATGCACATATTTACAAATTACATGGACGAACTAATTTTCCCTTATTTTTTGTGATAAAATAAAGCTATTAAGATTAGAAATTTTCAGGTAGCTCTGACATATTCCATTGATCAGACAAGACCATACTGTCCCTATGTCCCCTATGTCTTCAGCATCATTCTCCTTCTTAGAAAAATATAATAATTTCTGCAACAGAACATTCTGGGAAGACTGGCTTACTCTCAACCTGAACTTAGACCACAAAAGTTAACCCAGTATTGAGGAGAATAACCATATGTCTTAAACCAGATTAAAACTCCAGTGCCCTAAAGGGAAATATATAAACTTTTTTTTTTTTAAGTCCAATTAAGGTTTTGGCTCCAAGTGTTTGGTAGAGGGAGAAAAGTAAACATTTCATAACTTGACTTTGCATGTATTATGCGATGTGAAGGACTTCATATACTAACTAATGAGGTCCATAGGACTCATTTTTCTAGTCCATAAGTTTGGAATGCTGATACTTTCGTAATGCTGACACTTGACCTCAAAGGTTGCATTACACGCTGTATTATTATGCATTAACACTTAACAATATTACATTCTTCTTCCTGTCAGTTAACTTGAAATATCTGCTCCTTTTTTTACAGTGGCAAAATTTTCTCTCACTGGCAGAAGGACAGACTCACAAGGTCCTAAAGTCATTGTCTGTCATGTCACTGTATACAGTCTAACTGCTGTGCTCCTCCACAAATGTGACTGCAATGCAGTAAGTGGAGTATTTCTATTAATGCGTAGAGTGCTAATATTCACTGAAGTCAGTGGAAACTTGCAGTCCCTTATGTGAAGACTCTCCAGGCAGCTTTGTAATTCCTTGCATCAGTGATATCTCTGGAAATCCCTGTGTATCTAGATCACTCTGTATAGATTCAGGACCTGGGGCAGCCTAAATTAGCAGCGATGTTCATTTCTCAGAACTTCTGCAGTTCTCTGAACAGGAATGGCATCCTGCAATTATCTCCTATCTTTCTCTCCTTGTCTGCTCATGTCCTTTCTGAGAAACTTACAGCCCTTCAGGCTCTGACCCAGAGGAAAACCCTGTCCTGCTGTACCCAACAAACAGGCACAACACATTTTCTGATGTCTTACGTCGCACACTGATGAAAGGTGCTCTGTGTTTATAGATGTCATTCATGCAGTAATGGCTAGCTCTTCAGTGGAGGGGGTGGCTCTTTGGTGGAAGAAGGTGGAGCTGCAGGGTTTACAGTTGGGTAAATTGATGGCTTTTTCCTTATCTAGTCACTCTTCTGTGTGGTTCAAGCAGGCAAGGAAGGTGCCAGGAGAATGAAATGTTTTTCAGAGAATAGATTGATGTGCTTGTTTATGGAGGAGAGGGGAATGCTAACAGTATGCAGCTTTAAAGGGGTGCCAGCTACAATCAAATGCTCTCCAAATTCTATTAAAAACATTGCTTTGAAGAGGTTGTGGTGAAGAAGGCTTTGTGAGAGGGACACAAGTCAGAAAAAGGAAGGAATGCAGGCTGCACTCAGGAAGCTGTTTTATTATCACTCCTGGGAGCAATGTATAATGTAGTGAATTTTAAGAGAGAGAAAAAAAAATCACTTTTGTGGTAACTGATTTTAAAACAGGAATTCAAGCACTTTGAGCAGAGCAGGTTTTTTTGCAGAATGCCTACAGCTACTCAGTTATGCGTATGACAGATGCTTATCTCTGATAGAAAAAAATGGTAAAATCTATTTCTAGGCCTTGAAGCAAAATCAAGCCATATAGGACATGAGGAACTACTGCAGTTCTGGTAAGAATTTTTGCAGCCAATTCCTAGAAGGAGTCTAGATCCAAGATTTCCTAGAAAAGCTGTGAAAATTCCTAGGCAGGTTCTAAACCTAGGAATGGAAATTCCTAGAACAGCACAGGAAGTACTGCAGGTTCTAGATCCAGGAATCCCCATAAAAAGTGAAAAAATTCCAAAAGAGGTTGTGGGTGCAATAAACCCTAGAAAAGGTCTCAGTCCAGGAATTCCTAGAAAGGTTATACATTCAAGAATGCCTAAAAAGGCCAGAGAAACTCCTAGAAAAGAACTAGATCAATTAATTCCAAGAAAGTGCTAGGAAATTTTTTGAAAATTTCTCAATATAGTAAATCATAGCATAGGTCTCAATCTAGGCATTCCTAGGAAGGTTCTTGATCCAGGATGCCCAGAAAGGCCTGGAAAAATCCTAGAAAGCCCCAAATATTCCTAAAAAGTTTAGAGACCCCAGAATTTCAAAAAACACTTGGAGAATTCCTAAAAAGCTTCAAGAATTCCTAGAAAAAACTAGAAAGATTCTTACAAAACTCCCAGAATTTCTAACAAGGCTTTTTGAACCTGAAATTCTGAGAAAGCCTGAGAAAACGCCTAGCAAGCTGCAGGAGTTCTTAGCAAAATTCTAGATACTCCCTTCCTCCAAATTCCTAGAATGTCCTGGAGAAGTCTACTAAGTGACAGGGATTCACAGGAATGCTCTACATACAGTAGGGCAGTTGCAGGAATTCCTAGAAATACATTAAACACCAGAGTTCCTGGAACCCCCAGAAAAGGGAATTCCCATAAAACTCCAGAATTTCCTAGAAATTTCAAGAGTACAGGGAATATTCCTAGAAAGCACATGAAAAATTCCTAGAGACCATCAGGACATTCCCAGAAAGCACCCCAAAAAATACTAGAAAGCTTTGGGGAAATTTCTGGAAGCTTCCCCAGAGGAATTCCTAGAAGGCACTTGGGGGCATTTCTAAAACACATTAGAGAAATTCCCAGAAAGCATCATGGAAGATTCTCTGAAAGCCATCAGGAAAACTCACAGAAAGTACCTGTGCTATGTCCTAGAAAGCAGGTGAGAAAATTCATAGAAAGTAATCTAAATGCAATAAAAAATATTGCTATTGACCATCCTTTCTTCCCCTAACCCCACACTGCAAACATTTTAAAGATTTGGAGAGAATTCAGTTTGAGCAAAAAAACCTCCAGTCCTCAGCAATTTTCAGAGGATGGGAAACTCTTTCTTTTCTGGCCCTGTGATTGATAAAGCATCACCTACAAAAACCATTAGACATTATTTGGATAGCTACTTCCTTGGGAAATTAAGGCCAGGTTTTAATTTTCTTTTAAACCTTTCTATATTAATGAATTTTCATGTATTTGCCTGCACACCTTAAAATATAAAAATCTCCATTAATTTCATCTATGTATTTTAAGAGCCATAAAGATTCATTAATTATAAATTCTGAAACAGATCACAATTTCAGTATTATCAGCTAGTTCTGAGCATAAAGATTGCTAAAAAGCAATAATGTGAAGCGTATAGGCACTGACTTTTTCCTACAGAAGCTAGTGTATAGGCACTGACTTTTTCCTACTGAAGCTAAGCCAGAAGAAAAAGAATGAAGAGTTAAATACAAACTTTGGTTAATTTGCATGCAAATCAATGCAAACATACAAATCAATCACGTAAGTATGCACTGTAATCACTAGGGAATATATAAAAGCTCCCTTCTGAAGGTGTGACCCTCAGATCTTTGCAGATTTATTAACTTCTGTGAGAGGTCATGGATTTTAATAAACTGTTCACACTTCTTCGGTCATTTAGACTGTAACATGAATGCTGTTTATTCTAAGTTGCTTAAACAAATTGTTTGAGTAATTTTTACATTTCATCACTTGATTTAAAGCTAGTAACACTTTCCATATGGCCAAATGACTTCCCAGCTAAGCATTCTGGTACTGTAAAAATAAATAGAAATATATTTTCTCTTATGAATTTTCTTCATAACTGGTGAAGAAAAAGTACGAAAAAAATATACAGGGATACCTGTGATCTTTTTTTTTAATAGTTTGGTTCAACTGTCATAGAAGCAGTGTGGGCTTTGTCACCAAGGACTTCAAACCAAACCTGCTAGTTAAGTTTTCAAGTTTAGCACTGGCATAAACAGGGTGGCAAACTAAGTTGGGGATCTGCAACTCAAGGTAGGTATTTTTTTTTAGTCTGGTCTATTTAGGTTCTTATGTGATGAATACCATTGTCATGGTTATGGTCTTCCACATCACTACATGCTTCATTTACACAGCTGGCCTTAACATTTAATCTCTCCAGAATCCAGTTTACTCCCCTACAGCTGCTCGGGCTCAATACTGACAGAAGTAGTAAAATTTCACTTCAGTATAATAAGTGGCTCTACCTCTCAGCACCAATTTATTAAGTAAGGAAACACCATTCTGCAACAATCCCTTTACTGACAACAACTGCACTAATCACTTGCTGTAAATAGAACTGCAGACCTGATGATGAAAACTTTGGACTTCTGGGCTGGTCCTTATCTTCTGACAATATGCATTCTTCTACAATCACTGCCTTTCCATCTTCTGCTCATACAAATAAGCCGAAAAGATACCACTGACTTCAATGAGAAAGTCCTCCCAAAAGCCACAGAAGAGCTTTAAAAGGACAATGCATAAACATGCCATGGTCTCTGACAGCTGATTTCAAAAGGCAGTATGAAAAGAGGGGGAAAAAACACCTCAAGGCACAGGTACGTCGAAAGAAAAGAATAATGCAATTTTTTTTTCTGAGGGAATATGGGAAATAGGCCATATGAGATCTACAAAAATACAGTGTTGATCAGATAAGGAAGCATTAAATACTAGGATCAGGAAGAAAGGTGCAGATTCATTCATGCAGCATTTTCCCTTTAAATCACCACTTCTAAGAGATTGCTTATGTATTTTACATAGATCCACCCCATTCATCGCTTGCTGAATCACAATGATTCGAAGTAAGTTTTTCTAAGAACTAAGCTAAAATGGAACTAGGTTCACCAAAGGTTACCTATACAGCATACAACAAAGCATCATCATTCAGTCTTACAGTAAAAACAGTCCATATATTAATTACTATAGTGGACTTTTCCTGGTTACATTACAGATCCCTGTGAAACTCTACTGAGCAAGAATTAAATGCTGATGTAGCAAGTCCTCACCAAGAGTAATAATTGTGTAAAACGAAATGACAGAGGTGCTAACATCTTTGCTTAATATACTCTATTTTGTGCAAAATACAAGAGGATTCTTTAGAAATGTCATGAAAAAAGCCTGTCATATTTAACTTCAGATTGTATTTCTCTATTTGGCTACCATGCCCTACTTTGGAAAAGCTACAATCACATAGTGCTCTCTAGTGGCTGTCGGTCAAAAAACCTCTGAAGGCTGCCATCCAGGTTTAAAAACACACAAAATATTCAAAATATTCAGCGCCCCTGTGATCGGCCACGGCTCACCAAAAGAACAGCACTTCTGACAGAGATGATCAAACCTAGTACACACGTAGACCTGCCTGTTTGCAACAGCTTGAAGAAATCGGCTTAAACCACCTTTGGTTAAAATTAATTAGAGCTCACATTTTGAATGTGAATCAGAAAGTAAAAAAAATCTGTTTAAATGAGAATAAATTCGGCATTTTAGTATGCCTACAGACCCGTTGACCTTACATCTTTAACAACTCACTGAGTAGATAGTGACTTAAGGCACAGGTAACACATGATGCAGAGAAAAAGGTTAGTAAGTTACATTCCTTCTCTTCCCTTGCTGAGTGTGATCACATTCCTGCATGTTTAATAAATTGTTGTGAAGCTGTTTCAACAACAAACTATCACCTTGTCCAGATACACAAGCTGGTCAGCGGATATGAAGAGAGTTGGGGTCAGAATTTGTAAAATTATCTGTTGAGAAATTATCAGGTCTTGGGAGAGGGAAGGCACTTGTGTTTGCTTCAGCCTTCTGCACTGACCCAAGTCTTGTTCTTTCTTAAGGACTGAATTCCGTAACATAAATGCAAATATTTATGTGTCTGGAATTATAAAAAAAAAAAGAACACATTTGGTGATGCTTTATTATGCTAGGTGTCTCACCGGTTGGTATCAAAACAGGGGACCTTCTGACTCTTTAACAAACTCCAATTGTGCCAGATTTCTTCCTCATCCTACAAATGGTGGTGTGAGGGGAAAATCATTCCCTTCTGCTCCATCTGGACTTTTCAGTTGAGGTGATCACATTGCAAAATGGGTGCCTCTTTTGGGCTATTAAAACTGTACTATCTTACTGTGCTTAAAACACAATTCATAAAACAGGCCTGGGGCCATCAGTCTTCTCCCTCTCCCTGAGCTTTCCACATAGGAACTTCATATGAAGACAATTCAGAGCCCAGGGAAAATCCTGAATTCTGTGAGGCTGAAGATAGAGGCGATGCATATGGAGAGTTCTGGTTCACTGAGCTGAACCTCTTCAGGAAGTTCAGCTCAGTTTACAGCCAGCAAAGGCAGCTGTCTGGAACCTGCACACACCACACCCCAGCCGAAAACAAGACAAAAAGTAACTATTAAAATTGCTTACCTGAATTTTTATTTTATGTACGGATTCCTTTAAAAAAATACATTTTGGTACATTTTCAAAACTGAATGGCCAAATATTTGTCTCTAAGAATTTCACGGTACATTTCTTGAGTGCAAAAAGTACAACAGGTCAGAATAACGTAAGTGAAAGGCAAATTCTGGGAGCATCCAAGTCAACTGTACTTTTCCTTAGTGCTGAAATATGAAGCATCCCAGACAACTAACCCACATTCTATTTCAGTGCCAAGTCAGAATGGGAGTCCAGGGAAATGTACTCTGAAAAAAAATACCCTGAATTATTTTTAGAGTAGCACAACACTAAAACATAAAAACACAGGACTTCTGCTGCTACCAGTGTTGAACTTAACCTTGTGACCAAGAAGAAAATAAAATCAAGGAGCACTCCAGTGTGATTTCTTTCTAATATACAGAACTTTATTTTCTTAACCTTTCAGAAAGATTTCTCTACAGGTTTTTTTGAATATGCTATATTTCTACTTTTCTACCCACACTGTAGGATTTGTAACATAAAAGATGTGAAAAATCCAATATGAATAGATATTCTTTAAATATTTTAAGATTTAACTGAAAATTAGTCCTGGTTGTTGATATACAAGTGTCTGTAAGAATAAAAAAACTATCCAACAAACAGCTCTAAGAATAATGGCCCACATCATGAACCACCTGATGAGGAAAAAAAAATCTGAACTCGATCAATCTAAGTAAGATGAATGATGTATTTAAAAAAAATATAAACAGGATAAATGGAAGAAAACCGTAAGAAACCACTTTAGTGATTAAAGTGCTAGTAAATACAGATAAGATACTTGATTCAGTATTATTTTCATGTTGATACTATTTAGGAAAATGGCTTCAGCGTATGCTCTCTTATAATCATTACATATCATTATATATGTTCAAAACAACACTGAACATCTGATTTCTATAGGACTAAAAGCTGCAGTTCTTCCTGTGATCTGTAAAATTCCAAGAGTGGAAAGGGTGTGGACAGCTACACAAATGTGTCAAAGCTGCTAAGCAAGACAGAGGGGGGAAAAAAAATGCATCAAAACCTACCTTGTAAGTGAAACTGCAAACCAGAGTTGTCTGTAATACGCTGGGAAGAATTGCATCCTTGGCTGGAATAGCACCAAAGGATCAGTCCTGAAGAAAAAACCCCACAAATTCCAATAGTGAACACAAGCTGCAGTGAGAAGAACTATTCACATTATGTTAAACACAGTATTTCTGTGGGATCAAGGCCTAAAAACTGCTAGTGATCCAGAATTAAAACAAAAAAAAATTTAAAATAAAAAACCCTGGGTTCTTTTGTACTCCCTTAAAGAGTAAAATAAACAAAACTGGTTAATCTCTAGCTTCCTTTGTTTCCTTTGCAGTAACAAGACATATGAACCACTGATATAGGCATGAAGACACCCCCCTTTTATGGGCTCATATATAAAATATAAGTATATGGCAGGTGTTATTATTTAGTTTTTAGGAAAAGTGGGGAAGAAACATAATTATCTGTCTCACTGAAGGTACACAAGTCAACAAGGAGACAGTAATTTAAGAGTGTGTGTTCACTAGATAAAAGCAATGTGGTCAGAGTGGCATGAGTTGACCCTAGTAAAGGAATTAGTTTTAAAGCAGAATCTACACATGGACAGCATAAATTCCTGAAAAACAGGACACAAAAGCTCTTACAAGTACAGCAAGAAGTTCATCAGTACCATATGGATTTCAGTATAGATGGCATTGCCATCAATATGGGACTGACATGAGTCTCAGGATGCACATTTAGCTTCATTTCTGTACTTTCTTAGTATAACTCTATCCGATACCTGCTATTTAAGTAAATCTCCATGCACCACACCTCTCCTGCCTCTTCCAGACATAGCATTAACAGTTATCCCCCCTTTTTCATTTTAGCCCCTTTTCCTTTTTGTTGGAAATGTTTAATTCGCTGGCCTCCAAGAGCCAAACCACCTGTAATGCTTCCAGTGTTTCAGACAAACTTTTCCAACCTCACAGCAGGAAGCCAAAAGATAAAAACTGAATCTATAGTGCTTGGAGTGTCCAAAAATCTATGAAACTGGAGGTCTTGAATGTCTCACAAGACTGAGCCTGTAGTACAACTATTTGCCTTATCTGTTCAGTTGGGTAAGGACCAACTATGACTTAGTAGAGTAGTTTAAAGCAGACAGCTCCTTTATAGTACTTTCAGACCTAGATTTTCTTTTTAATGTGCTGATCAACGAAAGGAAAACACTGTGTGATGGCTGCAGAGAACACAACTAGTAGCACACAACAAAGCAAGCCTATCAATATATCTGTGAAGTACCTCATATAATTGCAAAGATACCTCTTCTCCTGGTACTACTACTTCCTTTCTTGCTGTCACCTTCAACACTTTCCACTTACTATTAAGATGACTGATTACTCTCCCTAGCCTTCAACATCCTCCTAAGAACCAGAATATTTCATGAAATTATTATTTTGTCTGTGCAGCTGCCAGGTATCAAGAGGTAACAGATCAATTGCTATCAATGGAATGGTAAGCAGGTGTTTAAGTGCTTTCGCTGAACACAGGAAATAATAGCTCTTTCACAATGAGCAGTCGGAAGATGGGTACATCTCTGAGAAGAATTTCCTAGATTGATCCTAAGGAAATAGTAGTCTTAAAAAAACCCAAAACTCACCCAATATCATCCTACAATATTAAAAGAAAATGAAAGGTTGTCTCTACAATATTTTATTCTACCCCTCATTTCTTATAATGCCTTTTATTTGATTCTTACTGAATTCAACCTTAATTTAGCATAAACATAGAAATTTGCATTTAAACCTAGTTCTCAAGAAGGCAGGCTGGTGGTTATGGTATTAGTCTGAAAAGGGGGCTCAATCCTCTGCTCACATGTTCCCAAATTGGGTACACATTCCTACAAAATGATGTAAATAATTTCAAAATGATGAAACGGGATCTGTGTTGTCTCCATACGCTCATAAATAACCTGGAAAAGGGAGTGAACAAAGATGTAAGAAAATTTACTAATGATATACTAAATGACTCAGGATAACAAAAACAAGGACCAGTTGTGAAAAGTTTCAGAGAAACCACATGAAATAGGTGACTGCACAATAACATGGCAGATGAAATTCAATGAAGAGAAATGTCAAGCAACATATAAAAAAAACCAATTCTGATGGCACTGAGCAATCATTACCACTATAGAAACACATGTTGTGACTGATATGTAACTAGGAAAATGACAGCTTGGTGGTGAATAGTGGTTAAAAAAAAAAGAATCAGGAACGACTAAGAAAGGAACAGACAACATTATATTGCCACTCCATACACTCATGATTCACCATCACCCTGAATATTGTGTGCAGCCAGATCTCCTCCTCTCAAAACGGAATGGAAAAAGGTGGAGAAAAAAAACCCAAATGAATAACAAAGATGAACAAAACCAAAATGTCTTCAAACGAAAGCAGTGTTAGAAGATAGTAAACAAAGCTAGCAAAAATCATGTTCAAAACAAACATAAGGTGGTGGTCCTTCACAAAACAGGTGGCAAACCAACAGAACTCCTTGTCAAAGCATACCGTGGATGCAGGAAATTTACAAGGATTTAGGGGGAGGCCAGGCAAGAATCTGGGACAGATATACACTGAGATGTACACATCCAGCATGGGAAGATTAAAACAGTTGGAGAAGCATTAGGTAGAAATATCATATATATATATGGCCGTCCCTGGTATCTGCTTAATTTGCTAGTGGTAGGACACTGAGGCCAGGCAAGTCTTTGTTCTGACTCAGCAGGGCTGTTCTTACCATAAACAGTCCAGTGCAAAAACAGGTGCTTCCACTCACTATTGCACTCCAGGGCAAGAAAAACATCTTTGGAAATTTCTGTTGCCCTTCACTGCAGTCTTCTTGCATAATCTGGGACAGGAGTAGAAGGTTTCTAAACTCATTGGAATGCCTACAGATGAAGACAGATTGCTACCTGGCTTTTAAAAATTACCATTCTAATCTGAAATATATCTAGGTAATCTGGGATATTCTGGTGGAGAAAACATCTGTCTTTAGAATCCTAGATAAAGTAAAAATGTGGTTGAGTCTGCCAGTACTTTTCAAACTCCATCATCACAATAACATAACCCCATAATAGTTTGGGAAATTCCTGGATATTAATGCAACGGAGAATTACTTCTGTCACAGATGACTTTCTCAAGACCTCTGAAGTCCCGGTATATAACAGTCTGACAGGAGACTATTATCCTCTGCCCATAGTAACTGATACATTTTTGTAACCACTGGTATGTTAACACTTCTGTTGTAAAACGTCTTACTGAAGATAAATTATAGTTCGATATTTGTTACTTCAGATGCATAAATAAAGGCTAGATGGCAAAATTACCCTTTAAAATAATTACATAAATCCTATGGCTCCCTGGTAGGCACACCAATAATTTTCTCTATACAATAATGTTTCATTGAGTGTATTCTCTCAGCTCCATCAGATATTTATTCAGCCAAATAAAGCACAAATCACTGAGCATAAAACCACTACCAAGTGCTTGCAGTATCATTCATTAGCTCCATGATTTCCTTGACAGCACAAAGGATTGCAGACTGCCAATTATAATTAAATAGAGCTCCCTATGGTCTTAAGCAGAGCTCCTCATTGCACTGGATAGGAAAATGCAGGTTAAAACCTAAGAGTAATATAAAATAGACCCAAACCTGGTCCTAGTAACTGTGTTTTACAGAATTGGAAATACCTGCGTAAACAATATTTATATGACACTTTCATTGGGCAGAATACACAAGCTGTGACATTATTACAGTCGGCTGGTCTTCTATTCAGGTGTCCTGGTTTCGGCTGGGATAGAGTTAAATGTCTTCCTAGTAGCTGGTACAGTGCTGTGTTTTCAGTGTGGTATGAGAAGAATGTTGATAACACCCTGATGTTTTC
>JAVKLA010000010.1:27199399-27264235 GCA_034782735.1 Sagittarius serpentarius
TTAGTGTCATTGTTAGTTTCTTCCTTTCCGTTCTATTAAACTGTTCTTATCTCAACCCACGACCTTTACTTTTTTTTTCCCGATTCTCTCCCCCATCCCACTGTGTGGGGGGGAGCGAGTGAGTGGCTGCGTGGTGCTGTGTTGCTGGCTGGGGTTAAACCACGACATCAGGAAATCCAGTAGGAGGCCCACGTGAAAATTTAAGAAGTACATACTGTATCATTCAGATGCACACATATAACATCTTTACAAATGGAGAAGAAGATTCATTTTGACAGCTTCGGTTCATAATGCATTAATAAAAGGAATTTTTGTAACAGCCACAAAGCCAAGGGAGAAAGAATACAAAATGTTGAAGTAATTCATGACTTCTGAATGATTTTTGAAGAAGTAAACGTACTGGCATCTTCCCTGACTGATCTAATTAGACTTATTTCCAACTTATTCTTTTGGGGTGGGGGTGGGGGTGAGGGGGTGGAGCCAACACTAGCAAAAAAACCTGTTTGCTAGTTCACTAAGCAAGGGTATAATTACTTAATTATAAATACCATGGGTCATACAATCCTTAACTCTATGGAGACCCACCTCCAATACACATGCCTACAAATGACTAGCAAGATTTCTAAGAAGCCATTGATATACATAATTATTTGCCTATTTAGCAAAAATTTGTGTTCCAGGTCTCTGTATTTCACATTGGGTTAGAACAAAACATTTTTAGACTACATGTTAATAATAAAAAATGCAGTTCTGCAACTGAACCTTCAAACTTGAAGGACATGGCCTTGCAGAAGACAGGACTAAAATATCTATATGGTTCACAGACAATATTAAATTGATCTTGGGAATTCCTTTCCAATGCGTTTTTTTTTATACCTAGCCCTAGAAGTATACATTTATGTAACAATTAGAGGCACATATTAGGGACAATCTCTAAGTGAGAACAATGGGACTCTTTCTATTGACTTCGAAGGGTTTTGGATCAAGCTCTAAAGCCCATTCCATATTCCAGCTTGCCCATGTCTCTGTTTTTAGTACTATTCCGGGTGTTGTTTGCAGTATAAATTGGCATGCTTTCCCATTTACCTAACACTTGCACAGTACTCAAATGACTAAAACCTTCCAGTGCTTACAAACACATGACTGTCAGACAAGTGTCTGATAGTATGTGGATTTTCCTTGTAGCTCTGCCGTCACATTAGGTTATGCTAATGACTTTGAAACATTGGAAGCAGCTGGGGCTGTTGACCTTGTACTGTACAAGTTCAGAGCCACATCCAATGTCCTTCAAATACATGCATGCTATTTCCTTAAATCCACTTCTCACTATAGCATTTCAGAGTGTTTCCCTAATTCATTGGTGAGTGATGAGACTGCTTTGTTGGAATGTCACTTTTGGTGTAATTACACAATAAGAGGGCTTTGCCAGCAAAATCCCCATAAATCATTCTTGCACAACACACCCTGCTGAGCTCATAATTTGCAACTTGTCAGTTGTGCTGATGCAACTCCTTATTTGACCATACGGAAAGTCTGATCACTGACTTAAGCCAGGTTAGAAGCAGCACTAAAGGAAGGGGATTGTTTTTTAACCTTCAACTTTTCATTGATGCAGTTTATACCACAATCCCTCAACTATATTGGCACAACTGAAGGAGACGGCAAACTACAATGCACTAAACAAGGAGGTTGAAGTAGAACTTCTGAAACCAAATTACTGTTGAAGTCACCATGTCACACATCTGTACTCTGGGAGTCTTGTGTTTTAACAGATGTGGTAATCCTAGAGAAGAAAGATTCCTGCCTTTTAAATACTAATTAACTAACTCATACATGCTCATCAATTCTGGTTCAGAATTTGGCTCTTTAATAAGTTTATCAGAAATTGTGTTTGTAAAATCCTACTTGCACTTTTAATCCAGTATGGCACTTGGCCTGGAAAGGGGATTTGTAACAACCATCGGAATTTTTGGAAGAGTATGACAGGAAAGAGCTGCATTTTACTTCTTGGATATAGGTGTTAAAAGATTTCTTTCCAAAATACATGAGATCAAAGCTGCATTTTCTGAAGGTGTTCACTTGATTACAGTCTACTGCTGTTTGGAAGCAAGGCTGGCAAAGAGTGTACTGTACAATAGAACCGCGGTGCAGAATTTTCCATGATTTAATTGTTCTGACTTTGCTTGTGATAATGCCATAGCCTCCAGCTTTGAAGTCATGGAACAGAAGATCCATCTAATTCTGTCTTGGGCTAACTTTTCAGGTTAAAAGTTTACTATTAGAACTAATCCTAGAAAAACAACCACTACCTCTGTCCATCAAATAAGTTGTGTTTAAATTGCTAAGAAGACTGCCCTTCCAAAATTTGCAGCAAGATGGCATCTGCGCCATTAAGAAACAGAACACAGTAGAGGAGCAGATTGTTTTAAGATTGCTTGCTGTCATGGCAACATATGCAACTGCCAAAAAAAATGATACTTAAAAAGTAAAAAGTTAGCTCAGTTTCTGCTGAAGAATGATTTCTCAAAAAGACTTACTACATCTGCAAAAGAGCAGAAGCACAACCTCCGCAGCAATAATCTTACTGCGTATCCATACTTTGCCTAAATGAGGATGGAAAACACTACATAAATCCTTACTTTATCTCTTAGAAAGCAGTAACTTTACTATATAGGAACTGTATTCAGTCCTAGTTTTCCTTAAAATTAAACTAAAAATTCTTGGAATGTATTTGTAGCTGTTCTGCTTCCCTTTTCAAGTCTTGCTTCAGGAATTGGTGAGCAGGTAATTGAATGGATGGAACCATCCCAAGGTTTACTCTATCCTGGACACATATAAAACTAGGTAACACACAGAAGCAGAAGTAAGAACATGTACCATAGAGTGACCACTGCCTTCCTCCCCGGGGAAGCTCAAACAGCAAGCTTAATTCTCTTAAATCAGTTCTGCACACTGCAGCTCCATTGACTCTTCTGTTACACTATGTAGCACCTGAGTATGACAATGGGAACCAGTGGCTATGACTTCTGGGAAGTCATGCAATACACAACTTCAATCTCAAAACAGATACTGTTCTGCCAACCTGGACCTTGCTTATTATGAGTTCTAATCAATTTGATTCTTTCATTCTCTTGTTTTCAGCTGCCGATCAACTCTAGACTTCCTGTATTTCCTCCCATGAAGACAAGTCCAAGTTAGCTCCCAATTATATGAGGTTGGGTCTTCTGTGAGATGCTCATAAATCCAGATTATTATGGTCTTCAGTAGATTTCAGGTCCCGAAGAACTGCAAACTGATCTACTGAAGGAAGCTCTGTCACTAGCTTCATGTACCACTGGCCCCCAACGTATTTTAACTCTCCAGCTGCCAAATTTCTTGTGTATCATGGTCAGTGTGTGAAATACCAGCCAAAGTCCTATGTTACATGAGAAATGAAACTGCTATACAGATGACATCAAAATGCCATTGAAGTAAATGTTGAAACTTAGACTAACATGAGTGGAATCAGAATTTTGTCCTGCAACTCAACGGCAAAGATTCCTCAGCTCTCATCCAATTAGCACAGAACACCAATTTTCCCTTTCCACTTCTGCTGACAACTGAATGATCTTTGCTGTTTGAATTTGAAAAAGTTATACATCAAAATTATTCCAGATTGGGTAACAGCAAGATGAAATCTGAATCAGAATGTACTGTCTGAATACAATACATAATAAAAAGAAAGGACATCTCTGATAAGGGTATGAGTTATCCAAACTTATCCCTGAAAAAATGAGCTATGTTGCTTCTAAAATACAAACACTTTCAGCAGCGAAGCATAAGCAAAACGAAAGTTTTTCTTTTCCATATATATTTTATTACCTAATGGAATTTAAGTGCTCAAAATAGTTAATAAAAAAGTCTACTTATTTTCTAATCAATTTACCACTTGCAAGGAGAAAGAAAACATACAACAATTACAATAAAGATACAATAAAACTACAGTAATTACAATATATTTGTCTCCCTTGCAGTGCAGTACTGTATCACCCTCTGAGAGGTGGAACCCATGATCCAATGATGTGAGTGAGATGCATGGAAAGCATAGGAGCTGCAGCAACCTGCAAACTGTACGTATTCTAGTAATACTGCATGTGTTGATCTTAATGAAACAAGCTGATATTAAAAAAAAATAATCACATAATGTACTAAACATAGGGGTGTTATGGTGGTTACTAATACTTGAAATGCATATGTACAAATATGATTTACTCAGCTGTTCATTGTTCCATACATCCTAAAGGGTCTCTCTGTTTCATAATAGAGAAAAGACAGAGTATGTAAAAAAAGGCCTGGACTGCAACTATGGATAAACCTAAGTGATGTGTCAATTTCTAGCACCTATGTAATGCAGTTTCATGCTTTCTCCAATAGTATAGGGGATCACATTGCAGCTTAGAAGGAAGCCTTCCACCTTCTTCCTTCCAAACCACAATTCATTCCCAGGCATGTGGCCCTCCTGTTCTTGGGACAAACTGATCACAGTTACTTAAAGCAGACTTTCATAAGCAAGTAGTAGGCAGTATTTTTTTTTTTAATAATCAAAAAATCAATTAGTAGCAGATGCTGTTTTAGCCCTTTGTGAACTTCCCCCATGTAGTATACTAAGTCAGATAACTTCCATCATTTTTTCTCTTCAATACATTCAAGTGATTTTGAAACCTAAATAATGGAAAGAAAATAATGTATATAAGAAAAGCTCGCAGAGGTAATTGCTCAATGAAAGGGTTGTGTTAGTGAAGAGCTCAGGTACTTCAGGCATGGCATGCATGATGACAACTGGCGAAGGAAAAAAGGTTTCTGAACATGCTGCAACCAGGCAGAATGAGGAAAGGAGTTAAACGGAACAGCCAGACAACTGCCAGTCTGCAGCAGCGCCTATTAATGCGCGTAACAGTTTCAGGATCACAGCCCTAGAAGCATGAAATGGAGCACAGGGGTTTCTTAATGAAGTCACAATTGGATGCAAATTATTCCTCCCATATTTCTTCTTTTCTGCACACATAAAGTGAGGAAGCTGACTAGCAAGCTGTCCACAACGCCTTCTGACACTCATTTCACCGATACTGCCAAGCCTGGACTTAAGAGTACTCGGGGAAGTTAAGACCGTTACAAACCCTTCACTAGCATGTGTTGGCTATTTTTAGTGTGAAGAAAACTCCTAGATTTTTACAAAATTCAGTTATGACAGAAATCAAATATTCAGCTGTGGATTGTTAGCAAGCAAAGAGCTAAACATAAAACACTGTTTCCAGCTGCGCAGAAATCATTGAGAAAGCAGCCTTCCCTCCTCCCCTTATTAAATCGGGGGGGAGGAAAAAAGTCTTTAAACACTTGGTATGATCAAACTATTAACCAACAATATTTATGCAGTATTATATGGGCCTAAAATGTTTTCCTAAAATGAGATTCCCGATTCTATGGAGCTAAAGTTAAACTCCAGGGTCAAGTACCTGCCAAGCTGAGATAAATCCTGGTTAAACCTGTCAGAGTTTAAACACGGGGCAGGACTGGGATCCTTGGGCAGAGGCTTTCCTCAGCCTCCACCCAACAGGATGCATGTGGCAAACCCCAGGGAAAGCAGCAGCCCTTGAGCAGGTTGTGCCAAACCCCGTTAAAAGCGTAAGGGGACAGCAGGGACGAAATCCCGCCGGTGGGGCGCGTACCTCTGAGGGCGCTCCCTCTCAGCGCCACCGGCCCCGCCGCTCTGAGGAGAGGCCGCTCCTCGCGCGCCAACGGCCGCTACGAGCTGTGACGCCTCCGCGGGCCCGGCGCCCCCTGCCGCTCGCGCCCGCTGCCGCCGCGCGGGTGCGGAGGGGGGCGGGCTCCGCCGCGGCCCCCGCGGGGAACGGGGCTCGGTCCTCGGTCGGGAAGCGTTTTAACGGGGGAAGTTACACATGCACAGAAAAGGAGACCCTGCGGGGAAAGGGACGCTGAGGGTAAAGTGAGGTCAGCGGAAAATTTCCCTCTCGGGTGAGCCGAGATCTCACCTGTGAGGACGCCTCTAGGGCTGGAGATTCGGGCCAGATTACACCCATTAAAATGCAGATCAGGCACGGTCAGGTATGTTCTCACCCTTGAATATGTCAAAGGACAATTTAATGATTCAAAGTGCAATTTCCTAACTCCGATGGTAAACTTTTTCTGGGCTCCTACATTGCACTTTTTTTCCCTTTTCAACAAACACCGGTTTCTTTAAGCTGTTTCTATTATCCTGAAGTCTAAAACCTGTACCACTTACATTACAAATGTAACAAGAAATACTTGTCTGGGTTTTCCCATGTTAATTAGTAGAGCTTGCAGGGTCTCAGTTACACTGGGCATGGCTTTAAGACCTCCCACGTCTGCAGTTTTCCATCGTTTTGGATATCTGAGACTATGGAACACTCCGAGGATGACTGAGAATAATAAGGAACTTCCAGCCATATGCCTTCTTAAGAACACTGTGCCTGTAAAAAAGAGAAAGATTTGTACACAAGAATATTCATTCCCCAAAAGGCAATGCAGAAAGGAGGAAGATTTGGACCTGCTACGGAACTTGCATATTACACCCCTTTTCCTCAGACATACTGAAGTCTAAGGGGAACAAAAAATGGAGAGAAAAATCAGATTCATCCCTTCAGAGTTCAAGTTGGCACAAACAATACTTACATGGCACGTCACCGCTAGTCTCGCTGGCTTTGACGGCGCTGCTGGAGTCCTCCACTGTCTTCTGCACATAGCTGCCTTTTCCTTGCTTCTTACATACAATTATTATGCACAATAATCACATCCCTGTAACTCTCTGTTGGCCTTGGCATGTCACAGATATGAGTTCCCTCCCCATAAACTGATATGTTGCTATTACTATTATAAGCTGCATAATATGGATTAACTGACGTAAGAGTAGATGGTCCCCTTCTCATTGTCACTGCTACCTAGAAGGTACCTGGAAGGGCTTAAGTGAGTAGAGCTGTTTGTCAAGAAGGCAGGCAGCTGAGCTGACTGTCCTCCTTTACATTTTTTCCTGCTTCTTCATAGAATCATAGAATTTCCTAGATTGGAAAAGACCTGCAAGATCATCTAGTCCAATTGTTAACCTAGCACTGACAAATCCCCCACTAAACCATGTCCCTAAGCATTCATTCCTTTCCTGTTCCTTCACTTATGACAGAGTGAGCGCTAGAGCTGTAAGAGAAAGCAAACATGAAAATCAGATGGGTGATTCCTAGAATAGCTCTTGAGTATCAGAGATGTTAAATGTGAACGTGTACATGAAGCCACCAATAAGCAAGCCCCTGATGCTTATTCACTTTTTATTTGCCTTCCATAGTAGCAACTACATCAGTATGCTTTGGAGAAGACATCTTTCAAGTCTTTGTACTTACAAAGTTGTGGCTGCTGGATGATACTTACATCTCTTCTCAGTGACATGCGTTTATCTTCTTGACAAATAAAGGCTCAAAATAGGCCCTATGTCCTCTTTACCAAGAAAGCGTCTGAGGGAAAAAAAAAGAAAAAACCACAAAGTAAATAGAGACGAACCTTTTAAGCATGGGAATGCTCATCTTTATTGTTACTGTAAGCATACTGAACTACAACAGGCTGGCATAAAATCTAAAAAACTAGGTTAAGACTCACAAGCCACAGAACAAACGCATTCTGTTGCTGCATCTAAGAAAACTGCTCTGAGCAAGGCTATTTGTCCCTTGGTCATCACAACAATTTTAACATGAAAGCTGATACTGTCAATCCAGACGTACCCTGAACTCATTTTTCTAAATAACAGTGCAGAAAGAAAGATGAGAGTTATGCTCAGAGATCACATGTAGGCTTCAGACTAATGAAAATGAGGTGGTTTAATATTCTGCTGATTCGAGAAAAACAGCACTGACATGACTCACCTCTTTTCTTTCTCCTCAGAGGATCATTCCTTTTTAAACACGTTAGGATTTCTCTATATATAACTAGATCATGAAACAGGAGTTCAGCTGTCTATCAAAGCAAATTAATCATATCATGCATACCATTTATAAAATTGCATTTAAAAAGTTTTTATCAAGGGAAGGCATATCAAATGGATATACATTGTTTTGGTTGTGGAATACGCATCAAGCTAAATAAATTTTCTCTTTTGTGTTCCTTGTGTGGATATTTCATTTTAAGAATTATTTTTCTGCAACTGAATGGATGCCAATTGCAGAAATGTCTGCCACTTAGCTAGAAAAATCTCATCATAACTTTTCATCATAAATATCAAAGGCTAGAAATCCTCTCAGAGAGAAATAAACGCATCGGATCATTGTACTTTCTGGGAAAATGTTGCAAACTTGTTTACCACAAGTCTGCTATAGTGAGAAAATAAACAAAATAAAAGGAGAATCATGTTTCTACTAATAGTCATTCTGATCCTGCAGATATTTTTGTTTGTGACATTTATAGAATTAAATCAAGTAGTAAAAGGGAACTTGAGGACAATTTTTCAGGCGCTTAGTACCCACAGCTAGAACCAGGCTTAGTTTCATTCTGATTTCAGAGGGATTTACAAATCAATATACTTACAATATATTGGTTGTGCATGCTCCATCAGCTTCTGTTTACTTCTTGGAAAATGCTCCATTCCTTTTGACATTGGTCCTTCAACACAAAGAACAGACTTTGCCTCACATTTATTTTTCCTGTCAAAATCTTTGTCCCCAGAAGGAATGCAAAGCCTGCTTTAAGATACGGAAATGAAAAGTGCAAATAGATACATCATCATTATATATGAAACTTGAAAGAAAAAGACCTGCAGATAATCACACTTTTTACACGAGAGATTATTTAGCAACATAGGTTTAAACAATTTAACACAATTTTTTTTTGTGTACCCCCTCCCCCGAACATGATGATGGTTCATTTGGAAATAGCAAGGTGGCCTAGGGGCAGCTCTGTCAGCTGGCATGCACAGCACCTAGGATTTATTCCCAGACCAAGTCTCTTGATGCTTGGTTTGGCAGGAACGAGAGAAAATGAAATGTTTTAACTAAGTTAAAACAGCAAGGCAGATTCCAGCCTTGTTGGACTGATTTCTGTCAGACAATATTTTAGGATCCAAAGGAACCCTGTAAAGTGTTCTCTATAGAGGCAATCCATATGCAAGTTGGTTAAAAATACTTCAGTCTTATCTTGTGTGCTTCTATAGGGTACTAAAGCTGTCTTGGAGGTATTTTCTTGGGTTGAAAATATTTTCAATCTTGTACGAATGCCTAACTCTGATATGGAACTTTTCGGCTATATATTTTATACAAGAAATCAGTATCATTCTTCATTGCACAAGGCAGGTATATCAATTAGTACAAACAGACTTTCACAGAATTTGCTAGAACCCATCAGCAGTTTCTAGCATGACCTAAAAGCTATATAGAGAAAAAACATTTAAAACTTGCTAATTCCTCTCTTTTCAGGACTAAACCCAGATTTTGCTTATTATTTCACTACAAAAGGGAGATTTCTTACTTGAAAACTGGGCCCAGTACCTGTGTCAGACTGTGCTGTTTGCACAGAAAAAGAAATCTATCATACGTAATTTTTAGAGCTCATGACTCCCTTTCAGAGTTGAATCATGGCAACTCAGAAGCTTTGTTTGAGGGGGAAAGCAGTACAAAATATATCCTGATCTCTTTAAAGCATCCCTTAAACAAGTGGTTTGGATTTATTTGTTTGTTTGTTTGTTTGTTTCCTTGGGAATGTTTTATAGCATGATAAAAATGGTTCATTTAGCTGTCTTTCTGGAATTATGATGAGCTGTTTGACTGGCAAGGCTTAGAAGAAATTACAAAAACTGATACTGAAAATGTGTCAAGATAGCAATGTTAAGCTCTCAGAAAAAACAACTTACAGAATGCCCTTGCTACCTTAATTTATTCCTTTCCATTATGATACAGTTTAGATTACACTACCACATGCTACTTTTTCCTTAGGATCTACCTTATACACAGCAAGAAGGGACGGTACTCATTCAATGAGAAACTCAGATATTTTGCTTTAAACCCTTTGTTCAATTTCTGTTCTTGTGACAATATTCAAACTCACTGTTAGATGCAGCAGCTTACCCCAGCCGTGGGCAGACATTACTGGAACAGCCACACTCAGGCCTTGTTCAAACGGAATCTTTGAAGTATTTTCCTATCAAGCTCTACGTTAAATGCAGAGCCACAGACTTCTTTTTTTCAAGAAGTCACAAAGTTGACCAAACCTCAGGGAATACATAGCCCAAAGGTGATTCCCAAAAGACATGTGTGCAGGTGGTTATCTTTGAAACTCCTACTTAAAGAAAAAAGGCAAATACACTTCTCAGTGTGATAGATGTGATAAACCCCCCAAATTACAACAAAGATACAACCTAACAGAACTGCTTCTTTTGCCCCTGCTTTCAGAAATGGCTAAAACACATTTGCTTTATACAAGATATGCAGAATGTTTTCCATATATTTCTGTAAAAACAAGTATGTACATGAACAAATGACCGCATTAATTGAAAGTTTTCCGACACAAAGTTTCATCCCTGAAATGTGGCAAATTTACACCTGTCTTACGATAGGAAGTCGGTCAGCTTCACGTTTAGTCATAGGCTGCTCCTGACTCTGCCTAAGAAATCTACTTGTAGGCATGTGCTAATTCCGTACAAAGACACAAGCAATGTTTAATGCATGCTCCTCAACAATTCCCCGCTACAGTAAGTGAGGAGAGAACCTACATGATCCTAACAAGTGCTGACTGAGCGTTCTATAGGACTGTACTAGGAAAGCGATTAAAATGCGTCCCTGGTTTTTAACAGGCCAAAACTCCAAGAAGATACTACCCGGAGCACTGGGTACACACAAGCAGCCCCTCTGCTGGCACCCACTGCAGGATGGGGAGGAGCCGCCTTTCGTTTAAGGAAAAAGTCCGTAAAAACAGTGATTCCCTTTAAACAGACTCCCAAACCAAACTCTTTAGTCTGACTCGAAACACCCTATTTCCCCGGGGTCACCGTCAGACACCTCCTTTGCCACGAGACCGCGCCCAGCCGCAAGGGCCCCCCGCGCTCCGCGGAAGCCCCCGCCCAGCTGCGCCGCTGCCCCAGCGGCGCGCGGAGCGGACAGACGCGACCCGCGCGCGTCCCGCCGCCGAGGAACCGGCGCTTTCTGACGCGAGGGGAAATGACTGTCGCCCCCGGACACGCTCCTTCGGCCCCGGGCGGAGACAGGCGACGGACACGGAGCCCCGCGGCGGCGGCTGCCCCCGTGACGGAGGGTCGCGCCGTTTCCTCCCGCTGGGCGAAGCGCCCCGAGTGCGGCGAGGGACGGGACGGGACGGGACGGGACGAGCGGAGGAGGAGGACCGGAGGTGGGGTGGGGTGAGGGGTGTCCTGTCCTCGCCCCGCATCCCGAGGGCGGGGCGGCCCCTCCCCGCGCCCCCATTCACGTGCTCCCGGTCGCGGCGGAACCCCAAGGCCGCGCGCACCTGCGGCGGCCCCTGCCTTTGTGCAGTACAGGTGCAGCGCCCGCCCGCCCCGCCGTGACGTCACACGGCCGCTCGCGGGGCACCATGGGAGAATCCCAATGTTTTCCAACGGATGCGCTCAGCAGCGCGGCGGCTTGAGGCGACTCCGGGAGCGACGCTCGGGGGTGCGTCCCGGGAGGGGACGTCCCGGGAGGGGGCGGCGGGGGGCCGGGCCGGCGGCCCGCGCCCCGGCTCTTCCCCACCCCGCCAGGCAGCATGGCCCACCCCCCTGAGGCGCCCGACGCTGCCCCCTGAGTGCCCGGTGCCGGCGGAGCGCCCCGCCGCAGCTTGCCGACGGCGCCGGGGAAGATGCTGCCGCGGCTGGTCTTGCCCGGCTGACGCGCCGCCGCCGCCGCCGCCGCCGCTGCACCCCCGTCCCCATTGTCCCCCGGCCGCCTCCGGCTCCATGAGCGCCTCCTCCTCCCCCCGCCTCTGAGCTTCCCGCCCTCCACCTCATGGCCGCGTCGGAAGAAGGGACCGGCTGCTTTCTCCCGCGAGGCAGGTCGCAGAGTGACCCCAGCATCCTCACCGACCCCGCGGGTCCCGGCGCCGGTGAGAACCCAGGTAACGGCCCCGCTTTCCCGGGAGCGCTCGGGCGGGCGGGGCGGGGGGGGTGGGGTGGGGTGCGGCGGGCAGGGGCGCGCCGGCATCATCCGCCAATTTGTAGCACGGCCGGGCAGGGACCTGGGAACGCGTTTTCTGCAGCAAGTGCTGAAATGGTGCAGCGGCTTAGCTCCAAATAGGATTACAGCGGAGCTCTGCCCGCGGCTTTGCAATCGCAGCGTTCCTCCGCAAAGTGAGGGTGCGGGGGGCGCGGCTGGCGCTGGGCAGCCGGCGGGGTGCCCGGGCGGGCGATGGGCTCCTCCGCCCCCGGGTGCGGGTGCAGCGCTCCGGCGTGGCAGCCGTTAAGGCTGCGACGGAGGTTCACACAGAGCTAATTTATTACTTTCGTGGGGTGGGGGGAAATAAGGTCTAATAAAGCAGGCTGTTTGCATGGGATCACCATGGAGACAAGGGGAAGCAGAGTCATAATTAAACGCTTTCTCCCCACAAGAAGGTAATTTTCGCTTCATAGGGAGAAGCATAATCTTCTTATGAAGTGTAGGCACAGAGGGTGGTGCTGGGGGGACACAGCTGAATCGCTAGTATATAAATAGAACATTGTGATTAGATTTTTTTTTTTCCTTTAACAATGGCTAATGGCGTTTTCAGCTTAACTTCACTTTGAGGAATAATTCTAAATGTGTGTTGGTGGTGACTCAGTAATTTCAGATTGTCAGAATCTAACCAATGATGACCCCTGTGGAAAAAAAAACCAACAAACCAAACAAATAACCACATCACTTTGATGTGATGTGATTGCACAGAAAGGCACAACAACAAGCTGGAAGCAAAGGCTAAGAGCCAGTTTACTCTCAGTTTATCTGAATAGATGGTCATACAAGAACTGGAAGGTTTCTTTATGAGAAAAGGAGTAATCAAAACAGCATAAGACAATGAATGGAGTGTTGATCATCACTGCCCATTACACTGAGTTCTAAACCTAGAAATGGGGTTAGGTTTTGGGTCAGGCACTGTCAGCCTGGAAGAGACAGTCCCTGAATGCAGTTTTGGATTGAACTTTAGTTCCGGCCTTTTTCAGATTACTGAGTAAATAAAATATTCCAGGCTATTTTCATACACCCGCTAGACTGCTTCCTTCTGAGCCAATGAGGATATTGGTATTTGTAACTATTTCCAGTTCTTGTATTTATTTGTCTTATCAAGCAATTCTGAGCACCTTGCTCTGGACTGAAATACAAATTAAATTAAGGCAAACAGTAGATGATTTATCTCTGATGCCCAAGTGTTCCCATACCCTAAGTGAAGGGAACAAAGGACTCTTCTAACATGAACTGCTCGACTCACTCCCAGAGGGGCAATCTTGACTGAAAGAGGAATGTATGTTTCTGCCATTTGATTTCTGGAAGCAGAAGCGACAAATGAAAGGAAGGCATATGCAATCACAATATTAATTCCTCTATATTATTTTCTGCTACTTAATTATTTTGGCCTTTGTGAAATACACAACAAAGCAAGCACACAACGTGTCTGACAAATAGACAAAGATATAAACATTATGCTTTTTGTAAGAAGAAAAAAATCAATACTAAGTAGCATTTTTTTCCCCCTAATACAGACTTCATCAGATAGGACAGTGTCCCATTGCATGGCAGAAGCTATACTAATATGCAAGAAAAGATGTCTTTTATCGTATTGTGTTATACATACAATACGTGGAGAGAAACGAAAGGTGATAAATACATATGGTTTTTGTCCAGGTAGGTATAAATAGTTAGTAGTAGAGTTAGCACATTTGGTAAGCTTTTCAGGTTTTAAATTTGTTTATCAAGTAGTATTGAACATCTGTGTGCTTCAAAATGATAATAAAACCGAACATAAATGACTCTACAGCATTGTAAGTAATCACTTACTACAAGCAATTTCATACAATCAGCTGCTCAAAAAACTGAAATACAATTTATACTGTTGTAAGAATTACGTATGCTAGATGACAATTGTAATTTATCTTATTATTCTGGAAAATAATTTTGCCATTATCTTTATAATACCAACATAACCATCTACGGACTCTAAGTCGAAAGAAAGTCTTAGGAACGCTAAACGATACATACAAAGTTTGTGTTTACATCCCAACCCTGCTCACGGACAAACCATGTAGAGAAGTAAGTTTGAACATGTAGGATTCTTTGTTAATTTAATAACTAAATTAATTTTCATTAACATTTAAGTCATGCATTTAAATTTTACAGACAAAAAAGCCAATAACAAAATATGGATATAACTGAAGGATCTCTACAAAAACATTCCTACTTTTATATGGCATTTGAATGATACTATATTCCTAATGGAGTTGCACTCTCGTTTTGCAACATTTTCCTGAATGCATGATGTGGTCATGGATTATTCTGCACCAATTCATTTGGCTATGTCTACTGTAGGAAAGTATATCGAGGTAGAAAATGTGGTAATAGATGAAGCCAGCCTATAGTCTAAAGATTTTTCTGATGTTCATGTGGGTTTGTTTAAAGACATAATTTATATTCCTCTTCTTGACCTATACAATTACAGTATGTTTTTTTAGCCCAGCTTTATACAGGAAATTTCAGTGACATACCTGAGAATGTAGAGGTGGCAGCATATAGCTTTTCATGTATTTATTTAAGGAAATTCTCTAATGCAATGCTTCATTTTCCTTTCTCTCTTCAAACACCAGCTTAACAGTAGTATTGACTGTACACAGCGTGGTTACAAGACTTGCTGGCTGTCTTGCACAAGTTCAGAATCTTCTATCACTGAACCATATAATCTCTTTTTAGCTGATACTGAGTAAACCTCAGGTTCAATGAATTTAGGATGAACAGACTGCAGATGGGAAGTGTTAGTTCACCTTCCTATTGCTTTCATTTGCAATTTTTTTGATGAACTATTGCTTGAGGTCAAATCTCAAAGGGAGTTTCTCCTTTGAGAACAAAGCTGAAGTTTGTTGGGTTTGTGTTTGTTTGTGGTTTTGTTATTTGTGTTTTTTTTTTTTTAGAGGACTCTCTTCTTCCAGCAAGAGCATGGAATAACTAAGTAACTGGCTGGTTCAGCTAGAGTTACATGTTGATTTTTGAGAAGTTCTGGACTCTCACAGTCCTGACTGATGCCAGCAGAAGCTGCAATTACTCCAAGCCTTGAACAACCAGGTCTTCATGATAAAGCTTCTTCTCTAGTGTGCTTTTCTTCACAAAGCATTCACTGTGGAAATGAAAAGCTATTTTATAACCTTGATTTACTAGACCAGGTGTAATCTTTACAGTGAATTTTATCACATGTAAAGAACTTAAAAAATTAACACATGCCACTATGATATTATTGAATGTTCCTGTAGTAAATAAGATAAACTAGGTGTTCAGTAAACTAGACTAGAGGCAGTTAATAGCTATTTATTCTAAAACAGATATACAAATTCACTGATTTAGATCCTTCACATACAACTTTAATTAAGCAGCAGCTCCTCACAGTGATCAATTAAGACATGAGAGTCATGGTCTGAGAAGAAAATATGGACTTCAGTTATCTGTGCAGGCTCTACTGACAAATAGATAATTTCCTCCAGCGTTTAAATGGTGCATATAGTTCCTAACAGTAGTGTACAGAATACTGGAAATAGTATAAGAATGATATTAAGGAATGAATGTTTGTTTTAATTGAATCAGTTATTTTCTCCTTTTAGACAAAATAATGCATTTCAGCCTGTGTTTAAGTGAACTAGTTTATGGCCATTGAGCAATATTTTATGAGAATTACTATAGTACCGCGAACACTGGACTTTTTATTTCAGTCTTTGTTTAAGCACACCGTCGCACCGGGTGAGCAAGCCTTAAAAAGGAATATGTCCTGAATTTGAGAAACACACATCAAAATACTTATGTCTTGCTTAACTATAGACTGTCTCTAAACTGTGCTGTTATTAAGAAAGTGAATTTAATTTTTCTTATTGTGCTATGACTTAATGCTAGATTCACAGGAGAAGAATCACAATTAACACAGCTTTCATTTGAAAAACCTCATAGGAAAGAGTTCTAAAACCAGTAGCATCCTTCCCTGCTGCCATTAAGGGGGCTGTTCAAAGTCCCATTGTTTTCACTGAGTTTGGGGGAAGGCTGGAATATCCAGTTGTATCAGATTTTGTGTATAAAGACACAACTTGATTGTCGATCTGGGGTTAGCGCTGAGCTGAAAAACTCCTCTAGAAAATATCACATCCTGCCATGACATCAAGGGGAATTTTTTGAGGCAGTTAAGAAAGCTTAAAAATTATAAAATACTAGTTAAGTTCTAATTTAAAGAATTAAAAGGTGATGGGAGATTATTTAGATGGTAAAAGACAGCAACCACTGAAGAAAACATGCAATGCAAAGAGGGATTTCATTAGTTCCAGAGACCATAGTATTTTCCTTTCCCCTCTCTTTTTCCCCTGCTCCATCTTTCCAGGTACGGATCAAGAGAGAAAAGAGAGTCTAAAGAGGGCAGGGGTATGAAATTCAGAACAGATTTCAGTATCACCATCTATTGGAGAGACAGTTACAGGAAGCCAAAATATTGCTCTCATTATATCCTTCCAGCAGTCACAGGGCATAGAAAAGATTGACAATCTCATTTGATTTGTAGTCATAAAAGATAGCGCTCCACAGACTGAAGAAGAGCACACCATGTCAAAACCCTGTATTACTTGAAGAGATACAGACAACCATGACAATGTGTGAAAATGTCAAAACCTCTTAATTTTGGGATAATCCATTTAAAGTTGTGTAAGTATACATTGGTGCCATCATGTTTTGCTCTCTATGTTGCTACTTTTCCTCCCTGGCACAATGCAAGTGAAGAATGCTTTTTCAAAACTGGCATTACTGAGTTCTTCAGCAGACCTTGCTGATGATCCACCATGTCTTCCTTCTCCTCCGTTGTAGGATCTGTACCAAGGCAAGGAGCTGTTGTGGTGCAAGCAGTAGTGTTAGATGTTGTTAACATCTATATTAACATAATTTCTTAGCATTCTCATTGGAAAAGACTGATGAAGCAGGCTTCTCAACCTCTACGCTATTTGCTGTGGTGTGCTTCAAGATCTGACAAGGTCTTTAAAGCTAATTCAGAATAGTTGTTCCAGACATGTACAACTATGTCGCTGCCAGAAACTAATTCCCTTTTTATTTCTATTGATACCATGTGTAATCAGCAGCACTGTGCACTGAATTAACTCAAGGAGAGAATAACTGCAGGGAACTTAAAGCTCTTTCACCATGTTTCTAGTTATCATAATTCAAAAGTTTTGTAGCAGGAAACGTTCTTGTAAGTATTCTTTTAGGATGCCAAGCAGAGAACTGAAGTGTTATGTTCCTTTTATTTTGTCTGTCTTTGGGCTGAGGGATGACCTGTAACCCAGCAGAGCCTCACAGGCAATATAAGGACATCAGCCATCTAAGTAATGGCTAGGGAAAGTTATAATGCAGTAAAACATCAAGTATAGGAATACTCTATACTAGGGCTTTTTTTTGTTTGTTTGTTTTTGTTTTAAATCTGTAACCTAGCCTGAATAGACTGTGTCATTCCCTTCATATGCCTACTATTGCTTTCTCATAACTTTTTAGTGTTGATTTATGCTGCTAAAGATTTTAATTAACACTTGTTGCTGACATACTTGTTCCTTCAACAAGTTTGCTCTGTTTGAGTGTTGTGCACAGTGTTAGGGTGCTTGTTAGCAATTGGACAGCTGTGCTTTTCCCCCTTAACCATCAGGACACTGGTAAACTGCATAATGTTGGAAGCTACTGGGAGGGGAGGTCTGAAAACTCAAAAGCATATAAAAGTAAAGTACAGTAGGTTTGGGCTGCAGGTGCCTGAAAGGAACAAAGGGAAGGCAAAGAGAAACTGGTACAACTGGGGTGCAGATAGATTGGTGCCAGCTTTCTGAATCTGCTCTATTCATTTTTGCTGCAAATCTATTCATTCCAGGCCCATAATTCAGAAAATCTTGTAACCGTGTGCTTAACTTAAAACATGGGCTTAAGACACAAGGAAATTGATAGCAGAGTGAGTGCCAGGACAGAAAAAGATGCTGTCGATGCTCTGCCTGTCAGTTGGCTGGTGCTGTCATCCCTTTGCGGTCATTTAGATCACTGCAACTTACATCAGGGACTTGTAGGCTTATCTGTGATGTCTTTAGTTGTTGCATAAATTTTCAAATTTGATGCTAACACTTGAGCCAGGCCACCTATTAAATGTTTTCTTTCCACCAGAAAGACTTTGGTTTCCATTTCGTTTTCCTGTATCAACAAGTCTGTTCTGTTAACAGAGTTTGTTTAGCCTGCATTGTATTTCTTCTGAAACAAGGTATGTACCAGGTGTCCTACATCCTTTCCCAATACTATTAATTTATGACCAAAATTAAATAAGCTAGTCAGTGCTTTTGCTCCAGTTTATGACTTAACGTTATGTTTCATATATAGGAAGCTTTGTGATATTTTCTCTCACTCAAAGTCAGAATACTTCTGTTCAAATCCAACCAAAGGGGCCCCAGCAGAAACTTACTGTTCCACACATAATGGGGAGTATACTCAGGAATACTCAGTAAAGACTAGAAACATGCAGGATATTAGTTCACTTAATAGCCTGTTTCCTTTTACATTGAAATCCAAATTTCAATCCTGTAAGGCTCCCCAGGACATTTGTTATTTGTGGGAATGCAGAGTTAGATTTTTTTTGTGACACAGCACCAGAAAAATGATCACTGTAATACCAAGTACTGCAATGCGAGTTATACTTTTAACAAATGGTCCATTGTGCTTTCGGGGAGGACTTTTTGTTTCTCATCAAATCTCCAATCCCTTGCTCGTCTGATCTAATTGGACCCCCAAGTCCCTGTGGTGCAGAGAAACTTCACTGGAAGCACAAACCTCCTTTTTCTTTCTCTGTCCTGCAGCAGAGAATCTCCTACCCCAGCAGCCCTCCTACCTGGTGCTGGTCTCACCTCATATGCCTGGCAGTTCTTCTCCAGCATTTTCCAGGGGAGGAGAGTAATCTCTACATTTTTGGAGAGGAGAATGGGCACAGTGCACTTGGGCAAGCTGCATAGGTGGGACTTACTAGATGTAGATTCTGTTGCTCTGAATGCATAATTTTGGTACTGCATATATTTAGATTTGTGACAATGGTGTGGTATCATGTTGCATATTACTCAACAGGATGCATGCTTAACACGAACTGCTTTATGCTGGTTGCCTGGGTATTTTACTTACCAAAACTCTAACTACTTAGTTTATTTTTGGGGATTCCAGAGAGAACCTGGTGAAGTTATGTTTTAATGCTACTTTTGCAGCAGTTAAATTTGTGCACACAATTATTTGCTTCTCAGTGCAAATAAGATAAACTCATATGTCTGTCAAATAATAAAAAAACTTTACACTTTAGCTATGAATAAAGACAGTTTAAGATTAATCAGTCAATTAATGTTTGCACAACACTTTGAAAATGTAGTGAGTTATATAATGCTTGGAGTCATGTTTATCTGGAAATTTAACTTTATTTTAGTGAGTGGTTAAGTAACAGTATTAATCTTTCACAATCTTTAGTTTTGGAACTCTGTTTCAAGACTGCCCAATTCATGCTGCAATGAATGGGCTACACCATTTATTTATTCATAACATTATGGCATTTTTCAACCAAATGTGTGGCTTTGTATTTTTAAAATTTAATATGTAGAATTAATTACCCTGGCTTCTCTAAGCAGGTCAGATCTATAAATACCAAAGAGTAAGTAAAGCTAAATATGATACCTTCATTTTGCTTCTAAATGTAGCTACGAGTTTGTATGCTAATACAAGAGTTTCTTTGTGCCCATTAAATCCCATGCTTTTGTTTCAAATTCAAGTTGATTTATGGTTTAATGTATACACAATTCATACATGCCCTAGTGAGCACGTCATATAACTACTTGATGCAGGTCAATAGCTTCATGCTCGAGTCTGCATAAATATTTCAGTAAGATGACCTTAATCAAAGGGTATCTTATCTTGCTCTCTGTAGTACAGTAATATTCTGTTATCACACATGGTTCACGCATGTGGACCTGTGATTATAACTAAAGAAAGGCATGTCCTTATGCATAAGGCTCTTCATGATTGTTGTGTGTAATGAAGAGACAGTTCATGTGTTAACTTCCTTATTCTAATTTTTTTTTCTAACATCCTCTAGCTGTTCTGTTGCTGCACAACCAGCAACTGGACATAGATTACTGCATTACATCAAACCAGTGAAGCCTTCAACCTTTTCTGAGGGCTGCTACATCCCTCAGGCCATGCAGTCTTCCCTATGCCTTGCTCATATTGATCTTTTGGGAATGTCTGTCACATTTCATTCAGTTGCTCACAGAAGTCTCTGCATCATACCTCTTAACTAAACAGCCTGCACCAAGACCTGTTTTTTTTTTGTCCTTATAAGAACATAAGAAATGATCTGCTGGGTCAGAACTGTGGTCCATCCAGTCCAGGACAGTGTTCTTGACAGGGCAGCAGAAGATGCTATTTAGGGTGAGCATACATGCCTAGCTTTGAAGCTTGAGACAGGCTGGAAGCAAAGCAAAGCGTGGCTGAATGAACACATGGGAATGCCAAATGAAATATTCAGGGTCAATCTTCTGTGTCTGACTTCAAATAACATACACAAGTGTTGATGCTTTGGGCAAGTTTGCTCAGCATCTAGAACCAGCCCCACTTTCTTGTGCGAACTCGGACAAAACATTAGTAGAAATCAGTCTGCAAGAGAGTTTCTTGGCTCCTGCGAGTACTTTTTAATTCTTTCATCATGAATGGTATGACTCTGTGTGGAATATTTAAACAGAGCAAACATTCTCAACAGAAAGGTTAGCTACTATTATACAGAAGAATTATACACTCTTCTCTATTTCCATGTCTTGCCACGTAAGAGATGTGATGAGATAGCTTTGCAAGAAGCAAGTGTCTAAGCCAGAATAACTCAGCCTCCAGAGTTAAAATCCTTTCAGTTATGTATGATGGGCAGAGTTGGGGAAGATGACAGCAAGTTTAGTACTGGTGCCTGGAAAGTTTCCGACACAATACTTAGTGTCACAACATTGTTTCAGCTGGACTGGAGAACTGTGGTGAGGGAAGAGAGAAAGGAAATAGTTAAAAGGTTTCTTCTCAGCCAGCGCACATTATGGTCAGCTATATAGTGGCCACTGCTGAACATCCACCTGAGGGATCAGTGAAACCTCTGTAAGCATTGCAGTGACTTGTTCCCTGCATTTTGAATGAGCATGGCAGAGTGAGACAGGTGGATTGAGAACCTTAAATCTTGACCAACCCAAATTATTGCAGCAGCAGAGAGAAAATGACAGTACAAGTGAGAGAAACACACTCACTCAACAGTGTGTCAGTCACCTCTAACAATGGCTCAGAGCAAGGGGGGATTTCACAGACTACTGCAGAAAAGGGGAGAAAAGTTGTACAGACTTTCACTGGCAGGCCTTGGAAATCACAATTGTTGAGACCGTTTGACAAATTCGGTTCTGTAGGCTTGCCTTCTCTCCAGCTACCGAAATGCTCAGACTCTTTTGGGTTGCTCACAATGCATGATAGCATATGTAACACTGACTTAATCGGATTTCTCTAAAGTTTATGCTTTGCAGATGAGAATTCTATAACTTTGTAAGTTTTGCATTTATGATAGAAGAAAAAAATATTCTTTTTTTTTAAATTATAGCAGCTATGCAGACTGGGTAGCAGCTTTCTGGGATTGCAGAGGTTTCAAGGAGAAAAGCATCCTATTTTCAAATACAGCAGTTCAGCTTAACTTCAGCTAAAATGTTTACTTTTATAACAGTTGTTCATTTGACTTTGCTTTACGTTACAATGCCTAGAAGTAGAGAATAAATACTTGCATTAGAATACTAACTATGCAGAGAAAGCTCTAGCAAAAAGAAAATGGAGCTAGTCCTTCACTCACACAAGTTCTCCACTTGTTCACCATGTGTTTTAAATGCCTAGTTTCTTGTTTAACTCAAAATTAACGGAAAAATCAGAACTGAGATAAACTACATATATCACTTCAGATTTCACATATGAGATACTTAACTCTAGAGAACCTAGCAACCTGTAACACTTCTTCCTGCAAGTGAGGAACATAAATGAACTTACTGTCATCTGGAAATTCCCTGCATTTAGGAACATAACAGAGGTCCTGAAGAACATCCTGTTTTACTGTAAACTCCTGATAATAATTCAGAATTAAATGGCACGATACAAAAAAATTACATCCTCACTAAAACCATGACTGTGCTAGATCTGTAATAGCAGCAAATATCAGCCATTGCCTGAGGCTAGCTTACTTGAACCCTTGCAACAGTGGTTAACTTAACAGATGACATGATCAGATGTGTATTTTCTTAAGGCAAACATAGGGTATGTGAACAACAGCTGTCAGAATAGATAGCAAATAGACTTCTTAGTGTTATGGTGTACACTTTCTGCTGTAACTCAACCAGAAGAATACACTGAAAAGAAGCCAAGTAAAAAAGATCATTTTAACAAGTAAAAGTACAAAGAAGCGTCCTTCAGAACTCTGGAATATTGTGCATGAATGAAAACGTTTTAAGAAGGGGCCCTAACTCGTAATAGAAATGTATCCTGTATCTTCTCCTCTTTAGTCCAAGAAGGTATCTTTGAAGACAACACAAGCTGATTCGGAAAACCATCATTCCTTCTAACTCCCTGAGTTGGTGCTTTCCTACATCGTCTTGTTCTCTTGTGAAAGAGTAGAGCTTGTTGCAACTGTTTTTTACTTTTCAGTCTGTTTTCTCTACAGTTTTTTCACTTTTCTGCCATCTAGTCTGAGTTCATTCTGTTAGCTAGCACTTTTCTTCTGTCTTAGCAAATGCAGGAGCCCCCTGCTCCAGATGCCTTTCTCCTGAATTATTCTGCTGGAAATAGAATGGGTGTTACTACTATAACAACAGAGAAAACAACAAAGCCTGCCTTCCTACAGTTTCAGTATTTTCAGTCTTCAATTTGATCTTAAACTGTCAAAAATCTCATTTATGACTTATGACTTAAGATTGGAACCTCTATTGTCTAATGAAGTGTCAGTCTGACTAAAAACTATTCCCTTAGGGCACTTACAGCACCTCTCCTGCATGGGTGGTTTGGTTCATAAGCAAAACTAAGCTCACACTGAGACTTTTCCTACAGGTAATACTCAATAGGGTTACTCGTGTCTGTCTTCATGAACTATACCTTTTGTTGAAAGTTGCCAGTAAGCTCCAAAGTTACTGTGGGTGACATAAGATGAAAAGTGATTAAATAACCCTTGTTTCTGAAAGAAGAACCTGGGAGCAAAAAATAGAAGAAGCTGTTTTCAGTAACTTGCTGTTCCATTTATATTTTTCTCACTCTTGCTCTCATAACACTACTTCTAGGATGTGTTTAGGCTTTATTCCAACACATCAAAGGTCTCTAGTTCTACTAACCTCTTCGAAAAAGCCTGCACTATGACCTGGGGCATGACTCATCTACCTTATTTGGGAGATGATATTTTATATAGTCAGCTCTCTTGTGTCCTGCACCTGCAGAAAATTCATTCCACTTCCTATCCTGGAATTTAGTATTTATCTGTTCCTCTATTTCTTTGCCTGTTGAGCATTTTAGACATATTTTGCAGTAATTTATTACAAAAACACCCCCCCCTCCCCCCCAGCAACACATCCCACCCCCCCAACCCAAACGAAAAACACACTGTCAAGAGTTTGTGCATTTTGAGATCGTGGTTTGTTTGGCTGCTCTAATGAAGCAATTTTAAAAGAGTTAAGTTACTGAATATGCTCTTAGCAGCTTAGACATCATGGAAATATCAGCAAAGAAATACACCCTAAATTTTTGAATAGGTATGTATGGGATGATGTTTTCACTCTATCCAAAAGGACAGATCTCTCAGAACGAGAATACACCTTTATATATATTTTTTCTTTTTTTTTTCCTCATCCTATTAAAAGAAATGCAAGGCTACTTCTGGTGGGTTTAATTAATTAGTTTTTAATTCAAATTCCCCTCCCACCCTCCCTCAAGAAATTCCCCTGCAATTTGCCATCACAGCATTGCAGAAATCTTTTAGATCTTGGTAGCTGATGTAAAGTTGTCTAAGAACAAAAACTACTTTTGAACAGATTAATCTAATTATATGCATCCAAGTAGGAAAAAAACAGAAGTAGATACTGTAGATCTTCAAAATTGACTTTCATTTTCAGTAGTTTCTTGAAGAAAGAGGAGAACATCAGGTATTACACCAAGTCTTTTCAGAAATACTCCAGAAAACTTTTTTTCCTGCTTTATGTTAATGATCTGATTTTTAGCCTGATAGCGTCTGTTAAAATGAAATCATACAAACTTAGGAATATCTTTTCTGACAGAAAGAGACAAGTCTGAGCATATGAGAGCCAACAGGAATGCATGCAGTTTAGGGATTTTGTTGTTGTTATAGATCATAATAATCTCATAATACAAGAGAGATTACAGAAATATGGCATAGTCTTATTTTGTCTGACATTGTAAAGAAAGAAAGACTTAAAGGATTAGTCTTGGTAACTTAGCTGTTCCTTTGCAGCATATTGTGATATAATAGAAATAATGCAGTGCATATCCTGAACATGAAAGAGAACCTCTGGTCAGAATCTCGTTAATGCCAGAAATTATTTAAAGCTAGCTAACAGTCTCAGTTTTCTGTCCCAGAAATGACAACACAAGATGTGACACCTCTTGTTCTAATGCTACATAAGAGCATATCATGCATATGACTAAGATATCATTCAACACGACTAATGCTTCAAGATTCACTTCTCTTCATTGTTAGAAACCTGAGGACAGCACAAAAGAAAGCAGGATTAGGTTTTAGATGGAAGCTGCTACTTTGACAGGGAATGAAACTACCTAACTACTTTCTTTTCTAATATCTGTTGAGAGGGATGGGCTAAGGAGGCTAAGGAGTGAACTGTTTTTCACTCAAGTAAGCTAAGCACCTAATTTACACATTCATTGGACACAAAGCTTCACTCACTGTGGTAACAAATCACCATAATGAAGCATTTGCACACCCACACACATTTATACACATGCTGTTGCTCAGCTTGCACCTGCAATGATGGTGAATAGACGTGTAATTGCATATATAAGTTGTTGAAAGAACAGCTACTAGGCAAGGTCTATATAGCTATAGTAAGTGGTTGCTTTTTTTCTCCACATTGCTGTGGTTGGCAGCTTTTTGGAAGCTGTTTTACCACATAAATCCTGCTCTTCCATTATACAACTCTCAAAGACTTCTCCAAGGAGCCTGTATCAGCTCTACAGGTGTTGGTATTGAGCCACAAAAATGCTGGGTAACTACTCCCTGGGCTTGTGTCTCTTGCAGAGTCAGACAGCTGCGAGTCTCCCAGCTCCTGACTCTGATAAGCTCAGAGCAAGGGCAAGTGCTAGAGAGCCGAAGTTCAAGCATGCTCAGATCTTACTGGTAAAGGAAGTTGTGTAGAAGAGGTCAAAAACTGGTACTAGAAGATTCCCCTGAGAATAACAAATACTGCGTGCTGAAATCTGCAAAATTTGTCTTGTATGTGTTGCTAATGGCAGTACTGTATTTCCTGGTTTACAGTTTCCAAGTCAGATCTTATGGTCACTTGATACCACAAATCAGTAATCCCACCTTCAGAAGGGCCACTAAAATGCTGAAGTCATACCACTTCATTAACCATCCAAGTCACGTTCCACACTTTAAAATCATTACTGTTACTCTGAAATTTTTAATTATACCTTCTCAAAATCAATTTTTGTTCCCTCCTTTTCCATGTAGCATACATCTGTGCACAAAACAAAACTATTGATAACTCGGATGTTTTGTATCCTCCAGAAATAGCACTGAGATTCCTTTGTAGGCATTTTACCATTGCAACAAGCCTGACTGACCCCGTGCTCCTGCTCTCATCTTGTCATTTGGATAGCTTTCAGAAGGTATGACTTCAAAGCAACTGTTCCAAAAGAGTGTGTCTGGAGTGGTTTTAAGTAGCTGCTTTATTTCCTTGTTGTTCTGCCCATAACACACTCTGCCTCTGAGATGTGAAGAAGGCTTCATCTATTCCACTGCCATCTAAGTCTACTTGAGGTGGCAGCCTTGTTACTTTATGATTATTTCTTATGACAGATGGGTTGTTTACGGCAATTGTTTCCCAAAGATGCACATAGATTCATTTTCATAAATTGTCAGCAGCTTTGGGAGCACAAGTATCACAGTATGGTTTTTTAGCTTTATCCATTTATCTGCAAATCAGCAAATTCAAAGTGGCTCCAACATCAGATTCCAATAACAATGATGTTTGAATAGTAATTATATTCTTTTTAGAGTTTTGTCTGAAATTTAACAGTTCTAACTATACATTTTTAATAGACATTTCCTGTCTGTGTGTGATACCACTGTCCATCAGTTTGTCTGACTGAGGATAATGGAAACTCACAGTTGCACATCTGAACTTCTCCATCACTGCAAACCTATTTGCACTATTTAAATGCATGGACACTAAACTTTGATTCTCTTTCAGGTCTTGTGCTATCATATAAACCATATCCATTGAAAATTGATTTGACATGCATAATCACTGTTTAATTGCAGTATCTCCTAAGAACACTATTTTATATAAGTGAAAATAATAGCATAGGACAAGTATACGGTTTTCTCCAATAAGCAAGCTATTCTGATTACCCTATCCTAATACCATAATTGCATCTGTATGGTCTCTCCTCAGCAATAACTCTGGTAATTACAGTTTACATGTGGTCCAGGTCCTGATGGAAAAGGAAGGGGTTTGGGTGTGGGGTTTTGTTGTTGTTGATGTTGTTGCTTGAATCTGAATTTTAAAAGTATGTAGCTAGGTTTTTCTGCACTGCAGCTATGGTCAAGCTCTAGGATAAGCTCTAGGATAAGGGAGGGTAGCCATTAGGTTTTATTAATTTTTTAGTTTTTACCACTGTTGCTGAAAAAATAATAATTGCAGCCTTTACTGGTGGGGGAAGGTGGGAAAAGGAGAGGAAAGGAGGGGATGGGAGCTGTCACCTGTTTACCTTTATATTTTGGTGTGTTTTCCTGTCAACATATTAGGTGAAAAGCACAGCCCAAAGGGTAGTTGGATTTCCCATATTTCCTTTCTTCATGGCTCATGTCACTGTAAATCCATCAAGCCTGCAGTCACATCCTCAAACTAGCTCTGAGTGAGCTTAGGAGAGTCCAACTTAGAGCACCAACTTTGGCCCTAATATCCATACATAAGAGGTTGTGCAAACTTCAGCTGTATTTAGGACTGAATTTCAGCCCATGAAGTACTACTATAAGAGCTGTTTCTTTAAAACAATTTAGAATACAGAGCTAAGGATGAAACCATTTGGCCATCATAAGAGATGAGAACAAAGCTTTTAGATTCAAGAGGATTTAACTGTGGAACAATCTTGTAGAAGTGCTTGGGCAAATCTAGTCTGATAGTCCTTAAGAAATGTTATCTAACCATCCTCATTTTCCAGTTTTTTCCACCAAAAATTACATTTACAATTGTAACACCCATTCTGTTTCCAGAATATTCTTATCCTCCCCTCCCTGAAAAAGACTTCAGAAAACCCGACCCCAACCAAAGTTTGTCCCCTCAAAAAAGAGAAAAGCCAGGCAATTACATCTGTAAGTAACTAAATTATTGCTAATGGTTTTATGCAGAAAGTGCTCAAATACTCGGATCACAGACAGCATAAAAAAAGCGATATAACAGCCCTAACAGAACACCCAAGGTTTGAAGGGGCCCATGTAACCCATTCTGATGGTGTGACTAAGCCCTGATGGGAAGGACTGGAAGGACAATTTCACTGCTATTGCATGTGAAATTCTTTTTCTGTAAACAACAGAACCTCAGTTCTTCTGGGAATACTGCTGTTACTTCAAGAAAAAATACAGTTTGTGATTTGTTAGTTCATGATATGGACTTTGTTTACTATACAATAAGAGATTTAATGAGATGGCTTGGGCACTGAACCAGAATTTTTCAGCTATTCCTAATTTTGCAGCTCATTTAACCCTTCACCTAGAATTGTGATGCAGAGCAAGTAATTGCACATATTAATGGCAATTACAATAACTAACAGGCATAATTAAGTGGTTTGCATATACACTCATGGGATTTTTTTTGCATGCAAATGAATTTTGTATTTCAGCATCTGATTTTACAAATTTTCTTCATTGTATGTAAAAGAACTCTCTTTTATATGTTGTTGCCATGCCTATTTCATTTTACACAGTATATTATACTAAATGGTCAAAGCATTTAAGCACACAAGTACCACTGACATATTTCAACCAAATGATTGTAGCTGACTAACTGCTTAACCAGATTGGATGAATAATCCTTTTTTTTTAATCAAAGACTAATTCTTATTTGTTTGTCTAGTTCTCTGGTAGATCAAGGACTGTCTTATTTACTAGAAATTCACAAATTTTAGAAACATGGGTTTATAACTGAACTTTCAAAAATCCCTTTATGTGTCTTTGAGGCCTTTCTTGAGAATCTACCTGTGGAAGAACCTATGCACTAAAGTGCTGATAGCACAGAAGCTAGAATTTGTCAGACTGCTTTTCTTCCTTTGGTTTTGTTTCATTACTTCAATGTTCCTTTTTTATTTTAATTTTTTTTAAGACTGAATAAGTCATGCTACTAAATGATTACCCTATCTCTTTTTAAGTTCTGTTTTCAGTTTCTCAACAGTCACTTTATTTGATCTTGTCACAATGGTTCTAAATGTGGCAAACACACTGATTCTGAATTGGTAAAGACAGGTTATTGTGTGTTGGTTAAGACAGGGAGTGCTTATTCTGGAGCTGCACACCTCGAGGGAGTGATCATCTCAGAAGCAGAAAAGAACAAAGTCGTCTTGTTCCCATTTACAAAGGGCCAAATTTTAGTTTGAGTGGCACCCAGGTTGTCTGAATGAACCAGAAGCAGAGGAGCTGTAATTAAGCTTATCCACTTTCACTTACTCCTGGTTTCTCCACACCTAAGATGTGCCAGTTCCTTTCCAGCGTAAGCCAGGTAGAGTCCTCCAAGAGCCCATAGCTGATGTGACTGTTTGTTTGGTAGGGTAAGGGTTTTTTCTCTGTGTATCTTCACTTTTGGAAAATTCTGCTGAGATTAGCCTTGAGGTATCTGCATAACCCATTTCACCGTGAAATGGAAAAAAGAAATGGTAAAGAATCCCTTGAATTCAGAGAACCAGCTTACATAGGAGGACAATCCCAAAAGTTTTAGCTGTATCAGTCATATGGTTTGGCAGTTTTAGAATGCAGCTAGACTTTTTCCAGGGAGCAGAATGACTCACTGCAGAAAAGACAGAGCTAATGATGGTTGAAGAGTTCTAATGATGCCTTTTGTGTACAAACAAAGTACAAATCCATTATATTCTGCTTTCATTTTATTAATTAGTCATTCATTACCCAATGCACTATCAATTAAGCCTCTCTGAAGAAATTCTTAGTATCCTCCTGTTCCTTTTATTCATAATAAATATATCAGTCTCTGACGAAACTGAACAGGTTTAGAGGATACAACATAGTCTACCTCTTTACAGTATGACCCAAGGCTCCGATGACATAATTAAAGCATGCACTAGTGGACAGACCAGCTAGCTACCCGCAGTATGCATCCTCAGTGGTCTCGTCCAAAGTCATAATGGTTATGGTTCAACCTAAAATCAGTCTCTGGGAGTGTCTCAATATGCATGTGTCTCAGAACACACTGAGTCAGCCTGTGCTTGAATGAAGCATGCAGTAATACTCAAGAACAATCCATGTTTATTAAAATCACAAAATCTTATTTCAGAGCATTTGCAAATAGATACAATATTTAAATTCTCCCAAGCAAGGTACCAAATGGCCATGTTAGTCTAGGAACACACTCAAATGGTTCAATCTATTCTAATTTGGCTAATCTCTCCTTAAAGTTATAGTGGTCTCTCCCATTTAACAAGATTAGGCAACATCTGTACAAAGCAAGGTTTGAATAACCAACCATATGTTTTTCACACATGCTAATAAACTTAATTAAGAGTTGCACTCAGTCACAGAGTGAGCTGACATAAGGTATTGGACTAGAACTGAGCAATGCCACTTGTATTTGGCGGCTGAACTCATACAATACGTGTTTTGAACACTGCAGAAATTATCTAGCAGGTACAAATTGGTGATCGTGTCAGGAAAACTGTAATACAATGAAAGGGAACATGCAGATAGAAAATAAGAAGGTGCAAATATATTATTCATCAGGAATTATTTGCTCAGCTATAATGGATATCATTGCATCTAACTAAACCAGTAAGGGCTGTAAAACCAAATTTGGGTCACTCTGTAACCTTAATTAGTAACTACTAATCTTCTTAAACTTATTGCCTTCTCAACCAGTCAAAACTCCCCAGACTTTTGCCTCCAGTTCCCCAGATGACCTGTAATAACTTTCAGATTGCATTTTATTTAACTGATGCTGACTTGAAACACGAACAAGCTCTACCCTCAAAAAATACAGAAATAGCTAAAAATGAGAATTGGAGAGAAAGCCCTCCTTACCTCTTTTTATAGTCATAGTCTGAATTTCATGCATGGCAGTAGCTCTAAGGCATCGAAGCTATTAGATCATTTTTAGTTCTACCTATTATGTGAGCTGTTTTAGAAGAGAGAAAAACCTGCTCAAATATATTTAAAGATAAAAGCAAAACATGAAACACAGCAGTTTGAATGTATGCCAGTGTCTGCATCAATGACATTCATGAGCCAACTGCATTCTAAAACAATCACAAAGAAGCTGAATTCACAGCCTGAACCATTACAACAAAACCTGCCAGATTTAACGTATGCAGTTGTTTAATCTCCATTGTAGTATTGAAAGATAGCAATCGTACATCCCAGCCACAGTGCTTCATTTTGTCATTAGTTTACACCAGTTTTTACCAGTTACAACAGTCAAGTGCAAAGGGTGGCTTTATACTCAAATGGAGGAAAGTTGTTGTAAGGGGAAGCCACTTACACGCAGTATGACTGGTACCAAACATACTTGACCACCTGTGATTTCTAATGGGCTAGATTTTTAGCTGGTGGAAAATGGATGTTTTCAATGGAATTGGGATAGTTAACTCAAGCTGAGGAACTGGTGTGTTCTCTTTTCTTATCTTTCACTTTCTCCCACATACACCCCCATTATCTTTAAAATGTTTTAACTGCTTCTACTGGGCAGAGGAGGAGAAGAGAAGCAAGGTAGCTTCTTGTCAGAGTAATTGCCTTATTCTCTGTTTTAATTGAGATGATAGGCCTATGTACTGTCACATTTAGGAAAGCAATCTTGAATTGCTGTTGAAGAACCAGCCTGGAAAAGTCATCCAAATACGTATAATGAAACATAAACTGAATGGGGTGCATAAAAACCTCTAGTCTATTGCCTTTGCAAAGGGCCATTAATTCTTAGAATGCAATGATGAGTATTGTGTCCACACCTGAGTTTGCAAGCATTGCAATGCCTGCTGCACTTTCTGTGGAGGTCTAGGGTAATAGGACATCCTCCTGCAAATAATGCTTGTTAGTACAACTCCTGGGCAGCGGGGAATACCCACATCAAATGACAAACTTGTCTAGCTGCTTATTTTCTTCCCGTATACTAGAGGGAAGTGTTTACTTAATGAAGAGGTAAAGAGATAGGCTTTTTTTTTCTGAAAAACAGTATTTGAACCAGCTCTGCACCTTTTTCTATTGTATTTGTGCTTCCATTTATTTCAAAGGAATTTGGGGGTGCTTAGTGCTTCGCAATGTTTCGAACACAGTGTATAGGAGGAATGTGGAATTCAGACTTTGGAAACCACTCCTGCACAGACTCCTGTGAAACTCAACAGGAGATGGTCTTAGAAATAACCACTGCATATTAACATTCTACTAGAATGCTTGTTATCCAATATGCTATTTAATTTTTTCTTATGCTTTCATAACTTGTGGGTATACGGGTTCTACATATTTTATATACACTGACTACTCTTTTTAGCCAAATGTATTTTTGCTTCAAGAAGCTCTCATACCATTCTGATTGGCCTTTTCCTCCGATCTGTTACAACCTCTGGGTTGACTTAGTGCATCGATGATGTCTTCCTGAGATACTTCCTTTACTTAAGTCACACATTTGTGAAACAAGAAATTGAAACATACAGGGACTCCAGTGAAGATCAAAAGAAACCTTATGTTAAATTTCATCTTTCATTACTGCTATGCAAGTGCGAATAGAAAAATATTTTTGCCTGTTCTCTGCATCACATGATTTTAGACACAAAGACCTTCATTCTGTAGATGTAGTAGAAAGATGCTAAAACAGATTTCTTGTTGAAAACTACCATTCACTCTGTTTTTCTAATACAAGAACATCTTGTGTTTTCATGAACAGAAGTCACGTGTTTCTAAAGTAAAAGCGCAAAAGATCTTTTTTTCCATTGAAGAAAACAGCTGAACTTCCATCTACTTCAAAGAATCTTTACATGTACTCCTGGCCATTTTCATGGTTCTCTCTAGTAAATCTGAAGGCTAGAAGATCAGTTGTCATGGGAACTGGCAACAGACGACTCAAGAAAACAAAATTAAATGTTGGCTTGATGTCAACAGCTAATCTAGTGCCCTGCCAGCTGAAATCACAGTTAAAAAGAACCATGCCCAACAAGCTGTGATTTGAACAGAGTTGCAGCCAAAGATAGAGTTTCTCACCCCATGAACAGGAGAACATTTTAAAAATTGAAACTAATGAGGGGACCCAAGAAGTTTGGGAACAGTGAAACTTAAAAGAACATTGTTTATAATTGTTGAGTTAGAGCCTTAAGAGCTATAAATCAGAGTTTCTTCTTTGACATAAAAATCATGATATCAAATTACCATTTCAAGATCTGTCTTAGCATTTTCAGAATCCATAAGATTGATTTGTCCTGGGACATAGTCCAAAAATTGTTTCAAATTGTGGTTTTAGCGCATCTGTTATCTAGAAAATGCAATTCTTATGCTATAAGCTATTTTGCAAAGGAACATCTTTAAGCATGTCATTTTTAGACTTGGGATTTAAATAAATACTCTTTTTTTTCTAAAGAATCATATCTAGCTTCTTTTGTTCATCATCAGTAGACTTTAAGGCCTGAAGGGCTACATTAAGGACTGTAATTCAGAGAATATATAAAAAATTGTCTTTTATATACAGTGATGGAAAATACAGTCTCGGTTAAGAACAATCTGCTAATACTTGGCTCCTCCTAGTGACTGTTAATTTAGCCCATATGGAGTGTAACGGAAAATAGAACAGTCTTGAAATAACATGAGTGTGTTTAGGGCTTGTTTACATAAACACGGACTATGAAAATCCATGCAGTTTAATTTATGAAAGTACAGTGGATTAATTAACTATTAAAATCTATGTGGACACTCATGTCGAGAATTAAAGTGAGCTCAATTTAATTTGGCTTTATTCTTTTCCAAAGTAAATGAACCTAAATTGAATTAAGATTACTTTAATTCTAAGAGAGAATATTCATGCAAATTTAGTGTGGTTTAATTAAGCTACTCCAGGCACACACAGTTAGATAATTTGGATTAGATTTTGTAAGCACTGCCATGCAAAAAAGCCCCTTAGATTCACATAAAGGACAACTTTTAGGCTGAAATGTCTTTGTGCACAGTACTGTATCAGTCTGGTTACTTAAGTAAATATACAGTGATTGACTTTTCTCTTTGTTTTGGGATTTCCAATATGCATTATTGCCACATTCTCTCTAGTGATACTACATATTCTGGGTTACTGCATTGGGAACATTTTCTAACCCTACTGCAGTTTTGGTTTTTTGGACTATGTACCATTGTCATCTATTACCACAACACAATAATCTACACAACCACTTTGAAATTTTAGAAGTTTTATACTGTCAGTGTAGCTTTGTTGTCACCGGTGGATTGCCAAAGTCTTGTTCAGAACCTATGACAATTCATTCTCTAAAAATTAAAGCACTCTTTGCCTTGATACATAATAAGTCCAGTAGGACCTCATTTGCCCTCTTACACATGTAAAATATGTGTTAGCATTTCAGATGCATATAGATCAATTTAAGGCAGGAATAATTTAGTCTCAATCTACCCAATCCATCTCCATGTTTGAAGTCCACACTCAAAGGAAATATAAGACAGCTAAACCTACACAAAAACAATCTCTAGGTTTGTGAAAGACTACACACATCTGTTTAAGGGAGTGAAAACGTATGTTGGTCTCAGACTGCATACGAGGGGGCATATGTGCAATCTGTTACCTCTGCCATCTTTCTTCTCTGGAAGATTAAGTTGAGGAGTAGACAAGGAGAAGTGGAAAGAGAAGTAGACTTTTGTTGTAACAATGCAATGCCCTGGTTAGTGAGTGCACCTGAGACATTGCAGACATGCTACAGACTGCTTCTGAAAAAGTTAATTTTTGGCTGGCTTATCACGAGGCAAAGAGGGAGTTGTGCTACAATATCATGTCTTCTGAGATTGTGCAATTTATGATCTTTGTTCAAGACTGTGCCTAAAGCCATGATTTAGCCCATATTTTGTACACAGGCAATTCAAAGAAAAATAGATGCAAGTACAGTGCACAATTCATCTGGCTTTTCTTCTGCCATGCATACAGGTAGCTGCATTGTGCATTACAAAGAGTAAATAGTTACAAACTGTATCTCACATCTAACCATTTACATTATATTCCGCATAGACAGTTCTATAAAGAATATAGTTAATCAGTAAAATCTAAGGTTTAGATTTTTTTTATAAAATTTCTCTATCAGGATTGCTTATTTCCAACAAGTGTTTTATTAATTCAAGATTGCTGCATATTTTTGATGGGAGTTTTGACTTTTTAATGAATCAAGGTCCTTTTCGATAGGTTGTGTGTAGTCCTGAGCTGACCTTGGTGCTGAATAGTGGAGGGGTCTTCTCTGGTACGCATTACTCTATCACTGGTAGTCCCAGTGCTAGAGACAGATGTTATAAGGATATATATCATGTTGGTATGCCTTACTCTTACTAGCTGATTAATGTAGAGCCAGTCTCAAATTCTTATAGCAATTTCTGAGGGAGGCTGATGAAGAGAGGCCCAAAACAGCAGTCCATGAAAGCATTATTAGACAAAAATTCAACAATTCATGACATGCTGATTTGGATCTATGTATATGCATAAAAATATTAGCCAGTTTTAGTCCTCAGGGCAGTGAAAATATGGTTTCAAGGCTATATGGCCTGTGCAATGTACAGTATGTGTATATTCAGTTGTTTAATGATTTATCCTGTATGGGGAGGACAGAAGTCCATGTTTTCAGAACTGACTGCAAACAAAATACGTACTTTTACACAGTGTGCAAATTGTCTTCTTATTGGTTATTCTCTAGAAAAATCATCACTATTTCAAATGAAAAGGCAATAAAGATTTTGAAGTAAGGCTCATATAATGTGAGAAGAGATAGGAGAAAATCTTAAAGGTAGTTACAGTTCAGCATTACTGCTTTTTGACATCATTCTTCACTTTTTTTTATGTTGGCTGGTGAAAAAATGGTAATCCATATTTCAAGTGATATGCTCTGTGGCAATGAATGTTAGAAGTTGCAAGGACCTTATTTTCATAGGTGAGAAGAGAAATACATATAGTGTGTGATATTAGGTACATCTGTAAAGTTTCCCTCAAAAATTTATTTGGAGTTCAAACTAGCAAGTTCAATTGCAAATACAAAAATTCATCCGAAGAAGTTAAACAATGCCAGCTGTTGGTTATCAACAATTGTTCCACTTCTGCTGGTTGTATTTTTTATCCTGAGCCAAAATGAACCTGATTTACTATTTCTTGTTTTACAAAAGTTACTCTAGCAGTCTAGAATAATGGATAATTTATAGGCTTCTAAGTTTTTCCATCTTTGGTCAAGTGGAATTTTCTATTGTGCTGTAGTGTTTCTGCCTGAAGGTCAAAAACATACATTTGGGACATCTGTAAAAATATAGGTAAATAATTGATGGATGTGAACAAGGATTTTATTTGTAAGAGTTACATAAACAGATCATAGGATCATAGGGTGATTCAGGTTGGAAGGGATCACAGAAGATCATCTAGTCCAATACAAAGGTTCTTTGCAAGGAAGAGTTTCTAGTTTCTCAAGAGGATGCTATGGTTGGAAAATAAACTGAATTATGAAGTTATACCTTGTGATTGCAGAAACAAGTGTATGACATGATTACATTTTTTAATTCTGTCAAATACCTTAAGATGAGCTTTTATTCCTGTAGAAATGAGCACCAGTGAAATAAAAAAATGCAATGATAGGTCTTTTACTTCATTTGGAGTAGTACTTACGTATAATCAGTTTAGAGTTATCCAGCTTTCATTCATAGAGTAATGCTTTGCTGTGTAGATAAGCACAACAATGGTCAACAGAAATATGTATGATTTAGTGATGTGAGTAATACTGGCAGAATCTGCCCTTTGCATTAATTGCACCCTGATCCTCATACTCAGAATAGCTGCATATACTGTCACAGCAGCTAGTAAGCTGTATCAGTGACAGCTTTACCAATTGAAAATATTTCCCATCCACTGTATTCATATACAGGATTATAATGAGTATCGATAGAAAGCCCTTGAGTTCTGACATTAGTGCAGTTGGAATACTGCATTTATCATTCTTCACCTACGCTGTTAAGACCAGGCTTAATGATTTTAATAATAGCTCAGCATTACACTGAATGGCTTCTATTTGAAAAACTAACCATGAAATAGAGCTAGCAATGGTATACTGTTGAAATAATAATTTCAGACCTATGTAAAACAGATATGGTACTACGTATTCCCCATTGGTTAAATTATGACTCTAGAGTCTTGACTGTGCTAGGAATAGGCAGCATCTATCTATTCCTGATCTCTCTACATGAGGTACCTAATCTTCTCTTCCGTCTTACACTCACAGGGTAACAAAGAGTGTAGCTATACAAAATCAAGTATAAAAGAAATAAATACAAACAGAAAACATTTAAATTCTCAGCCTTTCACCATTTCGCTGTTTCCCCCTTACAGTAATTTCTGGGCTTGGGCAGGATTTTATACAATTCAGTTGCATAACAACTTTTCAGTGAACCATTAAATTGCTTACACTTACAACAAATTTTTATGACAGATGATAAAAATAAAAAATGACAAAAGGCCTTATTGAGAAAACAAAAGGAACTTATTGCCACATTTAAAACCCCCAAATATCCTAACTAAGGCTGATCAAGAGACACAAGGAGAGGGGTATATGAATTTTGTAACTTTTGAAAATACTCTTTAGGACATTTTAAAGACATTTCCAGGAATATATTGGAATATCTGGTCTCTCTTTTTCTACTGTAACATTAATTCCAAATCAGAAGAGGTTCCAAATGTTAATTATTGAAGTAGAAACAAAGTACTCCAGCATGTTAAGTGTATTCAAATGAAACAAGCTTTGAAATAAGAGGGATTTCTTCAGGTTCATGACAATAGGAGAACAAATGTTTCATTCTACAGTCTTTCTAAATTTAATCTCAAAGTTTCTGGTTTAAAGAGTAGTTTCCAGTTTTTATGAACATGTCTCTTCTATAGGTGTGCATTAAATCTGATAGAAGAAAGTCTCAAAATTGAGACCAAACACAATTTATGGGTATTTAAGAAATACTGCATAAGTTATAGTCCTAATTTCACCTAACTTAAAACCTGTTTAAGAGAGATTTTTCAAATGCTAATTTTTCTTCAGTGTGTTTTAAAGAGTCTACTGATTCTATTTGAAGAGTTCTAAAATTAGCACTCAGCATTCTGATACACAAATTTTCACACGATCATTTCTTCTTGAAAAACAAGAATCCGAAGCAAACCACCTTGGATTTTCAAGAGGTAACCTAGCCAATTTGCCCCCACCCACCCCTTCCTCAATGGGGAAACAAGCTTTTCAGTATCCTTATAGGGTTTTGTATGCCATGTTTGTGCTATGTCAATTGCTCGAGTCATTACCTGGTAACTTTGACAATTTAATCTCTTTTTATTGAAAGACTTTAAAACAAACTGCACAATAAAACATTGGAAAATGGAATGTTGCCCAGCTTTAATGAAAGGAGTCACCATTTGGTACCAGCAAAGAATATCTTATATTTTAGCTGTAATCCAAAGAAGATCTATGATCTCATAAATAAATGAATGTCTTCTAACACAGAAATACACTGACAGCTGAAAGGTAGAATATTATGTCCGAAACTATTACCACATGCACGCAATTTTACATGAAACATTTGGGATGCTTTACAAAATTCATGTACTTGAAGGTTTGCTAAGAAAAGCTTAACAAAAACTTAGTTCTCCAGTACATGGAGAACACCAGAGTGTACAAAGGGAGTTGAGATTTGTAAAGAGAGATTTTAAAAAGGCATAAATTCACTGTAGGCATTATTTATTCCTGCAGTGTAAGTTGCTTCATATATGGAAGTGTAAAAATGAGAGTTCTGAATCTCATGCAAAAAGGCAAAATTAAAGTCTGGGTCCTGTTAAGGAGGAAACTTTCTATTTTATTTATGGCAATGGAAAATCTGAATCTGAAGTCAAGCCTTTCCAAGCTTTTGGGGAATTTTCCCCTTCAGCAAGAGTATGAAACATCAGCTTTCTCAATATGTTCATTCATTTGTTAGCTCAGTCCTGTACCAAAAGTTTCAACTTGCCTTGGTTGCTGCAGTCAGCCTCAGATGCCCTCCAACATTACCTGCATGGCCATGACACAACTTCTCCATTCGTGAACAACCAGTTCAGTTAGCCTAAAGAGTAATGATTCATATAAACTTCTAAACCAGACAAGATCTGGTTTATTTTCCAGCAAAACCTTTAAGAAGCTTTTGCCAGATTTTCAAACTTGTGTGCCTAAATTTCAAGTATTTAGAAGCTTAGCAAATGTGGTTTTAAAACTCAAAGAAGCATGTTTGCGCAGAAGGCATCTCACTGACAGATGAATCCTATTGACCTTGTTAAGACTACGTGCTTAAATTTAAGCTGGGAACTGTGCTGGGTCAAAGTCTTTAATTTTTAATAGCGATTTTGCTTAATATTTTTTATTTACATTTGAAAGTTACGCCTTTGGTTGTCATAGCTTTTTCCAGAACTTCAGTAAGGAGAAGGCATGAATTCTGTACACAGAATGGTGAGATAGTAATTGTCTTTTGTTGTTTCAATTAACTAACAACTTCAATACAAGCAAGGAAGCATGCTTTTAGATATGAGGATGCTTGTCCTTTTCCTTGTTCGACTTTATCTTACATTTTTCCCTACTTTACCCAGCTGTCCAGTATTCTGATCAGAGCCTTATTTACCTGCCCAATTTTAGCATTCCTCCATTCAGGAATCATTCAGAAAAGGCTAGTCTTGCCAGAAACAAGGTGAAGAGACTTACAAGAAGACTCAACAGCCTTCTTCCTCTTATGACACAACACAGATCATTAGACTTTGCAGCACATGCCTGAGAGATTATAATAGGAAGAACTTACTGAATAACAAATTAATGGCCAGACACTGATCGATGGGTCAGGATAATGCTCACTAGCAAACTTCTACTAAATACTAAAAGAAAAATTGGGATTTTTTTTCATCTTGTTATTGCATTTAGTTCTCTAAGATATTTAATCTCTTGTCACATTAGAGATATAATTACATAAAAACAATCAGGAAACCCAGATTTATCAAAAAGTAAAGTTCTCAAATTTCTGGGCTGGCTCCCCCTCTAGAGAGAATCAGATACTTCTGAAATGTAAAACTTATACTCAGAAAAGGTAAGGAAGTCCTTAGCTAGAACATATGTGTATATATATTATATATATGTATAAACATTTTTTGACCTAAGTTATGCCATTGACATTCATGAAAAGACTCCCAGTGATGTTAATAGTCATTGAAACAGTACTTCATTCAACTTGTTCTTTAAAGTATCCCTCAGGGAATAAGTAACAGGCTGTCCATTGAAGTCTTGTTTATGACTGAAAGTCTATGTCTCTGTTTTACATATGTTCATTGAATTAAAATAAATCACTCTTATATTATCCATATGATTAGTGCACTTTTTTCAGAACAAGCCATTTACCTGAGTTGCAATGGATCATTCAGTCACTGACTAAACTATTCTGGAAAATAAATGTGAGTGGTTTTAGAAGATGCGTAAGAAGACTCAATAAGAGAAAAAACCTGTTAATATATATTTCACGGGGAAAAAATCCTGCAATTTAGTTTAAATTTGTAAGATCTTTTAAAAAAAATTGTTTAGATTTTCTGCCTGGATTTTGGAAGCTCACTGGCCATTTTAAGAGCAAGAGGTATGCTCAGTGCTCCAAAGTGGAACTGTTTGCCAGAACACTATTTCAGGAATTACATGACCTAATATCTACAGAAGCAGACAGTGCTTGGTTTAGTTTAAAAATATTTTCCCTTAGAACTGAAAAAACTATAACTTTGGAACATGGGTTTAATGTCCAACATTTCAATCTACTAACAGATGTAAAATAATACTGTTCAATAGTAGGGACAAGTTATTTCTGAGCAGTCAACAAAGAGCTGAACTGTAGAATGAGATTTCAACAAAGAGTGTGGATAGTGATTATAATTGAAAGTGTACAAGAATTCTTATACCTGTGTTTTTGGCCAGTTCTGTACAGTCACCTTGCAAGCAAAGATCTTCTCAAACAAGAACTGTTTTTCACTTTGATCTTATTTTCTGCATCATTGGCATAGAATACTTGAACAGAACAGTCATTGTGGTTTTAAGTCTGCTTTTGCCTCCATGCAAGAAAGCCAGTGTTTTTAAATTTAGATGGTAATAATATGTTCCCAGTGACAAAATAATGTACAAAACCATTCTGAGATACAGCTCGCTTGAAGTTGAGAGCAATGCAGCTGTTCACTGAGAGTCCTCTCTTGTTTCTTTTAAATCTGGAGCATCTGCCTTTCCAAAACACTTCAATGTTGTCTCCCTAATGAAGACATTTAGGATTGCAGGAAGGAAAGACTGTTTTCCTGCATTCTGGGAAGTATGGTTAAGACTGGGTGGGGAATAATATGAAATTTAAATATTCTAGAAAAAATAGTAAGGAAAAAGCCCAGAACAGGCTTTCACTACTGTAATTTAAGCTGGAATCTTTTCAGTGCTGAAGCAGTTTGCTGACAGTGCTATATGACAAAATTGCCTTGGGAGAAAGGAATCACAGGTTTGATGTGGTAGCTGACCGAAAGTTACAGTGGGGTTAGAGGCACTTTAATGACCAAAACATCTCCAATCTGTTTGTTTCTGGTGTTAAACCAATGCCTAGAGGTCTCCTCCAGCATTTCAAATGAAAAATCTGTATTGGTTAAACAGTGACTTCTGGCTTTTTCTACAGGAGAGAAAAAGAGAAACTTTTGCAACAAAGAGAAGTTGATTTGCAGATTTTCATCTGGTTCTTCATTTAGAAAACTGAGTCCAATTCTGACCATTACGTGGGTTTTCACAGTTGCATACAGTATACTATTAATGATCCAGGCGCCTGTCAGTGAAGACGTGATTTTCATGGTTAAAATAGGAAATGCATTCATCTGTTTTACATAATATAAACAGACCGGGATAGAGCCCAAAGGGTCCATCCTTGTATTCCTATGCAACTTGAAAAGAAAAAAGTGAAGGAGTTTCAAGGGAGAACAGTAACAGAAGGTGAAAGGAAGTAACCGTTTTCTTCCTCGGATTGAGCTGCTGCATTCTGTGTGCTCTGAGCAACAGCAGCTCTCAGAGGTAAGTAGCAAGGAATAGAAGAAATGAATGTAAAAATGGATACTTACTTCCTGCTACTGATGCCTTATTTTGTTAAACTGATCTATCATATTTACTTGGAGTTTTAACTGAGGTAAGTGGACATTATGATCCCTAATGCTTTGGGCATTTTTTTAAATATTTCTGAGGTTCTATGTTGAGGGTATGCAGCTAGCTTTTAACATTAAGAAATTAGGACTCTTATGATATTTTTCTTGTGATACAATATGCAAGAATGTCTTATCTTTGTGATCATTAGGAATATAGAAAAAAAATTTCATTGGCTATCTTTTAGCTGAAAAAGTAGCATTGTTCTCTCATGCTTCATGCTCCGAAAATCATACATTTCATAACCGTGAATGTATTCCTCCAAAACTAGGAATCAGTGATGGTGCTGGCAGATTAATTGCATAACTGTCTCTTACATGTGCTTCATTTCAATATTGATATATACACTTTTTTAGTAGGGAGAGGGATTTATGCCTACAGTTATGTTGCAGAGAAGCTGGTCGGGGGGCAAGGAACAGGGAATCTTTCCCACTGCAAGTGTCACAATGCTTTTTAGTTTAGACGTGTATTGGACAGTTGGTCTCTTTCCTCCTGGCACCAATGAGAAAAAGAGTTTCTCTAAAAAATTCAACAGTGTAAGAAAGTTTATTTCTATGAAACCTTCAAATTTGCTCAGGTAATTTAACAGTTGTCCAGCATGCCTATGATTGCATTTTCCTGTATAGTTTGAAGCTGCAGAATGTTTTTATGCTATCTAGTACTTAAGACATTGATATATATTCATTTTCAACCTACAATTGAAAAAATCAGTTGAAAAGAAATGTATTCTTTTGTAAAATATGAACTTTTTCAATAATGTATAAAACAACATATTGAAGCATTCAGAAGGAGATCCTTTTTTTTTTATTAATTTGGATGTGCATTATGATTAAAATAAAGTGCCTGGTGAAATTAACTTCACATACTTAAAAAAAAAAGTCATCAATTCTGTTCCTCTACCACTTTTGCTAACCATTATTCATCTGGTATGTGAAAAGCTGTTCTGTGGCTTCCACACAAAAACAAAACAAAAAGAAAGCCAAAGGTGTTTTAATTAAATAACGATTATTCTTCAAGATCCTTTTAAAGCACAAACCAAAATGTTCTCCAGATACTGAGAAAACATCACATATGTAGTTTCAGATAATTATGGTTATATACCAGAAAGCCACTCTATTAAGAGCACATTTTCAGATTTTAAAGGCAAGCACTAAAAACTTAGGAAATGCCAGAATCATGGTTGCCTATGTAACCTTCATTTGGTTCCTTGTGCATATGCATTATGATGCAGCCTTTAAGTGCATGATCATGCACATTTTTCTCCAGTAATCTATGAAAGCAGAAGTATTAATATATTCAAAAGGTTTTTTGTCGTGCCTGTCACTACAGTACCTGCTCCACAAAAGCCCTAAGTAGTGTGGGCTGGTGTGTCCACCTAACGTAGTTGATGAGTGTGCAGAGCATCAGAGAGAGATTTAAAAATACTAAATTTGACTGCCTCACTTGAGACATGTATACTACGATATTCCAGAACCATTAGATAAAGCAGCATTTTATATGCTTAGAGAATAATGTCTACTAAATTCTGTTGTGGATTCTTACCTACCTGAAGATTTGCATGTCAACCGTAGTTTCAAGATGAGCACCCTGTTTAAATGACTTTTTCCTTTCCCCCATGAGCAGTCTGGCAGGGTTAGCAGTGAGAATCCAGTTCTCCAAGGCCTTCTCTATCTACCTGGAGAAGAACTTTCCCCACGGTTCCCTGACCCATTCACAACTTTTGCAGCAAAGCCATCATACAATTTTTCAGTGAATGACTATAGAATATTGCATTAAGATTATGTAGCCAACAGCATGCATGTACGAATTCTAGTAAAGACTTCAGAATATAAATTAAAACAGCCCCAGACCTTCTGCCAGAGAGATCAACATCACTGTTTCATCAGCAGTATTTCAGCCAGTAGTTCTACTGCAGAGAATAACAGGGTAACTGAACCAGCAGACAGGAATGAAGATCAAACCTTTAGCAGCACCCATCAGGTATTTTCCAATAAAGAAACAGTGGTCCAGAATCTTGGAATCCATTTAAGGCTGTGGATGGCAGTGTGCTTGGAGTTTAACTTTTCTCTTTCCCTTTAAATCTGTCCAGCTGAGTTTTGTCCCTATTGAAATTTTGGCTCCACATCTTTCTCTCTTTCCTATTTCTAATCCTACACTTCACCATTCCCAGGCACAATTTTTCTCCTCTTAAATCTAAGTCTGGGACAGAATTTTTGGACATGTGCTTTGAAGGCAAAGCCAATTAAGAAGTTGTTCTGCCTTTAGCTATTTATTTCCATTTCCACATGTGCATCATCCTGCACTCAGCTGCTTGTCCTTCAGTTTTGCCCACTGAATGGTTTCTGAGGCAATGGTGTGAAGTGTAGCACTGAAATAAGCCAGGTTAAGATCTCCCTTTAAAAAAGAAGTTAAATTGTACACGTTAAAGGGCTAAGGAGACTTTCAGTGGCTCTTGGGGGTAACATATTTTTTTAAGTAAACCTAGATAAAATATTATAATCTCCCTTTAAATAAACAATATGGTTTTTGCCACTGGATTTATGGTGTTAGTCAATAGACTGAATCTATAATGTGTAATTCCTAGTAGTGCCAATCCTCATACCTGTAATAATCTGTAGTGGCTATGTTGTAAGCATTAAATGTTATACACAAGAGTATGCCATGAATGCTATATTATTATTTATGAGTCGACAAATTATACTCGATTAATTTATGGATCTCAAATGTGTGGAAATATTTTGTCCACCAACAACACCTTGTTTCTGCTGGAAATCTGGCACTGTTTTGCAATTATAAAGCAGCCCTGAGTTAACAGAATGTGATTTATGTAGGTTTTGGAGGAATGAAAAGGAGTTGATTTATAGTAGACCTCATATGGGGTAGCATTTCCTTCAGCGTGGTCTCATCACGGTGACAACTGCCCAATACAACTTCAGACTTGTGTGACTGGAGCACTTTTCCTCGCTCCTTGTTGTGTTAGAGATGAACAAATCTCAGCTGAGAGTACGTAAATATTTCCAATTTTGTGTTAGTATTTTCTCGTTCTATGGTTTTGACCTAAACACTTAACAGGCTCTTGTGGTAAAGAGAGAGAGTGGAGTACAATGCTGTTTGGAGGAAGAAATCTACTAAGCTGAGGAAATAGAAATGTTTTTCTTAAAGAATGGACATCATCTGAAATCCGATTAAGCACATAAGGTATGAAAATCCCAAAGGCCCACGTGGTGAACTGAATTAGATTGCTGTTTGATTTGTAACAGTCACTTTACCTTATTATTGCAGTTTGCTTTTTCTATTTCTAATCTGCAAAAGCGATGTCTGTGAGAGGTAACTTTGCAATGGTATGAAAATTTCCATCCTTTTTTGCACTTCAGAATAAAGACTTATTTTTCACTAAAGCAGCTGTTAAAGAACCTAATAGTGAAAATGCTTTAATTGAATTAGCTGAATGAGAATGACCGATCTGATTTAGACAACAGTTCCTACTGTGACCTGGGAAAATTTTCTCATTGTTTCCAAGAACTGAAAAAAAAGGTTCTATTTTAACATAAAAATTTTGAAAACTATGGAATTTTTCATAGCACAAGAAATCTTGTTACTATCTATTTCTAATGCTTATGAAAGCACTTTCATTTGATGTCTATTTTTTAATTACTTATTTTTTACTGGAGAGTCCTTGGGCAGATCCTCAGCTGATAAAAGCAACTGATTTCATAAGAGCTATAACAATTTATAACACTGATTGTGAATCTACCCTTGAAAAATTATTTTTGAAAATGCTTAGTTCTCTGTGGTAGGAAAAAGTTTTGTGGTTAGAATACTGGACTAAGGAAAGGATCTGTTCTATATCCAGTTCTTCAAAACTTTGGAAAAATCATTAAAATCTGTGCCTCAGTCTGTCTTGTAAAGTTTGACTAACCCTTCTTTTTGAATATTTAAATTGCAGTCTCTTCAGAAAGACACTTTTATTTATTAATTATTTTCTTGGTTGTTTTTACAGCTTATATCTTGGAGTTGTTAAATGGCTCCCCCCAAAAAAATCTGCCTTGACTTTTACAACAATAATTTTTGAATTCTAAGAGGCAAGTTGCAAAAAAACCCCAAAACCTCCTTATTTGGCATGATCATACAGCCCATCACTGTAGATAAGCCTGAACCATATACAAATAGGGGCTGGTTTGCTGCAAGTAGTGATCACACAATAATCATGTTATGACAGAGATCTAAAACAAGAATGAAGATGTCAGAGCTACCTAGCAGCAAATGTAAATTTCATCTTAAGATAAAAGCATATCAAATATACCCAAGTGGCTTATTGCCAGAGATGCTAATTAGAAAAAACTGCATTATGCACACAGCCATTTGTTCCAAATGGTTCTTCAGGGACCAGGTTAAGGAGGCGTTTCTCCTGGGCGGTTTGTTCTTGTTTACAGAGGTTATTAATATTTGCATAACCATCTCAGTGAAAAAATTTGTCAAGTGAATAAAATAGATGTAAATGTGACTCTGAAAAGTTCAGTTTTCAATGAAAAGAACTTGTAAGACTTAAGGAGCTGAAATCTTAAGGAAAAGCTGTAAATTACAGACAAGTATCGATAGTAGAAGATTTCAACTCCCCTCAGATAGCCTGGGTCACTGCCTCTTCAGGACAAGACGTAGCGATAAATAATTTTGGACACAGTAAATGACTGCTTCATCAAACAGCTAATCTTAGAACCCACAACAAAAGATACCATTCTAAATTTCACCTGGAGTGGTGCTTAGGAATCAGTTCAAAAGGGTCTAAGGGGCTAACAGCCAAAATACAATTGCAGGAGGATAGGAGGCCCAGTGCATCCAGCATACAGGTACTTAATTTCTAGAAAAGGTACTACATAAAAATGAGTTGATTAGGTAAAAAAGGAAACCCTAAAATAGACAGTCCAAAAAGCAAGATGCTTACAAGATGCCTTTAAGTTGATAAAAACATACTGTGTTTGAAACCCAGGTGAAATATATGCCCGTAACTCCAGATAAAGCTGTCCCATGAATGGGAAAGTTAAGGACATACTGTAGGGAAAAGACTGGCATTCAAAAACTAAAGTTTGCCCAAATGAGAACAGGGTCACCTTAGAAACTCTGCGCATCTTTCTCATTTCCCCCTCACTAGCTCTGCAGGACTCCAAAGCCATCAGATTTTTCTTTGCCTAAAATTGCGCTGAATAGCTCTTGTCACAGGGAAGGCATCCTCCTGCCAAAGCAACTGCCAGGAATGTCCTCTCTATTAAACAGACATCTGTCTATTATCTTAAGAATCCAATGGACATTGCAAATGAAACTCATACCTTTCACAGTAAATTAAATTACTTGTATTCCTTTTACTCAAAGAGGATAAACGAAGCCCAGAGGGAGGAAATATGTTGCTCAAGGCCACCAGGCAAGTCAGTGGCAGGACTGTACTAAAAAAAAATCAGCAGTACTCCCAGGTCTGAGATACCTTGGCCCATGCACACAGACAGTCTTTATGAAAAGTGAGGCAAGAAATGTAAATGGTGTCCAATTTATGGATAATTGTCTGAAAAAATAACCACACTGAAGTGCAAATACCATAAAACTTGGGGTAGAATCCTGAGCTGGCAACACTGGGTGTGTTAGAAGAATAATTAATCTTTCCTGATAAGGATTTACTGAAAAACAAGTGAGCTGCCCCTTAGCAACATTTTTTCCTGATTTATCCACCAAAGCTAGTTCTCCTATGAACCACTCTCAGTCATAGCAATGCCATAATTATTTTTGCTAAGCATTTAGCAACTGTGTTGCCACATGTCATTACAAATAAATAATGCATCTTTGAAGTGACAAGTAAGGGATGTGAGAATGAGTTGTTAGAGTCATTTCACCTGGTCAGCAGGCAACCCAACCTGGGCAAGGGTGCCACAAGCTGTCATTGGGGACTGTCATAAACAGAGCATCTTCCAGCCCAGAATGTGCTGGAAAGATGATTAACTTTGTCAGAGAGCTTTCGCTTATCAAAAGCCAAAGGAAAAACACAAATGTGATAGTGTAACAGCATCCAGCAAAGAAAAAACCTGTTAATTCCCTAATAAAATCATGAACCATAAATGTTAGTAGACCAAAAGCCCAAGGGGAGGCTCTGCACATCAGCAGAGAACAACCTGACACTACCCAGCAGGACAAGTGGGCAGGGCAGTACAGTCTACACAGGTCCCTGCCACACACTTATGATGTCAGCTGCCTGCATTACAGATTTGCCTTCCCGCAAAATCTCTCTGCCTTGCAACACCACCCATTGGATAGCCGTGCTGCTTGGGGAAGCACACTGCTTGTGAAGGCTTCACCGTAGCCATTCCCCACCCTAACTAGCTATTTCCCCACCGGTCACCACTAAGCCATGCAGGGCAGGAGAGCTATACTGCTGGCATTTCCTAGGATGAAAAGTTGCTGAAAGGTCAGGGGCAGTTTTACCACATCCTTTCTGCCTCTTACGTGATGCGAAACCACTAAGCTCTGAGAAAGGGAATCCATGTACCTTGTGCCACAGTAGCTCCTGGAAGCACCTCTTTGCTTTTGCCCTAGGCTCTCACTTGCGTTTTTCTACTCAGTGTCATTCAGCTCCTAACAGGGCCAGAGCAGTGGAATTCTTGCTCTCCATTCTGCAGTGTAGGTGCACGTGATGCTTTATCATACCTATCAAATCTGTCTGTAACATACTTGCGCTTACATATCCAGCTCCAGATTTACAGAGAAGCTGTGCAAGCAGATGCCTCAGTCCAATTTATATATACAGCTGTGAATCTACCCCATGGGCACAGTTATTACAATTATGCATGCAAGCTGGATAATGAAAAAAACAAAATATCCAATTAAACATGAATTTGCTATTATGCAGCAAGTAGAACTGTATGAGCTTATAAATAGTGTATATAGATCTCCCTTGCTGGGTGACACAGGATTACTGCTGTGAAATTTTTGCAAACATTTGAAATCCCTGCAAAATGAGGCATCATCAGGCAAGTACAGAAATAGATGACAAGGAGAGGAGGAACCTGCCTAGAGACAGTTGTGGTAGAAATACCAGACTGGTCTTATTAACAGAAAGCTGAACTTTAACCTGAAAATACAGAAGAACTGCAAATGTGATCTCCCATTATTTAAATACATTGTATCACAATCCCTTCTCCAGCCACACTACCTTGAAAGATGTTTCACTTTTAATAGATTATCTGACATGTAAAAATACAGGTGTGGAGAGAGTTGCTAATATATTTAGACTGGGGAGCTTCATTTTGGTCATCTCTGCCTCTAGCTTCCTCTTAAAACATTTAATAGCAGCTTCATTCCTCTTGGCTTCTATGAAGTGGGGATTTTAATTTATTTATGCTGATGAGGAACTTTTCAATATCCTCTTCCCTTCTTGTTGCCATTACAGAGAAGAGGGCAATGATTTTTTAAGGAAACTCTTTTTTACCTAGAACATGCAAAATTGAAAAGATACTGGAAAATGCAGCATAATTCAGACTCACAGAACTCTAGAGACCTAGTTAAAGAATACCTGTTAATAGAATTAATTTTTCATGTTCCATATACGCAGAGGAATGTATTTCAGGGAATATATAGGCCTACAGTATAAAATTAGAGTCAATTTCAAAAGTAATGTAATGAAATGGTAGAAACTTGACCTGATGAAAGTACCGATTTGTTTAAATATCCACAACTTGTTAATTGTACAACAAATGCTCAGCTTCACCTGTTGTGCAGTGGTTGAAGAGGAAAATGCCACATGTGACTAATCTGACAGTTACTTGTAATATTTAATGCAGCCAGCCCCCTCTCAACTTTCTGCTTCTGGTTAATCTATTTATTTATCACTTTGCTGCCAAGCATTATTTTAAAGCTCAAACAAAGGACAGGATTCAAATATGAAGCATGGGTTACTGCCATCCCATCTTCCCTTGAGGCTGCTTGTGCCGACTTTCTCCAGATTTTGTGCACAAAAGTCCTTCAGATTTACTTCCTCAGTCCTTCCCTATTCTTCAATTCTTGTTACAGAAAGTTCACCTCCCTCCCCAGAAAATCTTGAGATTTTCTTAGAAGTCATGTGACTTAAACCTGGGTTATTGAGCCTTTATGACTCACTTCACCAAGTTATTCTGAATAACCATGTGGGCCAGAAAATTGATTAATTTCTATTGTGTATTTGCAAAATCTATTTATGTTCTTCAAGAAGAAATAAGGTCTGTCACTCACAGAATACTGAACTATCAGACCCTAATGTTATTTTTGTAGCACTATACTTTTCTCTAAAAGTAGATAGTCTATAGCAAGATTGTCCAGGCATGATCACCAAGCACCATACTACCTAGGCAGCACTTTGGAAGATGAACAAATATATTCAAGTATCAGACACTTCAAGAATGCAAATTTCTGTTTTTCACTGTTGGAGAATAAGCCTTGAGAATTTGATCTGCATGCACGCCAATGTTTCAAAAACCAGACAGCCAAGGACAACCCACAGTTTTCTTCCTTTCCCTTGCCCCTCTCCCACTGAAAAAAAAAGGGGGGTGGGGGTGGGAAGAATGCAATTTTCAAGTCAATGTTACAATTCAGACACCTAGCAGTAGTAAGGCACCTAGCAGGCAAAGGACTCTTTTTCTCCCTATGTCAGCAAGCCAAAAGTTTTCTCCCTCATTTTTAGTGCCAGAGAAATAGGACTGCGCCTATTTGTGTGGCACAGGCAGAGTGTCCTTTGTAGCCTGTAACTGTCATGTTACACCTGCACTGCCACTGGAAGTCAGCTATAAACAGCTGCACAAAGTAAAGAAAAACAGCAGGATCCTTTCAGTTCCCCCATTATCCCAGATAATGACAACTTTTCCCAGTTTTTCTTATTCCTCTCAGGAAGATGGAAGACAGGTGATAATTCCCTTTCAATAAAGCATTTAACAGTCATCTGGAAGGTGATAAATGCTATACTCAGAGAGATTAGCACAGGGAAACCCAATTGTAATGAATAAAATTAGACAGCAACTGCAACAATCTGCAAATCCAGAGAACCTTGGAGCTATGTGAATAACTGGTATTTTACTATGCTGGCAGTTCTGAAAAAGTATTTTAAAAATTTCCATTTGAAGGAAATGTTCAACATTTCACACTTTGATAAACTGAAGGAACTTGAAAAAACCAGTTTCATAACAAAAATATTAATAAGGGTTTTTTTGGTGGTGAGAGGGTAAGGATACTCTTCAAATCAAAGGTGTCACTGAAAATTGTATCCAGAATATATTCTCCTGCTCTAGCTTTTGATGTCTCCAATGAACTGATTGCATAGTTCATAGCCTTTGGATCTGCAGAGCTGTCAACTAGTGTAATTTTATAGTGAGTAGCACATTTGGAATTTGGGATTATAAAATTTTGGAGTCAGGAAGTTGCAAAGAATCTTCAGTTTTCATGTAAAAAGCTGAACATTTTTTTAATCTTCCTGACAGCAGACAAAAAATGAGGAGGCAGCCATTAGGCTAGAGCATCCTTGAAGGCAAAATAAAATCCAAAGTCAACCCATCAGTCAATCAATCTTGTGATTCTGGATCTCTGACTCATGATTTTAAATAGTTTGAAGTGAAGAAACTGGGCTTGGCTTTCCTTAGTGCAGATGTTTACTGTGGATATGCGCTTCTGTGATTATTCAGAATGCAATTTATGCCGAAAGACACACCATATTATTTTTTTCCAAGCATACAACAGCATGGCGTCTGACCAAATGCCATTATGAATGCCAGTTACTGTTATTTGCACATGTATCGACACAAACATGTATCTGTCATTCCATAACTACTAAAACACAGTTTGATACTTTTCCCCTGGGCTACTTTTTTTCCAGAGCAGTTAATTATTCAGTATTCAGTATTCAGAATAGAAGACAACACATCCCTGAATAACATTTAGATTTCAGGGGCCATCTGTAAATGAGGGGCTAATATATAAATTACCCACAGTGCAACTGTATTCTGGTCTACATAGCTCTCACTTTTCTCTCAATTGGGAATGGAGCTGGATTCATAAGCAAACCAAAAAACAACTCTTCCCAGTGTCCTGAAAGACAGAACCCTGTTTAAGAGGGGAGAAAATCCCAGGAAAATTGCATTGCTTATCAGTACACAAATGAACATTGCTGAAGCTTCAAAATAGCATTTGGAAGATGCTTGTGAAGTTCTTTGAATGAAATATTGAACAGGGGTTTAAAAATGAACTCTGGTTATTCAAAGTAAACAGTGTAGAAAGAAAATTAGTATTATTGCAGAGGAGAAAGGAACTGTTTACTTTTTATGTTTCTGGTCATTAAAAGTGTGATTAAATTGAAGAAGGCGAGATGAGATAGACCATGTGTCATGTATCTCCACTGAAGACAGTCAGGCAGCATCAAAACAAATTCTCCTGTAGCTGTGCATCCTAGTAGGGCTTGATTTTATTAAATGTCATGCTAGAAACTATTTCTTTGCTGTGTTCGTATGAAGTAGCTACTGGTGCCATCCCATCTGTGCCTCAACCCTCATTAGCCTCTGCTCTCATTTTCTACAGAGATTAATCTATTTTGAGAAAAATCATGGCAAGAAATTATGCTTGTATAGCAAGGTCTCATTCTGCAAATTGCAAGAACTGTGAAGTTGTCCTTCTGTTTGCACTGAATCTAAGGCCACAATGTCAAAGAGAGATGATTAAATGAGTCTGCAGAAAGGCGTATATTGGCAATCCTTGGTTTTGCTTGTGTAACAGAGTGGTTACATGTACACAGTCAGAAATGGCCAAGAACACAGCCATTGTATGATTCATACATACAGCTGTGGCAACTATATATCAAATTAGGTCTAAATATGCAAATACTTCATGTACAGCTACACATTACCGTCACTGAAAATATTTTTCTGTGAGTGTTGGTGCAGTCATTGTCAGTTCAGTCATTCTACACACCATTCAGGTCTGTTTAAAAAAAAAACAGGTACATTATCCCTTTGTGCACCTGCAGTTTGCACTCACTCCAGATAGTGCTGACCTCACAACTTCTGAATTCTTTCATCTTCATAGCAAGATAAGATATATCATGCCACTGGGCAACTCTGTGGATCTTCCTCGGCCAGTGGCTGCAGTCAGAATTTGCTGGGCTGTAGGATTTAGCTAAAGAAGCTAAAAGGCAGAGTGCTGGACCAGTATTCAGAGGTGAAGGTTCTCTTTCCAGCAGTGGTTCAACCTGAGACAGGTCATACTACACGTTGTGTTTTAGCTTTCCTCCTTTGTAAAGCACTTGGGTATATACTTACAAAAAGTATTATGTAAAACTCAGCTGTTATATTAACATAACAATTGGAAAACATGATACTAATACATGATACTAAGCTATCTCATGTGGGTTTTTTATAATTTTTAATGACCATAGATTATCCAGGTTAGTTTGCAGAACAAGATGCTGAGGACCACTTTACTGAAGAGTTTGTATGTCTCAAGTGGCTTTACAGTTGCCATGGTAAAATTTATTTGCTGAGTGCCAAAGTGCATTGTGGAGGAATAGAGTTGTTTTACTTCTTAAATGGTCAAAAAACAAGTTAAACCTGCCTTTATGCAGGCTCCCTGGAACATTTTCAACAAATAAGAAAAGTTCCCAATTTGAAACAGGAACTTTTTTTTTTTTTTTCAGCTGGCTTTGCCAGTTTTGGCTTGGGAGATGCTTAACTGTCAAAGCTTTTCACTTTTAATGTTGACTAAATACTAAGTAGCACTGCCCTTCTCCCCTTGCTCTTCTGCCAACTCCAGGGGAAAAAAGAAAAAAAAAAAAAAAGTAGGAAAGACAAAAATCAGAGAAAAAAAGTCAAGGAAAAAAATACCAGGAGAGGTGAGGAGAGCTAAAGAACTCTTTAATGGCAACTGCAGTTCAACTCTGTTCACAATCCTTTCACTGTGCATTTAGGCACTCAAGCATAATAAATATGAACATTCAAGACAGCGCTGTAATAGATGCCAAAATTTAACTTATAACTTGTGCTTTACCTTGTTTTATTTGAAAGTCATCATACATGCTACCAGGATGAATTAGGTGCATTACTGAGAATGGGTTAGAAACAGCATGGCTGAGCTAGTCAGACTTTGCACTGGGTTCTGCCAGGGCACATCTGCTACGTAGCTTAGTTGGATTTACAAGATCTCTGATGCTGACTATGCCACCCTAAAATCAAGCTCCCAAACCCTCTCTCACTCTGACCTAGAAGAGAAGTAGCTATTTTATAATGAAATTCATATTACCAGTAGATTCCTTGATTTTTGTTTTAGATTTTCTAATATGTAGTTATGTAATATAATGGATAATATCGCATGCATACAGATATATACTGTATAGATACACTATGTAGATACAGACACACTATAGAATATCTACCAAATTTGAGGAGGGTGGAGCATGCATGCATTCGTAGTGCATAAGCAAAAAGCCCAAAGCCAAAACCAAAGAAAAGCAAACATGAGGAAAAGGGTGGTCTATTTTGCTCTGAAAATGGAGCTGTTCTGCATCACCCTGGTGCCTTGCTGGATGCAGCTGCACAGCGTAGGCTCATGGCTTGCGAGAACGCTCTCCTTGCTGTTCGTGTAGCGTGTAGCTACTGTTGAAAGTTGAGGACACTGAGCAGAAGTGATCTGTACAGAGGCTAGAGCCATCATGTGATGTCTCATTTTGCTTCTTTCCACCCAGACCTCTGTGCTGGGGCGGCAGGCAGAGACGTTCCATTATTTTCACATCACCTTCTGGCACCAACAGGCTCTGCCGTTGTATGAGAGGCTGATGTTAGCACCAGATCTGTGCACGATTGTTTTTAACAGCAGTACAGGTTTCATCCAGATCAGGAATGGGCAAATGATCATATTTCTGTCAAATCAGCCAGAGCTGTGATACAGAGTTTATGCCAGCTATGTGCTTTTATGCCAGACTGATGCCAACTGTGGGAAGACCGATAATGCTCGATATGGTATAAAGTACAAGTGATGCAGACAAATGATACCCGATCCAGCAAAAAGCTTGTGGGAACAAAGTTGACTGATCAGCATTTTTTTTGAACACATATGAGAGGGCAGAATGAATTGCTACTGGATCTGCTCTTTGTATCATTGGGACCATGATAGTTTTGATCTGATACTAAATGCCCTAAAACTAGATTTATTGGATACCAGCCCAAGACTTTGTAAACCAAGGGCTACTTGTTCGTGTCTGTATCTTCTAAAGTTTTATCTACCTTGTGGAAGAAAAGTTGTGTTAGGGAATCTGAGCTGCTGTATAGAACTCAATGCCATGCATAGATCATGGAAATATATAACTCCTCCCATTCACCACCCTGCTAACTGACGGTGCTTCTTAGCTCTCCATTTTAGAGCTCACAGCTACACAAATGCTGCAGTGATATTTAAGCAACCTGGCTTGCTTGGGTTACTCGGAGACACAATGCTTCACTGTACATTCTACAAATATCTCTTATTTCCATTTCCTTATTAAACAAAAGAAAGAACAAAATCATAAGATGTGTTTTATTTTCAGCTTTAAGCATTCTGTTCTGGTTTTGGTGGTTTTATTGTGAATCACATGTTTTGGGTAACATACCCATGTGTTTTTGCAAATATGATCCCCGAGTGATCCCACCAGGAATGCACAAGACATGTAACTCTTGTAACTCTGGTGTAAACTGCTAGAACAGCACCTGGGCTCTGTGGTCAGTATGTGCACAAAATCACTGAGCACCAGTACGTGTCAAAGAAGTAAAGCCTAATGGATCAGGTGCTTGGAAGCAGGATATGAGCTACTCAGTATAAAATGTACTCTTTAAACTCCTGGGGAGGTATTCTGTTTGCTGATTTATTGTGACAGGAATTCTTAGTCCTGTGCCCACATGGAATGTCATCACAGCTAGTATTAATTTCATACCTCTGCAGGAAGATCATGGGGACAGACCAACACCTGCTCTGCTAATCACGGGACATTTAGGTCAGGGTCAGGCTTCACTGATCAGCAGCGTGGGGAAGTTATGCTGCTTCATTAGTTGTGCCTATTTCTGCGCATGAAGAAAAATCTGTGTTTTTCAATGCTGTCAATCTGGTATCCTCAAATTTGCTTCTCTCAGCACTAAGGGACAAGCTGGGTGGGCTTCTAGCAAGTATGCAGCCACTGCATGCTACTGTATTGAGAAAGGATGTCTTGTCGATCATTCTGCCTTATTTCCAAATAAATGTATTTATTTTAGAGCCACTATCTGAACTCATCATCCAAAGGCTATACTGATAGCCAGATGTCAGAATAATAATTTTTTGTTCTTTCAAGCTTTTCCCCAGTAGCTTTAAATAGAAGAATAAATTTTCCACAGAGAAAGAATCTTCTATTAATAGCATTAGATCATTTCAGCACTTGAAAGGGAGAAATTAGTTGAGTTTTTTATGGTTTTTTTAAAATACTTTTTAAAATACTGTACATTCTTTTATTTTGCAGGCAAGAGTGTCTGCCTTCAGAGTTTTAATTACTGGAGAAAAAAAAATTCTCTTTCTCTGAGTTCAAAAACAAAAATAGTGAATGAGACTATATGAAATGGCTTAAAATAAACATCTTCAAACAATTTGGTGCTATGTGTCAGTTTTTTCTCATGCTTTGATAATCTCATCTCAATTGCTGAAACAGACTTACACAGATTGCATAGGAGGCTTGAAGATGATTGAAAGGACTTCTGCTTACCCTATGCAGTGAATTGCCAATAAAAGGTGATGTTCTGAAGGGCAGTCTCAACAAATTTCCTACTATATTTTCTCATAATGGAGCAAATTTGGCCAGTTACACTTCCGTGATCTCAGATTCCAAGATCTCTCCTCATTCATTTAAGAAAATGAGAGGAAAACAAGCCGTAGGCTTCTCTGCCTTTTCCAAATAAACTTTGTTATCCTCTTATGTAAAACAGCAAGAGGATATTCCAAGTGGAAAAGAGCTTTATACACAGCTTCACTTAAAAGCAAAACCATAAAACATGTTTTGTTCTGCAGTCACAGAAATTTCAGTCATTTATTGTAATGAATGGGCAATGTCAAAGGAACATACGGTATTTTTAGCTCTGCTTCATTACCCAATGTGGTAAATGAATCCTCAATACTTCTAATGTCTAAAAGCTTTCTCTGAGAAGAAAGGCTTTTCCTGCGTAGTCTTGATTAAAGTCAGATGGTTATTGTCCAGAGGATCAGTAAACTGTACTGAGCAGGAAGAGAAGGCTGCCTGCAGGATAATCAGTCAGATCTGTACAAATGGTGAAGTGATAGCAAAAACCAGAGTTGGGTGCAAAAACAGAATGTGTATAGAGAAAAGGAAGGGTAGCCCAGTGAGAAAGGAAATAGTCTCTGATGGGGAAATGAAATTTCAGTGTGACAAACTCCCTGTCTGACCTTATGTTCAGGAATTTAGGACTGAAACTATGTTAGAGGCAGATAACCTCAAGCTAACACGACTGAAACAGGGCAGTATAAGGCATAATAATATATGCCTATAAATGCAATAGAGCTGACAGGCACATTTGATACCAATATCCTCTGTTAGTATGTTTCACAACATTTTTTTTTACTGTTATGTTTGCTGTATGAATCCGTTTGGCATGGCAATGAATTTGGCTTATGCTTCAGTAAGACAACTTTTCTTTCTTTTTCCTCTCTTACTGCACAAGATCCTTGACCTGGGTTGATATGCTCTGCTCAGTCTAGACAGGAGCCAAAGTATGAGGAATCTGGCTTATTCTAAACAAAGTTACGGGATTTCAGAAAGAAGAATGGTTTTCTGCCATGATCTTCCCCCATTCTTTCTAAATATAGTATTATAGGTAGCTTCAAACAGAGATTTAGTTTGGCTATAACTTCCACTGTATAGGGAGGAACAGACAATGATGAACATGTTAGCTTGGAATAGTGTGGAACAGCGTGGCAAGCACTGAACACCCTTCCAGTTCTCATAAAAGCCTGTGGATTTCAGAGTTTCTTGGAACATCACAGGGTCAAATCCATATTATGCTTAGACGAGTGAAATTCAATACCATCATTACACAAAACAATCCACAAAGTCAACAGCCGTCTGAAATCTCTGCAAATGCCAAAGAACAATAGCATAAATTCCAAGACAGAGTGATACGGAAATCTTAAAATATCTTCGTTTTCATTACACACATAAGTAATCAGCTTTTGCAGCTAAGATACTGTCACTTCCTCTATTAGTTCCCGTGTAGGTTTCCAGCATAAAGAAGCTTTCAGGAGATTTTTGTGGCTTTTTAGTGGTATACCCGAAAACACACATAGGCTTCCTCATGAGGAAGCAGTTGTTACAATATTGTGGGAGGGTCTTATTTCCAGCTCTCCATGACTCATGCAGGCAGCTGAGAACACAGTTAAAATATGAAAGCTGAAAGGAAACTGAGAAGAGGGAGTAGTTATTCCATTTCTCTTTCTCTTGGAAGAACTGAAAAATACATAAATTTAGGTCAGTCAGGGTAAAAATATTCCATGCTGGTTTTCCTTCCATGCTATTTGGGCTTTATGAGACTTACAAAAACAGGCCTAGGACATGGATGAAATGAATAAAAACCTCATGCATTGAAATAGAAATTCAGTTCATATTCTATGGTGGTTTTAAAATGAAAGTTTTGTCACAGATCTGGTTATCCCCTTTGCATTAAAAAATAATAAAATAAAAATTAAAGAAAAAAGAGAAAGAAACAAGAGGGAAAAGTCCAAATGTTCTTGCTGATGAAAGGCAAATGCTAGAAAAACATTAATTAGATGAGTCCTTCTCAAAAACACGACCCAAATGAAAATCAAAAGCTGGAGACCAAAGAACTACCTGGGATTGTTAGTCTTAAAATAACATGTGAATTTAAAACCGGTTACCAGTAAAATTAACAAAACTTGTCTATACAAAGACAGAGCCTCCTGACGTGCTTTTAATTTTGAAAACAGTAGTTATTTTTTGTTCTTTTGCATAAGCACTGACCAGCAGAATAGAAAAGTAATCACATGCTCCCTTGAGACTTCTCAATATTGTAGAATCTCATAAATTTTTTTTATGCCATTACAGTATAAATGAAGTCTGTAAATGTAGATCCAGAGCAATCTTGCCAGTTCAGACAAAATGTGCAGATTTTGATCAGCAATTTCTGTATGTATGTGAAACATGGTGCAGAGAGGGTTTGTTATACCAAGGCAGATTTAAGCAGCTCCACATCCACCATGCTGGCCCTAACCACTAAGTTGCCTTGACAAAGCCATTGGAAAACTGATTAGTAGGAAAATCTTGTGCAACTCAGAGTTGCTACAGACTCTCCTGTTTCATCTGCAGGCTGATCTAGGGTGAACAGGACAATGCCTGATGCATTAGCCACATGGTGACGCTTATGGAAACCATCCAGGCACTTAAAGGCAGATGTGGGGAACCTTTACCAATGCTGCTATAGACTTTTAAATGCAAATGCTGCTAGTAGAATTTTAAAATATCAAAAAGCCATTTCTCAGCAGTTATCATTTACATTTTAGTTTAGCTCATAGCATTCTTTGTACCTGCTTTGAATATATTTGTATGCTACCTCCTTTCTCCTCTGTTTATTTCAGTTTAAGGTTGTTCTTTCCAAGATGGTATAAGCACTGTAGTCATTAAACATCACACCTGTACATACTATTGCTTAATATTCTTAGAGATAGTAACCATCTGCAAACATACTGTTGGGGTTTATTATGTGACCTTTGCAGTTTTTGTAAGCTGTACAACCTAACTAGCCCACAGAGTTTCTCTTTGAACTGAACATGAATATTGAAATTGTATTTAACACATTTCTCTACCCTTCTTTTAAAAGTAACCATTTCAAGAAATTATTATGATGCATTTTCTGACTTGTTTTTAGCAACAATTGTCTAGTTTGTGTGGAAAGAATGTTTTATGAAGTAAAAAAATCAATACAAAACTCAGTTCTTGCACTGAACTGCATAAAGACTCACTCCAATTAATGAAATCAGTAGAACTCTGCTTAAATGCAAAGCCCTTTTTCCACTAAATTCAGTGCACTACAAACCTTAGAAAAGAACAAGCTAAAAGAAACTCGTCCATCTGTGCATTAGAGTAAATTTGCTTTTTCTGTCACAACCATAGCATCATTCTAGCAAGTCTGAAATTGTCATTATATCTATTTTGTCAATTTATGCATAGCAATTTCATTGATGCTAAAATGTCTTGCTGAAGGGCTCTAGGAAGATACATGCCATTCTGGACACAGGGATATGTAACAGACAAGTGTAATATATGGATATTTCAGATAAGCTATAATATGGGCTAAAAGACAATACAAGGGAATTTTTACTTTACCAAACACATAAGAGCCAAAGTCTTGATGAAAGTTAGTGACTTTCAGTACCAGCAACTCATAGGAATTTGCATGTGTGTTTAGGGGCTTTTGAATCTCGTAATTTAGTAAGAGAAACACATCTTTATCCGTCCTCTGGAAAGAAAATACAGGAATTCTTAGTTCATTTTTGGAAGGATGGTTTTTTTAGCTTGGTTGGCATTTTTGTTTCAAAGAAGAATCTTGTTTCCTTTGCACTTTGTAAGGAAAGAGCTCATTCTCTGTCAAGGTAGAGTCACAAGATCACGCTACTTAACAAATGCACGCCAGAAGATGTTGAGTCCTCAGCACCAGCTGTTCACAGGCCCAGTTCTAATGGGCTGCATTACTTGCTAATGTTGATGCAGCTAATATATTACACTAGCAAAAGGAACAGCACTTATTTTCATAGCTGTTCTCCCTGCTTGTCTGCTGGGTGACATAGAGATTTAATGGACAGAGATCACTGTTCTGCCGAATTCTCATTTTGTTGTTGCCATGTGGGACATTGTCTCTCTATTCTACAATTTCTTACGCAGGGCAAGGATTACACCTCAGTAGTTTATTTTTCCTAGCTCCTATAATACAAGAAGAAAACAACCTGGAATGGAGTCATTCCAAGAGCTGCAGAGGAGACAGCTTTATGTATTTTGAGTAATTTCCATGTTCATTCCTTGCCCTGAAGATCCTGCCATTCCCATTAGGAATAGATTGTGGTCTTGTTTCAGACAAACAGGGATAATCATTGCAGTAAATCTGACAAGTAATTATTTCCTTTGGCCCTTGACCAGTAAAGAATTTCATTTTGGAAGGCATATTGCTCTATTAGCACTTTAAATATTGTTAACCAGAGCCCAACAGTTTGGAAGCAGAATCTCAATTTTTAGAGTATGAACCTCACAGGAACTCATTAATTTTTAAAGATACTCAGTTCTCCACAGTTAAGCATGTTGCAGTTTTGTTAGATCAGTGCTTTAAAGCCCTTATCTGAGCCTTGAGATAGGGCCATGGTAAGGAGCAGATAATGTTAACTTTAACACAAGATTTAACAGGTGAGAAGTGCCATTGCCCATGGGGACTTTGTACTGTCTGACTCTGCTCTGTCTGTATACACATATGTGTGTGCCTTTCAAGGATGCTGAGGACAGCAGAGGGTTTGTGATACCTTGCTGTCTTTGGACGACTGCTGAGTATTTGGGATAACCAGTAGACAGTGGGATAAATGGATCTTTAAAAACTATGCTCCCCTCAAAGTATTTCCTACACGTGTCTCGCATTTACAGAATGTTATGCGCAGCAGACCCAGCCATCTGTAGAAAGTATTTAATCATTCATTCAGGTGATACGACCTCCTAAGAAGGTTTTCATCACAATTTACATACCAACCAAATGTAGAAATCACTAGCAGCTTTGTAACAGTTTTACAAGGAGCAAAATTGGATGCATAACCTTTAGACAAAAGTTGAATTCAGTTACTGTGCCTGTTTTCTATCTACTGTTCTCTGTAGCTGTTCTGGTTTATGTAATATTTTTGTTGTCCAAGTATTTTTTCTTCCGCATCTCTGTCCTATTCTGTATAGCAGGCCTGGAGTATGCACCAGAGACGGTTGACTAACGTGTATTTGTTGCCAATGGCTGTAAGGAAAGTGAAAGTGCAAAGAAGCAGGAGTGATAAAGGAAGGAAAAAAAAAGGCAGATGCTCTTGCATTTCACAAAGCAGAAAGAATGTTTTCTATCTGCAGTAGTGGCATTGAACAGACAGCTGTAGTGCGTTTGAGGGAAGAAGGAAATTATGCATTAAATTACAAGGGCATAAAAGTGCATAGGACATGAGGATTTGATTATTTCTCTAATATACAAGTTTAAGATGGATATAAAGTGAGAGCTGATTGTATAGCTGACAGACATAGACTCACGTAAACAAAAGAAACTCTAAACAGGTCAATTCTGGGGCATGAATCCTAGAACAAAGCAATGCATATTTCCCTGTTAGCAAGCATGGTGCTCTTACACCAATGACTTCGCTGGGTGTTACATGTCCCTCTTAAATGTAACTGCTATCAGGGATAAGCGGCAGTGAAATTTATTTGAAGGTGCCTCTTGGAGACAGCACAGGGTGTGTTTCAGTCTGCAGACTCCCTGAGGAAGCTATAAAAAACATCCTTTCAACAGGTTTGCAGCAAGGCTACAGCTAATTAAACAACTGCAGGTGATGAAACAGTGGTCCTGCAGTGCAGACAACAACTTTACTACTACGAGTGCATGGAAAGCCTAATTCAAGCTGTTGCTATACTTCCTGAGGTTGGCCTCCTTGTGTCCTGCAGAACAGCATCTCTCCAAGAGGCTTGGGGAAACTGCACAGTCCTGGGAATTTTTAATGTGTGTGGTACAAAACCCTTTGCAGATGCAGGATGGGCAAGGCTTGGTGCACAGTCTGGCTCTTGGTCCTCTGCAGAGGCAGTGTTCATTTGACTTTATTTGAATAGATTTTTTGTGACTCTTAGGAGATGCTGCTCTGTCTGCTGCCTGAGCAAGCTCTCACTGGGTGAGAGTCACGCAAATCTCAAGTTTCCCCTCTCAAAAGAAGATACTGTACAGGCTCAGGTAACTGAATTAGCTGTGATTATACAGCAATCCTTCATTAGTCTCATTTTCTTACTGTTATTTAGTTCTTCCTTATCCAGGAAAAGCATGATGTGGGTTCCTTTACGCAAACACTGAAAAACTTACTTTGTTAATGAATTGCTAATGTCACACTGCGCATTGTAAATCACAGGAAGTGCTATTGGGACTTAACATAATGATCCAAAAGCATGAAAGGTTCCTGATTAATTTCTTTGCACCTTGGCTCATATGGCAGTAATGCTGTTAGGTGATATGTCAACTTCCCAAAGGAAGATTTTCTGGAAGAAATCACAAATCTCAAGCATATAAAGTGCATTTTTATCTAAGAGATTTAGCTGGACTTGCCACTTCCCTGCTCTCTTTCCTTTGATAAGTATAATCTGATTCCCCTTTCATTTTAGTTAAAGCTGATTTTAAAATCCAAATACTTTGAAGGGAGGCTCAGCATGGCAGAATGGAAATAAACTTCCCTGGCAAGCACAGCACCCTCATACCATCCACAAATTATGTTTTGGGTTTTTTTTTTTCCTCCTTCAATTAAAGAAAAATGTTAAATCATAATTTAACATAATAAAGAGCAGTAGAAATTCTAGAACAAGGATACATGACAAACATTTGAGTATGAAGTGAAAACGGAAGCTCAGACTCTGGAGACCACACAAAAGGTGGAAAGAAAGCACAGTAACTTGCATTTTCATGCAGGGAAGTATAAAAACCTAATCGCAATCCATACCACCTGGCTAAAAGAAAGTTGATACAGCCCAAGAACAGCCTGTATTCAGTGGAAGCTGAACCCAGAACTGGTTTGGGTATGGTGCTCATAAAGGACTCTATTCCACTTTGTCATTCTGCCATTTATCTTAGTATTTTCATCCTTCCTTCATGTATCTCCATGAGTCTGAAGTGTGCACAAATTTACTGTGCCAGATTTTTTCCCCAAGGTAACCCAATGAATGACGTAGTTACGTGGATGAACCTGGCCCACTATCCACCTGTGTCCTTACAAGATGAAACTATTGGGTGAGAAGAAATCCAAGGCAGGAAATCAGGAACATAAAGGGTTATAATTCTGAGAACAGGGATAAGAATTCAAGCTATTTTTACCTACACTGTTGACCATACAAAACCTAAAAATTTGGATAGATAAATGCCTGAATTTGCACCTCAATCCTGTAATTTTCCCAACTTTGTTTCAATATTTTTCTGGTGCAACAAATATGATGTGTCAGAGCAACAATCTATGTCATGTCAGCAGCTGTGCATCCAAAATTAGCTTATGGTTACATTCAATAATGTACTACAGGTACCTTGCCTTCTCTAGATAACTAAACTCTTAGGAACTAGGTTTTCTGTTTCACAAAGGATTTTGTGTAAATTTTTCCAACTCAAAACAGTATTGAAACATTCACAGCTTCAGATACAATGAATAAATAAATTTCAGCTTTTTTCTCATTTCTAATTTTAATGTCTAATTTCTAAGTCATTGTCTTGGTTTAGCCCCAGCCACCAATTAAGAACCACACAGCCACTCACTCACTTCCCCCCCACCCAATGGGACGCGGGAGAGAATCGGAAAATAAAGTAAAGCTTGTGGGTTGAGATAAGAACAGTTTAATAGAACAGAAAGGAAGAAACTA
>JAVKLA010000010.1:27264335-27284497 GCA_034782735.1 Sagittarius serpentarius
CCCTCCCAACTTTCCGGTGCCCCTCCAGCCTTCTTGCTGGCTGGGCATGAGAAGCTGAAAAGTCCTTGAGTTAGTCTAAACATTACGTAGCAACAACTGAAAACATCAGGGTGTTATCAACATTCTTCTCACGCTAACCCAAAACACAGCACTGTACCCGCCACTAGGAAGACAACCAACTCTATCCCAGCTGAAACCAGGAAAGTAATTCAAAATTGGAAAAATCAAAATACTGTATGTTCAAAAAACTGAAATGGGAACTTCAATCTGGAACATTCCACTGCAGTTTTCTTTCAAAGAGAGTCAAGAAAGAAAGCATGTCTGCAGAAATGCAGGTGATGGAAAACATTTTTAGAACAAGGAAGAGCTCCATCGCAGGAAATTTCTAACTAGTGCAATAAAAAAGCTCTTCAGTTTGAATTCTGCTTCTCTGGAACATAACAGAAGTGTTCAAAGGCTCCTAGACACAAACAATTTACCCCTATCCTGCAGATTCAATCAATGTGATCAGTTCTTCCTCTTTTAGGATGCTAAACTAAGGAAAAAGGTTTTTTTTCTGCCACTAATTCTCTTTCCCAAAGCTCAGGATAGTCCTTACTCTAAAACTGAGACAACCTTTCTGCCTTCTTTCCCCTGCGGGTTTCTCTCACTGGATAGAAAGTAGCCTCTGTAGAGAAGTGCTGTTTCTTTGCTAACTTCACAAATGTCTGTTTTGTATGATTCAGGACCGACCAGTTGTAGTCATGAACCCTTTAAAAGCTCAGCTCTCCCTGTGACATCCTTCTTAACATCCTTTTTAGAGGTAGACACTAATTCTAGGCAGCACGGAAAGTTAGTAGTGGTAAAGACACCTCTATCCCAAAAGCCAAAAAGGTCATTTTGATTCCACTCACTGTCTCTACCAGACCAAAGGGAACCTTTTTTCCTTTTATAACTCTGTATCTGAGTTGCAAAGATAGATGCAATGACAATAAAGGGGAAAACATGCAGAGTTGCATTACAAACCAATTAATCAGAAAACAGAGCACGCCTGCCTTACAAATTTGCCTGCAGCTCTTGTCTGCTGTGTTATTTTTAAACTGCCTGCAGGTTGCAGATTTTTCAGTGGTCCTTCTCCTACCAGTGTACACAGAGGATTCAGCAAGGCACAACTTCCATTACCATGAATTTAAGTTACCGAAATTCCCAGCACATTAAAATTCAGCATCCTTCATCTTCCCATAAACTTCTTGCTGCAATTTGCGTATTCACAAGAGGGCATCCTATGTCTCTTGCAGCCTCCCTCCGTGGCAAGGTCAGTATAACTTGGCCCTGCATTCCTGATGTTCCCAACAGCCATACATCAGCCTGCGGCTTGCAGTCTGCAGTTGCTATAATCAGCAACCCACACATCAAGCTACATTTGGCTCATCATGAAAATCCCAAGAAGATAGACCCAACTGACTGAACCCAATGCTCAATTTCACAATGCTGCTATCACTCAGACATGGCTCTCTCAGCACCAAAACCATCCGCTGTACAAATGAAGGCTATGTGCAGGCATAGGCCACTCTTCCATCACGCATCCAGGACACAAACTTCACAGTACTCCCAGCAAACCTGCCCCACTTCTGTGGGAGGCTGGATGGGATAGAGTCAGGAGTTGACATCTGTAAATGGGAGAGCTGCTATGTGTAGAAAAACTTCAAGATCCTTGCACAATTCCTATAGAGAAGGGACTAATAGGAAGAACAATCTATTTATGACACCACAGTATTTTAAAGAAGAAATCAATAGGGCATTTTTCAGAAACACTGATCACCACAACTGCTAGCGATGTAAACAGAAGCTGCAGATGCTCATACTTTCTGAGTGGTCAGACCCTGCAGTCAAATGTAATTAATATTATGGTTTGTTTCCTTCTTCTCTGTTGCGTGGTTTATTCTGCAGCCCAGAGCAGTACTGCAGAGCAATACCCATCAGGTCAGAACCTCTCCCCTCACCTGATTTGGGATGTTTCAGACATCAAACCATTCACACTCTTGAGCACTGTTAGGAGCTCTAAAATTACCCCAGCTAGCACTGTAAGAAGCACTCACCCAGCTTCATCAGCAGGGGCACAGCCACATTCATTTCCACCCTTTTGAGACACACAGAGCAGAAGACAACTGTGTGATATATTAGAAGTTTGTTCTGGATCTGGAGCTCCAGCACAGAAGCCCTCAATAGGGTACAGCAGGGACTTGAAAATAATTTTGATATAAACAGCCAACAAGCTTCAGTCAGAGCAAAATCTTCTGGCTCCACAGGGCTGGTGACTGTCTCCTTGTGGGGCAGTGTGGGATCAATTGGTCTGTCTCAGCTGTGATGGCCAAGCAAAGCCCAGCCTCCCCGTGTTGGGTAGGGTTAGGTTGCTGTGCTGTGGGTTAAGCTTGTGCTCACTTGGCCCTGTATGATGACTGTCCCTCCTCCTTCTACATTACACAGCTAGTTAAGCTGTTGCTCATTTCTCCCTGCTGATTTGGAGAGTCTCGATTTGGCTCTTGGCTGTTTATATTTTGCAGACATCCTCTATGTAATTGCATGGCCTGGCCCCAGGCTATCAGGCTCTGGGAGAAATAACCACATTATTTCACAGAACAGTTAGCATAATTAAAATATTGACTGCAGATTAAAAAAATGTGCTGAATATTTCACAGAGTGGTTGGAGGGTTGGCAAGTCTTGGCAGCATGTTGGCTGCAGGAACTGGCTGATATTTAGGTGCGCCTTCTCCTTCAGTATTCATTGCTGTACGTGGGAACTGCTTTTTGTGCTGTCAACTTCTTATCTCCCAAGCAGCCAACCCACAACCAAGAAAAAATGAACTGACTGGAAATGAGGAGCTCCAAGGGCTTTCTTGTGATTCTTATTGCCAGTGAGACCATTTCCTTGTTATTTATGACTTCAGGACATCTGTCTTGCTGTGTCTCCATCTATTTTTATTTGTGTCCATCGCTCCAAATGCACAGTGTAGGAACTGCATATGGTGAGAACGTACCAGGTGATAAAATAATTTCTTAAGAACTGTCTGTACCATATAAGAAGCATTAATAAAGTTAAAAAGCCCATGAAAACCTCCACTGGAACATTTGTTTTAGCTACTATTCCTTCTTTGACATTTGATTTCTATCTGTATTTCATCTGTAACCAAAGCCTAAGGCATAAAATACTTGCATTTCCACAACCAAGAAGGCAGAAGGGGATGGAAGAAATCCAGCTGACAGGGCTGGTGGAAACTACAGAAGCACTGATCACTACAGGGCACTTAGGAAATTCTTAATGCTTTCACAGTATCTCCCCATTCTCTCTCTTAGGGGAAAGTCTGGGATAATAAACATTGCTAGAGACATACAGGTTTGGGTTTGAATGACTTCCTGGTTCTGTCTACATCCCCTGCTATCTGGCAAAAAAGGTAAAATGATCTCATGCTACCAGTGTTAAACAAAACACGGATGATGCCTAAACCACTCTGCAGACACCTACATCCTGAATGAAATGGAGTAGGATCAGTAACTTCCCAAGGTACTGCTTTAAATCACCTTCTTACTTAGTCTTCACTTACATGCTTGAGAAATTCCTGGAATGGTAAGAAGTGTTTGAGCAGCAGTGCATTCTCACAAGCAAGGACCATGGACGGCTGAGCTGACGCTGTCCTACTCCACTGTCACTTCCAGGGACAAGGGTCTGATTTACAGTCTGATCTACAGCTCTTTTGAGATGAGCTAATTTTGTGAACATTTCCATTCCCACTCAAGGGATGTCACAAGAAATGGCCAAAAGCTATTTTCTGAGGCTTCTATTACAGCTTTAAAGTAATCATAATAGCAAATTAATAGCAGATCTACTCTGCCATTTTCCATTCTCATTGCCATCTCTGTAATGAAGAGTAGCTCTACTTCTTCAAAGCTTATTTCTGCAATACCTCTCATTTTTGAATATGCAGTTAGGAAAGGAGCACGGTATCTTGGCGCTCCAGCTGTGGTCTATAGGCTACTGCCCTCCTTCTGTGCTAGGCTCATTGCTAGTCTCTGCCCTCAACTTAATATTGACCTCCAAACTGTAAATCATATCTATCACCTTGGGTAGACACCATTCTTTCAAAGGCAAAAATATATTTCTACATACATTTTAAATCGCTTCTAAATTAAACCCCAAGATAAACTCTGTGGAATGAGACAAAAGATGCTCTAAATTCAGAACACAGAAAGAGAAATTCACTGGGCATGCACAACGGGGCGGGGGGGAACTGTTACAGCCTTTTCTCTATTCTGATAGTTCACATGGCCAAGTTTTTAGTTTGTCTCCACTGAATGAGTCATCTCTATTACCAGTATTTTCAAAATTAAATGGAAGAAGAGAAATGTGTTCATTCTCCTGCTGTGTTTAATATTCTTCCAAAAATTGTTTCCTGTTTACTTGGAAATCCCCACCTCCATGCTGTGATTTAAGCATTTTCACCCTGTTAACTTAAAAACAAAGCCTAGAAGATGCTATATAGTTTTTATCTGGCAGTCATAAAGCAATTTATGATAAATGTTGTTGTTCCAGAGAGAAATTACCTGGAAATGTACATATGTTCATAGCTCCACATTGCTCATTCAAATCATAACTGTTGAAAAAATAATACAAATTGTCATTCAGTTTTTATTCATGTAACATGTCTGATGACTGATGGCAGCTTCTCTTTTAACAATCACTGTATTGGTGCTCAAATACAAATCTCAGTAAAGACATCAATAACTCCATTTATGGAACTGTGCTACTTTCTTTCATGGTACTGGCTAGCACACAACTGTGAATAGCCAGTATGTATTGTTCTGCGCAAGACTTGTCTACAAGCAAAACTTACAGTGTACTTTCAAGACAAAATATTAAAAATACCTAAATTGCTTTTCCAGCTGAAGCATTATCTCTGAATTCCTGTGCTTTGGCTGGATAAGAGGGAAAGAATTTTCCCCTTAGCTCCCTCAAGGAATAAATTTGTGCAATAGTTCTAAGATTTTACTTATGTAGCATGTGTCAAACAAAATATTCTTATATAAAAGATTTGCATTAGCTCACACAAGTCAGTGTGTTCTGTGTTAGCTTATGTGAAAAGAGTTCATTTAAAAGGCAGCAGTATCCTGTGGTCTGAAAACAGAACTGGAAGCTGGGAATTCAGAAGAGACCTGAGCTTTCTCACACTTCCTCTCAGCTTTTCATAAAGGTCTAAATTTTTCTAAATGAACATAACATTTACGTGATTAACTGGAGGCCACATGAACCTGATTTACAGATGTGTTAAATTTCTACTGCTCCTATTAAAGTTATTGGGAGCTCTCAGCTCTCCACATTTCAGAAGGCTGCAATGCAGTTACACGCAGCCCTTGGGAGGGAAAGTAACATCATTACCTTGGTGAGTACCAGGCATGGACAAAGTAGGCAAGCGATGGAATAAAGCATAGGGTGTACAAATTCAGCACAAGCCCCTCTCTGTGGGCCTAACAGCCCTGATTAATCCATGGGGCATGGCAGCAGTGGAGATACTGAAATATTTGGCATCCAGACAAGTACTGTGCAAGACCAGATTCAAGACAGCAGCTGGTAGGAAGCACTGGGCTGGCACAGTGAGGCTGAATGCCTCTTGGGCTAGTGTCACCTCAGCCTGGCTGCCAGCTCCAGCAATGCAGAGACTTTCTTTCAAAGTATTGCACTGCTGGTCTCGGTGACTAGACTGAATGCTTGTTAGCTGGTGAGCCTCCGTTTGCCTCCCCTTTTTAAGCCTATGCGGAAGCTTTTTGTCTAACAGCTGCCTTTCCTCTCTTCCCCGCTCAGATGAGATGGAGCAGTCCCCTGCAATGCGTTCTGACTACTTGGTCTCAGGGATTCGAACTCCGCCAGTGAGGAGGAACAGCAAACTGGCAACACTGGGCAGGATCTTCAAACCATGGAAGTGGCGGAAAAAGAAAAACGAGAAGCTAAAGCAGACATCTGCAGGTAGGATAAGAACAAGAGAGTGAGGCTGCACAGAGCAAAGCTTAGCTTGGGTGAAATTTGCTTACACAGAAAATGTTAATGGTGACCTGATCTAAAACTAATTCAGAGATTTCAGCATGTTGCAGATTAATAATGTTTAAGGCTAGAAAGAGTCCATGTAGGCTGACTTTTATATAATACAATATGGTACACATAGAAGAAAAGGTCAAAATACGAGAGTGAAGCACAAGACTCAACACAGACTGCTTTTCATAAGCTGTACCTTCTCCAAAACAGGCTACATTTATGGCCCCGAGTATCACCACCCCTTTTATTGGGGTGATTATGTAGGTCACAGTAACATTATGAAAAGTGACAAGAGGGAGCCTACAGCATGTAAAATGCCTTCCCTCAAGCAGCTGTCTCTGCAGTGAAGGAGCCCAGCACACAGCGCTGCATGCTCTCACTAGTCTCCAGGGATGTCCCAGGAGATCAGTAAGGAGACAAACTCACTTGCCTTTTCCTAAGATATGATGGTGCAATTCCCTCCACTTGCCCCGACATCCTGTAGAGCGTCACAGTAAAGGACACCGCTTCCTGAGGCAGCTTCAATGTGCTGCATAAAACAGCGTGAAGGCCCTAATATCCCCGTTTCTCTGCACTCAGTGTGATCAGACAGTAGGTTAGATCATAAATCTCAGCTCTACATGTGGGTGATTTTACAGCTATTTTAACAAAGGAAAAGGCACAAACAGGCTGACCTGTCCATGCTCCCCCCAGAAAAATCCTTGCAGTTTTTCCAAGTGCACAGCAGTTGAGACTGGAGAGAATTTCCACATTGCATCTTTCTCACTTCATTATATGAATACTCTGTTGTTAACTGGTGCTGTGTTATGCTACTGCTTTGTTCAGTGCTGGAGAAGAAGATGACAGCACGACAGGGTCGGGATGAACTTATTAAGAAAGGCCTTCTGGAGATGATGGAACAAGGTAAGTAAATATTCTTCGCCTGTTTTATCAGAGTCTTTTTCAGGACAATAGGAAACGCATAATTGGAAAAGAAGAAACCTATGCATAATTGGAAAAGAAGAAACCTAACAATCAAATGAATGAAAAAGAAAACTTTCGATTCAGAGAGGAAAATTCAGTATCTGAATTAACCATGTCTTTCATCAAATTCCTCCCTGCTGCAATCAATCCATGCAGTTTAATTTTTGATGTTTTACCATCTTGAATGCAACTCCATCTTCGCTTGATTAATAGATGGTGTAATCTGAGCTGGTATGCATGTTTTATGCAATTGCTATAAACCTAGCTAAATCCTACTTCCAAGAAAGTCAGATAAAGCTGGTATAAATACAAACTTAGACATACAGATGCATTCAGCTAATACGTACAACCCAAGAATCTAAATCTCATAAAATTGTACTAATCTGATGTTTTCACCTGTCTTTCTGGTAAACCAAGTTTGTGACAAAACATATTACCATTCTGCCTGGTTTTCATTCACATGGAAAAGTGAAGCATTTGGTAGTGTCATTTTAAAGCTTTCCCGAGTACAAACCAGATTCAGCAGAAATCATTGAATGAAAGATGATAAAGTGTCAGAAACATGCACAAAGGACTGTGGTTCTGTATATCCCTGCTCCAAAGCCCTGACAGATGCTCAAGGGAGACAGAGATCTGGGTGACTATTCTGCAAGATCAAGTGAGCTCCCAGTGTTGTGGACAACATCCCAATTGCCATTTCCACCTAAACAGAGATTAAAAAAAAAATAAAAATCCATCTTTACTTTGAAAACTTTACAGCAGAAAGTACTGTCATGAAGAAAGACTGGCCTTTTGAGTTTGACCAATCTGATAGATAGAACTTATGTTCTTTGAAACTAATAATTGAGTTTCTTTGTACAAAACAAATGCCATGCCTATAAATACCCTGTGGGACAATACTCAGTGATGCTATGCTGGAGTGTAACTGAGCAACTGGAGAGTCAGAAGAAGGTCATTTTAAACAGGATTTTTTTTTCATTGCAGTAAAGCAATTTTCATATTATTTTATTGGATATATTTTAATATGAGTTTTATGTTCAAGTTAAAAAAATAATCTATCAAACCATCAGCTTATTCTAAAATAAAAGTTTTTAGAAAGCTTATTTTTAATTCCTGTCCATTGAGCTCTTTGTGTCTTTCATAATTCTAGATAATTAGTTGCCCTATTAGCATATTAGCACTATTGGATAGAAAAATGCACCCCATTTCTGCTAGCAGTATGAAAGTTCCCCATAATCCATGAATTTGAAGACACGCATAGCTAGGTCTTTGCAAAAGAACAGTAAAATAAAACTTCTGTAGAGCATATTAAAAGGTAATAATAATAATGAATCAATAAACTTCTTGCATGCAGAAAGAACTGATTGGGAGGAAAACAGATGACTGCCAAGATCATTTTAACAAAATTAAATTAGTTCAAATAAATAGATACAGTCCAGTGAGGAGTGATGACAAGCTGTGCTTTTAAAAAGGCAGCTGCAAAGAGACTGTTTACCTAGCTGCAATAAAGTTGCATAGAGTGCCTATAAACATCCAACAAATTTTCAGTACCACCCTGCTGCCCAGAAAGGAAAGAATGGCTAACAGTCAGTTGAAGGACGTTGCAACCGCTTGCAAGTTATTTTTCTTTACAGAGTGATGTGAATCTCCAGGGTTATTTTATTATATTATTAGTAGAAGCAGCTTATTAACTGGAATAAAAAATTGACCCAAATAATTCTCAGTAAATGATTAGTGCCCTACTTGGACTCAGCTGAAGTGGCAGCAGTTTCAAGGCTAAGTTCTACTTTACGCAATAAGTTGCAATTGTCAAAGCAGCAATACTATGCTAAAAGACTACAGTAAATCCTACAATCCCTCTATTTCATCGTGCTCTACTCCACTTCCACAGACCTGATTCCTTCTCACTTTCATAAATAGCCCAAACTGGGATGAAGCTGTAGTCTGAGAAACCTCCAGATCTGCTTCATGCTCTTGCAATAGCTGTGTCACACTCCAGTTTCATAGCACGAGGTCTGTCAAGCAGAATTTTTAACTGGACTGTTTGACTCAGAGCAAACCGCAAAGCTAGCACAGAATCTGCATCAATCTGTGAGCAGCCCAGGGTGAAACTGCACCGTCCTTGCTTTGGTGATGAGTCATCCTAACAGGTTATGTCACCCTTTCTCCTCGCACAACCCCAAAGCCCAGCTGCCCAGACACACTGCACAGTTGCACAGCCTGGGCCCCTTCTGTCCTCTCCTCTCCAGCCCTGCTCACACAAGGCAAATGCCAAACTGCCCCTTAAAACCTCCTGAACCTGAAACACAGCTTCACTCCAGGGAACCAACTTGCACTCTGTAAGAGGCCACAGGGTGCAGGGTCTGGCATACAGCGGGATTCATTCCCAACAAAATTACAGTCCTACTTTTTCTGATTACTTTGCAACACTCAAGACTCTGCTGTTTTCCTTACCAGTGGATCTAAGGCCTGTGCTTTCTCCTGTCCCCGGACGATCTCTAAAATATAGTGTTGGGACCCACTGCCAATCTAAGCAGCACACCCACTTTGATCTAGGCATGAGCTGATCATTTCTGACCAGGAACATCACTGTTGTGAGTCTCAGATGCTCCTCAACAGAAATTCTTCAACAGGGCTGTCTTCTGCTTGTCATTACTTCATTAGTCATTACACTTTCCATCGTCCGGGATCTGAAGGAACTCATGTCTCTGACTGCAGTTTCACTGTGGCATAGCTGTCAGCAACTTGCTTTTCCAAAGGATGTGAGGAACATGCAAAGCAGAGTTACCTTGATAACATTCAGGGACCTTCCCCCAATATTTCTCCCCATTGTGACCACAAAACTGATCAGACATAGCTGTACTTACAGCACTGAGAGATAAGGGCTGCCTGTCAATTTACGCAGGCAGTTGTTAATACACCGATGATTATGTATAGGCTGCCTTCACAATGAGCTCAAATGTAGGCAATGAACTTTTTCCCCCTCCCCTTCCCTGTATCATAGCAACTGTGCTACTGCAAGGGCTATTTTAAGAACAGTAACTTTTCACCAAACGTGATTATGAGGCAGACTGCGTGAGCTCAGCATACAAAAATACTGCATCCCTTCCGCAGCATCCTTGGGCCAAAATCTGATACCCTTACCCAAAAGGACAATAAATTACTCTGCAGATTGTCCAAATAGTATTAAAAAGAGGTAGCTGTGAATGCTAGCTATTTTAAATCAATGTTCAAGAAACTTGTCATGTTATCATTGCAAGAAAACATAGCTCTGCCAGGAGCTTCCAGTAAGGAGTGTCTAGGGCTGAAAAATACAAGTTAGGAGGTCAGGAGTGGACAGCAGACATGTCCATCAGCCTGGAGCGCTGGCTAGAGCGGGAAGTAATTGCTTTCTTTGGTTTGCAACTGTGATGTAGATCTTGTAAATTCTGAGAGAGTCGTGAAGTAAAAGGATAGTTTGTATTCTGAGGACTCTTGCCTGAATAGGAGAATACTAGAAAAGCTTCAGTCATCAAGATGCATACAGCTGCAGGGATCACTGGCACAAAAATCTTTCAGAGTAAGCAAAGGGAGCAGTTTCTAGGTCTGTATGAAGAGGGGTTTGAATTTCTGATCAGCTCAATCACACGGAACATGCTTTTCAAAGCTAAGTAACAAAAACTATGCTCAAAACCTACAGCTTGGTAGGGAATATTAGCAGCTTTGTCTTCGGTAAGGCTCTGCCATTACTGCTGGGGCAGCTGGATGGCAGCGTGTCATGCACAGAGCCTGACACAACTCAGACGTGTCAGACCAACCCGTGAACGCGCTGCACCATAAGCTCTGCTTGTGCAAGGAATTGCCTTCTCCCAGAGACCTCTGATTGAGCTTATGCTCACCTCCCACGTAGCAGGTGCTTCCAGAGTACAGGGGCCTTCCTGTGCATGCACAATGGCCATTTGCCCAGGCTGCTGGATGCCCACAGAAAAAGGTGCCCCGCTGAGAAAACTGGGTGGATATTGGTATCCAGATGGGCTGGTCTCCACAAGTTTTGTATTACAGATGCTTAATACTGTTAGAGATCAGATACTGCTTTAAGACAAATCTCAGTCCCCTGAGCACTAGCAGCTTTGAGACTCACTCTTTTCAAGAGGATAGTAGGGAGTTTCAGCTTTCACCGCACATGATTTAATTAAGATTAAATGATTTGGTGTTTTAGATACCGAAGGCAAAGCCTGCACTGGTGACGATGCCACGAGAGCAACGCAGAGTGACCTTCCACCTCCTGTGTGCCAGGCACTTGCCTCAGAAGAGGTGCAGCAAGAGAGTACAATAGCAGCCACAACGAATGTGACCTCATTTGGTGAGGAGCTGCATTTGGATGAGCTGAAAGAAGACGCAGGTATTGGATATAAAATATTTTCAAGAAATTATAAAATGTTAAAAAAAATTCTGCTAAGCTGCTTTATGAGGAGTCAAGTATGTCAGTGTATTAAAGGGTCAGAGCACCTCGTTCAGCTCAGCCCATACTAAGTTAGCAATCAGTACTTAAAAACAGTGATTTTTTGAGACTGCTACCAAACTGAGGGACCACACAAAGCATGGCATAATGGGATTAGTTGGATTATGAGATGATCCAGTCTTGGCATGGTGCCCCTTTGGTATTAGCAGTGACTGCTGTGAAGATGAAACAAGCTTCTCTTAAAAACATTTCTTAAACTCCTGTGCCAAGCCTGAAATTGTTTGTCCTGACTTGGGAGAACAATGTCAATACACAGCTCACACTGTCCATATAACAACCCTGTCTACAACATGTTGCAAATACAGTGAAGTTCAATACCAGAAGCACAGATAAGCTAAACCAAGCTCCTCTCATGCAACTGTGCTCCGACAGAGCTCATCCATGACAGCAGTTCTTCGGGACCAGAGCAGCCAGGCACAACCCAGCAGCTGGCGGGTTTCCATTCATTTCCTGACAACCAAGAAATGCAAAGCTGCAGAGATAACGCTTTATCCTGGTTTGTGAGGACTGCCATGTAGCGATTACAGATCTTCCTGCCCTCTGGTCAATCTTTACACTTTCTCCATCTGCCCTGGTTGCTTTTTTTCCCCCATCCCACTCCCTCATGCCTTGCTTTCTCTGGGGTCACAGCCCTTTGCCACTTTCACCAAGCCCACCCCTACCTGCTGTTGTTTGCTGAGCAATGCTCCCTGCTTATGCCCTTAACCTGTTTCGGCAGCTCAGCATGGAATTCATTCTCTGAAGCATTTTCTGTTTCTTTGCTTTATCCTTTCCCACTTCCTTTACCTCCTGTGCTTTCCACCTGCGTGACTCATGCAATTTTGTTCCCTTTTGCTTTTTGCTTTTATATAATATTACTCTTCTGGCCCATTTGTAGCTCTACTCCACTCTTAATTGCTTTGACAACAGAAACTCTTCTGTCTCCCCAAAAGTCTCTCCTCATGTTTGCTCATCACAAGGTGTTTGTTTTGTTTTGTAAGCTTAACACCACCTTTCCATCACCCGTCACCCTCTTCATTTCAACTACGTGTGTTATTTCATCAAGAAATATCCCAAAGCACTGTATGTAGGCTTCTAAAGGTTTATCCTCTCTCTTTTTTGTCTCTGTTTTAGAAGACATAGTGGACATAGACAGCCTCTATTAATACATGCCCTTAATGCTGTTTTCCTTTCTCTTCAAACTCTATCTTTTATGGCTGTGTTTAGTTTTGTATCACCCTAAAAATTAATTGAGGCAAACCCCATTCATTTCCCTGTTCTTAGAACAACCAGATCATGATCTTGACCAGAATCCTTCAGGTCTTTTTTTTTACTCTTTTCTAGAGTGTTTCATTCCATATCACTAAGGAAATCTCTCTCTGAACTTCTAATTCTTATCATTGGGACAGGCTATCCTGGAAAGATGGCACTAATAATGTATCATGTATTTAACCTTACGGCTCTGCAAAACCTAGTAATATGGTTTAAAATTTACCTTACACTGCATTCAAAATTGTGTATTGAGGCTTTCAAAATCATCCCAATTTCTTATGTCTCTTTCTCAAATCCTTGTTCCTTTTTTTTGTCTCCCTAGCACAACCTTTTCTCTCTTCTGTATTTCTCTTCCTCCATTTTTTTGAGGTATCATTTTTCCAGGTTCCAAAAAGTAACAGCAGGATTACTTTCCCCTGTCTCCCTGGTCTGCAAGACTCCACTCCCATTTGTTGGAAATCTTCCTACCTCTTTCATCAGTGGCCTCTAACTTTTAAAATAATTACTGTCGATCTAGTCTTTATGTGTTGATTTATTCCTGTCTTTGAATTCTAGCACACCTGTCTCTAGTGTGTCTGCCTTAAGGAATTAATTGGGCGGGAAAGCTCTTCAAAATTGTCAGAGTGTATTGCTAAGTTTATTATAATGTTGAGTTTATTATAACATTTGTCCTTAAGCTCAATCCAGGCCCAGTGCAGTAGGTGTCTTTCCACAAATTCATATGAATATTTGACCAGCTAGGAAAAAAAAGAATATATTTTCTTTATACCCAATATGTCTTATTTCATCCTGAGGATGTGGGATGAAGGCCAGGGAGGGGAAGTGAAGGAAACAAAAGGAAGTATTTGTAGACTTCATGTTTGGTTAACACACAGAAAAAGAATGGCCTAAGCAGAAAGAGGGCAGTTTTCCCCACCTAACCTAGCCAATGGGCTTGGGGGCAGTCCCAAGGGGAGGATTTCTACCTAGTAGTGAGATGGCATTTTGACAAGTGGCACTCCATGAATAATTAGCTACTCTGGCAAGGAGTCTAGTGCTGAGCACTTGGAATATTTTCAGCAGGATAATATTCATCCTGCAGTATGAAATCTGTTAATAGGTTCGTGTACTTAAGACTCAGGTCTGCCTTCAGACCGAGTCAAACGTGCTGTTGTTACCAGAAACAACCACAGAAAAAAACAGAAGCAAACCATTCTTTGCAGGGAATGTAAAATGGACATTCTTTAGACAACAGTGCACAATGCCAGTTTGTTTTCATGATACCACACTCAGAACAGGGTGGAATTCAGAAACAAAAAGATCTGTTTGAGGCCGAGTATGTTTCGGATCCACCTTCTCTATAGGAAAGGTCCCACTATGGCTGCTCCTCTGCATCCGTGTCAAACAGCACTTCATGTCACAGGGAGGTCTACTCATTTCAGTGAAGTTACTGACAGAAGAAAGTATCGCTCCACTGAGGGGAATGCACTCAAATCTGACTAATTTTTCTATCAAGCTACTAACGTCTATTGGAGCTCTTGATCTTTCTGTAATGTAACCCACTAGTGACTTTATTTTTCTCTTCCTCTATTCCACATTTTGTCTTCTATGCAGTAGGCACAAAAATACAAAGTGATGTCAGCCTGGAACAAAGCATTTCCCTAGAAGTATATTTAAAAGAAAATTATGTCCTTCTATAATTCAGGCAACTATCACATACGGCAGATTTCCTATCAAGCCAAATTTCACAAGAATTCCTGTTAATGATGCATATTTATTCTACTTTCCTCTCTTTTTTGAATGATAAATACTCATTCCTCCTCTTCTAGGCATACTCATTAATCTGTTTGTCAACAAATTAAATGGTATTATCTTGCCAATGCTATTGTTTCCAACTGCCTAAGTGCTCTGGTGACTCCCCATGCACTCTGAACACAAGGATGCTGAATGTTCATTAATACACAGAGTTTGTATTTCAAACGACATAAAACTGAGCCAAGAAAAGATTGGTGACATGGCGGTTGTTCGTGCCCACTGCTGTGAGGTTTTAGGAGATGCCCTAGAATGGTTTGGAGGGAAAGGTACTTTGTTTAGACAATCCAGAATGCTAAATGGAGTGGATTTGCCATTTATCCAGCCCAAGCAGTCTGGACCTCTCTCATGCTCTGCTCTGCTGAGACCCCACCTGCAGTTCTGTGTCCAGCTCTGGAGTCCTCAGCACAGGAAAGACATGGACCTGCTGGAACAACTCCAGAGGAGGGCCACAAAAATGATCAGAGGGCTGGAACAGCTCTCCTATGAAGAAAGGCTGAGACAGTTGGGTTTGTTCAGCGTGGAGAAGAGAAGGCTCCAGGGAGACCTTGTTGCAGCCTTTCAGCACTTAAAGGAGGCTTATAAGAAAGATGGGGACAAACATTTTAGCAGGGACTGTAGTGATAGGGTAAGGGTTTTAAACTGAAAAACAGTAGATTTAGACTAGACATAAGGAAGAGAATTTTACAATGAGGGTGGTGAAACACTGGAACAGGTTGTACATGCCCCATCACAGGAATTATGTCAGGTTGGACAGGGCTCTGAGAAAACTCATCTAGTTGAAGGTGTCCCTGCTCATTGCATGGGAGGTTGGACTAGGTGACCTTAAAAGGTCCCTTCCAACCCAAACTATTCCATGATTCTATGCTGAGGAGAGACTTAACCACTGATCTTCCCCATGTGGATGAGTGCTTCACCTGCTAGGGTAGGAAAAATAACCCTCATGGCTACTACTGAGCCCACAGTGGCTGGAAAGGCAGTTTGGAGAGAGCCGGGCCATGGCTGGGGTCCTGGATCAGTCAGCCTCAAGCCTCTCTGTGGGTCCCTGCATACACCAAGGCAGAGATCAGACATGTAACAGAGTGTGAAAGTCAAACAGTGAGGCACTGTGCGAGTTTAAGCACTGCCAGAGTCAGCTGGTATCTGAGCAGGATTCAAGGATTTTAATTTTGGACTTCATCACTGAAATTCCACCTATGTCCTGCTTCAGCTTCATGCCTTTCTGGATCTATTCCCCTGTGCCCTCATCACAGCCAGGTCAATTTGATGAACTGTTCAGTGATTCAGCTTGCACTAGCTTTAAGAGCTAAGTGCTTTTGCCATTTTTCACGAGACACTCCTGAAATGAGCACTGCTTCACATCTCAAATTAAGACTTTGGTGATCGAAGTTTTTCTTAAGTACTTCACTGATTCTCTGTTTCACACTAGCTGCTGAGATCCAATGGCAAATCTTTTTTATGGCAGGCTTTTCCTGGTTGTCAACTTTAACCTCAGGAAAGACTGAGCAGTTCTGGAGTCAGGTACAGTAAGAGAAGACTTGGGATGCAAGTTGAAGTCATGTATTAAATAAGATAAAAATTAAATTGTGAAAATAAATGTGTACAACAAACAATGGGAAAGTCAGCTTTCATGTAATATTACTGGTTTGATACTCTTTGCCCTTTGGCTGTGTGTTCCTAGCACAGAAGAGTACTCACTCAGTAGCTGTGCTGCTGCAGCTGCATGCTGTAAGAAAATTCACTGCAGTTCTCAAAAGTTGCTTTGCCTTTCTGTCTTCATTATTAAAAAAAAAAGGAAAGGGAAAAAGGCTCTAGGGAAGTAAGGGATGCTCAGCAGTTTTCTCGGGAACATCAAAACTAACATTTCTTCGATATCCTTATAAGTTTTATTCTTTACCTGCCTTGGCTGGTTGGCTATTTCACACAACAATTATTTTCGCTATGGAAAAGAAGTGCTTCTAGCTGTGTGCCATGTGTTCTGTTTTTCTGAATGTTCCTGGCATTGTCCCCTGGCCTATCATTATTATTAACTTCATGTTTCATTGATTTTACTCATCTTCCTACTAGCCAAGAAACCTTCAGTACCCACGGAAGAATTAGAAGATGCCAGCCTGCCAGCAGCTGAAGACAGTCCACAAGCCTTACTTGTATGTGAATCCACAGATTCCCCCCAGAAACAGACAGAAAGAAACCCAGCACAGCTTCCCAGCCCTCCGTTGCTCCCAGCTCCACCACCTAAGGCAATCTCCAAAATCACAAAGAGCGTAACAGGTCAGTCATTACTGGTCAGTAAAGACTTTCCCATCCCTTATGTGTTGTTCGCCTGCACAATACGGTATATAATTTTTTTCTTACATCCTTTTTTAAGCCTACTGCTGCAAATTGCTGTGAATCAGGCTAGTTATACTGAGTGAACGGAATGCTAATGATTTCCATGAACTGAGTGGTCTGGTTGCCTGATAACAATGCACTAATCTTTGTACTTCACATATTTATCTGAATCTCTCAGGGGATAATTTGTTGCAAGTCTGTTGCACTAAACACATGTAAAACAAATCAAACCAACTGCAAACATCTGCTGAATCAGATGCTCATATCGATATGCTATAAAACACAAGGAAGATTTAAATGTTTTCATTACCTAGACTGCCACTGGATAACAGTACAACAGCCAATATCAAGCTCAAGTCAATAGGTTCTGTAGAGGTTTCTGTCTGAAGGGTTTGCTCTCTAGGGTAGGTCTAAACTAGAGCTACGAAATCTGGTCTAGTTACACAGAACACATATAAGTGATATACCTGGCTCCCACAAAGCAATCCTCTGTGCCAGACTTCATTGAATGTTTCAAGAGCAATTCATCTGGACCTGATTTTCTAACGTAGTGCCAATGTTGTTACATTTTCCCACATTCTGGCACTGCAGAAAGGGTGTTAAAGTGAGTATGATTTTAGTTTGTTCCAATTTTAGGGCACCTACATATGGTAAAAGCAGTTAAAAGGGTCTTATTGCAAATTAGAATCAAGTCCTGACATCTAAATGTCAGACCTGTTGGATATTTAGACTTTTAAATGACAGCCATTATCTCAGCCCTGATTTGCATCCATGCTCATCTGCTGGCACAATGAATAGAGTTTTCAAAGTCATCGGGAGACAAAATGTCAGAGAGGCATTGTGATCTAACCACTGGGGTTGATAGAAAATATTGAGGTTTTCTGTCATTTTGAGGAAAATTACAAATATTTGTTTCCCATGGAAAATATCCATATTTTGTCCATGCTTAAAAGCCGTAAGAGTTTAAGTGGGAGCTGGATTCAAAATAGTATCATTATGCTCCTTGGGAGCTGCTGTTCAGATTGCTTCAACATTCTGTGCAATGGGTCAGGCTCTAGCCTGTCCCTTCTACCTTGCAACATGAACAGGCACAACCATACACCCCTTTGACTTTGCTCAACTGATGAGAAGGCCATGCTCTGCATGAGATACAGGCTATTTGGAAAACCTGACCCATAGAGGGTAACAAGATCACAGCTCCACCAGGCACTTCACGGCATTTTGAGTCTAGATATTTTGCTGCTTAACCAAAGTATTTCCTGTAACATCTAAGATATTCTGAGTTTTGGTGTTTCATTCTCATCTAAATTTTCCACAAAGAACAACTCTTAGTTTTCTCAATGACTCCAATAAATATAGACCTTTTTTCAACAGTGATTATACATTTATTTTTGTGTGGATGTGGAGGCAGTGGTAAGTTAAGACTAAACAAATACTGTCAATGACTGAAAGGGAATACAAATGTATGGGGAGAGAGGAAGAACCATTATGAAAGAAAAGGAAGATTAAGAGGTTGAAAAGCTCTTTTGTGTTTAGTTTTCCCCCTTAATGATGTCAGAGATGCTGTTAGCAGAGGAGTGAGGAATAAGCCAAGCACAAATTAATCACAGAGAGAGGGGGAACAGGGCAAGGTGCCAAGACATCACTTTGTAAGATTATTCACTGAACAGCTGCCATTAGGACAAATAAGGTGTGATCTAAGGAAACTCTCAACTCTCAATATTGGCTGAAGCTACAATGAGGACAAAATTGGCCCTTGACCTGTTCCAGGAACAAGCAGGTATAAAGATAAAACAAAGTCTCCTCCCTTCCTGCTTTAGAGTTGAGCTGAACCCAAGGTTCTTGCTCTGAGAAAACTCGGACACGCTCTCTCACTGTGCAGTGGTATGAAGTGACTTAAGAGGTGGGATTTCATCCCCTCAGGCCATGATTCAATGGGCAGTGATTGATCATAAATGTCCTCTGTGCATCTCCATAGGAGCACATAATCAAAATCCCTGAGTGCCAAAAAACCATCTTTGCTTAGCAGAGGTTGGCTGTGTCCTGGCTGCAACAACCATCCTGATTAGTGCAGGAGCAGCTCTGGGGTGGGAAGGTGTCTCATTGCCAAGACATTACACATTGGGCACCTAGACACTTCAAGAAATGGCCTTGTGTTTTCAGACATTTCAGATTTTAAATAGGGTAACTTTTGGACCAGCTTGACCCCCATCTCCTGGATTCATCTCTCTATAGAGATAAACCAAGCTCTGGCTCTTCGTTAGGGTTCTGAGTTGGAGGGAGAGAAATGTGCAAAAATGCTTTCCAATAATGAAAAAATAATGTTAGACCTTTCTTAGAATAAGAGAGAAGATTTTGTTGTGGATACAACTCTCCTCATTAAAGGCTGCTCTCCTCCTCACTCCACAAATGTGAAAAAGAGACCAGGCTTAGTGTTGTTACTCTAATTTTTGGTTTGATTTTGGTTATGGCTACAGGAGCTCTTCTTCCTACTTGTGCTTTTGCTGTTGTCCTCAGTAATTCTGCCCTCCAACCTCCAGATGCCCAGCTCTGTTCGCAGCGCTACCCTTACAGAGCTGTACCAGATTTCCAGCAGTGAACTTAAGAAAAAGCATGTAGCTGATAACCATTATGCAGGATGCTAGGCCTGAGAGGAAATACTTAAAAATGGAAGTTAATATTCAAACCTATTTTGTCCTCCCCCGTTTTCCAGTAAGTTACCGTGCTAATAGAAACCAAGTCCTTTTTACATGGGTATTTCACGATAATCCTGGCCTGAGCAGAAGTTTTTCTCTGCTACGAACTGAAGGATTTATCTCAGACGGGGAAAAAAGTAAAAATGGTCTCCGAAAACAAGTTTGTACAAAAGCTGTACAAGGTGTGTCAGCTTAAATTCCTGTTTAAAACACTAGGTGGCAACAAGAGAAAATAAATACTCTTTTATGAAGAACTCGTATTGCCTTTTTACACCCAGACTGAGCTATCGGTGTAAACCATGCCATATGCCAGAGGCTTGGGACAGAGATATAGGGAAATGGGAAAGGGGAAGAGAACTGCAGAACAGAAAAATTAATCAGCATCTTTTGCAGGCCAGATCTTCTGTTACCTTATGTTGTGGTTTAACCCCAGCCAGCAACTAAGAACCACGCAGCCGCTCACTCACTTCCCCCCCACCCAGTGGGACGCAGGAGAGAATTGGAAAATAAAGTAAAGCTCGTGGGTTGAGATAAGAACAGTTTAATAGAACAGAAAGGAAGAAACTAA
>JAVKLA010000010.1:27284597-27309148 GCA_034782735.1 Sagittarius serpentarius
CAGCCTTCTTGCTGGCTGGGCACGAGAAGCTGAAAAGTCCTTGAGTTAGTCTAAACGCTACTTAGCAACAACTGAAATCATCAGGGTGTTATCAACATTCTTCTCATACTAAACCCAAAACACAGCACTATATCAGCTACTAGGAAGACAATTAACTCTATCCCAGCTGAAACCAGGACACCTTAAATGTGTGAAACTACCAAATTTCCAACCAGGAAAATGTTCACTGTGTTTTGGACTCTTGTGCTAGAGAAATGTATATGTATATACCAAAGTCTAATTTCCAACAAAATGCTTACAATGTATAAAATGTATCTGAATCTGGGGGTAAAAAAAATTAGATTGTCCCACCCTTCTTGCTTCTTCTCAGTGCTCAATACCACGTCTTTCATTTGGATTTCATTTGGCGAGTTTTGTTATGTGAACTTTATCCTCATATTACAATGATTTTGGCATTTCCTCAACTGGCATACGAAAGACTGAGGTCTAAGCTGTGCAGCAATCACAGAAGAGCAGATAATAGACACTGGTACATTTTGTCCTGACTGAGAACCACAGTGCATAAATTTTAATACAGTCTGCCAGAGTCCAGCAGAGAAAGTGCTAGATTGGAAAGCCACCGTAGTACAAGCCATTGGTGGTTAGGAGGAACAGTACTGGCAAACAAGAATGTATTGGTGGGCTGGGAAAAAGAAAAATCTGATACTGTGGGAAAGAGGGCAAATGGGTGAGGCATCTATTTTGCTAGATCAAAGATCTGGATCTGTGTAGTATGAGCTTTTCTAATTCAGATAGTTATTCAGCTTAACCAGTTACCTCCCAGCAAGAACAAAACATCACCATTTTCCTCTGTTCAACAAAACAAATTAATCTCAGTGCAGACTCTGTGGGCAAAAAAATAAGCAGCACTGTACAACCTCTTACCCTCTTGTGTTTTGACAGCAGGAAGTGAAACAGATGACCCAGCCATGAAATCTCCTCCTTCCACCATCCTGAAGAATTACGTCATCGTTGGTTCCTCCCAAATCTCAGGACAAGTTGCCCTCTTCCATCCCTCTGGCCAGAAAAGTTCAGATCCTCATGTCAGAGGACAGGTAACAACGCCAACTGGTTCCCCTCACCTGGCTGCCGTCCACCTGCCTTTACCTCCCAGCAGAGTCATTGAAGAACTCCACAGGGCTCTGGCCACCAAACACCGGCAGGACAGGTACCTACAGCCTCAAGGCTATATGGGTGCATGAGGAGAGTCATTCCACTAAATCATTTTTCTTGGTAAATGTTCCTACCCCGTTATTAGCATTTTATTTACTCCTACAGCTCGGGTTTGCCTTCCTCTTGATGTCACTACTTTGAACATCCATCCCTGGCTAAAGTGCTTAATTTGGCAACTATGTCAAAGTATTTTCTTCCTTTATAAGGAAGCTACTGTGACATGCAAGCAGGTTTTCAAACAGGTAGAATAGTTTGATAATCCTTGACCTAGTGCAAAAGAAAATCTCCCGACAAGATGTCAAGTTAGAGTAGCTAAGGCATATCCTGCTCTAAATATCAGTACTTTACATATGAGAAATGCTGCTATTTCAGTATATGTCTCTTGGCTTATACATGAGCATATACAGTATCCATTTTTAATACAAATGCTTATGTGGGAGTACATTGGGTACTTTGTCTGGTTTTCATTATAAGCCATCCTGTGTATTAGAGGAGGACAGAGATAACCTTTTCCATCATAGAGCTTTGGAGTTAAGTTGGTAACATTTCTCAATTCCGTAACAGCTATTGTCATGGGGAATAGATTCATATGATATCATTTCCAGGCCCTGTTAAACCTTTGTCATGATCACAAAATATCAGAATGGTAATATTTCATGCCATGTATGTTTTACATTAGAAGGACATGCTGTGTGGTTTATTTTAATCAGTACAGTATAGCATGTGGCTATATATCAAAGAAATATATTAGTCACCACCCTTCTGCACCTTATTTTTATGACAGAGATAGGAAAGTAGATCCACGTTAGCCATTCTCAACACAGTCTTGAGAATGCCATCCCATGTTGAACTTTCTGCCCTGGCCTTTACGAGCTACAAGACATTCTGCTCATTCTCATATAACGATAAGTTCTTACTGTGGCAATAAAACAGTCTTTTGTAAAAACTGGGCTATGCACCTTCCACCCACAGCTTCCATGGAAGAGAAAGCAAAGGCTCTCCAAAAAAAAGAGTGGATGTCCGTCCATCCAGAACATCTAGCATTGAGCGCAACAAAGAAAAGGAGAACTTTCTGAGTTACAGCAGTGATTCAGAAAATAAGCGGAACTCAGTTAAAGAGTCGGATGAGAACAAAGAAAACATGATAATGAACTCAGAGCCCAAGGAAGACTCTGGTTTTTATCAGGATGAGGAAGTTCTGAATGACTCCATTATTTCTGGTAAGGAAAGACACTATATTATAAACATATACTATCATAGCCTAACAGAATGCTCTAAACAAGGCAGCATGCAACGGAAAATATGGAGCAGTATAAATTCCTCTATTGTCACATCAACTCTTTCAAGGAATCCTGGTGAAAAGCTGAAGTTAAATTTGAGTCATAGTGATTGTGATCATGTTTGTCTTGGTAGGTACTGCATACTAAGACGACATTTAGAGTTATGTTGATAAATCAATGTACCAGTATGCTTTACCCTTTCAGTTACTTATGTACGCTTTGTACTACTACATATGAATGGCAGCACTTGCAGACACATCTCACTGTCAGTAGGCAAAGCTTTCTGTACACCCAGTGCCGATGCTGTGGATGTTTTGGAAGCATTCTATTTTAGGACTGTTATTCCAGTGCAGTGATGGTACAGTGAAAAGTGGAAGAGACCAATGAATCTAGGAAGGACAAACATCCAGAGAAAATATCTTAAAGAAGAAAGTTGGTCTCTGTTTGGTCCATTTTACCCTTTCTTGAGACATATGGGAAATGCATTGTATAATCCTGAGCAATTATTTAATTGGGCTTTTGCAAAATAATCAGCTGTCATTAGAAAATTTATTTTTCATTCAAGCTTTTAATGTGTTTTCCATGTTAGCAAGACAAAGATTCAGTCTGAAATGAATCCTTCAATCTCTTCATCAATGCATTAGAAGAAGGCAGGCAGAGAAAAATTAATCAAAAAATAATTGTTATAACAGATCAAGGATGAATTTTAAAAGGTGCCTATTAGAAAGCAGGAGCTAGCAGACAGGACACAAGTTCTGCTCCTGTGTCTTAAGACGCCTGGTAACAGAACAGACTACTGAGATAAGGCAAAAGAAAAGAGAATCCCTTATATAATTACTGTGTATTTAAGGATAACTTAAAAAATAAAAATCACCCTTTAAGTTCTACCTATTTTTTTCTGACTATGTATTGTTCCTGATTATAAAGGTGGTCTCTTTTAGTATAAATTCTAAGAGCTAGAGGCAGCCAGGCAACAAATATGTTATCCCCTACTAGTAAAACAAAATCTGAGTATTTTAGTGCTGAAGATGAATACTCTATATATCAACAGTAGTGTTGTATTGGTGATGGCTTAAGAATGGTTTAAACACAGCAAATTTTATAGGGCAATATTAGACCAGCTGAGATGGTGAGAAAAACAGACCTCTTTCAAAGATATTTTGGCTTTATTGTAGCTGCTCAGCATAGAAGATATTGAAATCTGCCATTTGAAATATTGGCTACGCAACATGAAATAAGAAGAAATCAGACTGAACAGAAAACTTTTTCCCCTTGACTATATAATTCGATTTAAGAAAATATTAAGTGTATGTATAAATCTTACTTCATACAATGGCTTATGTATTGGGCGTGACTGATCATGTATTATGACTGGGTAGGGCATGCCTGCTAGAAATTTAGAAAAACAATATTTGATAGTAGAAAAATTATTAAATACACTTTTTAATAATATGCGAGTACTACAAAGCTGTAAAAGCTGGATGGAAAAGCTTATAGGACTAAATGGTGAATATAATGATGTAGGGCTGATACATTCTTGAATGTTTTCGTGAATAAGACTAATGGCCCAAATTTAAAATATCAAGGGCCAGAACCACATACCGGCTTGCTTTCCCAGTTCTCGTGATGGTGTGCTAATAATAGAAGTGCATATGTAGATATGTAGATAGCCAGTTACATGCCTTATCTGAAAGGCTGAAAACTCAAAGGCTTGTTATGAAATTAGGTAGTGTGGTGATTATATACAGATTAGTATTTACCTGCAGTTGTACACCAAGGGCAAAAAAAGCAAAGAAAGATGGTTTATCATTTGATAAAGAGGCCCCAGATATGAATACAACCCCTTCCCCTTTTTCCATGCAAAATACTACCAACTTCCACCAAAATAATTTTTAGGAAGAATTTTCTCTCATTTCTTTGTTTGTAGCTACATAGCCTTCTTCCTCGTAATTAATTTATCTCACTCTTTGGCATTTGAGTCTCTTCACGCCTAAACTTCAGTCTCTGCACCAAGAAGCCTGTTCCATATACCCCTAAAACTTACCCAGATCATCATAAGTCTTGAGCTTTATGCATAAGATAATTTTATTTAAAATGGCTGTAGATCATTGTGGACTGCCTTGTTTTTGCAGATTGCAAATGTGCATTTATAAAAGACCTAATTTCTTGCACAAGTTTGGTGCTTGCTCTGCTGGTGTTTAGGTTCAGGCACATTTTAGGGGCACAACAAAAACCCAGGCCACGCAAAGTTTCAGCTGTTCGACGTCTAAGGAGGCTACCATGGACAGGTACCGGGCAAGCTGGGCAACACAGCCACTTAAACCACAGAAGTCCTGATGTGGAGTGGTATAACCTCAGCCCCCAAGGAGACAACTGCTTTGAGGATGCAACCACTGCCCATTTACTCAGCACAAGCTGGGACAGAAGCAAGGCATTTCTGGTCTTGACACTGGGTGGCACTGCTTGTGCCAGCATTCATTCACATGCACCCGAGAGGAACAAGAGATGCAGTAGTGACAGTGATAGCACCGGAGTAATTCCCTGAAAAGCTCCAGATTCTTTCTAATTTTAAAAATCTGGGCTGGTTTGCAAGTCAGTAGGTAAAACTATCCATTAATCCAAAGTTGCTTCACAATTAGTGTACTGCCTTAGTACATCACCAACTTTGCCATTGCCACTGTGATGCAGAACAGTGCATCAGTGCAACAGCCCCATGATTACAGGGAGATTGGTACAGGTCACAGATAACTCTGGAAAAAGTGAGGAATTGTACCTTGGCTTTCCATTAGCACCCTACTCAATAAATCATTCTCTGAAACCTCTAAAAACACAAGGCAAGACAATAGTCTTGTGCACGAACTTAAAAAATAACATAACTAACATGTAGCCCACAACTGGTAACTAGTGCAAGCAAGGCCTTTCCATCAGCATGCAGTATTAGGGTTTGCCTTTTGCTTGATAGAAAGAACAGTAAACACACAGGAAATTAAATGTCGTGATTCAACTGAATTAAACCAGAAACTTTTGTCAGGAACTTCCAGACCAAGCATGAAAAGGGTGTGAATTTTCAAAGCATTTATTGTTGACCTAGCTGAGCTGCCATAAATCATGAAACAAGCCACAGCCAAGATCTTGCCTGAGATAGCTTGGTCATGGGGCAGACCAGCATTGAATGTGCCTTATTGACCAGCAAAAATAACCCTTAGGAAGAAAATACTTAAATAAGGGTATTTGCAGGTTCACTTTCTACTGAGATAGTGATCAGGAAGGAATTTACCTCAGGGTGCTGAAAATGGATGTGGGGAAAACTAGTTTGGGGCTTTATTTCCTCTTTGTTCTCTGGTTTTATTTATTTGGTTATTAATTCTGAAACATCAGATATGGGTTTCTGCAGCAGGTAGAATAACAGAACTGGCCATCAGTGTGTCAGTCAAGGTGAAAACAGAAGAATTACACAGTGTTTTCCAGCATGTCTTCCTGAAGGGGGTAATATCATCTCCCTCTTTTCACTTTGTTGGGCAGGTATTATTTTTCAGGAATTAACACAATTGGTCAGGCATGGGGAATGGCTCCTTAGACTAGCAGATCAGCTTAATCCAGGTCTCTTGCATTTTTGTTTAGTGAAATACCCTAAAGATTAATCAGTTCCCAGTGCATATGGACGATGGGAGTGGCTATGGCATAAGCCTTTTAGAAATCCAGACATCTGGATGAAGTGAGTACAGATTATCCTGCGTGGGTTATATGCTCTCCACTCCTCTAATACAACAGCAGGATTTGGGTTAAAGTTGAGATTTTTCAGATATGATTTGCGTGTTTAATTTCACAAAGTAGTAGATCCTTCCTAAGTGTGCGGCAGAGCAGCCTGGGAAGCAGTCAAGGCCCTGAAGAGCAGCTTCATTTTGCTTTATTTCAAGCAAAATACTGCATCATTCTGTCTCGCTTTGAAATACAAGCCTCTAGGGCATACGCTGAGCTAGTTTAAGCCAATGTCTCCACATCAGCTTCAAAATCTGAATTTTCAGCAGAAAATGAGCCCTGACCTCATCTGAGCAAATATTCTGATTCTAGTCCTTGTCCTCCCAAAATGTGAAGATTAGGTGTAGTATGGTATGGCAAGTAGTTTTATAACAGCCTGAAGGGAGTAGGGATAGTCCTGCATCATCATACCTTAAGTTTCACCAGCGAATGGGAGAATAACCATTTAGGGTGCATCTCCCCCCAGAAAAGTATTTACTACACATTAGCCCCCTTGTTTCCTTCTAAGCAGTTCTGCACAGAAACATATGCATGTGCTGTATAGTGTATACATATACTGCTTTCAGTGCACCCAAGGTGCACTGAACTGCCTGCAAATGCACTACACAGATGGCCAGCACATGGGGTATGTCTATCATGTTCTGGAGACATTGGGCTTAATGTGCATGTACAGTCTCTGTGCAGCAATCTCCTGACATGACCAAATTCCTCTTAGCGCCTGTTTAAAATTTCCAGGTGAAAATGAGAACACCTTCAGGGATACCTCAGAGTTTGCTAGCTCCAAATGTGCTTCAGATTGTTTCCAGAAGGAATTCTGTTGGTTCCTGTGCTGTATGGATCGAGCACTGCAAACGCCCGCTCTGCACCCACTCCCAGCACGGTGGAGGCTTGAAAAACCTTGACAGCGTCCCAAGTCCATGGTTTTGTGAGCCAAATGTTCCTGATGGAGTCATATATTCAGCTAGCAGAAGGCTCTGTGTGGCATCAGCCAAATCATTTAACTTCTTTACCCATCTGTTAGATGTATACCTACTACTTCACAGAGGGCCGTGTGGTTTAATTTAATTAATGTTTGCAACAGACTTTGAAAGCATTAGGAGGAAGGTGCTAAACAAGGGCACAGCTTTTAGACCCTAAGCGAGGTTTTGAGCTGATTACGGTTTCTAGAAAGTTTAATTTTGGACGACTGCAACTATCAAAAGACTTGTCCCTGCTCACACAGGCAGACCATAACTACTCTCTGACCCAGTCTTCCCAACATGTCTGTGTGGATGTGGTATAGACTCCTCCCCTCTGCATAAAAAAAATCAAGATCAATAGTGATAAGAATAACGTAGGTCCACAGATTCCTAGCAAATAAAACCCCAATATTTGGGAATGAGAATCTATTAAGAATTTAGAACCTTGCCAAGCTCCAGAGTATCCTTTAAAAAAATGGACTTTAATCCTATCTCAAATGCCAAACAAAAATACCAATTAAATGTCATTTTCTTTAAAAATGAAGTGACCTTTTCTAGAAAAGGTGAAGCACTAAATTAAAAAAAACCCTTTAGAGTCAAAAGGAACCAAAACAAAATAACCTCCTATTACACACCACACTTCCAAGATGAAGGAAATGCAAAGATTTAACTGTAGTTCCTGCATACCCTGACAATATTCTAAACCCCATCTGACTGGTGCTACTCCGCTGAAGCCCTGGACTGGACACCAGAAAACCCAGTACAGCACAGTAGAGGCATGCAGGGATCTGGTGTAAATTTACTTGCTTACAACCCACCTGTGACATGATTGCTGAAGACTGCAGTCTACCAGTATGACTCACTGGTTTTAATAGCTCTTCCCTCTTCTTTTCCCCCCATCACAAGCAAGCTACCCTCATCAAATATGTTCATCACCTCAGACTTTCAGTCTTTATTTGAAAATACGGATGGCTTTCTACTTTACAGCCATTTTATTATGTACCTTTCCAAACACATGGCAAAATGGTTTTATAAGCTCAGGAGTCCAATTTTCATTTGTTTAGCCTGCTGAAGTCTAAAAGATACAGAAACACCTAAGCTCAAACACAGTTCCTGCTAGTAAGAGTGAAAGGATGTTTCTAATGTCATCAGAGGGGCAGCATCAAGGACTCAATAACCAGCACACTGAAGAGCAGTAGGCTCCTACACAAAACAGTTGCTGCATGTTCTCCTATGAACAGTTCTTTTGTAATGGCAATGTTGTACATTGTCTGGTTTGATGGAAAACATGTGTTATCATATTTTTTACAATAAGCACAACAGGTCATGCAATCACAGTAAGTATTTGTGTCTCTTATTCCCCAAATGCCTAATTAAGTTGCCAACATTCTGCAAATCATTGTAAAACCTGGCCTTTTCTTTCATTCCTTGGAATATTTGCCCCTGCTCCCTTCAGAGGGAAAGACCTAATGTCAACAGTATAGCATTGATTGCTAAATGAAATTCTGTTATGACACACTGTCACACTGGACAGGATGTAGACATACATAATGGCTTACATTTAGTGTTAAGAGTTACACATGGTGTCTGATCACAATTCTGATTTTCTAATTTCTAATGCCAGAAAACCAGAATGACATTTCGTACATATACATATTTCTATATGTGTGTGTGTGTGTGTGTGTGTGTATGCATATATACATACATGCCAAGAAAAAACTTTGGTTGTTTCAGTTATCATTATCTATTCCTGGTTATACATGGTGACCCAGACAGGAAGGTGTACATGTCCCTGCCACTCCTGCCATTGAACGATCCAGTCCTTCTGCAAAGGAACCACTAAGTGGTTCAGGAAATAGGGATTGCTCTGGGCTATAGGGATGCTCAGAGGACTGAGGCAAGATGCACAGCCTTTGACTTCTGAATTAGTGATGTGAATCATGTCTCAGCTACAAATAATTTTCACCTGAGAGCACTGCATGCTTAACAAAGATAACAAAGGAATATGATCCTTCTGCATTTGTAAGCAGTTTTGTGTCTGAGCCCTGCACAACTGTAGTATTACTTATATTAATGTCATGCTCATTGCACACTAACATACAGTTAGTCTGCAGTTAACTAACATACAGTTAGTTAACCCTGTCACTCTGTAGGTTTCCCACTCTTCATATGTTCATGTTTCATCTCTAGGAGCTCTCTTTCTAATAACTTTCTTTTGAATGCATGTCCCAGGTACTTTGCCAAGAAAATGCAAGAAAGAACTGCTGGCAGTAAAACTACGAAACAGACCAAGTAAGCAGGAGCTGGAAGACAGGAATATTTTCCCAAGGAGGACAGATGAGGAAAGACAGGAAATCCGGCAGCAAATTGAAATGAAACTCTCAAAGTAAGTCTGTCTAAGAACAGTGAGGAACGTCCATTTACAATTGAGCATCCTCTGAGTACTGTCACATGAGACACTGTCACCCACCCTCAAGTCCTTTTCCTGCAGCAAATCATACACAAACTAATATAGCACATTTTCATCTGTCAATCAGCCACATGAAAAAAAAATCTTAACTCCCTCTTCAGTCAGGATTCCTTTGATTTCAATAGAAAACAAGACAAAAGTCAATGTGGGAGACAAAATTCTACCAAATCTACCTGCATCTCCCCTGACGTAATCAAGATTTTGATGTCCTCCAGAAAGGCTAGTGCTTTAACAAAAATAATAATAACGTAATTATTTATTAATCTTATTTTGCCTTGTCAGCACTAGCTGAATTTTAGAATAACTGCAATTGTTATAGCTGCATATTTACTTGAACAAAGGAAAGCTGCTGTATGCACTGGTGGCTGTATTTCTGCTTTAAGGAAGAAGGAAGCAACTTCAGCAGCATTGCCCTCACATGGGTATGGTGTTTGTGTAAGTTCAGCTGCAGGGAGGCAGGGATGGTCTGGTTTTGATCACTAACCAGGGCAACAGGGTACAGCTGTGAAAGAAACAGCATTACTGTGGTGTGTAGCCTAAAGCAAAGATTTAAGGTAACTGTGAGGCTCAGACTGCACCATTCGGTTTTTGTGCATGTTTTTTTAAGAGCTACATTTGGATATCTGCAAACATGAATATTTTAGATGAGACAAAGTGGATTGTTAAATAATCTGCGCTGCGCCTGCCCACACTGGGACAGTGAGCGCTGCTTGCCGCCAAAATGCTTGGAATCAAATTGAGAAAGATGAATAGAAGTTCATTTTCAAGGCTTATTAAATATTAAATATCTCAAGCCTCTCCTGAAAGAAACATTTATTGATATTTAGACTAGCTCATTCATGTGTGTGCATTTGATTAAACTTTACCTCAGAGGAGAGGGAACGAGAAACATGCATATGGATCAGAGCACAAGTCTTAATGGACAAGAGTTTATGGAGGAAAACATCACTGCCATCACCACACTTGCCCTCAGCTAAGAAACGAGCTGCTGAGTGAACATAGATGAGATTTTTGGGTGCACTTCATGATACCCCAGCGATGCTGGAGATGGAGTAATCACCTTCCTTCAGTCTCAGTTACTGCTGTTTATTCTCTGTAGCATGGTAGCACTTAAGACCCAAAGTAGAACAGTGCATCGTGCCAGTGACTGCACAAGACAGATCAGATGGCAGTCCCTGTCACAAAAAACACGTACATCCCATACAAGTAGGAAATATCACATTACAATTTACATTAAGTTCCAAGAATTACAGGGAAAGCAAAGCATAGATGTGCCGCATTAATATCCATTGTCTTAGGAAGGAAAACCTCATGGACCGTGAGCACAGCCTTGATCATCTTGAGCTTGCAAGCCCTGTGTATTCATTTCAGGGCAATATTTCAAGCTGCACTCTGATATTGTTAATTCCAGTATTTTGGTCTGTCAGTTGCTGGTGAAATGTCTTCATAGGTCAGGAGCCTAATTCTATGGCTCTAAAATACACAAAAAATTGTTTTCATCCCACTGTGTCCCTAAAACCAAGTTCAACCATCACAGAGTATTCACTGAGTGAGAAGATTATCTCCTATCCAGCCACAACTCATATTGCTGAAATGGTCAGCAACAGAGAAGGTCACATCTCTTTTCAATACAGCCTGACTTCTCTTAGTGTGAAAGGTCTAATGGAATTGCAGCTTCAGGGGGTATAACTACAGGCTTTATCCCTTTCTTTTCATTTACCATTTAGCTTGCTTAATAATGAGCCTAAAGAATTATTTTAAAGGAGGCATACCTAAAGTGAAGTGCCAGTACGAGGACTTAAAAAGGAAACTGCTCTACTGGTGAAGAAAAGGGCTGGTCATTACCAGAAGCTAGGAAATGTACCATCTATAGATAATGCAGTGAAGGAAGCCTCCATACTGTCTGCTGTGGTCTTATGGAGCAGTCTGTGGTGCAGGCCATTAGTCTCACTGGTAATGTCTAGAGGATGGCTAAAAGCCATCTTTGTTCCAAGTGCTGGAAGACAGGCTTTCATTTAGCTCCTTCCTCCTGGAACGTGGAAGATTCAGTGCATCTCGGGGAACAGACGGTGCAGAGATTGCTGGAATAGCCAGGAATGGCAAAACAGATTGGAAGCAATCTCCCATGCAACTTCCAGCACATATGTGCACTGGCAGAGCTCAGCTCAGCAATTAACTTATCCACTGGAATACAACATGACCGTGCAAACAAGCTCAGGTGGTGGATGCATGCAGGAAAATATTTACACCAGAAAAAGCAAGTACGTGTCCAAAAAAACCCCCCAAAGTAAAAATGGGTACTGGTAAAGGCCAAAGAGTCAAAAAGCCCTAGAGATATCCCTCTGGAGTTTCTGACTAGGTCTTACCCCACAAAACCCAGACCACCCCAGAATCCCTACTCAGAGCACAACCTAGCAGTAGTGTGGAAATGTAACCACGCTGGGAAGAGTGAAATTCTTGGATGAGGTTTTGAGGTCTTTAAATTCATTCATTTTACTGGTACTGGTGCAGCATAGTCTCTTTGTGCCAACTTGGAAGTTTATAGCTAAGGAACATACTGCTAAGCGTTCAGCTGTGAAGTACTGACCAGGAAAAGGGATCCAATAGAAATGTCTGTTCTCTGTATGATTTTGCCACTACCTATGCAGGTAAGAGCACGTTGCTGCTGCTGCTGCTGCTGTACTAGTAACACTTTGATAACAGCAATGGGACTTGCCGGCTCAGTTATGAATCCACATGTACCATCAGGTTATACACCTGTACTTTAGCACAAGAGAATAATGTATGGGCAGATCAGCGAGTAGTTACTCAATGGCTGGATGCCTAAGAATGGCAAGTAAACAGGCAGCTGTTTTCAAGATCAATATTTTTCAGCACATTTGTAAGGATTTTAAAGTCTATAGCTCTCTAGCAAATTGCCTCAGTCCCGCAGCTAACACAGCCTAGCTCTGTACTCTGGAGGGAAAGCTGTGCTGACGTATACAATATGCAAAATATACCAAATAATAGTGTGTACGTAACTTCAAAAATGGGGAGACAAAAGAATAACATTTTCTCAAAACTGCTGTATTTTTTAGATGGTTCTGGTTATAATAAATTGCAACACTAGTTGTAAACCTGCTGAGAAAACCAACTCTCTACTATCATGCTGATGAGTGTTTATTCAAAGCTAAAATCCCTATTTTTCTTCACTTTCCTGTTAATTCCATCTCGAAAGAGAGACTGAGGAAGTCTATTATATCTTCTGGGCCAGATTCTACTTTTACAGAAGTGCAAGTACACTGACTTCAGATTTGTTATTGACTGACAGCAGCGTGAGTACAGATTCCAGTATTCATTTATGTGCATTGGTGCTTTTGAAAAGTGTATTTCCCATATTTTGTGCTCCCAGCCTATTTAGGCTACCACTTGTTGCCGTGGCAACATGCACTTCTCCCTCCTCCTCCATCCAAAATGGCAGTATTCCATTTCTCCAGATCTCCCTTTACAGTAGCGTTTCTCTTACTAATTCATGCATCCCTTGTGCCCCAGGCCATGGTGCGCACTTGCAATATTCTACTGTGCATTAGGCAGCAGGGGTCCCAACAGGTCCTGGTTCCCCTTATTATGTGTTTGGAGTGCAGATAATAAGACCTCAGTGGAATTCAGTGAATTGAGAGCTCTTTGTGTCAAGAGGCAGAAAAGACATTTCCAAGTACGATTATTTGCAATAACTGCTTTCTGCCTTACAAACTCACTTTGCTCTAGACAGGGTTTAAGCTGAAACCTGGGGGAGTAAAATAGTTGCTAGACTGAAAAGTGATGCAGGAAAAGGTTGTTTGTTTAAATTTGGTATCGGACTGTTTAGAAAGTTAATGTTTGAACTGCCTGGGCGGCTGGTACTTCTCAAGTATGCCTTGTATAACCACAGTTAAAGACACTCCATTATTACTTACTGTTTCAATGAAAACATGAATTCCCAGTAAAGATTATACTTGTAATTTTCACTTCATGTTCTGTTTCACCTCCGTGGATATTTGCATAAGTAGACACGTTGCATTAAGTGACACTTAAAAGATTATGGAGACAGGAATTCAGATACAGAAATGGGGCCATCAAAGGAGTCAGACAGGAAGAATGATGTTTTGTGGACACAGAGCGGAACCAAAACTTGAGCACCTAAAACTTCTCTTTACCACACTGAAAATCTTAGCATGTGGATCATGCTGGGGCAAGGTTTCTTGGCAAAGTGAAAAGGAGGTATCTTTACTCAGTTCTTTAACACATCTGGAAATCTGTAGTTCTAGTGTTGCCCTGAGGTTCTTGGAAAAGCATTTTTGAGTTGACTTGCCCAGAAACTGCAGACGTAGCTAAATGCACACCCAGATTAGACCCTGGTTTGTACCTCAGCCTCATGTAACAGCGTGAAGTTCACAGTGCTGCTGGAGACGGAACAATACCAAGCAAACAGCACTTCAGATTTTCAGCCTAAAAGCATAAAGCGTGACAGTTCAACACAGAGCAATCACAAAGGAAAATTTTACCTATTGATGAAAGAAAAGCTGTGCCCCATTTCCCAAGAACAGCATGTGCAGTGCCACTCCCTCACAGAAGCGTCTCAGTGCAGTTTTACTCACGGAAAAGGCATTGGCATGCCAGACTGAGAAATTCAGGGCTGAATTCACAGAAATTTGGGGAATATTTTATTTGATTTTTACCAAAAAGTGTGCGTGTACAAACCACTAGCAGCCCTAACGCAGAAATTAAGTAGATAATGAACTGAGCCCTGTTTAGAGAGTAGCCTAAATTCACCTGGAGATTATCAAGGTTTTTTGATGAAGCTCCAACTGTACTCAAACTCGCACTCACTGAACTAGAAATTAGGGAACTGCCCTGATTTCAGAAGGCTGGGAAGACTTGACACAGATTTATTCCAGAGACAGAAAGGCAGGGGCAGGCACAAAGAAAAGATCAGCTGTCACCACTAATTAGCTGTGTACAATTTAATGGATTTTGTTCTTATTTGGCAGGAATCATCCAGGTAACCTTGTCACTGATGCTAAAAATAACACCAGCGAGCACAGCGTGGGCGTCTGTTAAAGCCTCAGCTCCTCGCATGAGACAGGAGCTATATATAGAGCTACAATTTAAATCTGTGGGCGTGTGTGTAAGGCAAGGGAGTCTCCCTTTCTCCTTGCTCTGCACTAGACAGCAAGATAAGATGCCGGCAGTGGGGACCAGCCAGGGGGTTGCTGCTGGAGATTTGCATGTGGCTGCAGAATTTTATTAACAGCTTGCACAGTACCCAAGTGCTTTTTAAACCTGGTGCCGTGTGAGGATGTGGGATTTTTTTAGTGTTTTGTCCCTTTTCCATTATGGACTCAGCATTTCAGGCTACAGAAAAGAAAAATATTGCAGCGGGTGGGGGGGAAGGACTGGAAGAATGGGGGAGGTGCAAGTGATAGCTGAGATTTTTTGGAGCTCCCTCCAGGATTTAGATGTCTGTACCCCACAGGCATTAATATTCCCCGTGCCCTTCCCTGGTGTCAGGCAGTGACATACAGTTGGAAACCCTGTTATGTACCCACTGACAGACAGCACTCCCTTACAAGGGTGCTGAGGTTTAGTATCTGCTGCCAGAGTTACTCTGAGACAGTCTTCAAGGATAAAAAATCAGGAGGAAAGGGAGAAAGCTAAAGTTTTGTTAACATCTCCAAGCAATGAGTCAGTTCAGCCTCCTGCTTACAGGGCTTTTCAGGTCCAAGGCAGCTGCAGTGCAGCTCAAATACGTGTATTAGAAGAGGTTCAAGTACATCTGTACATACCATACCTTCACTACCCTGTCCCTTTCTCTTAAGGGCAGAAGAGCTTTTGAGAAAGTTAGCCTTTGTTGCCTTTCAGGTATTACACTTGCAAAAATAGAATGAACTTCACTAATGTGAATCCCTAGTCAGCAAGTAACAAACCTAACTGCCTGGGTGTCTGATCATAACAGACCCTCTGGACAGAAGCTCTTCAACCAGAGAGGTGCTTGCTTGCTTCAGTAACGAAGCACAGTCCATGCCCAATTAATTATGGAGCACCTTATCAGCTCTGGGCAAAAGCCATGATCTGCAGCTGAACCAGAAAGAGCAACTTGCTGTCTCAGACCAGCCCACAGCATGTTTGGCAAGAATTTGTGCACATGCCAATTCTTTTATAAAGGGTTGCAACAGAAAGGACTTAGTCCTGTGTCTTTTTAATTTGAACACGTACATGACTCACAACTGCTCTCAGTGCAGGTTTGTATCGCTCAGGTTTCAGCGTGCACCTCCTGTTGAAAATGTTGGGTATTTACTTTGTGCAAACATGGGAAGTGTCATTGCAGAGGGCAGAGGGCAGTTACCTCTGCCCGGGGACAGGACATTTCACATGTCCCTGGGCACAGCTGACGAGAGACTGTCTTCTGGGAAGACACTAATTCCTTGCACTGCTCTGTTCTACTTCCCTGGCTCCAGTGCTGGGAATTCATAATCAAACATGTTTTCCACAGCACAGTGAAGGCAAGGACAGCAGGTCAGTGCACAGCAGGGAAGGGAAGAGCAGAGCAGCAGGTGTAAACACTGAGCGGAATGTCCAGGGCCTTTTCTGGGACACAGAGTCAATTCCTCTGATAGGTCTTCTGGCATAAATGGCACATGTGAAACTAGAAGTAAAAAAAAATCAGGGTTCAGAAAGCTGTAATGTATCATAAGGGAGCTCAATAATGTAAATAAACTTGCAGGAAAACTGCTAAAGTAAGTGTAATTAAACAAGGAAAAAATATTTTAGGGAAGAAAATAGTGCATTTGTTTTGCCCTGCCAAACTGCCTGCAAATAGCAGTGTGTGTTGAGGCTCAGATCCTCTCTCAGAAATTAGGCATCTACACATACCTGAAGATCTGGGCCCTAGGCCTGTGAAGTGACAAGCAGTCATAAACCAAAATGGAAATCTGCAGAAAGCCAATAATGCTCTCTAATGCTTTACCTTACACTGGATTATGATTCAGGTCCTTTAGCTAGTTTGGATCTGCAGCACAAGTAATTACAGAAAGAAATTACTTTAATTTAATTTGCAGAGCTTAATCGATAGGGACCAAAGTAAGCGGCTCCGGTTGTCACAGCCATTTGTGCTGTTTTATGACAAAAACCTGGCCAGAACAAGGTGCTGTAGCAATTGTGAGCTACTGATAACCCAAGGGTTGAGCAGGCATTCAGGCATTCACGGTGGCAGCCCTCACCATTTGTGGGGATGGTCACTGTGTTACTGAGATTATTTAGGATTAAGTTTTTTGGTTGAGACCTGTTAATGAAATTCAGGAAAAATGGTTTATGCACTTAAAGCCAAGCACTTACTTCGCTGCAGTCGAAACAGAAGCAAGATAGGATGGATAGTGTGTATCTGGAAGACTATGAACCGGTATAAGCAAAATCTCAGCCAGAAAGGGATTTGGCTGTGTGTTTTTCAGTTTTAACGTACTCAATTTCACACTTGCCACTCGAAAGCATGTAAGAATGAAAGAAAGAAAGGGGTAGTTTTGGTGTTCTGTTGGTTCTCCCCCCTTCCTCCTTTTAAAACTAACCAAATTTATATGCAGACTGGATATAAATGAGTTTCACCGTAACTGTTGGTTGTGAATTGCCTGCAGAATACTTAAGTAGATAGAATTCACTTCTCCCACAAAATTTGTAGTGTAGCTTTTAGTTTGGGGAAGAGAAGAGACAAAGCTTTCCTACTGCTGGTGTCATGTTTGCACACATGATACCTGGAGGGCATATGGCTAGTACCACAGCAGTAGGTTATTGCTGATTTATGGGGTGGTGGTGTCAGATGAGTCACCTTCACCTTTTCGTGAAGAGCACGTTTTTGGACTCTCTTCTAAGAACTGGCTCACCACATGTGATCCAAGGAAACTGCAATTCATACAGTACAGTTGCTGGCCCTCCAAATACTGTTAGAGTTACTACAGTTTCCTCCTCCTGCGGCTCTTAGCACAACTTTTGTAACCTGGCTCATTCAAGATCTTAATTCCTCCCAGGAATTAGAGGCTTGGGCTTGCTGCTTTCATACAGAAAAAATGGGCCAGTCTAGCATGGTTTCTACCTTTTTGAAATAAACTTAGAGAAGGCGAGGGGGGTGAAAAAAATGAAAGAAATAAGTATTTAGGAAATGGGGGGGACAAGGAGAGAAAACAGGTCAGAACGGAAGGTCATTGTTTTTAATCAAACACTACTTAATAAATATTGTACAGTCATATCAATTATTAAAATGAAGTAATAGCTAAATCTTTTTTATTCCATTGCCTGTGCCCACCCGGCAAGCTGCAGCTGTATAATCAGGTCTTGTAGGGGTTTTCCTGTTTATTTGTGGGGCTTGGGAGCTACTTGAGTCAAACAGAGCAGCACAAGTTTCCTCCAGTATCTGTTTTTCAGAATAATTAACTCATCCAAGTGGCCAGCAGAGTTCCTTGACCTCTCCAGACTCTGGAAAGTTCTTTTTTTCCCTGGAAAGCACTCTCATTTTCTCTCTTTTTTTTAGCTGTTGCATGTAATGCAGCAAAAGACAAAAAAAGGACTCCCAGATTTATCAATCCATGCTCAAGTATTTATCCAGTGAAATGAAAAAGAAACAGACAACACCTTTGGAGGCTGAGGACCTCGCTCTGTTGAAAGTCCACTTATGCAGAGGACTGTTATCAAGGCAACTAGGAAACACACCTGCTTGAAGAACCAGCATGTTGTTAAAATCTGAGTCTTAAATTGCATTAGAAACAGGTTACTTCAATCTAGTTACTCCATTTTTGTACAAAGATGTGACAGTTATTTTGCTTTGTTAAAACTATACAAAATACTACTTGGCCAAGAGACAAACACCAGAATGAAAACATGAGTGCCTCACTGTTGGAAAAAAACTCTCAAAAATCAAGACTACATGGCTCACAGATGAACAACCATTGTCATTTGCTTGAGATGATCATATTCATCAAGCAAATTTAATTCTGAATGAATTAATATTTCATTAGTTTTTCAGAAATCATGTTAAAAAAAAAAAAAAAAAAGCCAGGATCTCAGAACAGTCTCTCCTGATAGGAGCTGGTCTATTGCAAAGAGATCAGGCTAATTTGAGGGTGTCTGCAAGCGCCATATTCTGGCCAGGCTACACTGCAGCCTTATTGTTATAATTATCGCAGGGAGTGGCTACAGTACTTCCAAATACCACCCAACAGGGGAAAAATCCTCCTTCTCAAGAAAAGTTTAAACAAACCAGTACTAATGTGGTAAGGAAAGTTGTATTTATAGGCATCATGCAATTAAGTTTAAGGAAGTCTTTTTGCAGCCTGTTTACAACATAAAAGAACAAGGTAACAGAGAATGATAGGCATGTGGAAATACCAAGCTTAGGTCTACAAGGACGATTGGAGCAGGAAGCCTACGGTTACCAGGGTCTTTCTGGTGGACTAGAGGCCCAGCACTCAAATGGCAGCATTACCTGTGACTTGCTGTGCATCAGCTGCAATGAAAAAAACATGCTACAAAAGCCTAGAAAACCAGTGTATGATGGAGGTCATTTGCAAAGGGTCAAGGCCTGTTCTAGCTTTGGTGAAGTCACTGCCACCTTATATTGTTCTACTTAGCTTACCCCTGTCCTAGCAGTCACTCAGCAGACAGAAAGCAACTCTAAGGAGACACAGATGTGGTAAAATTGAATCCTTTCACAAGAACATGGAGACCTCACAAAGATTTTTCTGTTGCAGCCTTGCGCTTTGACAGTAAAAGGCAGTGTACGTTTTACCAGAACAAATCGTAGCAGTAACGTCAAAACTAAATGCTCAAGTCAATAGGAAAAGTTACATAATTAAATTCTTACATTTTGTTCAATTAAGGAACCCAGCCTTCAAAAGCTCAGTATTTTCTGTCCCAATTGAAATTTGCCAGCAACCTCTATTTGGATTTATACCACCATAACTAAACACAGGATCCTAAATGGAACTAAGGACAGTCCCCAAAAGCTTTGGGGAAGAGCAGACAGAATATGAGGATGACTTTTTAAAATTCAGTTTCTCTCTGCATTTTTTGTGTAAGTTAGCCTGTCTGTAATGCTCAGTGTCATGCTTTGTGGCATCAAGTGACAAGTCATACTCCTTACACAGCCCAATTTAAAAACAAAGAAAAACAGAATCACTAAAATACCATTTGCAGTGGGAAGTGAATAAATCCCTGTAGGGTCTGCAAGTCTGGTTTTCTAGACAAGACACTTTGCTGTATTTTTCTACTCTATACAATAGAGATAAACATATAGGCCAGCTTTGCAGAGGACTATGAGCTCTGCTAGTGAAATAATTACAAAACAGATGATTATTCCCATCATTGCAACCAGGAGACTCGCACGCCTACAGAGTGCTCGGGCCACATCTTTGAGCTGTCAATGGAATTTCTCATTGCACTCTGCATGCTGATAGCAAGAACACTCTGCACTGAAAATCAACAGATAACCTCAAGAGAAGTTTTGAGAAAAATAAAAGATTAAAAAAAAATGAATGGGAATGCAGTAAAGAAGCAGGATTCAGAGCATCCTGTGGGCAAAAGCTGTGTGGCTCTGGCCAGCCTTGCTTAATGAGAGCATGAGGACAAGCTGTTGGTCTAGCTCTGTGCTGAAAAATACCGGGCTAACAATACTGTGCACAAGAGAAACAGAAAATAGTACAACAGATGGTGATATGCTATCTGAAGGCAGGGATATCCCATCCTTTTGGAGATGCTGTGTGGGTGAGTGACAGGCGAGAACTAGAAAGTACTTGTGTTGCCAAGGAGAGTGTTCCCAGAGAGATTCCTGCAATTTGATAGCAGGTGTGCAGTCATACATATGGTCCCAGCAGGGACTGTCTATCCCAGAAGCATTTGCAACTTTAGGAATCACTATCATTTAGGTTTTTTTCTTTAGGGATTACACAAAGCCAAGAGAGCACTGCATTTTCCATGATTTACTTCAGTAATTAAGAAAGCTGTCTCTTGGCATAAAGCCTGACATTACAAGCAGTTTGCAGAGTGCAACAGCATGCTAGGGTTTGAAGCTGCTGGGTTAGTAGGCTCACATGGCTTGATACCACCAGCTCTGGGGTAAATTCTTGCTGTTGCTTTATGCAACACCTTGCAATGGCAAATACACCTGCAGATGTTTATTTGTCCCTTCACAGACTTTGCAGATTGCCAAAGGGTCCTTTATATAAAAATACAGGTTACAGCAAACAGAGGAGTCCATTCTCCAGAGCTCATGCTGCATGGGGAAATTCTCAGCAGCTTGTATCCATGGCAAGAATGGCCATTCTCAAATCGTTTTGCATTAAATGAGGGGGTGGAGGAGAATTTACATATAGTCAGCAGAGGCAGGTGACATGCTATGCATACCAATACTTCTCTGTCTGCTCTCTGCAAATCCAGCTGTGGTTTCTTCCAGTGACCCAAATCCCACAGTTGTACATTGCAGTGGCATCTGTTGGTAGGGGCAACTGTTTATAGGTTAAGTGGACAGTATCACAGGATCATAACACTAGCTGTGCAACAGTGAGCATCCTAGCTGAATTCAGGACATTCTGGGACACTTTCATCCATGTACAGTACCTCTATTTGATGGAATATGAAATGTAGCCAGTGTTACAGTCCAAACTGACATGTCTTTCTGTCCTCCTGTTCCTGTTCCCTCTGACTGTGGTGGCCGAAACTGCATTCCTGGCTGCCTGGGAAGTTGAGTCATGAGCCTACAGACACTTCATATCTTACAGGGCTCAAGGGCGGCTGGCAAGCCAGCCTTAGTCTCCCTGGAGGAGACCAAGCACAAGCATTGTATTAGGTATCATTTATACAGTGAAGTTAAAAAACTAACTTCTTTTTTCTTTTATTTTTTTTTCTTTTTGTACGTATCATTACCCAGTAAGCACCCAGGAGTATGCAACTGTTTCTCTAGGAGTATTAGGAAGTCTCAGTAAAGTGGCAGTTCCCACCACTGGGCTAAGATTTGCTTCTGGTCTACTAGTGATTGACTTGCACAGTCCCTCCTGTTGTTCAGTTGCTATCAGAGTTGATTTTAGTATCACTTCAGCAGTGGCAGATGTCTTTATTTAAATAATATAACGGTAATACAAACATAATGGGATAGAACTAAAACCCTGGGATTTGTACGATTCCTTTTATTTGCTTGTCCTGAAGCGTCAAACCCACAATGTTCTCAATTTGCCTAAATCTGAGATATGTATCATTGCTTTTTTTTTTCCTCTGTGGGAACACAGGGCTCTAGAGTTTTACTCCTGTCTTACAAAAAAAATAAATTAAAAAAAAAAAAATCTATTGCTTTGCAATGAAACATTATTCACTATTTTCAGTGACCTGCACAGTGCGACCCAGGTCATAACCAGCATGTGGTTTCAGTTCGAAGACCCTTCAACATACATTTTAATACACAGCCTTGAGCCCTCATCAGCCTTCAGTAGAGGAGTTGCACTGGGAGTCTGCACCACTTGCACTGTTATTTGAAGAGCATGTTCTTTCAGCAGTTTTTCTTGCTGAGCTATTTTTAGCTTGAATGTATTCCCCAAACCAGTTCTTTGCCCAGCTGCAAGGCAAAGCAGAAGCAAGAGCAAGCGGCAGTGCTGCTCACACTGGCATCGCTAGCAAAAGAAACACTCATCAAACTACAGACTCAGAGCATGTCTTTGGCTGAATAATCAGTTGTACTTTTGTCACCCTAATGACTAAGTACTGTAATTCTATTACAAACAGGACAGATCCACTATCTAGCAGGTCTGTTAAACCACAGAGTCAGGGAGCAGATGGAAGGGAGAGGAGAAAGCTCTGATTCTGAAATAAGCAGCTATTACATTTACACCCTAATGTAGGTGCATTAGTTCTTGAATATTAACTAATAGCTCAAGTGAAAATAAACCCCCTTATGTTATGTTGGTCCTGGAATGTGCCACAACATCCTCCAAGAGTCTTTAACTGCATGTTGAGAGAGGTATGAAAGCAAAAGCCTTCTGAAGGTGATGGAAGGATGCTCAGCATCTTCACTGAACTTTGCAGCAGGCCTTTGAACTGAGAGACAGGCTGTGCTCTCCAGCTGTGTCTGGCCTTTCTTCCTCACACATTGAGGAAACTATGAAACCAAAGGTCAAATGCAAAGAGGCTTTCACAGGTGGTGAAAACAGTGATTACCATAAAGCCTTCTCCATCCGAATCCTCTCACATAATTAGATCCTGGCTCTGCTGGTGTATTTCAGCCCACACAGTGCTTATCACTAAGTAACACTATACAATAGCAAACCTGTCACAAGGATGTAGGTCGTTCAGGGACAGTGGGTTATGATACAACGGTCACGCTGGGCAAGTATGTAGTTTTTATTCCAACTGAAATCTGAACTCCTCATTGCAGGGCTTATATCACAGAAATTATAATGATAGACAACTGTAATTGCCTGGGAGATGAGTGACAACATAATTAACTGAACTCTTGCTGATTTGCAGCCTTGAAAATCCAGACAGAACTAAAGGCCAAACAAATGAATAAGGTATATAATTAAGACAACATATACAGCCTCTGCATTTATCCAGTATCTTCTACTGCACACCCAAAGGCAGTTTTCTTATTTGGATGCAAAAAATGGTTTATGAAGGAACATAGACACAAAAATTGGGCAATTTTAAAACAGTAAAGTTTTTGCATACAACTTGCAGAATCTACCATACCAACTCACCCTTTTCATACTGCTCTTTAGCCTCCTACTATCAGAGAAAACCAGCAACTACTCTTATCCTGTTATGGAAAACGCTGGCATGTCACTCAGCTACCACTTCTTACATGCTCCAGAATTACCTTGGGGTAAAACCAAGTTTGTGTCTCAGTGTCTGCCTTCTAATTTTGTATAGACTGTAAGAGACAAGTCCTTCCTACCAAGGATTTACTACTACCCATAATTGTACATTGCAAGCAGTACTGTGCTGCCACTGTGCAGTGTGTGGGTGACTCAAAGCCTTGGCACATATCCTCTTCACAGCTACTTATAGGAAGGATGAAAATAAACTTCTTGTTGAATTGAACATGATGTTCTGGTAACAGAGATGCCAATTTAAGAGGCAGAGCCTTTGCCTCCCGATGGGCAGCAGACACAAGCTGCTTTGTGAGGAGCAAGCACAAGGCACTCCCATTTCTCCTCCCTTTGCCTGGACTGGAACTCTCCTGTGAGAGGGATGCTTCCCACCAACCCCCTTCCCAGCTCTGTCTGTAAAACTACCTGTCACAAGAGACAATCAATGCAATTGCTGCTGGCTACAGCTCACTTACTGAAGGCTGAATTGATTGCTCACTTGTCTGTCCAGAGTCCACAGGCACATGCACGTGTCCAATTCTACCCAGTCTACCCCTCCCTTTGTGAAAGATTATCAGAATCACGTGGATTCTAGTAGGAACAGAAACAGGATTCCAAAGCATGTCTTTTGGCTTGAACTACAGATCAGAGAAATCTAGTTTTATGACAATCATACATACAGATACTGTGCAACAGACTCTATGCAAAAATATATTTGGGAAACAAAGGAACACATTTTGGGGACAGATAAGAAACCCCTTGAACCAAGAAGATGAGCTTTTTTTGTCTTGGATTCTGCTGAACACTTGCTAGGGTCTGCCGGGCAAGTGAGACTGCAGGCTAATAAGAGGAGCTAGAAAGGAAGGACTGGCCGAGGTGTGGGAAAGCAGAATAGCCCCATACACATGGGTTGTACCTGTTCCAGATTTCTCTCTCATCAGCTGTCCTGTGCCCCTGTCTGCAAGTCTGTAGCTTCCTGTGGCTTTGCTGGGATGCGGTTCCCACAACAGACAAAGCA